>OX401868.1:2425000-3625000 GCA_947859175.1 Gandaritis pyraliata
ACACTTGACAGCAAAATTGCGCGAAAACAAATTAAATGACATCATAATGTCACTATTCAGTCACAGAATAACTATGAGTTAGTATGAACTGACCATGATTTAAAACTTTGCAGTTCAACTGAGATTGGAATACCCCTGCAGCACCTTTTTACAATCTTTACGTCGTTGGCGTTGGTTCATGGGGTTTGCCGAACATAGATAATGACGCATAGACAATAGGAAGATAATAAGGTTAATTATTATGTGTTGGTACAGTGACTGGAGCCCTTGATCAGAGAACAAGGAAACTGCTGCGTGGTCTGCCTCTTCATAACGATCTTTGCAAGCTCACTGAATACAAAGCATCTAGTTATGACGCCTATGGATTATCTTGTAAATGTAACACGTGTGACATAAATTATTATACAGGGTGTTACCAGACCACTTCCGAAAACTTGGAGGTTCCAATCAGACCATGATACTGAAAACATTTAGCGAAAAAAATTGCCTTGACTATCTTCTTTTCATTTTTTTTCTAGTTACATACACACAGTACAACATAATAAGACATATCTACCTAATTATCTCATTTAAAAAAGCAAAAAAACAAATAAAATAAATAAAGCAGCAATGTACAGTGTACACGCAGCACGCAGATTACGCCTACTATAGCATGAACAGCTGAGAGTTCATCGCGGGTCATTCGAGTACGCGACGTGCGAGCGAGACAAGAGACGCCCGTCTTTATCGCGCGGTCGCGCGGTCATTATACCAATTAGTAGGTAGTATAAATAAACATAGTAGGTACCTACCTACGTTAGTAGGCACTTACGACACAGAATAAATAATAGTACTACGCCTCGACCTTACCTACGTAAATGCGTACATTGCGGACTGGCGGAATAAATACAAATCTTTAAACATTGTTTTCTCCGGCTTTAATTATTTTTCAGGATAACTGATTTTTTTTGGTTGGGTTTTGGTGTGCTGCACCCCCCCCCCCCCCTTTCGTTTTCGGAAGTGGTCTGGTAACTCCCTGTATATATGAACAAAAGAAATAAGCATACATAATACATCCACAGTTTTAATTCCGGCAATTAATTTTATTTGTAGCCGACTTTAAAAAAGGAGGAGGTTTTCAATTCGGTTGTAATTTTTTTTTAATGTGTGTTACCTCAGAACTCCGTCATTTATGAACCGATTTGATTTTTTGCTATCATATTAGTAATATGATATCTAACACTAAATAAATAAATAAATATTCATGGACAATAACAAACAATAAACAAAAAGTACTACATGGAATGCATGGACCACGTATAGGCACCTATATTCCAAGTTTCATCCAAATCGGACCAGTAGTTACAGCGTGATTGAAACACAAACATCCAAACCTCTAAATTTTGACATTTATAATTAGTAGTGGGATACATAAATTTTAAGAAAATTGAGTACTTTGGGGACACCCTCGCCCACCTGTGGGATTGATGGAAAGATAAAGTTAGTTTATAATACAAAATTAAATGATAATTAAATAAATGAGTAACGTATGTAAAAACGTCGTCATTCAAGGAAATCATTGTATTCGCTAATAGTCATCGTGAGAAGATCTCATTTATAATAGTCCAAGAGGCCTCCGCTAGAACCTGTCGTCATAAATTACAAATTAGCTACTGTTTATTTTCATAAAAACTGTTAGAAATTAAGGTACTTAATAAACTTTGTCTTCTGTTTTAGTGTAGGAAAAAACTGTGTTACAGAAGACTGCATAGAAAGAATAGAATATAAGTGTTAATTTTTACGATTTTGCTGTTGGAGCATCATTCGTTAGATTAAAACAGTTCCGACCTTGTTTTTGACAAGTTGAAAAGAGGAGACGGACGGTATTTATCTAACGAATAGCGTTATAGAGCTAATACAGCGCAGTATTTTCTTCAACAGTTTTTGAAAGACTGGAATACTTAGGCCGTGGCCTGATTACGCTGAAAGCCGCTCATAGCTGAGCGGCTAACTGTTAGCATCTAGTTCGCCTCGTACTTATAGTGCGTACTACGCAGTTTGCGACGTTTCGCTTGCCGATTCGCAGTCAGCGGCTGAGTCGCAGCGAACGATGCTCTTGCGAACGAGGCGTTATGCTACTAACCGTACTATTTACCTTTTCTCGAGTTCGCAAGCGCTTCGCGGCTAATACGCTACAGTCTGCCGCTCACTTGACATTGAGTTAGCGACCGATACGCCGCTCAGAGTTAGCTAGCGAACAGTCAGCGACTCACTGTGAGCGTAATCAGGCCACGGCCTGAGCCAATCCAACACTGGACTGGAATGATTCGCTGGATTACTGACTAGAATAATGTGAACAGCGCATTGGCCTTAGAGCTGTCAAACTAACCGCAGCATCCAACCACATGACAGATTATTGTGCGATCTATTTTAAGATAAACCGCAAAATACCTTTTTTATTACCAGCGTAGTAATAAGTTATGCGCTCGTGCCTAACTTAACACATTTATGACTAAAATGACATTACGTTTACACATAATATTTATTATCATTATACACTGCTTTAACATTACTGCGAGTGTTCAATTTAAATATTCATAATGAGTTTAATATGTAATATTATTCCTATTTACTTATGCATAGTTTTAGTAGATACATAAATGCAAAGAATTAAATAATATAAAAAGTCGTAGGCAGATTCCAATTTAACCGATACCTATATAGAATCGCCGAGAGGCCAATTATTTTCTACATTCTATGATAATATTTTATTTCCATTTTTATGTAACGCAAATCGATTAAAAAAACATTTGTTTACATGATGGCGTGCGTCACGGTTGAATCATTGATGATTTAGATCTACGATATGTCTATGGCTAACCACCGTGAATTCGCTCTATGCAATATGCATTATTAATCGCACTTGTGCCTGGAAAATCAACATTTCCATTACTTAGTTTTTTTCAAGAAACTACCTACTTACTTTGGAATATAAAGAAGTATGTTCTAATTGTCCAAGGACAATAGGGTCGATTCTGTTGTATGTCTAAAAACTAATTTGACAGCGCTAAAGTTAAAGCCGTCTTTGTCATTTCAGTTTTAGAGAAAGAGACAGCAACACAAATTGAAAAGTTGAGTTTATCCGTTTATTATAACGGAGTTGATAACACAAATTGCTCATTATATTCAGTCATATATTAGTTATAATACATTTGAGCATGCATAAAAACTATTGAAGTGGAAACACGCTTGCAAAAGTTCAATGATCGAAAGAGCATTCTGAGGGATATTCTCTTACTTAATAAAATTTAATACAAATATAATTAGGATTATGTTGAGATATCATATAATTTGTTACCTAAGTTTAAAAAACTAAGGAAACCGACTTTTATTTGACTACCTTTCGACTTCATCATCAAATGATGATAATGGAAATTAATTGGAATTATTCAAATGACCGTAAACATCATTCAAAAGTGTGACGTAAACGTTATGTGAAAAGCAAAACAAAATAAGCATTACATATTTAAAAAATATAACAATAAAGAACAATAAACAATAAAGAATCAATAAAGAATATACCTATCTATCTATCGATCTATAACTGAATTGAGAATCTTCTCCTTTATTTGAGTTAAAAATATAGCCAAATTACTGAGTACATCCCAAAGAAACCCCAATGATATTTTCGATATATTTTGTTATGAGAATAATCCCTCAGATTCTACAGCTTAGAATAACACTAGTTTATCCACTCCCCATGCTAAGGCTAACCAGTCCAGTCCTTTCTGATAGTTACCTCCATAGGTACATACAGGTACATGCCAGTATATGTATTAAAACCAGAAATAATAATAGGCATTTATGCAAAAACGTATCAATTTAAGGTCATACCAATTCAGTCGTCACAGCTGAGTCGGTATTAGCTTTGCCTTCCGTGCTGTGGGTCGTGGGTTCAATCATCACTGAGAACAAACATTTGTTTGTGGCGAACATAGATTTTTGTTCTATGTCTAGGTGTTACTATGTGTTATAAGTACCTTTATGTACTTATGTATTTTAAAAAAAATGTATATTTGTATTCTATCAGCAATCTAGTTCCCATTTAGTAGTAGCAGTATTTTATTATGTAAACCCTGTATTATGCAGATAAACCTGCAGGGGTATTCCAATCTCAGTTGAACTGCAAAGTTTTAAATCATGGTCAGTTCATACTAACTCATAGTTATTCTATGACTAAATAGTGACATTATGATGTCATTTGTTTTCGCGCATATTTTGCTGTCAAGTGTCTAAAAAGAATGATCATGTGGTACAAAATTGTACCACGTGACCTGAAGAAATTACACTGGGCAGTGAAATATAACTTGACAGCAAAAGATTGGCATACGGGGGCTGTAGCTTATTAGTTAGAACTAGCACAGATCATAGATATAGGTACTAGATATCATGCACAGTTAAGTGACAACTTCCGTCAATTAAGTTATTGTAGGTTCTATAGTGTTGTCTATAATTTAATGGCATGATATACTAAGTATTAGCACTTGACTCAACTTTTTTATTAGATTCTTCTAGCTAATGTAGAGATGGAAGTAAATACTATGAGCCAACGTTTTTAGACCGCCTTGAGGCGAGTCCAGGACCGCCAGTTTAACGTACCCTCCGAAGCACGGATGCGCTCAGATGTAAATGCCACTAGCTGTCACCCATCCGAATAGTGACCGCGCAAAACGTCGCTTAACTTAGATAACCGGTGAAGATACTAAGCAAGCTATGCCACGAGCGCTCCACTGTGGTATAAACGTTATCTTACAAAGTAGTACCAGTATGATAGTAAACTGTACTTAGATCCTTTTGAAATTCTAAATAAAGTATTTAGCATCTTCTGACGCTGACTGTACAATGATGCGTCATCATATCCTACCAGAAACAAATTGATCAGATACTGATCCAGTTAATCGTGACGAGAATGTGTAATATCTACTGTACAGTCAGCGACAAAACGTTGTGTATGGTCCTTCTATCGAATTAAATTGGGTTAGTTACTAGTGGCTAGTACAATAAAATAGCTGTTGACATCTCCTTTTATTTATATGGCTTCTGTCTGTCCAGACAATTTTGCCAATGTCAAGTGAATTATTTGAATTAAGTTTAGTCAAGCCGAGCCATACGTCAAGTCATTTGTTTTGAAGACAAAATGGTGGATTTCCCTTGAGAACTTGGGAAACGAATTCCATAAAACAATAAAAACGCAATACACATTTATTCCAATGGCTCACACTTTATGCTATGACTGCAAGTATTATTGGTTAAAATTCTCCACCAAAATTAAAGAACAATACTCACTGTAACACCAAGAAAAACAATTAAAATAAATGTGCTAAGTATGTTGCTTTTACAAATGACAGAACTCTATTCGACGACGTCTCCTTTCTTTGTCACGCAAGTGCCATCAAAAATGACAAAATCATAACGCGTTTACGAGATAATGTAAATGAAAATATTCAGCGCGAGCGACGAATGAGATCCATCCCCGCAGATGAAGTTGTCCCCCGCTAGTCCTACTAATATTATAAATGCGAAAGTTTAGATGTTTGGATGTTTGTGTTTCAATCACGTCAAAACTACTGAACCAACTTGGATGAATCTTGGCATATATATAGTTCGTAACCTGGATTGACATATAGGCTACTTTTTATCCCGAATAATTAACAGGATCTACAGGATAAAATGAACGAAAAGGATTAGCAGCGCCAATTGGCAAGAGGATTTCATTGTCATGTCATGTCACGTTAGTTTGACAGGGCGTAGTACTACCTCTTTGGTCTAACGACTAGCGTTTGACATTCCAGTACGAGTTCGGTGTAATGAGCTGTAATGTCAAGTTTCACAAAGTATCCGCTCGGTACACGCACAGATGTACACGGAAACTGTAGACGCGTACGAAGTCGCGGGTAACTACTAGTAATAAATAAAGATCTGTGTTTGAAACTTATGTAGCTGACTGTACCGACCCACTATTATTGTCTACTTGCCTGTACTCAAAATCTATGTCACACAACGGCCCGCGTGCTCATAGGTAAAAATGTAAACAATGTGATACGCGCCATTGACTCATACACGGTCATGTCACTTAGGCTGAGAGATTTTGACATTTGAATGCACTGTTCTGCATTCAAATGTCAAAATCTCTCCTTATTTGACATTTATTATTAGGTATTAGCAGGGTGTGTCGATGTAAGTTATATTGATTCAATAGAATGAGTGATAGAGAGGAGGACAAAGTATTATTTATTTATTTTAAAATTTCACACAAATAGGTAGTGCTAGGAGGACTTAATGCTAAGAGCATTGTCTGCCAGTCTTCCTGGGCAAAGTAAAAAAAAGTATAAAGTTTAAAGTATGTTTTTTCTACGAGAACAAAAGGTCGAAAAAGTATAACATCATAGTACCGCGAGTGTAGTCACGTCATGATACCTATTCAACGGCTTACCTTAAAGTAGTAACCCTTTTTTTTTGTTGTGGAGAGAAAATAAATAAATTTTAATTTTAATAAAGTACTAAGTAGGTATATGACTAAAATAAGTTTATCTGGCGTTATCATGAAAATTTATGTAAAATCTGAATCTTTTACGTGAAACCGATAGCGTTCTTGTTGTCATGAACACTATTAGCTACGGTTCACAGACCTACTGAGTTACGCTATTAGCTCCGAAATTTTTACATATATATATGTAGGAAATGGTATTTTATTATGTTTGTCACGCAGTTATGTAAGTCGATTTTGAGAATACATATCACCAATTTATTTTTTTGTTTCAGCAATTTTAATGTATTTTTAACAACGTGAACTCGATTTTGTTTTTATAACGTGTTAAGAATTTTTAGAGCAACTCGGTGGTTTACCTACTCAGAAAATAGATTATTATGACGTCTCCTAGAGTAGCAAGATTATAAGTTGTACTTATGAAGATTTATTGTTTTTGGTTTTAAAAATGTTTCTTGTTTTTGTAGTTTTTATGATTATCCGATAAATCTAGTAATTTAGCTACAATGTTAACTGCAAGATATAAATAGAAGATTCCGAATCAACATGTTTTTATTTTATTTTATGAGGATAACCAGTACCAAATATGGGTTAGTCTCAAAATCCCCTTTGAGTTTTTCCCTTTAAGGGGATTTTGAGACTTTTAGTCTCAAAATCCGCTTTATTTCAAAATTTTTGAATCAAGGGGATCTTGAGACTAAAAGTCTCAAAATCCCCTTTGGCAAATTTACACCGTAATAGCATGGAGTTCTGGAACCTATAAGATTGTACCTACCTAAACTAGCATTCATAAAAATGAAGATTTGGCTTGATTTGGAGGAAATTTTAATAAAAGTACTAGGGTAGTAGAATAAAGTAAGAGGTGGTTCTAATTATTAAAACTAACATTTTCAATCTATCTTTTCATTATTATTAGTGGCTACTAATAAAACTATTTATTAAATGTAATCCTATCCTACTAATATTATAAATGCGAAAGTTTAGATGTTTGGATGTTTAGATGTTTGGATGTTTGTGTTTCAATCACGTCAAAACCACTGAACCAACTTGGATGAAACTTGGCATGTATATAGTTCGTAACCTGGATTGACATATAGGCTACTTTTTATCCCGAATAATTAACAGGATCTACAGGATAAAATGAACGAAAAGGATTAGCAGCGCCAGTTGGCAAGAGGATTTCATTGTCATGTCATGTCACGTCAGTTTGACAGGGCGTAGTACTACCTCTTTGGTCTAACAACTAGCGTTTGACATTCCAGTAGGTACGAGTTCGGTGTAATGAGGTGTAATGTCAAGTTTCTCAAGGAAGTATCCGCTCGGTACACGCACAGATAATATAATGTACACGGAAACTGTAGACGCGTCCGAAGTCGCGGGTAACTGCTAGTAAATAATAAACCAAGAAAGAAAAATACTATCCAACAGGATGGGCTCATCCTGTTGGATAGTATTTTGCTTACTAGTAGTTACCCGCGACTTCGTACGCGTCTACAGTTTCCGTGTACATCTGTGCGTGTACCGAGCGGATACTTTGTGAAACTTGACATTACACCGAACCCGTACTTAAATAAAGAGGTAGTACTACGCCCTGTCAAACTGATGTGACATGACATGACAATGAAATCCTCTTGCCAATTGGCGCTGCTAATCCCGTTTTTTTCATTTTATTTTGTAGATCCTGTTAATTATTCAGGATAAAAAGTAGCCTATGTGTCAATCCAGGTTACGAACTACATATATGCCAAGTTTCATCCAAGTAGGTTCAGTAGGTTTGACGTGATTGAAACACAAACATCTAAAAATCTAATCTTTCGCATTTATAATATTAGTAGGATTAGTCTACCTCTGGACTGGTTCTGCTCTCCTGGTACTTTTCACAAAACCATCTCAATTGATCCAAGAAGAGTTATCTTATATTTGTGTTTTGACTATATTAGTTTTTATTTCTTAACTGGTTGTGGTCTTGATGTGAAAGTGAATTTTGTTACAAATAAATGTGCTATAAAGATAAAAATATATTTAGAGTCCAAATATCACGAAACGTGTGTGTGATTTTACTATTTCTAACACAAAAAATAACCACACCGACAATGTGCTATGCTTTACGTTTAGGTATAAACACTGAAAAATAGGTAGGTACATAATTTTTAATGGAGAAGTAAAAATATGTATTTTTAGTGTTCAGCTCTGCGCTTTTGTCGCACCTACATCAAAACAAATGTTTCTTTTTTATTTTAATATCGAATGTATGTTTTAATCGGTTACAAAAATACCGGCAAAAAAAGTGTTACACATCTGGGACAAAGGTTTTCACTCTATATAATAAGTTATTCAGCGCGGCAATGCAGTCAAAGTCTTGGGCACGGTTCCGATTGGTACTAGTTTGGATCAGTTGAGCTATCTATAAATTGTTTGTAACTGTTTCATGTGTATTTTGTAAATATTATAAATATTGTAAATACTGTATTAGTCGTAATTATAAGCTGACTTTATGTTAGAAATAGTAAAATCTCGCACACGTTCCGTAACATTTGGACCCTAAATAGATATTTATCTTGTTTTCAGTTACAGTTTCTGTTATAAATAATGCATACCTGTATTAGTATTGTGAAGTTGCATCAGTTAAATATTTAATACGAAATGAATCTCCTTTCCGGAGTCAGAATAAAAATCTCATATAAAACACCTCATTTTGAATGTGACCCGTATAGCACATTTTAGTGGTACTAAAATGTATTGTCACACTGACCACAACTAATCAACCAGTCAAGAAATAAATAATTCAGTTGATTTTGTGAAAAGTACCAGGAGAGCAGAACTAGTCAAGAGGTAAACCAAAAGTTAGGTAGGTACTTAAGTACAAGAAAGCAAAATACTATCCAACAGGAAGGACTACTAATAATAATGAAAAGATACATTGCAAAAGGTGAGTTTTAATTAGAACCACATCTTACTTTATTCTACTACCCTAGTACTTTTATTAAAATTTCCTCCAAATCAATCCAAATCTTAATTTTTATGACTGCTAGTTAAGTAGGTACATTTTGTTCCGGAACTCCATGCTAACTAAGTTGATAATTTATAAGACAAGTAGTACCTATGCTGGAGGGTGAGGTTAAGGTTCCATTTTTATGTAGGTACTGCTACAAAAAATATTTTGATCATTGAAATGGATAGTTCAGTAGCAGTGGACTAGGTATTTAATTCAAAAAGTAGGTAGGTAAAGTAAAATTAAGATACGACGGTGTGTAGATAGCTCAACCGCTTTATGTGTATTTTGTACATATTATAAATATTGTAAATACTTTATTAGTCATAATTTTCTTTGTAATAATAAACTCCTTTTTAAGACCTTATTTATAGATACGACTATTTCGGTGTAATTTTACCCAAAGGGGATTTTGAGACTTTTAGTCTCAAGATCCCCTTGATTCAAAAATTTTGAAATAAAGGGGATTTTGAGACTAAAAGTCTCAAAATCCCCTTAAAGGGAAAAACTCAAAGGGGATTTTGAGACTAACCCCCAAATATACTCGTATTTGCTGATGTAAGGTCAAAGAAAATTTCCAAAATTATAACTTAAGTACTATTATAAATTTAGTCATAAAATATTAAGAAGTACGAATTTCTAAATGTTTTTTTAAAATTTTTACCTAGTCAAGTATCAAGAATTAGGATATTTATTTATTTAATGATAAAGTCGCTTTTATAACGTTTTAGTAGGATTATTGAAAAGGAATTAAAATCATCTTAGAAATTAAGATTAAAGCCGTCGATTCAATAAGTAATAAGTTGTCCAAGCATATTTTTATCATATCTCGAGGTTAGAGGTCATAACTAATTGACTATGAAATTCTTAAAACAGGTGGCAGTCGTGCGCGAAGATTGTAAATTCTCACTGTTTCGGTAATTTTTCATGTTATTGATTTATCACAGGAGCTAAAATTTTTGTATAAATTATAAAGTAATTTGAATAATCAATAAAATATTCCTAAGTAGGTACTCTAAATTTTACAAATAATAATTTACTAGACGTTTTCACTCTCACGACACCTACACGATATTGGGGAGAACTAAGCCCATTAAATATTAGTCACATCACAACACAACGGATCTTTGTCCCTCTGAAGTAAGATAAGATAAGATAAGATAAATTTTTACTTGTCCCCAGTATAAATACAGTAAGTACAGATAAACATAAATACTTTGTGGTCTTTGAAGTCTGAAGTATCTGCGCAGAACCCATTTTTGTCGAATTGGAGGTAATTGAAAGAGCGGTATTCCAAAAGTTCAAACATTTATTTATTTATGTAACTTTTAATGTCGATCTTCCTAAATATCATATTTAAACGATATTACAATTTATTCAGAAGGTCAAAAGATGACCTCGGTCAAATGCAAATTGAACTGAGTTATCATTTACTTTCATATGCAAACTGGAATTTATTATAAAAAAATATACAAACAAACATTGAACTACTAACATTTGCTCTATAGTAGATTGACTTTCATAAATAGCTGCAGAAAATGATGTCGTTGCAAACAAATGAAAGCTTCTTTTTTTGAATTCGGTTAAACATAGCATTACTCAGGGCTGCAACGTTTGACTTCCCTTATTCCTCTTCTATAGTCTAGATATATGTATATGAATACTTATATGAGGTTTTTTACTAATTTATTCCTATTTGATATTTATGATGACATGTCATTCACAAGAATAGCGTGAATAACGATTATTCCTAGAATCATTTGAAGTCTATAGAATAATATTTAGTTTCAAACTTTTCCGCCATATGGATTCGCAAATTCTTGAACAGGTTAACTGGTTTTATACATTGTAGTTTATAATTTAAAAACAGATTAACGATATCAAGTTTACTAATTTAAAATATTACTCAATTACTGCGGTAGGTAGGTATGGGTGATTTATGACGTAGGTCGATAAAAGATGCAAAAATGTAAAGGTGATGAAACAAATAGCTTCCTAGGTGTCTATCTATTAAGCTACCTGTTTTGTTTATGATGTTTTAAGTTACACATTTTGAGCGAATTTCATTTAAAACTGTTACCAAAATTCATTTTAGTTATGTATTGAATATATTATATTACAGTCGATGTCCATCTAAGAACATTTAGCTTCCAAAACCTCCTGATCCGTAATGTAGTAAATCCGGCCAGCGAAAAGTCATGAAATAGTCTTGTACTTGATGGGTCCTTTGTTATTCCTTATGACCCGTACCAGTTCCTCAACTGAGGTAGAACATCTTAATCAATAAAACTTACTCTTCAAAGCTTTTCCTTCCGGAGTGCACCGGTTAGAATTAATCAGACAATCCACATAGTTCCTTATCAGTCTTTTATTATTAAAAATAGCGTCCACATCCAAATAGTCATATCGTTCGTCATATTTCGGCATTGCTGCCATATCGTTCGCTTGCTGGCACAACACCGTGCACAGAAACACAGAAAAACAAATCACTGCGCGCATTTTGACGTTTCAAACGTCACTATTTAATTGTCATAATATTGTGTTTTTTCGCGCGCTATATCGCGAATCGATTTTTATTTACGACTGTATTCGGTTGCGAGTCTACATAAGATTGTTCTGTTATTCGCGTAGGTTTATTTTTACAATTTTTACGATGATTGTTATCGCGTTTTTTAGTGCGGTTTCGCGGTTCGGCGCACGCGCGTCCGTTCCGTGCGGCTGTGTTATTCCGTTTGCGCGTGAGAGGCTGCTGGTTTTGTTGACCAAGCTTTCTTTGCAGCTACTTGATGTCCTGCCAGATACAGGTTCGGTTCAAGGACTTGAGATGAGGGTGCTTCATAAGTAACTGTTTTTTTTTATTAAATAAATTGGTCAAGTATGGCAAAAGCTTTTGTAAAACGGCATGGTACGGTCACGTTATTTTGCTGTAGGTACCTAATTAAGCTGTTGTTGGTCATCGTGGGGGTCGAAGGCTGTTGGGTCAATGAAACGGTTTTATTAAGTTCGAATGGAGCACTTTTGTTTCGCCTTATATTTTTGTTTACCTACCAATAACTGCAAGTTAAACGTTCCCATAGAAACGTACGTAACGTTTTCTGCTGTACTTTGGCCAAGCTAGCACGTTTGATTGACCCCACCAGTGCAAGAATTTTTGTTGATAAATCAAATACTTTGTTTTTCTGAATTACTCTTCGTTCTAACCTAACCCTAATGCGCTTTATAATACCAATACATAAATACCAAGTTCAGGACGATTAGCGTTTCCTGGAGCACGCTAAAATAAAACCTTTGCGACTAAAACTTCCTATAAAAAACAATGTATCACGCGAAAAAATCACGTTTTTTCAATTAAAACTTTTACACGTATAGCAGGATAGGCGTTAGGCACTAATCCACACGTAATCCAGTAGTGCATTATATGAGAGATAGTAATCATAAACTTTTTCTCAAAAAGTACAGTTTTGAGCAGTTATAAACTCTATGTCGTTTTTAAAGACGTGTTTTTTTTTATTTTTGCTTTGTTAGGTTTATAAGTACCTTTGGATTAGATCAAAAATCAAGATGATTTACCAATTTGTAGTCTTACCTAGGTACTAACCGCCAAGAAATAAGCTGCAAGTGCTATTTCATACAAATATCTACAAGTATTTTCCTCAGTTTTTTGTCTACCAGAAAAATCCATTTATGAGATTGATATACCATAATGATTTCATATAATTACTGTTCAAGATGTAACGAGGAAACTTCATTGTGTGCTGCAGGTCGGAACAACTTGCCTCACGCATGTAGATTTGCGTAGGTAATGACCATATTCACACTGCAACCGACATGACTCCTACACGATATCGGAGAGCTGCGATACATTTTAGTAGGTAGTAGTAGAGCTTCTTGTAATGCTCGCATTGCTGTGTTCCGAATTGAAGGGTATAAGTCTAATTACAGGCACATGAGACTTAACTTATGTCTCAGAGTGATGGGCGCAGTGCAAAGCATCACAGGGTCCGTCTTTAGAGGACGTGCTCACGAGGCAATGCATCGTTATAGGCAGTGGTTACCACTCAACATGAGGTGGGCCATCAGATTGTTTCAACATTTAGTAGGTACCTAGTATAAAAAAATGACTCTTTTACACAATATGATATCCTGTGGGGACAACGATATTTTTGTTTGAGCCACTGACATGTCTGTATGGTGTCGGTATCAACCCGTGTGCAAACGCCCACTGTAGGCAAAGGTATGTATTTATAGTGGGTAACGAAGATGTGCTTCTTGGTTTTCCAGCAGGGGTATTCCAATCACAGTTTAACTGCAAAGTTTTAAATCATGGTCAGTTCATACTAACTCATAGTTATTCTGTGACTAAATAGTGACATTATGATGTCATTTAATTTGTTTTCGCGCATATTTTGCTGTCAAGTGTCTAAAAAGAATGATCACGTGGTACAAAATTGTACCACGTGACCTGAAGAAATTACACTGGGCAGTGAAATATAACTTGACAGCAAAAGATTGAAATACGGGGGCAGTTATAGATGTCTACCAGATAATTTTTTGGTATGAACTGCGGCTCACTTCGCGCGAAAATATAGCAAACGAGTTTTCGACAAGCGCTCTACTACTGAAAAGTTCAGTTTTTGTATACTTAAGTAGCTATTTGTTTTTATTATTTTCATAGCATAGGTAGATAAATCTCTACTTTCTCTAATTTTGTGAAAGCACACAGATCACTAATGAGATGATAACCAAAAATAAGGTCATTACTTTTACTAAACTCAATATTTTAAATATATACACAAAAAAGTCACGTAGATTTTAATGGACTCAAAAATAATGGATTTAATATCTGCATAAGTATCGAAGTTTGATATTTTCCTCAGGCTCTTTAGGTAGGTAAGTAGGTATTATGTTTTCGCAGAAAAACATATTTTAACGATAAGCACTTAAACTAATAATTTCATAAGGAAATGCCAAAAGAAAATCCAGTTCATGATGGATGCAACCGGTCCGGCATAAATTACCTACTGAAGTTATTGAGACGACTTTATTATTGTTCTTATTAAAAGTGTATCATATTTTACGATCTTTTTAACCGACTTCAAAAAAAGAGGAGGTTCCCAATTCGGTTGTATGTTTTTTTAAATCTTTTATTATTCGATTTGCTTGTCTAAAGTTATCACAAATACGCTTCATACTAGACAAGCTAATTACACGAGTACAAAGCTGAAGCTAATTGTCATTCCATCGTAAATGGCGATAAAATAATTGAGCAGATGGACGGTGGAATGAAAAGTGACTCGAACAGATAAATAAATTGGTCAAGAACGTGTCAGACCACGTGCGTAAGTACTCTAGGTAATACCATAGACAAATGTAATACGCACAATGGATCTTTATCTCTCTGAAGTTAGGTGCAACAAACGATTATGCGGAAAAATTCGCTTACCTCCATTTCGAGCAAATATGGCTTCTGCGCAGATACTTCAGAGAGACAAAGATCCAAAGGTCAAAGACAAAGAAAGTCCTACATTTTTGTAGTATTACAGTCATTTTTTGCGATTCTTGCGCCGGTAAAATGGTTTTTGTGTGAAAATGTTGTTTAGAACCACCCAGCTTTTTTTTCCTTCTCTTTAAATTTGAATATATTATCTTTAATTTTTTACAATAATATCTCTACATTTATTATTTCTAGTGTCTAAAAGTACTACCTAAAAAAGATTGAAATCCGTAATCGCGTCGTTAACGGATTAGTTGAACACATCTGCAAAGATGAAGTTATAAAGAAAAATAAATTATACTTGACTCCTCGTGATGATCACAAAATTAAATGGTTAGAAAATCGAGAGCAATTTCCTACACAATAGAGGATTTTCAACATGCACGCACCAGGACCTACGAGTGGTATTATAGCTTCACGGAATTACATATTTTTTGCGCTAAGTTACTGAACAATTGTACTTACAACAATTTGTCATTGCGCACATAGGTAGGTACTACACCCATGTCATGTTCCAAAATATTTAATTGACAATTGTGTTTTTTATCTTGCTTACGGCACCGGCTTACGGTCTTATTGTTATTCATAATGTAAGCTTAAATAATCGGCCCCAGGGCTGTGCTAAGTAGGACGCTGACCTTAGCGGGCTACTTTTTGCATTTTGTATCCACAAAAACAAGTAGAGATCCTGCGTTTTTTAAGTAGGTAGCTCTACTTATATTTTAATTTATCAATTGGTTCTTCAATGCTGTTACAAAAGTGTGTTACCAAAGTTAGGTCGTCATAAAAGTGCCCAAAATATGAATAAAGGCTGATACCATGTCGAACTAAGTAGGTACTTGTAGTAGTCACAAGTGTCACAACGGATGTTTGTCCCTCTGAAAGTATCTGCGCAGAACCTATTTGACAGGCGTCACAGCTCAGTCGGTAATGGCTCTGCCTTCCGTGCTGTGGGTCGTGGGTTCGATCCCCACTGAGAACAAACATTTGTGCGTGGAAAACATAGATGTTTGTTCTATGTCTGGGTGTTACTATGTATTATAAGTATGTATTTACAAAAAAAAAGAAAAAAGTATATAAGTATTCCATCAGCCATCTAGTTCCCATATTACAAGCTTTGCTTAGTTTGGGACTAGAGGGTGTTGTGTGTAAAGTCCATGAATATTTATTTATTTATTTTTTTATTTATTTTCGGTCAAATTGGAAGTAAGCAAATTTTTCCGCACAACAGTAGATGTGCAATCGTTTGTCGCACCTAACTTCAGAAGGATAAAGATCCGTTGTGCGTATTGTAGGTACGTACTTACTTTTTTTTTTTATATAATATAGAATGTCCTTTGGCCACAATCTCACCTGATGGTAAGTGACGATGTGGCCGACGATGGAGCAGGACAGTCTAGAAGACACCTATCCAGATTACTTATATTTGTTTTGTTTTGTGAGTTCTGGTGGATGGAGCATGTCCAAACTACGATGGAAGCCGAGCAGGTGGAGTGGACTTCTACAGACAGGGTGATTATATTTTACTCACATATAAACATAAAGACATCTGTGTACGTGTTCACGACAGGGAATGCCATGATTCTGCGCCATACAAAATCATGGCGTTGGCAGTTGATATTTCTACAGACAAAGATAAAAAAATGCCCAGGAAACGTACCAAAATGTTCTTTTATTTTCTTTCTTTATTATTTATTTATTTATTAACATACTCGTAGTAATATTATAACAATGATAAAATTTTTTTTATTAAAATGAACTCTGTATTCTAAATGCTAGAGATAGAAAACAGAGTTCAAATCACCGACTGCAGGCAGGGTGACCAAAAGGCTGGCAACGTTACCTCTTTGTATGGCAATACTAATTCTCTGTCCAAGATAAGCGCCAGCCCTTTGGTCATTTGTCATTTATTTTCTTTCTTGATTTTCTACAATGAAGTTACTAAACGACTGAAAGTTTCAAACACGTGAATTCTTAGAACCAGCCAAGGACAAGTACACAAGTTGAGCCTCATTTGCCCATCCCTTCGAGTGAGCACCTAAACAATAGTTCGTTGACAAGCAAGACGTCATAATATGCAATGAACTACTTTTACTGGTATTGCGCAACGTCAGCGCGCAGGACCGGAACGGATTTCTTTTGACCGGTTACGAAGTTAAGTGGAATGGATGTCGTTGTTGACTAGGTTTTATCAAACTAAAGAAAGTAAAATATAATCTGGGTCTTTTCAAGGCAAGAGTGAATAGGTGTCTTCTAGACTGTCCTGCTCCATCGTCGGCCACATCGTCACTTACCATCAGGTGAGATTGTGGCCAAAGGACATTCTATATTATATAAAAAAAAAAAAAAACCTTTTAGCAGTCGCTTATTTTTAACCGACTTCAAAAAAGGAGGAGGTTCTCAATTCGGTTGTATGTTTTTTTTTATTTATGACGCACCTTAGGATTTACATGTATAGTAAGCGTCGATTTATATGATTAAAATCAAGTTCATTGATTAAATTAATTAAGTAGATTAGAATGGTCAATCTATTTTACGCTTAGTAGTCCCGTTTATCTGCTGCTAAATTACATATTTATAAAACCACTACCTATCGAAGTCGCGATATTAATTCGATAGATTAATGTTAGGTCGTCCTGCGGCAAGATGGGCGGATGATATCACTGATATCGCGGGCAAAAATTGGATGAGACTGGCGCGGGGTCGTGAGAGATGGTACAAAAAGAGAGAGGCCTATACTCAGCAGTGGGTGAAGTCAGGCTGTGGATGATGATGATGATGATGATGATGAGATTAATGTTCCAAGAAAAACTAACCTCAACCTCAGTTTCCTATCTACCTATTCAGCTTGTGTCTTGTGAATCCACTACTAGGTATTTACAGGTCTATTTCCACTAGTTCCATTGCTAGTTCTATTGATGGAACTAGTTGGATCTTTTTGTCCCGGCTATTGTTCTTTATATATCCCAAAAATGAGCAATAATTAGTTATTCATTTTATCCTTACGTGACTACGACTGGCCGAATTGTCGTCTCGCTCAGATCGCAAAATTCATAAAATTGTGTCGGATTTTTCGATAACTTTATGATAGTTTCACCATTGTTCGGTAGCGCTGTAAGATTCGTCGTATATATGACCGTCTCCTCCAACGAGGCTCTCATTAGCTTCCTTAGTTCATAAGATAAGATAAGATAAGATAAGATAAGAAAAAGTTTATTTCGTGTCACTAATAAAATAATTACAATTTAAGTTGGCCGTGACTACAAAAACGGTCGCCACTCAGCATGTGCTATAGTAGCTTGTGACTGCTATTGGTCTTCCGTGACGCCAGTGTTCATCTTACTATAAATTACATTTTAGCAAAAGCGATTGTCACATAATATTGTATAGTTTATCTTAAAACCTAGCGATAAGGCCGCCCATTTCTTGTGTCCTTTTTCTTCTTTGTGTACAATAAAGTGTTTATCTATCTATCTTATTCTTACCATAGGTAGGTATTACATCTTTTGGTATCGAAACAATATCGGAAGTTTATTTCGATCATTTTTTATTCCATTTTTTGTGGTCGCGCGGTCACGGTGACGCAATCTACCACATGATAGAAGTTATCTAATCCTAGGATTATTCAATTTGCAAGCTGTGGGAGAAAAAATCGATTAGTGGTTGTGGTTACTCGGTCACTGATTATAAAATAACCTATTAAGAGGGCTATCACAGTTTGGCCGCGATTCAAGGGCTGGCGCGCGTCTGAGTTCGTCTGAGAGTCTGAGATTGCATTTTATGCAGTTTTAAATTACGTTTATTCAATATAATAAAATAAATTATTTAAATAAAAAGTATACAATTTTATTGATTATGAGCTAACGTTTATTTTGGTATAATTTTTACTTATTAATATTAATGTAGTATGGAGAAATTAACGGCTAATTCTGAACGTTTTTAGCAATTTTATGGTTTTGTATAAATTTTTTTTTGTAGATATCCCATACTTATTTCTGAATTCCGGGGCCGCTACGGTCAATGGCAGTATATAAGAGATATTTGTAGATATTTTTCATTTCGTTTGCTTTGCACAGTAGTTCAATCCAGGAGCTTGAAAAAGTGTCTGCGCGAGTTTTATTAAAAACTTGTTTCGGAATTTTGGCTTTATTTAAATATATAAGGAAAAATTGTAAAAAGCGAGGCCGCTACGGTCAATGCGAATAACTATTCTACATCATACAATAAATCGAAATTATCTAAGAGTTTCAGTTTCAGAGATCTAGAACGTCAAAAATGGGCATTTTCACGGTTTGACCGTGATATGAGCCTTAACTTTTATGCGCAAAGCAAACGGTCTATTCTAGTCTATTCTCACTAGGTACAGCCCCCGTATGCCAATCTTTAGCTGTCAAGTTATATTTCACTGCCCATTGTAATTTCTTCAGGTCACGTGGTACAATTTTGTACCACGTGATCATTCTTTTTAGACACTTGACAGCAAAATATGCGCGAAAACACATCAAATGACGTCATAATGTCACTATTTAGTCACAGAATAACTATGAGTTAGTATGAACTGACCATGATTTAAAACTTTGCAGTTCAACTTTGCAGTTCAACTTTGATTGGCATACCAATGCTGTACGCATAACGGATCTTTATCCCTCTGAAGTTAGGTGTATCGATTGCGCATCGACCCAAATATCGGTTCTGCGCAGATAATGCAGAGGGACAAAGATTTTCCGTTGTGAGCGTGAAGCTAGGTTCATATTGCTGTGTTGGGGTGTGTCGTGGCGACACAGCAATATGAACCTAGCTTGAGCATTGCTAGGCAAACTTTCGAATGACAGACTTTAGAACTTTAAACTTAGACTGACAGTATACTTAGGTTAGGTTAGTACTAGAAATCCAAGTACTAGACGCTCTTCAACATGCGCTGGCCTTAAAATGGAGGTGGGCGGGCCATTTGGTACGCACAGAAGACGATAGATGGACCTAAAAAACCACTCTATGGAAGGGTCCTTTTGGCAAAAGAAAACGGGGTAGACCGAAGGAAAGGTGGCAGGACGAGATAGTCGAGATAGCAGGCATTGCATGGGTGGAAAAAGCTAAACGGAGACTGTTGGAAACTGTTGGAGGAGGCCTATACCCGCAAAGGGGTCCCTAATTAATAAAAAAAAAATTATCTGTTTTCTTATATTCTGTTTAAATTAAGTAATATGTTAGAGATAATAAAGGTTTTTTATTTTTTATTTTATTTCTATTTATACTTAGGTTCGATAAATGGTGACATCGGACGGTGTTGTCTTCTAGATAAACTCTCCGTTTTAGCTAAAATTCTCATCATGTTAACTAAGTATTCTGTTCTGCAGGGGTATGCCAATCAAAGTTGAACTGCAAAGTTTTAAATCATGGTCAGTTCATACTAACTCATAGTTATTCTGTGACTTTTGTTTTCGCGCATATTTTGCTGTCAAGTGTCTAAAAAGAATGATCTAAAAATAAAAATTGAAGAAATTACACTGGGCAGTGAAATATAACTTGACAGCAAAAGATTGGCGTACGGGGGCTGCTACGTTGTTATTCCATCAGCAGCAGTACAATAACCGAGATACCTTGCATAACCTTGATCTTGCTATTGTGACATAATGAGTATTCTTGAGGTAGGTATGGTGGTAATAATAGCGCTGGCTTCCCGTTTCTATGCAATCTATTCACAGTGCTTCGAAGTACCACCAACCAGTTACAGCACTAGCTAAATCGCTATCATCATCATGATAAGCACGGAGAAGTCTACATGCTATACCTACTCGTTGCTGTCCATGCTACGATTGCCTGGAGAAATCACTGTCAGCTATAAGACCGCCTATTGTACTATACTAAATTATGTTAAGACTTTTATTTATTCCTTGTACATAATAAAGAATTCTATCTATCAATAAATCTTTTGCAGGACATAATTTTATTATGCTTACCGCAAACCAAAAATAACGATTTAAGCTTTCTCCATCTACCAAGTTCCAGTGATTTTTACAATGTCGTCTGTCTATCAGATGGGGGCCATCCAACGCTTCGACTTTCAGCATTACAAAGTCTTAAATCCTCAGCGGTTATTATTTAACTTGCTAATTCTAAGAGTGACTCGTGCCTAAGACTTGGTAAGTACCTAAGTATTTTCGCGTAAACTGGTACTCTTGACTTTTTCGAAGAAAGTAGGCGCGATCACTTGGCACTGCCAGGACCCTTTCTCCTCGTTCCGGTTCTGCTTGAGCGCACATTGCAACAGAACATTGTACGTGCAACCTTTGCAACCATACAATGCATTGTGGAATGTGGAATGTAAAATATCCTACTGCATTGGTATGCCAATCAAAGTTGAACTGCAAAGTTGAACTGCAAAGTTGAACTGCAAAGTTGAACTGCAAAGTTTTAAATCATGGTCAGTTCATACTTGGAAACTTTGCTGGTTTATGTGTTTTTTTAAGTTATTATTTATAAGTTTATAGTACTGTTTGTTTCCCAAATAAAATAAAATAAAATACTAACTCATAGTTATTCTGTGACTAAATAGTGACATTATGATGTCATTTAATTTGTTTTCGCGCATATTTTGCTGTCAAATGTCTAAAAAGAATGATCACGTGGTACATGTACCACGTGACCTAAAGAAATTACACTGGGCAGTGAAATATAACTTGACAGCAAAAGATTGGCATACGGGGGCTGTTATTTGAATTTTTTGATTGTGTTCCATTGCACACTAAATAAGTGTCCAAAAAATGGGTATTTGCCACATTTTTTAATAGTTAGCTACATTTTTTTATCCTAGACTTATAAAAATATTTATATAGTATAATTTGACATTTCCTAAAGCCAGTTTTAGTTAACACTACAGAGTAGGTGACCAATTTAAAACCAGTTTGCGCATCAAATAATACTGTATAATCAAAACAATATTAAATGTTAGCTATAATATGCTAATGTAATAATGTTTTTCTCAATGTTATAATATACAGATGAGTGCTTATAACTAGACGGCTTGTTCACGGCGAGTGCAGTATGCATTTAATTTGTATTCAATATGCGAACAAGTAGCACGATTTCAAAGAATATTGAGTACAGATAAGGTTTTTTCATCTTTCTACCTTCAAAAATATGCCATTACCAGGACACTAGTGTGCCCACATTCTGAGTAGTTGTAAGGGCACGTCCTCGGTGCTTCTTCTAGTAGAGCTTCTTGTGAAAGAGCTCGTCCGGGGAAGTACTACCACTGTACCTATTTCTGCCGCCAAGCAGTGATGCTCGCATTGCTGTTTCGATATGTTGGGTGCCGGTGCAATTACAGGCACATGACTTAACACATTTATGTTTCAGAGTGATAGACACAGTGCAATCCGCATCTTAAGTTTGGCTCTAGCGGAAGACCAGCGTGGGTTGTTAGCAACCCACAGTATGCTGAGCTTGGGTCCATTTTGCGACACCATTGCACACTTTGTAAATGTATTCTTCTTTGTATTATTTGTATTTGATTTGTGATTCTGTTTAGTAATTATTGTCTCTCTTGTTGTTTATTTCTTTCTAGTGTATTTGTTTATTTTAAATTTCTTGTGTGTCGCAAATAAATGTTTTACTTACTTACTTACAATAATAATTCATGAACTGATGAATTGCACTGAGACATAAAGGTGTACTATTATCACAAACTTGAACACAAACGTGTCATCTTGTTGCTAATAAACTCCTTCATCTGTGCCCACGTTGAGTGCGTTAAATTACAAGGAATCTAGTTAGTCTAGTTGGCCATCAAGGCAAACGTGAGCTGTATCTATCTACCCTATATAGGTCCCTGGCCTTAACATTTACTTTTCTGTATTAACTAGGCACCCACTTGTCATGTGCCTGTAGGCACGTATACTTACACCTTTTTCTGTCTTCTGTTGGCATTTGCACAAGCTCTTTGTTCGAGAAAGTTCTGTTGATTTTTAAATTATAGCTGCCAGTCGCTCTTTGTCTGCGTACTAAGTAAAAATATTAACTTTTGTCTTTGACATTACCCACAACATTCATAATATACAGTGTTCAAACAACGCTATTGGAACTTTACAAAAACTTTGTGAGTTTCTAACCGGTTCCATGTAGGTATAAATGAATAAATTTTAAACCTTCAAATTTATAAACAGAGGTTGAACTCCTTTAGAGGAGCTTCTACATCATAATAAAATGTTATTCTAATCTAAATAATATCACAATATTGTAGAAATATGCTTGAATCAAAAATCTTGGTATTTATTACTTTTGTTTGTCCTCTGCCCCCGTATGCCAATCTTTTGCTGTCAAGTTATATATCACTGCCCAGTGTAATTTCTTCAGGTCACGTGGTACAATTTTGTACCACGTGATCATTCTTTTTAGACACTTGACAGCAAAATTTGCGCGAAAACACATAAAATGACGTCATAATGTCACTATTTAGTCACAGAATAACTATGAGTTAGTATGAACTGACCATGATTTAAAACTTTGCAATTCAACTTTGCAGTTCAACTTTGATTGGCATACCTCTGGTGTAGCATTTTTTGCAAAACAATACCGTTTGTCATCCGTTTGCACGTGAAAAAGTCATGTTTTACTTTAAATTTTCCATAATAGCACAAAGCAAAAATCCACTCAGTGGTGGTAATAGACAGACGTCATCACCATCATCACATAACTATTATTGAAATCTGCAGGTGTAGAAAAACAATAAAAAACTTCACAAAAACACCATTACGAGGGAAGCATCTTATTTATGTTAAACTAGTTAGACAGCACTTGGTTTTTTTTTATGTTTATTTATACATCATCATCATCATCATCAACCTATACTCGTCCACTGCTGGACGTAGGTCTCTCCCAAGACGCGCCATTGAGCTCATTGACATTGAGCTTTTATTTATACATTCGGTAATAATAGTCAGATAATATAATCATTATTTTATTATATTGGGCAACACAGACTAGATTGTTTTCTTAAATTGAATTTTAAACACAGAAAAAAATTCACAGAAATTTTAAAATTTATAATTTTTATTAGGTAATAAAACCATAACGTTTCTTTATTGTTTGTGAATAAAAAATATCAGATTTACACCAAAAGAACACCAACGTGTTAATAAAATATAAATACAGGTTGTAATAAAAAAACTCCCGAAAACTTGGAGGATTATAGTGCCCATCAATATGAAATGAACAACTACACTCGAGAGCAATGATTCCGGGTCACTTAAAGAATGTTAAAAATCTCGGAAACTAAAAATGATAGGTTAATGCAATAAATTGTATTTAATAGACAATGTAATACTCCTTAAATGAAAGTAAAAAAATATGAGTCACCATACATTTTATTAACACAAAATTACATAAAGAAAAAAACTGCTGATCTCTCCTTAAAACAAAAATAGGAAACATGAAATTTTTGAACTTTATTACGATTTGACTTGAATTTTAATACTTCGTATTGCCTCCTCGTGCTTCCATTACTGCGTTTACGCGGTTTGGCATGCTGTACACCAAGTTCCTTATACGATTTTGGGGAATATTCTCCCATTCCTCTGTGAGAGCAATTTTGAGCTCACGAAGCGTGATTGGGGGAGGGTTTCGTTGTTTTACGCATCTGCCTAGCTCGTCCCAAGCATGCTCGATCGGGTTGATATCCGGGCTGCGCGCTGGCCACTCCATACGAGTAATGTTCATCTCTTGAAGGTAGTCATTCACAATCCTACCTGTATGAGGTCGGGCATTGTCATGCATAAATATAGCATCCTCACCTAAATTGACCATAAATGGACCAACATGATCATTGAGGATTTCTTCCACATATCTTACGCTAGTTAAAGAGCCGTTTTCTATGATCACCAGCTCTGTGCGACTTTCAGAAGAAATTCCGGCCCACACAAGTACAGACCCACCACCGTAGGCTACTTTTTCTTCGATGCATGCTTGCTTGAATCTTTCCCCTGGTCTTCGATACACTCTGTGTCTTCCATCGTGCTTGTAGAGCATAAATTTTGATTCGTCGGAGAACATAACTTTTGACCAATCTTCAATACTCCAATTTACGTGGCTCTGGGCATATCTTAGTCTTGAAATACGATGCCCACGCTCCAGTTTAGGGCCGTTTGCAGGTCTAAGGGGTTTTAAGTTAGATTCAGCAAGCCGACGTCTTACTGTCCATGCACTTGGGTTACTTCCTCCGAGGCGTCGAAACTGATTTGTGAGTTCAGTTCCTGTGAGAAAGCGATTTCGAAGCATGGTGTTCACCAAGTATCGGTCTTCTCGTGCTGTGGTACACCTGGTTCTGCCCGTTCCTGGTCTGTGTAGGTTAGAACCAGTTTCTTCGTAACGTCGGAGAACTCTTTGTACTGTTGACAGCGACACACCGACAGTCCTGGCTGTATCGCGCTGACTCCGGCCGGTTTCCAGCATTGTAAGTATTCTGGTGCATTCTTCAGGCGTAAGCGACATAATTTCAGCTTGAATAATGAATATAGAGCACTATCAACATGGTTTATATACCCACATAAATGACAGATTACAAACAAAAGCAAAACCAAATGCTGTAATTTCGTAGTTCCATCTTCGAAAGTGGCCCTTTTTCAAATTTGATTTTTTTAAGATATAACTTTACAATAACTAAGAAGTTTTAATACCTTCATTTAAGGAGTATTACATTGTCTATTAAATACAATTTATTGCATTAACCTATCATTTTTAGTTTCCGAGATTTTTAACATTCTTTAAGTGACCCGGAATCATTGCTCTCGCGTGTATATTATACACATATATAGAACAATTAGTGTTAGCGCGAAAAAGATTAAAAGAAAGGAGATTAATAAAAAGAAGGAGTAGATTCTGAGTTGACGAATGATAGGAGCGAGTGGAAGAAGAAGACATGTTGTGCCGACCCCGCCTAGCGCGGGATAAGGGCAGGGAAATGATGATGAGTGTTAGCGCGAAAAACCTCTCCAAGTTTTCGAGATTATTACACCCGGTATAGTATTTTATTTCTTTGACATTCAGAGCAGGTTTGGCTCTAATATCTTACTCCATAGTTTATTAAGATTCCATAAATAGTTTCAGTAAGTAGGTAAATAAAACACGTACGTTTTGATATCAAATTACTTCATTATCTGAGGAATTATTACCTGGGTTCAGTCTTTTCTTTACCGGCTAAGAATCTTGAATTTAATTCAAATACTTACAAGAAATTGCTTGTAAATAATTAAGGTTACGTGTTACTAATACTGTTACTAGATGTGTTACTAGATGTCATGTCGTATAAGGACGTCAAGGAAGCTGCCCTGAAAAGAAGAACCTGGCGGAAAATGCATATATTACAAGAGACAAGAGCGTAGCTCTTAAATTAGAAGAAGAAGTTACTAATAGATATATTATAAATACTGTATTGAAGTCGTAATTTTCTGTATGAATAAAATTTAATAAAATGATATCTAGTTATTTTATGTGACTAAAAACAAATTAAACATTAATAATGCAAATCTCAAAACGTGTTTATCGAAATGACCTACCTAACGACAAGAGACACAACACGTTGAACTTTACAAAATGTTTGGTAAATAATTTATAAGTATAAAATACTAGAAAAACCGACTTCAATTCGACTACCGGCTTCATCATCAGATGATGATGGCAGTCACAGGAAAGCAAAATACGCCATTTCGTACGTGGTTGGCATATTTTTTTCAGTTATTTCTATTTATAACCCAAACTATTGAACTGATTTTGATGAAAATTGAATGGGATCAACCTGGAAGTATATCTACTTATCCATCAGATAAAAAAAAAGAATTTTTCAAATCGGTTCATAAATGACAGAGTTCTGAGAGGCGAGTACGAGTTTGCAGTGTGCAATACGTCTGACGTCCAGCACACCGGTGTGCGCTGCTTGGTATGGAAACACTGAGCGGATTTTTTGAGAAGCTTGGTCTCGTCAAGCTTCCGCTCAGTGTTTCCATACCAATCAGCGCACACCGGTGTGCTGGACGTCAGACGTATTGCACACTGTAAACTCGTACTCGCCCCTCAGAGGTAACAAACATTAAAAAAAAACCATACATCAAATTGAAGTCGGTTAAAAAGCAATTCATTTTATATCATACCTAATGAATACTTGAAGCAGAGAGTTACAGCTAAAGGAGCCACCTACTTTTAATAGGTAGGTAACCAGCCCCCGTATGCCAATCTTTTGCTGTCAAGTTATATTTCACTGCCCTGTGTAATTTCTTCAGGTCACGTGGTACAATTTTGTACCACGTGATCATTCTTTTTAGACACTTGACAGCAAAATATGCGCGAAAACACATCAAATGACGTCATAATGTCACTATTTAGTCACAGAATAACTATGAGTTCGTATGAACTGACCATGATTTAAAACTTTGCAGTTCAACTTTGCCGTTCAACTTTGATTGGCATACCAATGCTGTTTGTTGCTTTTAGTAGGTAAGTACGCTGATCTAGGTCTGGGTCAAGCTATCTAACAGTGCACACTCCATAATCAGCTTAGGATCTCGAGTGCCATTCTCCTAGAGGTTCAATAACATAAAGTACTTATGAGTAATGCACTGCACGGTTATGTGCTAAATAAGGAGTTATCATTGTTTATTTGTAAGAACTTTCTTTTGTGACCTTTTGTTAGCAAGTGTCTGTCAAAATAATGTTTTATGAAGTGTAGAAAAAGGACACTCATGTTCATAAGGTAACGGCACCTGTTTCCGTGGTATTTTCACTAAAACTCGAAAGGATATCAAATATTAAGCATTTACTGTACCTTTCTGAAGGTTCGGTTTCTGTTATCAGAAGCTCTAGTGTTTTTACTTTCGGAAACTACTTAAGTTTTGACGGTCCGACTTATATTTCTATTTGAAATTAAATAAAATGTAAATCAAGTCGAAATCGCCCAATTCCGATGCAAAAATCCGTATTCCGTGGTATTTGGTACCTAATTGCGTGGTATAAAAAATGTATACAAAACGACAGTAACAAACTGATAAAATAATGTTACAAAGATTAACTTGATTGTTCTTTAGGAATACAGGTCATTTTTGGTGGTAGTACTATTATTATTATTAAATAAATGCTATTAATATTATAAATGTAAAAGTTTTTAAATACCTCTTTGGATGTTTGTAACTCCACGTCAGTGGTGTCAACTTAGCTAATATATTCCTCCTGTGATTGCAATCCCGGATAAATACAAAAGTGCTGATAACGGGAAAATCTCCCCGTGTGATAAGTTATAAAAATACTTTTACTGTTTCCTAAGCACACACACACATACACACACACATTACACATTAACACATTATTAACATTATTATAGTATTCCACATTATAAATACGACATTTCGCAAAGAAATAAAACCAAGCGTGCAAATGGCACAAATATCAGCGCAAGACTGAAGCGTGGTCGACGCGTGCAAGGTGTTGAGTGTCGGTGCCGACAAAGGAAACACCGCCAAAGACGCCGGCGGCGCGTCAAAGACACCGCCGCCACGCGTCGCTTCGAGGTGGTGCCTTTGACACTTTTGTCACTCGTGCCGCCGCCCTCCACAGTGCGATTCGAAAGGCAGCTTTGCTTTGACCGCATTTACAAAGAGTGTCGCCCAACCCACAGCTGTGGAGACTAAAAAATCATGTTTCCTAATTTCCAGTACCTACTAAAAGCCAATTTTTTTTATATACCTATCATTCCTAATGTTAGCTGATGCCAAATTGTTAAAACTTTTGTTAAAGATTAACTTCTTAATAAAACATGCAGCCAAATGTGTGGTAAATAAATATTTTCGTAACATAATTTTCTATACAACCAATAAACAAAATACATAAGTAGGGTACTTTTGATGTGTTATAACTCGTAAAAATTATTAAAAAGTTTACCTCGAAATAAGGTTTTAGTCTCAATCGACTATTTAATTTGTCAAATCTATCGTTAAAATCACAAAAACCTAATCCCAGTTTGTGAAATTCAAAAATAAAAATAGGTCTTTCAAATTGCTATTCCGCGGTATATTTTTCACATACCTTGGAATTAGGTACTAGGTGAAATATTTGACCCCTAATGCCGTGGTATTTTCAATATGTAATTTTACCTCATTATAATTAAAAAACCACTTAAACATGTATTACATACGGTAAAGAATATACTTCTTTCGATAATTTAACACTAAAAATCAAAACCTAGAACAAAAAAAATCAAAATAAGCCTTATTTAAAAAAGCTTGCTACTCTCGTGCACAGAGGCAAAAACGTATGGAGAGTGCACTTGGACCAGCCACCACTGCGAATTTAGCCAATTATTTTTGAATGTAAGCCCGTTCTAAGTCTCGTTTTTAGATTTATATACTAAAAAATATATTTCCTAATGACAAATAACTTTTGCAACAAAAAAGAATCTAAGAATCAGAAGTAAATGCTGTTTTTCTCAATACCACGGAGAAAGGTGCCACTTTTGGAATACCACGGATTTGGGTGCCTTTACCTTAACACCACCATTCTCTGTAGTTGAGTCTTGTGGCATCCTTTACTTGAAGAAATACATCGATTTTAAGTCCAATATCTTGTTATACTTATATTTATGACGGGTAGCGTTTTAGACCAGTTGCGTTTTAGACGAGATGTATTTTTAGACCAGTTGCGTTTTAGGCGAGAAGCGTTTTAGACCATCTGCCAATGGCGTTTCAGACAAGTTTGTACTTAGACCAGCTACATTTTAGACCACTTGCTAATTAGAGAAGTTGCTTTTTTAGACGAAATGAGACTAACCCAAAAGTTCGAAATAGAGAACACCTTTGACTATAGCAGAGTGGGACGAAATATGTAAGCATTAAATAAAATCAAAATTATTCTAAATATTTTTCTCTTTTTCCTTATTATTGATGTTCAGAATTTCGGATGAACGATAATAATAATTCGTATTTCTGTGATTTTTTTTATACAGTCTGGATAGGCTTAGCGCCGATTCGCTTTGCCATCACATTGCTGCTTTCGATTTGCCCTTGCGAGTAGACAATGGTGCCTCGTTCTGATGTCTTCTGCCCATTCATGCGCTCCTTGTCCCCTGGTGCCAGAACTGGTAGGGATGGGTCCACCTGGGATCAAAAACAAATTGATGATTGTAAGTAAATTAAAGAAAAAAAAAACAGATATGGACATCGCTCTAAAAACTGTTGGTACACGTATTTATCTAATTTTCAGCCCAATAACTAGTGTGGCTTTCGAAATCGAGACACAATCTTAGAAAATTAGAGGTAACTTTGGGATTGTTTTCTATCAAGAGAATACTTTTATATCATGTTTCAGAATTAAAGCAATGGTCGAAAAAATAATGATTTTTTTTTTCCAATTTTTGCTTTTGGTTTATTACCAGCGAAAAGTAACTTGCAATTTTCACTATACCAGCCTTAACGACTAGGTAACTGGTTCTCCGATGATATCGTGTCGGTGGTAGTATGAAAACAATAATCGGTGCCTGTTTGTAGGTAATTTAGCTAAAAATAGTGCAAAATTGATGAGGATCTCGACCAAAACATCGTAAAAACTTCTGCCAAGATCAAAATCTTCGATGCTGCCCTTGTTAGGAGTAGGTACTTAATTTAATTAATTGTTTTTTGTTTGTAAAAAAAGAAGCAAATTACTCCTACAGCAGGGGTATGCCAATCAAAGTTAAACTGCAAAGTTTTAAATCATGGTCAGTTCATACTAACTCATAGTTATTCTGTGACTAAATAGTGACATTATGACGTCATTTGATGTGTTTTCGCGCATATTTTGCTGTCAAGTGTCTAAAAAGAATACAAAATTGTACCACGTGACCTGAAGAAATTACACTGGGCAGTGAAATATAACTTGACAGCAAAAGATTGGCATACGGAGGCAGAAGTGGTTTTTAAATTATTTTCATTTGTTCGTGACCTTCTCAATGTTTTCAATTACTACAAGCTTTTATGAAATGATTAATTACAAAGTGCAAAATAAGAATACCTAAGTTCCTGCATTTCAACGAGTTCATAAAAAAGGTTTAATTCTTAATTCTTTATTGCACACAACACAGGACATAAACAAAAGACAGAAATAGATGACATGTACAAAGGCGAGCTTAACCCTAAAAAGAGTATTCTTCCAGCAAACCTTTGGGGCTAGAGAGAGGTGAGGTGAGGTTTATAAAGATACCTAGAGAAGTGGTTACTTATTAGCTGTACTTATATTTGTGCTGTCAATAAATACCTAAATATATTGTCTTACTTTTTTCTTTCTTTAAAAGCATTTATTTTGTCTTCGAAAGAAAGCTTTATTTTAAAAATAAATTGAAATAAGGCCTCCAATAAGTCTACACACATTCTAAGTAAGTAGACTTTGTTAATTTAATTTATGATAGCAAACCGGTTTAATAAATAAATTAGTCCACATAAAATAACGTGCAGAAAAGTGGTTCAGTTTTATAACCTACACAAATCTAGTTTGTGAAAACAAGGACATGAAACATTACGCTGTTTGTCACACGAGAAAGTTGAAAGAAAGTAGGTTTTGTTAGGATAGCTACACTCGAGAGCAATGATTCCGGGTCACTTAAAGAATGTTAAAAATCTCGGAAACTAAAAATGATAGGTTAATGCAATAAATTGTATTTAATAGACAATGTAATACTCCTTAAATGAAAGTAAAAAAATATGAGTCACCATACATTTTATTAACACAAAATTACATAAAGAAAAAAACTGCTGATCTCTCCTTAAAACAAAAATAGGAAACATGAAATTTTTGAACTTTATTACGATTTGACTTGAATTTTAATACTTCGTATTGCCTCCTCGTGCTTCCATTACTGCGTTTACGCGGTTTGGCATGCTGTACACCAAGTTCCTTATACGATTTTGGGGAATATTCTCCCATTCCTCTGTGAGAGCAATTTTGAGCTCACGAAGCGTGATTGGGGGAGGGTTTCGTTGTTTTACGCATCTGCCTAGCTCGTCCCAAGCATGCTCGATCGGGTTGATATCCGGGCTGCGCGCTGGCCACTCCATACGAGTAATGTTCATCTCTTGAAGGTAGTCATTCACAATCCTACCTGTATGAGGTCGGGCATTGTCATGCATAAATATAGCATCCTCACCTAAATTGACCATAAATGGACCAACATGATCATTGAGGATTTCTTCCACATATCTTACGCTAGTTAAAGAGCCGTTTTCTATGATCACCAGCTCTGTGCGACTTTCAGAAGAAATTCCGGCCCACACAAGTACAGACCCACCACCGTAGGCTACTTTTTCTTCGATGCATGCTTGCTTGAATCTTTCCCCTGGTCTTCGATACACTCTGTGTCTTCCATCGTGCTTGTAGAGCATAAATTTTGATTCGTCGGAGAACATAACTTTTGACCAATCTTCAATACTCCAATTTACGTGGCTCTGGGCATATCTTAGTCTTGAAATACGATGCCCACGCTCCAGTTTAGGGCCGTTTGCAGGTCTAAGGGGTTTTAAGTTAGATTCAGCAAGCCGACGTCTTACTGTCCATGCACTTGGGTTACTTCCTCCGAGGCGTCGAAACTGATTTGTGAGTTCAGTTCCTGTGAGAAAGCGATTTCGAAGCATGGTGTTCACCAAGTATCGGTCTTCTCGTGCTGTGGTACACCTGGTTCTGCCCGTTCCTGGTCTGCGTAGGTTAGAACCAGTTTCTTCGTAACGTCGGAGAACTCTTTGTACTGTTGACAGCGACACACCGACAGTCCTGGCTGTATCGCGCTGACTCCGGCCGGTTTCCAGCATTGTAAGTATTCTGGTGCATTCTTCAGGCGTAAGCGACATAATTTCAGCTTGAATAATGAATATAGAGCACTATCAACATGGTTTATATACCCACATAAATGACAGATTACAAACAAAAGCAAAACCAAATGCTGTAATTTCGTAGTTCCATCTTCGAAAGTGGCCCTTTTTCAAATTTGATTTTTTTAAGATATAACTTTACAATAACTAAGAAGTTTTAATACCTTCATTTAAGGAGTATTACATTGTCTATTAAATACAATTTATTGCATTAACCTATCATTTTTAGTTTCCGAGATTTTTAACATTCTTTAAGTGACCCGGAATCATTGCTCTCGCGTGTATTTCCGGTACTGGCTATGTCCATAATTTCAAATTCGGAATCTATTTTCCTATCAGACAGCATCGTGAGAATTCAACGAGGCCTTGAAAAAACTCAGCTTGTATTTCTCAGGAAAGACAAAAGACGGCAACGAGTTCCATTCCTTGGCAGTTCGCATGAACGTAGAGCGAAAACGTTTGGTGCGAATGGGTGGAATGTTTACCAAGTATGGATGCTATTGTGCCGTGCGTCTACTTGTTAGCTAACCTTTCTCCTATCCCATACCAAACAAAACTTCAGGTACATAAGTATAGTAACTAACTACCCCTTATTTCAGTTTTAAATGACTTGGGAAATTTTAAAGTTGTTAAAAAGATGTCCATTTCAGAACATTATTACCATCACTTCGCGGTAAGGATGTTAGTAGTTTAGGATAAGTAATTCTTACAGGTTCCATTGTCCTCCAATGGTGCAGGCATTCAGCAATCCTCTCAGCGAATCCAGGCGCAAAGTACGAAGGGTCTATGACAATGAAACATTGACCCAGGTCCGGAGCCCCACCCGTAGACACCAGTTCCCAGCCTCTGATTTGGTGCGTCATTTTGGACCCTTGAAGATTTAAAAAACAAATATGGATAAAGCGTCGTTTGGGGGTAATTTATAGTCGGACTTTTTTGTTGTTTGAATTTGGGGCCGAACCTATGTCTCTTCTTCTTTTTTCAATGTTTTCTCAGTCGCACCTTAGTGTGAGGTTTCTAGGGCTATCACATCCCACGGGCCACTCACAACAGCCCTCTTATCAACAATTTTCATACTTTTTAACTTGATGAAACCTCTCCAATACCTTAGTGAATAATAACAGTGGTGACTGCCCTAAGAAGGCGGGGAGTGACTGCAGGCGCTGAGACGAATCTGATAAGTAAGGTACCTAACAGTGTTTTTATAATAAGTAATCTTTTGATTAATAAATAAATAAGTAGGTACAAATACTTAAATTAAGATTAAAATACGAAAAGGTTAAAAAAAAAATTAATATACTACCTACGACCCGCGTACCATTCTACCATTTCGTGATAAATATGTAAAGCTAATTACGTAGTAGAAGTTCATTTTTATTTCGATAAGGTTTTGAAAAATTGTTAAATGTTATGTGTTAATGTTATTGTATAGACAGTGATTACCACTTAACGTCAGGTGAGACATCAGCTTGCACCATCATTTAGTTGTATAAAAAAATTGTGTAGTTTTTTACCTGATAATCCACTGCAGAGCACTTCAACCATAGCACTGAGAGCATACCCTTTGTATCCACTGGTCTTCTCAGCGCCACCTAGCGGCAGCAGACGACCTGCTTCGAAAGCCTGTCAGGAAATATACATTCCAAATTTAAATTTGGAATTAGACCTTGATTTCTATCTACCCTCTGTCAGCTAGGACGGTTATCTGTTCTACTAGGTAATAAGTAGGTTGGATTACATAGCTGATGATAACTATCATAGCCGCGGCTTCGTTGTGTTGGCTCGATTTGAAATGTTTCAACGCCTATGTTGTTTCATAGCAATGATTTTGTGAGCCTGATCATGACCTAAACTACAAGCGCCTAATATAGAATTCTTAGCTAAGCTAACCTAAACTTGCCCACCTTTTTAGGGTCTGTGGTGACTTGTCCAACACTGTCCATTGCCCAGCCTTCAGGTAACGGCTCTCCTTTGTGAATTTGCACCTCTATCTGTAATGGCATGGCATATTTGAAAAAAATCGGAGTCGAAAAATTCGTTGAATTTGGACCCGGGCTTAAAGTTTGTAGATTTTCAACGAATTGTACTTGTAATATATAAAAATAACTTACCTTTCCCATAGCAACAGACGTAGTAGCCAAATCTACTACAAGAGAATCGCCATCACTTGCGGGTGCTGCCAACGCAATGGGGTTTGTTCCCAATGCAGCCTGAAATAGTCCAAAAAGTATGTAAGTAGGTAGGTAGGATAAGTCGTAAAACGTAAAGGCAAATGAGCAATGAAAATGTTTTCAATTCCTTAACATTATAAACCTGTCAACCTTTTTTATTCTAAAAACGTTTTAACTTTTTTTGTGCTGGCTGGAGAGCTCGTAAAAAGAATTCATGTCCAAACCTCTAAACCTCTTTTTAGGTCAAAAAGGTTCTTATAAGTATTTAGTTTTAAAATCTTACTCACGTATTTAGCTCTGGTAGGCACCATGATGGGTGAAGTGTTGGTAAACGCCATGCCTATGAGACCTTCTTTCTCTGCTTGAATTGCCCAGTATCCAGCCATGCCGAAGTGGTGACAACCTGAACAAGTATGCCTGCTGTTATAAAATTAGCAATACATACCATACGTTTTCCATATTCAAGAAGTTTATGTACTGGGCGAGCCTACTCCTTCGAAAAAATGTTCCAGGCACCGCCAAGTGTCTCGTTTATTGAGGCATGGATAAAAACTGGCCCCTGAATCTAGTTTAGATCCAATACCTTTTTCAAGAGTTTCGTGATCTCTTTTGCACTTTTACCTTCATTATGAAAGTCATCGAAAAGCTTACTTTTAGCAGTGACCAAAGCCACACCCGCGTCTCTCGCCTTCTTCATCGCGAGGTTGATGCAGAAGTGTCCGGAAATAGCACCGAGAGTGTCACAGCCATCGACCAACGCTGTGGCAGCTGACTCCTTCAGGATGGTAGGCGTGGCCTGGACGTTGGCGAACCCGGATATGATATCGTTTATGTAGAACTCTGTAAGTATAAAATGTTACATAAACTAAACTAAACAGATAAAGGGATGCCTATTAAAATAAACAGACGAGGTCATGTTACCACTATCTTATGAACTAGGGGAGCAGTACGAATAAAATTAAATGCAATTATGACATAGAAATGTAGAGTTGTAGAGTCAATCTGCGCATCATAATAGGAGAAGAACCAAGCCGTATTTTGTCTGTTCTTCTGGAATTGAACTAACATTTAACATCAATGAAGTATAAACGATTGAATTTACTTACATAAATTCAACAGAAAGAAAAACCACTCATGGCTGAAATGTCCCACAGCAAACAAGAGCAACGCAGCCTAGAGTCCCAGCCAACAGCCTTACTTCCTCCACCTTAACCTCCGGCATTGTGGACTCTCACACTTTAACCATGAGACCAGAAAACTCACCAAGCCGGTTGATCCCATGACTAAAATGTCCCACAGTATCTGCATGCAGTAGTAACGCAGCCTGGGCCTTCGCCGCATCCAGTGGTGCCCCGACAGCCATCAGACAGTCCTCAACAAACCGTCTGACTTCTTCCAATTTGACCTCCGGCATGTTGAACTCTGATGTGGGAAATGGGTAGCTCGTTATAAGCAGTTTCCGTTTTATAAATATAGGGAAATGTGAATGATATACAGAATGATCCAAAAAGTGATCCAAAAAGTTTGATCCAAAGTCAAAGTCAAAATTTCTTTATTCAATAAAATCACAAGGATCATTTAGAATCCAAAAAGTTTGTTCGTCCCTTTTTAAAATAACGAAACAAAAATTTTGGATTTCCATCTTACTTTACACTTGGACAAAACAAGTTTATAGGTTTCAAAGTGAATTACGTAGAATGGACTTCGATTAATAGATTTAAAAAGGAAAAAAAGTACTTAAGTACGTAGGTTAGGTACCTATAAGTTTTGCAGAAAATCGATTGTTACTTTTGAAATATTTTATTATTAGATAATTGTTAGATCAGCATGCATTTTACTTACGTCTTATATTTTATCTTATTTACATAGGTACCTACGTCTTCTGGGGTGTTATGTTATCTTCTCACACACGACAGTGATATAAATAGCCTGAGCAGGTACTTTTAGTAAAACCTTTTTCAAAGAAATAAAAACAGTGTTTTTTGCAATCTTCAATTTTTTTCAAAGATTTGTTAGGTAATAAAATACTCAATTAACAAATTTAAAAACAATGAAGACAAGACTTGAACAGTCTTGTCTTCATTGCGTGCGTAAAAAAACATTTTTGTAATCGAATTTTTTTGAACAACCTGTATGGTATATTCTTTAGAGATCGTATTTCCAAGACCGCGGTATGTAACCTAGCACTGAATAGAATACCTACAATCTAGATGTCCACTTTCTTTCTGTCAAACCTCTTGTACCCTACAGCTTTTACAGCCTACCAAAGTATTTTACAAATCTCCGAAAATTATCATTTGCCGCTGTACCTAAAATCGTTGCATAACTAAGTATATTTAGCCGTTTAAATAATTGCTATCTTTTACCATATTAATAAATGATTTGTACTTTTACTGACAGGTAACGTCAAATAGTCCGTTTTCGCACTTACTGCTCAAGCACTGACCTGGACTCCTGGAATAGATTTTTGTATGAAAATCTGTACTCAAATCTATTTTATTACGAGCCTAAAAGAGCTAGTTTCAATCAATTTTATACAGTGTTTTTATGTAAATCTTTTGATATTTTTTTACACAAAATAAACGAGGTAAATGAGTACCAACTAAAAATAAATAAATCAATAATTACCTAGTCAATCTTAAAAAATATACTCACCAAATATCGAACACACTAAAAAATACTTACAAGTAACCCCGTTTACTAAAAAATTGACCGAATTGCAAAAGTGACGAGAGTGCACTGACGCTATTAAAGTAAGTAGTGTATTTCAAGTTATCAAATTAACATTGATAGCGCGCATTGTTTAGATAACCGCAAGTGTATACTTGTAATAGGCAATGTAATAGGCGCAACCGGTTTTTTATATATAAATTATTTAATACCTAAGAATTTTCTTATATTAGAAGAATTTGTAACTACTCAGCTACAGTTTGGAAAGAAAATAAAAGACTGAAGTTTCGTTTATTAAAATACCCACTGCAACCTACTTAGCTATTTACATTTCTTTTTTAATAAATCTGTACTTTTATAGAATACTTAAGTCTGAGTCTCGTCTGAGTCGAGCGTTACTGATTTTTTAAGACAATCTCTTCTTCTTCTTCTTCTCTTATAAATGGCCTCTGTCCGTCATTTCGACAGACAATTTTGCCAGTGTCAAGTGAGTTATTTGAAATAAGTTTAGTCAAGTCGAGTACTCCGCCATGCTAGAGACATTCTAGAGTTGAGAGTTTTGTGCGAATATTCCCCTGATTACCCATGATATGAGATATTTAACTCACGACGACCTATTTAAGAATGAAGGAAAACGTACTTAGGATGAAATTTCTATGTGGTAAAGGGATAAGTAGATGAGTGGTTAAGTGAAGGAGGCTGCAGCGGGTGGAAGAGACTAATAAGTACCTACGATTGTTCACTCTCTTTGTAAATTGACTGACCTAGATAAAGTAGAGCTAAGACCCCCTTAAGCACGGTAGAGTAAGCTTTCCTTTTAGATGTTTAAATATTTGTAATTTTGTTTAACTTAATACTTATGTAGACTACTAAGTAATACATTATTATGACACACGTAAATAAACCTCTTTTTTCTAAAATTGTGAAAAAGCTGTACTTATGTAAAATTGCAAACAAAGGCCAGTACGTACAACGGATCTTTATCCTTCTGATGTTAGGTTCAACAATAATTGCATTGTTGTGCGGAAAAATTAGCTTACCTCCAATTCGACCCGAAAATTAGTTACGCGCAGATAATTCAGAGGGGCAAAGATCCGTTGTGACCACTGTAGCAACCTATCGATTACAAATACTTCCGGCTTCACAGACAAACATCTTACATTATGCTTGTCTTAGCCTAATTAGTGTCTTACTGAGTAATTTTGTCCTGCAGTGTAATGGAACTTACTAACAGATTTCACAAGATCGTGATGAGTCGTGTAAATTATTCCAAATTATCTTCGCAATTTATCAAACTTGTTTTATTTTCGCACTTGTCAGGTCAATGCGGTTTGTAAACATTGTTGTAGGTACATAGTAGGAAAGTTTGTAGACGACATTTTTATATAAGTAGGTACCTACCTAGTCTTTATTGATAGTGAATAATGACAACGTAACCAGATAATAACCTAATTTTTACAGAAAATTAGGTATTTGCCATGAAGTTAAAGAATTCAATAAAATCACAAGGATTATTTCTAAATGATCTAAGGATTCTAAATGATCCTTGTGATTTTATTGAATAATGAAATTTTGACTTTGACTTTGATTTAAAATCGTCTTATATGAGTTTCTCTTTCGATGTGCACTATGAAGCATGCCAACATGCCCCGTGGAACAACTAACCACGTTCCAAATACAAATACAAATAATTTTATTTTGGCAATTTTTTTTAAATATATATAAGAGTTACTTTCTAAATAGGTAGATTCATAGATTTTTACAAACAACTACTTATCGTTTCACAATCCTGAGGGGGATACCGCCCGTGGGGCCCATTATAGGTCTCTTTGGGTTCATCTCCAAGCAATCTGGAGTATTCTTCGAAACCTCCACCCGGAACTTGGATATAAAATTGGCAATGCACACACGGGATTGGACCTTAGCAAACCGCATTCCTGAAAGAATAAATAAATTCATTAGCACAATAATAATTTATAAGTTTAAAAAACTAGAATAACCGACTTCAATTCGACTACCGGCTTCATCATCAGATGGTGATGATGATGGTAGTTCATTGGGAATGCTCTAGTGACCGTAAACATCACTAAAAAGTCACAGAAAACCAAAATACGCAATTTCGTGCACGTGGATGGCATAATTTTTTTTCAGTTATTTTTATTTATAAGCCTTACTAATGAACCGATTTTAATGAATATTGAATGGGACCAACCTGGAAGTACATCCTTTCAGATAAAAAAAGATTTTTACAAATCGGTTCATAAATGACGGAGTTCTGAGGTACCAAACATTAAAAAATATTTATATAAAAAATAGAATCGATTTGAGAACGTCCTCCTTTTTTGAAATCGGTTAAAAATAAGATGCATTTAGAAGTCGACAAGTTTGTTTTCTTTCTTTCAACCAGTATACTTAGTTGTTTGTGCAAATAATAGATGTTCTAATTGGTTTGTCAAACAAAGTTCACAAGTTTACCAATTAGCACCAGCGTTTGCCCCTTGTGCCCTAACACCTGCACAAGGGATGACCTCATAGATGCCACAGACGAGGGGGTAAAGGTGGCGAAGTTCTCCTCGAATTTCGTCTAGTCATACCATTGACACGTAAAGAAGAAGAAGCACCAGCTATGTTACCTATCAACGGACGAGAAATCTTACCAATGCAGTTTCTGGGGCCGACACCGAATGGCATGTAAGCGCAGGAATGCCTGGCCTTGGAGTTTTCAGTGGTAAATCTTTCAGGGTCAAACTTTTCAGGATCTGGGTAGTACTTTGGGTCGTGATGTATGCCGTAAGGAGTTACGAGAACGGTTGTTCCTTTCTTTATGACAATATCCATTCCGGGCACTTTGTAGTCTGCCAGGGCATTCCTTTGCAAGGGCTCTACGAGAGGGTACAACCGTAGAGTCTCGTCGAACACATTATCTAAGTAACTCATTTCCTGTAAAGTCTCATAGGTTATTTTTCCGTTGTGGTTTTTGAGAACTTCTATAGTTTCTGTGTACAGCTTTTCTTGAATGTCAGGGTTCTTCGCCAGCTCATATAATAGAAAGCTCATAGTAGTGGCACTCGTCTCGTAGCCAGCCGCATAAAACACAAAAGCTTGAGCAGCGATAATGTCGTCCGTAAGCTCTACCGACAACTGCTTATCGCTCTCATTTCTCTTGCTACTATACACTTGTCCCTGCTGTCTCATTTCCAAAATCAAATCCATAAAATCTTTTCTATTTCCCGGAACTCCGTTTCTTTCTGTGAAAATTTGTCTAACGAGATCATCAAAAAAGGTTTTCACGAAAGCTGGAAATAAGGAAGAGTTCAGTTTTTTCAGAATACCGGGATACATCATATCCAACTCTTGCGCAAAATTGGATGAAAAAATTAATTCGTCGATTTTCTTCAATGTATCTATTTTGTCGTGAATAGTGTCTATGTCGAGACCGAACGCGCATGCTGAAATGGTGGCCATGGTGTACTTCTGTATGAGAGGATGTACTTCGTGCTCCGGCTTCTGATCGCAAACTTGACCCACGTAGTCCATGAAGTTCTCCCCGCGCTCCGTTATCAGATACAGCATATTCTTCAACTTGCCTGATGTGAACACAGGAGTGAAGTGATTCCTCAGCACCCGCCAGGTTTCTCCATCCGAGTGGAACAGGTTTGCTCCGAGGCCTTCTTTGCTGAACTCAATCCCGCGATCCACAAACGTGTCGAAATCCTTTATCATGACGTGCTTAATAATATCTAAGTCGCGAAGCAATAAGCCGGGTGTGGTCATTCTATAGATTCCAACGACTTTTTCATTTTGAAACCTTTCGTAAAACTCCCTAAAAACGACACCCATATTTTTGCGCCGTAGAGCAGACTCCTTTAGGTTTCCAAAAAACGGCACAGGTTCTGGTCCAACGACACCTCTACTTTTCCAGTAGTTAAACGTTCGTGTAAAGTAAAAATAAATAGCGTATGCTAAAGTAATTAACGCGACGGGCAAATATAAGAGCAGCATTTTTAAAAGTGCTCGCACGGACTTTCTTTTTATCGTTATTGTCGCTAGCTGAGAAGTCTCCATTATTTATAATGGTAGCTTATCGGATCGTCCCCGTATCTCGTATAATTATCTGTTTACCTAGTTATCAATGAAGTAGGTACAATAATATGATGTTGCCACTACATTTTTATTTTTCCAATCTGAAAGAGTAACAGTATTACCACAATTTTTGTACTTAGTAAAGGTACAGGTAGTTATAAATACTTTAAAAATGACGTAAGATAAAACTGTAGGTATGAAAACATGTCGGCTTCATAGACAAACATTTTATATTAAAATTTGCTTGTTTTAGCCTGATTAAGTAGTATCTTACCTAGTAAATTTGGCCTGCAGTGTAATGGAACGAACTAACAGATTTCGCAACATAAGATCAAAAAATCAAAATTGTTTTATTGTTAAATTAAGATCGTGATGAGTACATTCCAAATTAGGTTCCACCGGGTGCGTGTATGAGGACATTACACGTCGCGGGGGAGGCCGGGTATTGGGTGCCCTGCAGGCTTCCGGGGTCCCCTTTTTTGGTTAGATTTTAAGAGCATGTGTAATATAGATTTTAAAATGATAAGTTTAAGCCTGTTAATATACCTAGATAGTTTGTTAAACCAATATAAGTTTTGAGTTCATGTCCGCTGGCTTCATTTCAGAGATTGCTAAAATCTTATCTTGCAATTTATCAAATTTGTTTTATTTTCGCACTTGTTGTAAAGTAGTTGTACAGTCGGCTACACATCAACCTATCCACTGTTTGAACTTTGAACTATTATAATTTGAATGTTGCGAATCAGGGATCGCAATTAATAGGTGTAGGCGCGTGGCGCGCAAGCAGCGAGTCTCACATAAAAACATATCGTCCCTCTCGCATGATTCACAACATTCAAATTATAATAGTTCAAAGTTTGAACCGTTGATAGGTTGATGTGTAGCCGACTGTACATAGTAGGAAAGTTTGTAGACGAAATTTTTTATATAGGTACCTAGTCTTTATTGATAGTGAAAATTTGTTTATTCAGGTACTTTACACATTAGGTACTTACCTACTGCTCTATCAAATACATTATGTATATTATGATGCATAACAGACCATTATAGCTACCTACTACTAGCAAACAATGAAGCTGAAACTTGCAGCTAAATAGCAGCAGTCAAACCAAATAACCCAGAGTATATAGGGTATACAAACTAAGATAAAGGAATAAAAAAATCTAAATTTTAATTTCAAACTATACCTGAAAGATCTAGCATAAAATGTGATCACTTCAATATCGTTGGACCACGTACTATCTCCTGTTAGTGTGTTTGTGTTTGTAACATTGAACTTTAGAACTAACAAAAGGCGGGGTAGGAAACTGTATAGAGTAGATTACGCTCCCGCGAAATCACCATCATCAATGGATGTATACAGCTTAAGACCGTTAGATTTTAAGAAAGGTCTAAGACCCTTAGGTCCAAATAAATGCACATGCACGAAACAATAATAGCTGACTTCGACTAAATATAGCTAGAACAGCTGCTTAGATTCGACTCAAATCTATGAATGAGTCACACGTAAGTAAAGTACGTAAGTCGAAAGCATTGATTAGAGATTTTCATACAAAATCTATGCTTCAGTCGGTATCAGTTCTTGAGCAGTAAGTAAATGCGAATAGGGATCTGAGTTGCCTACCATTCTAAGCTGCTGCATTTGTTTCCTTACTTTGCATCGGAGGATTATCGGTCACTGACCCTCATACAATACAACTTATAACGCTGTATTTTCTACCACGGACGTATTCTTGCATACAATATTATCAGCACGTCTGCACCAACATAGTACAAGTTGATGGGCACGTACCTATACGTAAATAAACACCAGTCAGCCCGTTAAAGCCGAAGGAGTGACACGTGGGCAGTGTATAAAAAAAACTCGCGCACGAAAAAGGTTGCATCTTGTTATAATACTGGTTGGTGAAGTTTTCAAACCTCCTTCGTCGGTAAGTTTTATTTTTCTGCTCAGTTTTATTCTGGCCAGTGTTTGGTGTTGATTTCGCTTGCGAGTAGTAGTATGATGTACCTAATTGATCATTTAATTTAGACTGGTGACCTGAGTACGACAAGGTCATCCGCTTGTGTGCCAATGGTGTGTCAACTCATGTGTCATAATAAAATCCCCTCATTAAAATCGATGGGTACCTACTACCCACCCATCGAGTTATAAAATGTAGTCAGATTTTGATAGAGCTAAAATAAGCTCGATAATACCCATATTGCTTACTAATATTGCAAAATATTATCCTTTGAGGATAAATTGAATTTCTAAAAATATGCCCGCAAATTAGCCATGTTGTTTGCTGTGGAATACCTAATGAGTTTAAGACAGGTCATGTTTGTCAGAAGCTAAAAATAAATGCTACAAATATGTATGTGAAATATTTGCACACCTGGCAATGCCACACCGATGTCGAGCAGATTTTGAGGAAATATGGTGACCTATCCACCTGATTTTCCTCAGGTAAGTATTTTCCTCAGTAAGAAAGGCAATCGATTCAAATGAAGATAAAATGCTCTCCCAAAAAAAATTACAACACTGTGCACGTAAAAATAAGCCTTTTTTATTTGGAACCAAGCTTTCAAATATTTTTCTTTTTATTGATCACCAAGTTAGTTACCCTTAGGAATAATTTTAATCGACATAAACGCATACTTAAACCTTGTTTTAAAATAACATTACATTCAGGCTACTAACGTCTCGATTTCAGTAATCCTTCAAAAATGGGCAAAGTGGCAACCGCAGAAGCATACCGGTTCATGACAGACTGCCTCAAAGCTGTGGGGGCTGCTGCACGTGCGGCTGAACTGCAGGCTGAGCTACTGCTGCAGGCAGACAGGATGGGCCATCCTAGCCATGGCCTGAACAGGCTTGGTAAGAAATCCTTGATAATAACCTCCTTTAGCCAAAATAAACATGCGGACATTACATTAGCTTCTAGCTATTATCATAGAGAACAATACTTAGACCCTGATCATCATTTACTGTCTGGTCAGTAAATAAAATAGGGCTAATGGAGGTCACAGTGAACAGATAAGTGGGTAGTTAAGTGTCCTCATTATCCTGTTTACGTTTATTAGGTACCTTACAATTGCAAAGCTTTTCATGCATGCATACCTATAATTATTACCTATAATTAGCCCTTATCTTGATTATGTGCAAAAGAGATAGAGTGTTGAAAGATGACGCAGATAGAGAGAGCTCTAGAAAAGGCATGTCCTTTATTATTGTCCAGTCCAGCAGTGATATTCCGCCAACCTGCTGATGATTTCTGTGATAGAATAAGTTCCTTTCCCTATTTCAGAGATGTACGTAAACGACATACAAGCAGGAGCCTGCATGCCCAATAACGAACCTGAGGTGGTGAAAGAGAATCTTTCTACTGCGCTGGTGGATGCCAACAACGTCCTCGGAGCCACCGCGAGTACTTTCGCCATGGACATCGCTATGAAGAAGGCTAGGGAGACTGGAGTTGGATGGGTAACTGTAAGAGGTTCGGTTTTAAGTTCCAAGTGTGTAAGTTTTGGCAGTCCGTCTGGAAACCAGAAAGGAGTCCATCAAAGAGTTTAAAAACGGTCGCAAACTACTCAAAAGCTACTAAGTATTCGCAGTATTCGCACGTCAATAGATAATCGAACAAAATAGAGCGTATTGTAAATTAGGTACAGCTCCTTTCCTAAAATAATGAAACGGCATCCAAAAAAGCTTGTATGTATTTTCAGGATCAAACCACAACGGCATGGCTGGATGGTGGGCAAGCAAAGCAGCAGAAAAAGGCCTCATTGGAATGGCATTCACCAACACATCGCCTCTTATGGCTCCTACAAGAAGTAAACAGGTAACCTTAATGACGACGACTTAGCGGGTAGGTCACCCGAATTGCGAATGGAGGCATGGTCTTTGCGCAAGAGTTGTGGAAGTCATGATGGTAAACCATTCGAAATTTGTAATATCCATAATCATTAAAAACATTTTAAAGAGTCAGAGTGTGATGTACCTAATTATATACAGCATCATGGAATTTCGTATAAAATCGTAAAAAAATTACTATTTTACAGTCTGCTCTCGGCACTAACCCTCTATCAGTAGTGGCGCCAGCGTCGAATGGTGAAACCTTCTACTTGGACATGGCAACAACTGCTGTTGCTGTTGGGAAGGTATTACATAGCTCCATCAAGCATGGAGTTGCCTTTTCGTCCCCTTGATTAATGATCACTCTACTAACAGAGGACTCCACTCTTTTAGATAGAAATGCAGCGGAGAAAAGGAGAGGCTCTACCAAATGGATGGGCGCAAGGACCGGACGGCAAGGAAACCACTGATGCTGAGCTGGTACGTTTAGGTACCAGGTAGCTTTAAGTACCAGCTTTTTAGGCCTCATCTGATTTCGGAGATTACGAATTTAACTCTGCCTCTGCCAAAAATATGAATTCATTATCAGATAATCTTCAAGTGCCCTTTTAATATCGATTAGAACTTTTACATAATCCTTCAGAAATGTTTTTCTTTCTTCAGGCTTTTAACACAAGTTGCTTGATGCCCTTGGGAGGAGGCGAGAAAAACTCAGGATACAAAGGCTTCGGGCTAGCGGCTATGGTTGAGTTGTTCTGTGGCATATCATCAGGTAAAACTTAGTTTTGACCAGAGAAACCTACCTCCTACAACCTACAACTTACCAATGGCTATGAAGTAATTGTTTTTTTTTTTCAAAATCAAATTGACCATTTCATAATTAACTTCCAGGAGCAAACTACGGGCACCACGTCCGTTCTTGGTCTCATAGTGGATCAGGTGGTCCAGCGAATCTAGGGCATTGCTTTGTGGCCGTGGACCCTGAGTGCTTTGCGCCAGGGTTCGGAGACAGACTCGCTGAGAGCATACAGCATTGGAGACAGTTGGAACCGGTAGGTATCTATTCAGAATTTTCTAGCTTAGTATTAGTAGTCCTATGTAAAAAAGTCCTCCAAAAATGAACTAATAGTTACCTAGCGATGTATCTCTGCCGCCAAGCAGATGCTATCAATAGAATGTACCAAATGGCCATAACCCTTGGCATGGGTGCTAAAGCAATTACAGGCATACGATGGGTACCTACTATCTGTATCATGATCACTGTGCGTGGATCCGTGTATACCTAAAAGGGCACGACTCAGAGGTCCATGATCTTGAGGAAATCAGTGAAAAAGTAATTCAATAATAATAAGTAGACAGAGCTCCACTATTACTTATTCAAATTCTGATGACGTACGTTTTATTTTAGCTCTACCGCTCATTATCTATTTTCATTCTGTAGGCGGACGTGACGACCTAGCAATGATACAAGCGTAGAGCTACTGTCAGATCAATAATTCATCCAATTATTTCCCCCAGACGGACCCTAAGCTACCGGTGTTAGCGCCAGGAGATAAAGAGAAGGCTGCAGCTAAAGCAACGGAAGAGCGAGGAACCGTTTCATACGTGCAACAGCAGATAGAGTCCAGTGCAGCTCTTGCTAAGAGACTCAATGTGAAGCCTATGGATGTTGAACTGGAGGGCGAAGCTAGTCAATAATGTTCTGAAGACTGGAGTGGAAAATACTACCGTAAACGTAAACTTAGGAGACTTCTCGTGATCCTTTATGTACGACCAAAAACATAGTTACAAACTAATTCTGTTTTGGGTCCTCTAGAAAACCGTAGACTGCTCTGACCAAGTAAAAAGAAGTAGGTACCTAAATAAAAGTGGCCATATTATAGCACAAAGTATTGATTGTAAAAAATATTTTCGTTTACTTATTTGTTGTGTAAGTTGTATGTAGGTAAGGTACATGTGCATTTTGGCTGTGATAAATATCTGAGCTTTGAATATTTTGTTTCATTTGTAGCTAAACAAACTAGGTAAAGACTTAGTTTAGGTGGTACCTAGATGCATTTAGTATTCTACCAGTCTGCTGCTGCAGAATATTGTTTGCTAATACGTGGTGCTACCTAATCTTCTTCAGGATAAAACTTTTTTTGCGCTTAGAAAAATAATAAGTGACACTAAATGACACTTTTGACTTCTATTGCATTGCAAAACAACTTGTACGATGTAGGTATTTATATTCTCTTTGGTACGATTTAGAAAAATTGAGTTTTATCCTATTTTTATCAATTTTTTATACTAGAAGAAAGTTTTGGAAGGAAATTCATACACCTAGATAAACTCCCGAGTGATTTAAGTAAAAAAAAATATTCACCTGATTCTTGCAAAATGTTAACTACAAATTGTTAGGCAAAGCTGCTCCTTCAGAGTTAACAATGGGCAAAGTGGCAACAAAGGAAGCTATGCGGTTTATGAAGGATTGCCTGAAGGCAGTGGGCGCGAACGACGGCCCAGCCAACCAGCAAGCAGAACTGCTGGTCCAAGCAGATAGGATGGGGCATCCCAGTCACGGACTCAATCGACTCGGTAAACTACTAAACCTACATTTATAGAACCTGACACTTTCCAGACAGATTCGATAGAAGAGGCAACCTGCCACATTAAGTATGGAACATTATGTAGTCATCAGGCAATCATTATCAGCCGTGATGGCATGAGCTATTGCTTGAATAACACTTTTGTTTAATTTCTTGTAATTTTCAGGAACTCTACTTAAAAATATTTCTGTTATAGCTATTTTTATGCCAACGAGGAGATGGCAAATAACAGACTTGGTAGGCGCTTTTGTAATTGGAACTCTCAGCGGCCCATAATAAAGACTCGAATTTCGGATGAAATCCCTTTAGATATGAACATTATTGGCTTTCAGAAATGTATGTAAACGACATCATAGGGGGAGCTTGCAAGCCAAATGAAAAGTGTAAGATTATAAAAGAAGGTCCTGCCACAGCTCTGGTAGATGCCATGAACGTGCTAGGAGCCACCTCTTCACATTTCTCCATGGAGGTCGCTATCGGAAAGGCTAAGAAAACTGGCGTCGGCTGGGTTTCTGTCAAGGGTTAGTTTGCTGTGATTGTCCAAATAACAGTAGGTAACATTTTTCAACCATAGTTGATAGGTAGGTAGGTACATTACCGTAGATGTTAGCTGCTAGGCAGCCGACTACCAACTAGGTCCCTACAATAGTCACACACGATCTGTTTCTCCGAACTTAGCCGCGAGTGACTCCGCAGATCCTATTCTTCCGGATTGGAAGAAAATGGGGGGTGTTGTGGTTAACTTCAGAGTGACAACGAACGGCTGTGGCTGTACTGTACCTACTTAGCTAGGTATCTATTTATTTTAGGGGCTAACCACTACGGCATGGCGGGATGGTGGGGAAAAAAAGCAGCAGACGTCGGTTTTATTGGTATGGCGTTTACAAACACATCACCGCTAATGGCGCCGACTAGAAGTAAAAAGGTATACCTACTACTGGCACACCTACATAATAAATATGTCCATCACCTAAATAATCCCAGTAGTATGTATAGTCTTGTTGGTAAAAATTAGTACCTACCTATGCCTCTTTCTTTAGGTACCACGCTGAGTTATCGTACCGGTCAGAAGATTCATAATAATATATCAAGTTCATCAATCAACCAAACACTAGGGACCCTTAACTACCTGCCTGCTCTATGCTGCTCTGTGAAATCGGAAGACTTAGGAAGTAACAGAATGCTTATTTCCAGTCAGCCCTTGGCACAAACCCTCTAGCAGTGGTGGCTCCGGCTTCGGGAGGAGAGATGTTTTATCTGGACATGGCCACCACTGCTGTAGCTGTTGGAAAGGTACCAACCAACTTCCATCTCTTGCGTGGATTTTGTAAATTTGCTTTGTTTACTTTAGTTTACCTAAGAACCTTTTTATGATCTTGAAAAAGGTTTTCAGATTGAAATGCAGCGTCGAAAAGGAGAGCCATTGCCTCAGGCCCTGATGGCGAGGAGACCCTTGATGCTGAACTGGTAAACATAAACACTATCAACTGACCTCATTGGTGCGGCGAATGATTGGGCTGCTGACGCCAGCAAGTGGGGTAAATTCTCACAGAACAAAGTCTCATCCTATTTCTCTTATTAGTTCATAGCCTGATATCAAGGTAGGTATTAGTATAATTTTTTACCAGATTCAAATTAGTCTCACTTTATTCTTCTGCCCTATTGTACTTCGTACCTAGTTACTTTCTACTAAGTATGCCGATCTATTCCTACTCTTAGATTTATCTTGGGTAATTCATGTTTTCTGTCACAGGCTTTCAAAACCAGCTGCTTGATGCCGCTGGGAGGCGGAGAAAAAAACTCTGGCTACAAGGGCTTTGGATTAGCAGCCGTAGTCGAACTCTTCAGCGGAATATCATCAGGCAGGTACATACCAATCTTTATCTCGTTGCATTCATCAGTTTTCTTGTCTGTCTTCTTGTTCTTAGAACTAAAGCATTGATTGTTTGGGAGGTAGGTATAATAAATAGGTAGGTACCTAACCTACTAGAAAGACAGGCACGTTCCTCAGAGGGTCAAGAGATTACCCCCGGTTTTCAATGTAGTTGCCTACCAATGTAGCATGGTGAAAACCAGCTTTGTTTGGACTTGCATTCATTAGATCGGTGTTCGGCTGGCTGACATTTGTTAAGCCTACCTATAGCTTATCGGAACTGGTGTGACATGTGACCTGATAACATAGGTAATAGTGACCTAGTGGTTCTCCATTCAGGAGCGAACTACGGCCACAAAGTCAGGCCTTGGTCCCACGGCGGGTCCGGTGGACCACCTAACCTGGGGCAGTGCTTCGTGGCAGTGGATCCAAGTCACTTTGCACCTGGTTTTGGCGACCGCCTGCTCGATTGTATACAGACCTGGCGGATGTTGACACCCGTGAGTTCTTTCCTTCCTTTATCCTTACTTTTACACTATTCCTTGTTTCCGATCTATATTACCTACCTACCTACTTTTTACTTTCTACCCACTGTTTATTTGCGCTATTACTTTGAGGAAAACAAAGAAGAAGAGGCAGTTCCTTCAAGTAGCCACGTCAAACATATTGAGTGGGAATCCATACCATAAATAATTACTCAGACCTTTTATAAAACCAACTCCAGCTTTTTGAATTTTGAACAGATTGCCATATTTTGTCTCTCCAGACGGATCCAAAGCTACCGGTTATGGCGCCAGGAGACAAGGAGAAGAAATTTGCAGCAGAGACGGACAAGAAAGGTACCGTATCTTATGTGAAGCAGCAGGTAGACTCAAGTGCTGCTCTAGCCAAGAAACTCAAAGTGAAACCGATGGATGTAAAGATGGATTAGCTTCTCTAGTGGAATAAAAAGCTTGTAACCTTACTCTTTCTTACATTTTATATCAAAAAAGTTCGTTGGTTCATCCTAAATTAAATAAATAGGTACATTATGTAGGTATCTATTCATACTAATTTTACATTATTATGCTGTTCGACCTCATCAGGAAGAACCACAGATGGGATGCATAACCTGTGGAGTATTCTGTGGACTATCCTTACATAATCTGTGGTTCCGACCGAATCGTAACGAAGTTAGCTCCAGTTCAGTTTAATTCCTTTAGTTTTTTTTAATCTGTGGGTATTTTGCCGCTGTCACTGTCAGAAAGAAGCTGTCAGATTTTTGATTTTTTTTCACAGTTGATGTCATCGCTTGGCGCGTTTGTGTCGCGCTGCGCATCGTCCCACCCCACCGCGTATATATTTCCGTCTCGTTCGGTCACTAAAAATCGCGTGCAAATCTTGTGTTTCTACAGAATTTATTATTTTTTAACAGTGCCTTGATGTTCAAAGTTTTGTGCATTTTATATTAGGTACCTACCTATTTGGTCAACTTTCACCAACCCACACCCAAAAAGGATTTATTGGAAACAGGATACCTGCCTACATACAAATTACAAATCATCTGTCAAGTGTCAGATAAGGGACTCAGCAGGACTTTGTTTTGATTAAAAATAAATCTGTTTTCTTTTGTTTTCCACAAATAACTCTATAACAATATTTAGTTAGATATCGCTTGCACATTCTAATTTATGGTAACGGCATCAAGGAAACTGTTCGTACAGAAAACTCTGAATAAAAAAAAGTGAAAACAGTGTTTTGTTACGTAGATAAATTCTAAAATCGTTGTACAAAGAGTACCAAAGAAGCTGTACTCTTGTTTGCCAACCGTGGAAGTCCAAAGTGCAGTACCTACCTCTCAGTTGTGTAAATTTTGGCAGCAATTCTAAGGTAAGTTCTAACCAAATCAAATTACATTTGGTTATCCATACTAGTTTTTTGTGTCATGAAAAATAAACTCCTTTTCTTTACAGTTCCCTTCCTGTCCTTATCCTCATCCAGCCTCCTTGAAGACCTGAACAAGGAAAATTAACATGACATAGTTTACATTAAAACTTGAATAAACATAAGTATAATTTTTTTATAAAAATGTCTGCGTTTACTCAAATTGAAACTACATACAGGGATAGTAGTAACTGGCATGGATATAAGTCGAAGGTGGTGCAAGGTACAAATCACACCAACACCATACAGAACTATCAAATCCTTGAAAAGAAGATTACTGTAAATGTTATCAAATGTAAACTTTATATCTGTTCTTAATTTTTTAAATAATGAATTTCTGAACATAAAACAAATTTGTAAGTACATACATATAATTCAAATGCCTACCTACTGCAAAATGTGCCAGTATTCAACACAGGTACAATAAAATGATTTATTTATCAGCTATAGGTAGGTATACAGCTATTCCCGTAAATAAGTATTTATAAATAATGTATTATTTGTATTATTCCTGCCAAGTAAGCAGAACTTTTTATCAAATATACATATACTTACATGAAAACTTTGTATTGGAGCTCCTTTTATACAACCTCTTTAATAATAGTCTTGCCAGAAAAGAGGTGTTCAAGTTTAGCCAATAAAAGCTTACTGATATATGCCTGTTTCAGAGTATTTCAGCCTCATAACATGCTCTACAAGTCCAGTGATTTAGGTCATCTTATCGATCACGAAAACTATGCACTGGTTAACAAACACAGGATGTCATAATATCTATATTGCAAGTGATATGTAGAGTACGCAAGGCATCCTTCCTGCTTGACAATTCTATCTTCTTATATTTTTTTTCATTGGTTGAAACAGTTTCAATTATTCTATAAACGTATTATGTCAGTATTATGGTATTAGTAATGTCAGAGTTCTCGGTATTTCGGATGTTTATTTTGTCCAGTGTTATGTGACACTTTTGCTTGGGTAACTGAAGCGCTCCTGGCGTAGTTCAAAATCGCAGGTTGCTTATTTCTAAAAACTTCCATAGTTCCGAGAATAATTTCTGGCTGTAGAACCAGTTTCACTACGGTGAGTGAGGTAGGGCCGTTGCACTGAGCATGAGTTTTTCGTAGAAAAGGTGTGATGTGCCTTTAATCTAATAGTTACTAATGGCGATGTCGCTAAATCCAGAGAAAGCTCTAATCCAGCTCGAAGGACCATTATAAAGGACCTACCTATTAAAAATGATTGCGTTGATGGCAATTTAGCTAACTGTCAATTGATCGGTAGGTACTTAGTGTACCTACCTACCTACTTAACCTACCTAGTTATGTTCTTCTGAGATGATAGTAGACTAGATAGCTTACCTACTATCTAACCTGTCTTAGTGATTGATTTCTGAAAAACTAAATTCACCACCACTTGAAGAAAACCACTATTTTGTCCCTCCGACAATCTGGAAATCTCGAAAAAAGTGCCGGTAAGTTAAGTAGCACTTTTGACGTTGTCACCAAACCGTTAGCTACGCCACCATTACACATCTAGTAGGTAATCAACTACTATGTAGATAGTATTAAAATAACCTTACAGTTACCTACGGCCTACAAAAGAAATCCTATTGTTATTTAATTACACGTTTACTACAGCGGCAGAAAACAACAAGAAAAACAATACCGATTGTCTTGCTTGCTTTATGTTATTGTTATTCAGTACCTACAGTAGTTGTACGAAACCTCGTAGAACTAAAGTGATATATGAGTCGTGACGTGAGACTACCTACCTAGGTAGGGACGGTAGTATAGTAGGTAGGTACAACTTGTCTACTTAATTAAATAAGTATTTTATTGACCAAGAAGCTACCTACCTACGAGGAAGGATTTTTTTCTATGTATGTCTACGCATATTACATTAAACACTTATGTAAGTATATAAATAAGTAGGTAACATGTCTACATGGGACTCTTACATACCTATTGAACTAACCAATAATCTCCCAGTATAATTGCCTCTTATATAATCTCCTTACCAAAACGATCTAACAAAATGTACAGTGAGTGAATGAAACTGGGTAGGTAAGGTAGGTATCTAAATAAAGAAGATAGCGTTGAAGTTGATACCTAATGAATGACTTTATCAATGCAGTAGCAATGAGCTCATCCGACAGACAACTTGCTGCCCAGTGCCCACACTGGTAACAAATTATCAGTACCTATTAATTTTTAGCACGAACTGCTAATTTTGCCTTTGCGATGGATAACATACCTACTACTTACTTACCTACCTAGTACCTACCAATACCTATGTAGTATAAGTTTACAAATATAACATAAGTAGGTAGGTACGTTTGTTTTTTTATAATTTTATTATCTGCATAGAAAAATCTGATGCGTGCGATTTCCTGCAACGTACCTACCTAACCTTTATAGGTAGGTAATACCAAAGATTTTTTATATGTACAAGATCATTGGGTTATATTATAATACCTATTTACTATTTTACCTTAGTATCACTGGAACTGCAAGTTACGGTAGGTAGGGGCTGCATTGGAAATTGAACTATAAACTTAAGTACATAATAACCTAGCAATTTTAATAATACATAACCTAGGTAGGTAGCGTAGGTACACTAGGAACCTACCTACCTCATCTGTATCGTCAAAATAAATGAGCTTGGAAACACGGACCGAACTGCCTGGAAGTTGCCTACCAATGGTACTAGTTTTTTCACGAGTTTTACTTCTCTTGTGTTATTGTAACTTATAAACGGTGTACGGCGCCATCTATTGGCCATCAACTACAACAGATAGCTAGCATAGAAAAGGAAACAAACTTTCCCAACAAAAGCTTTTATAAAAGCTCGGTCGGGAACCGACTATAAGCTTCCAATAGAAACTACTAGATGGCGTACTCTCTAGACTAGACTGTCAGTGCTGAATTCCACATGTTTTTTTATAAAAAAAAATCTAATCCTTATTTCACTCAGAACATCATTTTCTAGAGTTTATATAAGTAACAAATCTATTTTATTATGCCCTCGGGTAGAAAGAAACATTACAAACTAGAGTTCTGCTATCTTATCGCATTTTGTCACATTTTGTGTTATGAAAACTTTAGTAGGTACCTAAATAAAAAAGAAGGAATCAAAAATAACCTTGTCGCGAATTGATGTTGATTGATTTTACGTTTGTAATTGAACCTATTAATCTTGTCACCAAGTTATCGCATCAATAACGTACCAGCTAATCTTCTGGTAAATTAACTTCGATGAAAAATAATATCGGCTTATTTTGACATTTAATTTTATCAATGAAAAACCCTAGGTACCTTATTCATTACAGTCTACCTATAACCTATAACTATACGTAGTGGTTAGTGTGGTTACGTATAAATAGTAAAGGTACTAAAATAAAATTGCATAATTTATTTATTTATGACCTAGTAGGAGTAGACAGGTACTTAGGTACCTAGTAGGTTAATAATAAATTGCTCCTTGTAATTTTATTGTATAAAAAAGTACTGAGTTTGAGATTACAAAAAAAATCAAAGTAAAAGCAAAAATTAAAAAAAAAACATCTCTAAACAAACAGACACACTAGTGATAATAAGTTTTTTTTTTGTAATTACAAAATAGAGTTTAATATACTACAAATACTCTCGAACTACGAAGGGTTCACCATTTGCCCGCATTTTATTCCCTATACGAGTAGATACTCTTGCATTCCCGAAAAGTGCCACCATACCGTTTAGATTTTACAGTCTAATTAAACTTTTAATAGGTTTATCATGTTGCGGCTTCAAATTTCCTGCAATGTAGATAACTACTAGCCATAAATGTTCCAGTTAAAGTGATGAGTTTAGTTAAACTGAATTCTGATCTTTGGATTAAACGATTAGTTGCGAGTATGGGCGCAAAAGACGCTACTTTGGGAGGTAATAGGTATTCATTGGTTTTATTACCTACCTATTAATAAAATTTAAAAAAAAAGCTTCAAAGCAAAAGCTCGGCACATCTATCCCTTCCTTACAGCGCTTCTCTTAGAAAGACGGCTCGCTTTGCTCCCAAGTACCTACTCCCAACCCTCGCTGGCAGCCATCTTCGGTCTTGTGAGATGGTTTTGGTGAGGCTCATCACTAAGTACCTAGTTATTTTTGTGTTTGCTCAAAATGTAAATTAAAAAAAAAACTAAATGAGGGTGTGTTTCTACGGTAAGCCTTCTGTCCTATCAAGCCTTTTTAGACAAATAACTTTAGAATTGACTTTAGAATAGAATTGAATTGACTTTAGAAATGTTCTCAGTATTCTCACATTGACCCTAACATAAACATCTTCTGTCTAAAGCTGGACATTCACCGCTAATTATAAAACTTGTTTTGGGAGCGCAACGCCGACAATCCCGTGTGGTTTAGTGTCAATTGGAAAGTAACCATTGCTTCGTGTTTTACATTCGCTTTGCATTGAATATTAATTAACAAATACACCACTATTTATTGCATACGAACTTTATAAACTTGGCTTAGCTTCTGCAACACAATTTAACGACTATAAATCGTTAAATTAGCAACTGATGTATTAGTTATGTGTTAAGTTACAAAATCTCTTTATCTACGTTCGCGCTCTCCACAAACCTTTCCGGTATGGGCCTAGTTTAGATCCTACAGCCCCAACTATTCAAAGTCTGAGCATTTATTCAGTAGATCACAATGATCACTTCACCGTTCTCCTTTTCAACTCTACGCGAGTCTGAAACCCACTTTGTAGGGTTCACTATGAACCCGTGAAAATCACGATGTTAGTAAACCTGTAACTACCCTTTGTCTCGGGATTTTTTATTAACCGCGATTTACGTAGTCAAAAATTGTAGCATCCTGTTTTTCATCAGGAACACCTTTTTTGTCATCCGCCTAGAGTTGTACGTAGAATATAGATCCCTGTAAGAAAATAAGTAAGTTACTTTCACCTGTATTTTTTGCTCGAGTTTAGGTACGTAAAGGCGAAACAAAGTGAGATTTACTACAGTTAGCCGCCGCCGTATCCTGAAGAAACACATCCTACTAGTCTTTATTTAAGCTAATTAAATGGCGGACTGCATCTAGAAATCCAGATATAATGCCCTCGTACACTGCTTCGTACTGCAGTCTGCAATAAATACAATGCAATACATACAATATATGCAATACAATGCATAGACTAAAAGTTTGCCTAAAAATTGTAACGATTAAAAAGAAAACAGTGCTTTAAGTTAAAACCGCTCAACAAAGCTTTAATTCGTCACTTTTTTATAAAAAAAATTGAAAAAAATAAGTTGGAACTCTATTTTTAATAATTTCCTAGAAAGTCATAGATATGTGTTTAACATATTTATTTGTTTAATAAAACTGGCAATATTTCCGAGTTTATGATGCCATTTTGTCACATATTTTTCGGTATGAGCAATTATTGGCCGAGTTTTATTGCCGGTCGTAATATCCGGTGGTTTTCGACCACTAATAAAACGTCTATGAGCTTCAAATGTCATAAAAAAATATAAGTACTTATCTACTCTACCGAATTAATTCTCAACCTAATGCCGGCTACAGACTAGTACTTTCAGACCAAGTGAAGGCAGAAAATAGTCTTTTGTTTCGCTCGCACTTATAGCTTAAAGAGACATCGTTGTCGTTCGCATATTCTTATTCACTCGCCTTTGTTCAAAAAAACCCTCTCTAGAAAGCTCATAGCGCATTCTGCGTTTGCAAGTAAATGGGCACAATTATCTAACTGTAGCGGTAAATCCAAACAATTTGAGCAGCCTACCTTGCAGTTAGTAATCATCATGGCAAACAGGGCGAACACTTTCAGACATAATGCACGATGCAACAGAGACAAATCCCAGACTCGTAATAACTAATCTGGACGTTCATCGTTTGTTTTTTTCTTGTGTCAATTTCGCGACAGCTCCCAAAAGACACTCACTCATATTATTTCGCAGCTCGCTTGACTCACCAGACTAAAATGCAGTTTCGAAGTAAAAATTCAACAAGTCGCTTTCAGTTGTGTGTGATTACGATTACCTAGGTATTTACGTGGTCTTTTTTTAACTTTCGCCTTGGGATCTGCGTCGAATTGCATGGTAAAGAGAAGAGCATCGTTACAATTACCCCCAGACAGAATCGTCCCTGACGTGTCACTGCCTCTAAGGGGCAACTTTTAATGGGTAATTAGCTAACCAGCTATCTGCTAGATCGGCCGTGACACGACCCCATTTCCTGTTTACAAACTCGCAAGTCCTCATTGCACGGAAATTACATGATGTAGAGGAATTGGGAAGAAACTAACTGGCAGTCGACGCCCGAAATACCCGAGAAGATGGGAATCTTTCAATCAGATAACTGCGGTGTGCAACGACTCCAAATATCATAATAAGTAGACATATAAATACATTTATTAAAAACACAATCAAATTAAAAGTATAAAGATACATAGTACCCAGTCTATTTTTGAAAAAAAAAACTACATTAATTGTTGACCAAAATCAAGGCTTCGAACTGTTGCAAGCACCGAAAAAGATGGAATTCGCTAAAACAATTCTCTCAACCGAGAGCCGTTGAATAAAATGAAATACAATTCAAAATTACGGGTTTTTTTATATTGCCGTATAGCACGAAGAGGGCCCTTCACATTCAGCCGCTTGATTTTCCAATGGGCTGAAGAGGCCACAACGGAGGTCCAGTAGGGGTGCTCATGCTAACATTTATTTGAAAATTGAAGGCCAGGTTCGACCAATGCAGAATAATGTGAAAAATAAAATCAAGTTTTATTTTTTCAACATGATTAAAAGATATTTTTTCCAAAGCAAAGTTACTTAAACAGCCTAGCTATTAGACCTCACATATCCTACTAATCAGTATCTAGTTCTAGTATTTCAGTAGGATAGGTTCTTGTATTAGGTAGGTACACTAGGTACCTAAACATTTTTTTGTGACTAACTTCAATAAGTATTTTCGTTTTCGCAAAAGGAACATTGCGATACACACCTAATCCGTCCTAAATTTAAACTAACTATGTATTTACCTAAATGCCGATGACGACATCGTTTGCTTAATATTTGACTTAGAACCGATTTCCTGAACCGGAAGTTGACGAGGAAATGAGCAATATCACGTGTAGCGAGTCAATAAGCTCGTTTGCCTATTTTATGTACTTGCGAAATATATTACGGTTTTCATTTTGATTATTACGAAATGTTTTTTTGCCATCAATTATAATATAACTTCTTGGGGAAACAAGCACTGGTAAGTTTACAAATTAATAATCAAAACTTTAGGGTGGCTTGCATAGTATTTAGATTGTTGTCAAGTCATATAAATACGTCAGATTTTAATCGATTTAGCTGTTAAACACGTTTAGTGATTCTGGTGCAAGCCGCCCTAAACATGTTTTAGGTACCTATAGAAATAGATTTTTTTTTATTTTTACATTGAGCAGCATAACATTTTGGAAACTCTTGACAAAACAAATGTTTTGTAATTTTTGAAAGAGTTTAGGTAAGTAGAACTTTATACTCGTTCCAATAATATAACTCCATACAACATTTTGCTATGTAAAAAAAATTATAACCTAAAAAACAATCATACCTAAATCTAAATTTTATTCGAGAGCTTGAAAAAACGAAATGGTAGGTACCTATCGGATTTTCAAGTCCTGTCAATCCGTCGGATCTCCGTTTCACTAACGATGCGCAAAACTAAACTACAATAGGTACAGCCTGCTCAATGCATGAGGGCATTTCAGGGCACACGCCACAGTTCATACAAAAAGCAGAATGCTCAAGACTTGCGAATTTTCACTCACATAGAGGTCAAAAAGGCATTCGTTGGGCCCCGCCCAGGGTGCCTCCTGCCATCGAGTTACCCTTGTTTGATAAACACGCTCATAATTTTCACTAAATAGGCACGGGATATATTTACAATGATTTTTGAGTTTTATTTGTTTCCGATATTTCGGCACAATTGGATGCGCCATGATCACGGGTTGAACGTAACGTAATTTTTACTAAAAACAGGAGTTTTTAGTAAAAATTACCAAACATTCAAAGTATCAAAAAAAATTATACTTGTTTATAACTGGTGTCTGGAAGAGATCATTTTTAGCGAGAAGGGCAGCCTATTGTACTCAATAGCTGTAATTTTTCTCATTATATCTTCTTTGTGTACAATCTACAGTTTATAATTAATAGTTTTCTATGTCTATCTACAACTTGACCTACGCCATTTTGAATTAAACTGTGGCCAAAGTCCACCACAGACTGTCCAGCTCGCCAGGTATTGCCAATTTTCTATACCGGTGCACCGAACAACCGAAAATTGAGTCGAAAATACTTGTAAACAGAACGGTGAAACCGATTGTCTCCAAATTGCTCATTCCAGCGATGTTTCGTTTCGAGTAATAACGTCAGGTAATTGTCCATTGAAATGAAAGACAACAGTTTTTGTGCTTGTTCGATGTGAGTACAATGAAAGTAGTATTTAACCTCCGATCGAAAAACTAAAGGCGTGTTATATAAGTTTGCTATAAGTTTGACGGCGTTGTGCGGCTTTTTGTGACTTTTATAATAACCCAACAACTGTACTGTACCTACTGTTTTCCTGCTAAAGACATTTTACCACTGAACCCTGCTCGTTGAATTCCTGACGAACTACGCGTTGTTAACTTCCTTAAGCAAAGACGCGGTAACTTTAAGTTATTCAACAAAGCAACGCTGCTTATAACTTTTGAACCGCAAAATTCACAATAGATTTTGCTCAGAAACGCGAGCGGGAAAAATTGGCTTTGGCAAAAAGTACCATTTACATGAAGACCGGTGTGAACCAACGCATTTTATTTTAATCATCAGTTTAGATGACAGTTCGTTCGTTCTTCTTCTTCTCTTATATATGGCCTCTGTCTGGTTCATCGTATCAATTTATTTGATAAACAATATTCCGTGCCACCTGTCAGGCATCAACGTATGTCAACGTCAAATATGATAGCGCGAATCCAGCTGTCATGTGCATACTGTTTGCTCGTTCTCTTGCTCGGTGTCCATCATTCTCGTTCATAATGTATTTCTCGTATCTCAAAATATTACCTAAACATATTGTTAAAGTGATCATCGGGCTTTTAATTCTACAATTTATGCTTATCCTGCATTCCTGTGTGTGTGTGCATTTCTGTGTGGGTGTGTGTGTGTGTGTGTGTGTGTGTGTGTGTGTGTGTGTGTGTGTGCGCGCGCATTTCTGTGTGTGTGCGTGTGTGCGCATTTCTGTGTGTGTGTGTGTGAGTTACTGATGTGAAATTTTAGGTGCAGAGTTGCAAAGTCAAGAAACGATGGCTACTAAATTATGAAAAAAAAACTGCCTGAAATTAAAAAAAACATGACCAGGAACATCATTCGCTGTTATAAATACCTGTGAATAAGTTCTGAGCATAAATACTCTTTCAAGGTCCCTTTATGCTATTCAGGCCCGTGAAAGCTAATCAGATGTCACCATAACCAACAGCTAATCCTAAAGTAGAAACTAAAATAGTCATTAAATTAAATTAATGGTTGGTTAACGTGTTGGTGGATATTAGGCTTTCCGTAGAACTTTTCCGCAATTTATCAAGCTCTACACTGTGATTGTTAATGGGCACAACTGAACAATAGATGGTGTCTATGTATTCATTAATGCGTTTTTGTACAAAACCAACGAAATTGATGTTGGTCCATTATTACCTTTTTTCTAACATTTATTAGGTACAAGTAGGTTTTGTAGACGATTTTAATGCGGTGTATGAAAAAACAGAACGTCCTTGCAGTTACATAGTTAATATGAAGCAATTTTGCTACGAATTATGTTTTAATTTTTAATAGTTTTGTAATGCTGCTACCTATCAGTTACAGACTAAACATGAAAAACCCCTAGCAAAGTCTTTCGCTAGGAATTCAATGCTATTTAGAAAGTACAGGAGTTGCTGTAGACGGGTTAGCAAAAGCCAAGATGACTTTTTAATTTTACTTGAATTAAATGGGTTTATTCTGCTAAATTATCGCCACGTTAAGTATCCTTCTCCGTTCCTTAGAGCATTTTGCTAGTGCACTCAGGCTACATTCGCGTATAAAACAGGATCCCTTGACCTGAATGTGAACTTACAGCGAAGACGAAGTGGCTTAATTAGACGACATTAAACTCGTCTTCACAGATGAATTTTAAAAAATACCCACTCCTAAGTAACAGCCTGTTAATTTGTGCTCAGATTTTGATATCTATTTACTATTTCGGTGACTCATTAGCGCCTGGTTGTAGAAGATAAGATATACGAGGTCCCGTGGTCGCTCTCCGAAGAGATGGTCATGCCTGATCAAATACAAACACACTCCAAGACACAAGTGGCAACCACTGCCTCTAACGATGCATTGCGTCACTGTGCACCTCTGAAGACGTGCCCCGTGATGCATTTCACTGCTTCCATTACGCTGAGACAAAGGACCAATGATTAATATAGACGGTCTGCTCTACCATGAATGTCTAACTAAAAAGACCTAAATGACAAATGCGGACCAGACGACGAGCGCAAGAGTGTCTCCATCCTATAGACCGATGAAAACACCTTAATGAAGCGTGTGAAAACACATTCTGAACGTAATGAAACTACAAACAAGAGAAAATGCAATAAAGCTACTTTGCCGTCGAGTTTAGAGTAACAACTGTGAACAAAACAAGATTAAAAAATTAAACTGTTTCTTAAAAGAAAGACGCAATTCCTTTAAAATGGTGCGACTGTATTTTAATACATTTTAACGTGTGTATTTTAAGCTATAAAATATGTGCATGCATGAGTTTATCGCTTTCAAAGATAAGATTAACGTAGGTAGATCAAACAAACAGAGCTATAAGGCATTTGCTCATTAGACGATACATGTCACCGATGCGATATCGACATAGTACTATAACAGTTATATATATTGCCGACCTGTCAGTTGCGCGAACAAAAATATCAGTGTCTGTCTACGCCAACACGGTGTGTATACGGCCATTCGGCCAGTACAATGTATAAGATTAGATACACGATATCGTGTTGGTAGCAGTGTGAAAAGTTAATCATTAATTACCACCTGCCTGCATGGTTGCTAATCTGGTCATTACGCGATCCAATCAAATACTTACCTACTAATTAACTAGGATTATGATCAAAATTTATTTTGCAACTTTTAAATTCAGCAGTTTCTTCAGTATTTTTCGCAAAAAACTTTTATTACCTAATTGTGAGTAAGATTAGACAAGGCCCGATTTTAATGAAACCTACCTAATTCGAAAAAGAATTGAGCATATATTTGCAAAGCTATAGTTGCAACATGTAAAACCAGTCACTTGACACAAACCCTTCATTGGAGACGATCCTCTCGAGGCTCTCGACTCGAACACCAGATCGCAGACAATGTGGAGCACATGGAGAATCTCTCCAACCTTCGCACATTCTTGACATACAAATGGGTAGAGAGATAAAAAGTTTATTGTAAATGTCTCAGGGATACTAGGAAAGAAGTAGGGACAATACAAGTTGAAAACTTTTATTAATATTAATTTGGTCATACCTTTGAACAGTCAATAACAGTATTAGCAGCTGTATATCTAACTAAAGACATGAGGAGTATTCTCTTAATAAAATTTTATACCTACTTAAAATAATCATTGAGATTTTAAGGATGTCATAAAAATTACGTGCGGCCGCCATTTTGTGACATTCCAAAAAAATCCTTACCCATAATTATAATAATATATTTACTAGACTATCAGAGAATTACCCTCTAAGAGTCTCATTGACCATCTCTGATTGTAATCCGACATAATTCGCCAAATAAAAATATTTCTTGGTTTTTGACCAGTCTAAAGTTGAGACGGAAATATTTATATTTGATGGCGCAATCATGACATGGTGAAATTGGACATTGCCCATTTTGGTTGACAGAAAGATGACTTTTATTCAACGTTCAAATAGCCCTTGAATTTTCTTCCTTCATGTGGAAAACTCGTAGTGCATCTGAGCACCTAGTTGTAAATATCATGAAATGAGATCAAACCGCTCTTACGCCACAAATGACCTTAATACGAACGCATTAGTAAATGAAACGTGGCAAGTTTCTTTTCTGTGGTTTGTGTACTGTGTTCTATTCTAACTAGCCTAGTTGCGTACCTTATCTGGAAAGGATATGTTACTTTCTAAGTCTCTTTTAGACCAATGGCTGTTATTATATTGACACCTATACACATATCGGGGGAAAACAAATATTTTGTCGTACACTTTCACACAGTCGCGTTACAATTTTTTGAAGTCTACATTATGTACGATTTCGGAGGAAATTAATTACAGTTTTTTGCCAATCAATAGAACTTTTTTTTTTCTACATTAGGGAGAAACGTTTGACCGCAATCTCACCTGATGGTGAGTGACGATGTAAGAACACACTATGGTAAATATCCCGTTTTTGGTAAGAATTCAATAAAAAAACAGTTTGTTTTCATATTATTTGTATAATTCACACTCATTGCAATAAAATTAATTAATAGTGTCGATGCACACAGTAAACTAAGCACTAGTGTTTTGTTTGCTACATATAATAGGTAAAATTAGTTTTAAAGCAAAATTATTTTAACAAAGTAGGAATCGAATCCGCTCCTCAAACAAGAAGTGACAATAGTTAGGTTATCGTGTGCTGTAGGTACACTAGATACCTATTTAAAACACAGCAAAAGTACGTAGATAGTGAAAGATACGAGCAAAACTATAAAAAAATATTCCATATTTATGACGATGACTTTTATAAGTAACAAAAATCTAAAAAAAACCTAACCCTATGTCTTTATCGTGGCAACACAGCTTTAAAAATATTTGTCGTTGATATCTAGGTAATAATTTATTTAGGTATTTGGTTATCAAGCCTTTTACTAAGGCCGGGTTTAATCAATTCTGAATAAAGCTATTCTTTAGATCAAAATATTTCCAACCTTGTTTTTGACAAGTTTAAAGGAGAGACGGCTAGTATTTTATCTGACGTATAATTGTTATTCGGAGTTGGTCGAACCCGGTTTAAGTTTAATAATCATCTAATCTGATACCTAGCTTATTCTAGTCATAAGACAATTTCTGAACTTTTGTTCATGTAATTAGGATACACTAATAATCATGTACTTTAAAAATGTATTATGTTTGTCTATGCCGTTTTTCTCTTATCTAGGTAGGCATTTTTTTTACTTGTTTGACACGTAGGTATTTCAGCATAATATATTACCATCGATTAATTATTTGGTCTATGATATTACTTATTTTAGGTGCTAACTACTCCAATATATGCGTCTACCTAATTGGTGTTTTTATTTCTAATATTTTATTTATACACCTAATAATACTTTTAATCAGATATTTGAACATGAAACCCACATAATCAGCAATCCAAAATTCTCACAATCAAAACCACACGATATTCGGATTTCAAATATTTTTTTATATTTCATGGTGACAGTATCTAGGCCGATCTAAACAGCTAAGCTCGTTAGCTGGTGAGCAAGCAAGTCACGTGACTGCGAGGATCATCACGGATTCCCGGTGCACTGGCAATTTCCTCACTCATCCACAAAATCTGACAGTTTTGATGAATAGCCCTGCCCGGGTGGATAGGACCTGTCAGTCTGACAGCGGGGCACGCTGTTATTTTAGACGAGTACCTAACTATAATCTGTCGTAATAAGTACGCGTAGGTACTTTTTTGAGCCTAAAAATAACAGTTACTTAGGTTAGGTAGTTACACCCACAGAACAGAGGGTACACCTGTGTCGAATGATCTTCGCTTTAGGTAACCTTTAGACAATCTAAAATGATCCTTCGACGTATGTAGCTGATTGTCTAGCCAAAGTTTGAGTACCAGAGGATTTCGCCGTGGTTTTGACAATGCGATGCCGAACCGACACTTTTCAAACGAAGGCTCAAAGGATCTTGGGCAAACTTACAACTCGCTACTCGCTCACAGCAGAACGGACCCCACTAGAAAAGTAACGGAAGAGCTTCACAAGGCTACTGAACTGTGGACTGCAGGGTTCTTTCAGTGCCTCTCAAAGCCGACAGTGATTCAGCGAGCTGTTTTGTGTCTTAAAAGGTAAACTTGATTACCTACCACTCGGCAACTTTGCTTTGAAAAATTTTTGCATTTACGTCAAAAATTAAGTGTTTTTATAAAGCCTGTAAGTACTGACGAATTCAACATCGCGAAAGCTTACAAAATGAGAGTAATTAAGTGTAGTAAACTTTACAGTCACTGTTTATCACTAGGTGTAGGTTGGTATGGTGGAAAAGTGGAGCTAAAAAATAGCTTCTACAATTGACTATTACCTATTTAAAAAAACTCAAAGCTAAAAACGGCACCCGGAGACACCCAACGCCTATAACTTGCTGTCCTTCAGCATGACAGCTGCCTCGTAAGATGGCAGCTCATCGCATGGCGTGGCGTGGCATCGATGACATGGTTCCGTTACCACATCCTGGAAAGATATTATGGCTTGTTAAAAATCTAAATGCTAACTATCTCTGTAACTGCGAGAATCAAGGAAATATAAGTCCCTTGAATCAATGGGCTTTTGCATTGCACACTGGTTGATGCCGACTACCGACATCTTAATTCTTAATTCTTTATTGCACACAAAACAGGACATAAATAAAATACAGACATAGATTTATCTTAGTGGCTTGATTCGAACAAAAATATCGGTGCGGGGGAAGAACCGATACGATAAGTCCAAAATGAAAGTATTTTCTTTGTTTCTTCCTTGAAGCATCTAGCATTCATTGTATTATTAGCTCTCCGCCTCGTATTATCATCGTGTCGTTGCTGGAATGAAGGAAGTATAAGTTCCTTCAATCAATGGTTCCTTGGCAAAACACTTCTATTTTCTCAAGGTTTCCTTCAACGTTTCAAAGCACGACATGACGCAAAACTATTGAGAACAATTTTGAATAGAGAGAGAGCTAAATATTCAATCACCAATATTAGTATTGACAAGATTACCCTAGCTGGAGTTGACAACTCTGTTATCGACTAGCACAAGATGCATAGGATCAAAGTTAGGTATGCAAAGTTTGGTAGGCAAAGCCTGATTGCTTTTGTACAACCTATTGGGTGACAAAGATCTTTAGATTGTTGTTACACGCGACTTCGTACACGTGTACCGTTACGAACTATAAATATTCCAAGTTGGTTCAGTAGTTTCGACGTGATTAAAACACAAACCAAACTTTTACATTTATGATATTAGTGGGATTGGATTTTGAACACAATCTGTGATTTATGTGACCGTTTATACGGTTTGGAACAAGCGTTGTTGTAGTTATTCCAAACAGGCGTTCAGTTTTTACAGGAAACCAACCGTTAGCTTTTAGGACAAAGCAGCATAAGTTGAACTGTTTAAAATTGCGTGCACATTGATACAATCAGAAGCACGCGGTCACTGGACACAAAACTAAACCAGTTATTATCATCCAGATAGTACATTTAGGTATTCATGATAAAACATTGAAAACAGGAAATGGTAGCGTTTGTAAACGCAATGGAAAAATACCAGTCTACCACGAGTGTAAAATTCCGTTTTATCAAACGGACCCGTCCGCTAAAATTTTATAAAAATACAAGTTCTAAAAAACCCGCCTACCAAATTCTAACTCTATCCGTCCAGCGGTTTAGGCTGTGCGCTGTGCGTTGATGAGTCAGTCAGTGGATATCTCCCTTTATATATATATAAGCTTAAAAAGCTAAATATATCAAAGGTATCCAAGAAAAAGCATCAATTTTCTGGATTTCATACATCTTAAAAAAAGTGGACTCGGGCAGTCTGAATCAGACTTTGTCGCTTAAAAATTATCAAGGACTTTGATACTACCTAGAAAAAGACACCCATGAAAAACTATAGTAGTACCATTTATCCTACTATCGCATTATTCGAAGGGAAGTTATGAAGTAGATGCACAAGCCGAATAAATAATGTAAAAGATAAAGGTTGATTAAGGGCGAACGCAAACCGAAAACAAAACGTCTTGTCGAACAGTTAGTGATGTGAAACTTCATAATTTCGTGACAAACCCTGTCAGTATAACTTTTTTCGTCACAATATGTTTCGTCTTATTTGCTGTTTTCGTTACATGCTTATTTAATGAGAATCATGCTAAGTACTTAATAATATTATTAAGCACACTACATAATTACTCTATTCTTATTTATTAAAAAAGCACAGTTCATTCTCTAGGTATGTGCGTATAAAGCAATGTTTAATAGGTAGGTACTAAATAATGCTATAATAGATAGGTAAACATAATTTTATGCATGCTGTGTTCGCTTTTTCGTTATAACGAAAACAGCATATGACGAGTGCTTCCTCGTCATATCCTGTTTTCGTTATAACAGAAAATTTATTTTCACGTCACTAAGTGCGCGACAAAACAGTTTTGTCGATAGATGTGCGTTGGCCCTAAGAAAATAGCTCTTACCTGTAGCATACAGTCCTTATGTCCGGGGGGTACTTCTACAACGGTCTCGTAGGCTGGTGGTGGGCCTGGTGGTTCCATCTGGACCTGTAATAAACAAACATGTTTATTTTTATTTGTAAAATATGTGTTTCTTATGAAGAGTCGTATACATCGAAGAAACTCCCAGAAATTCGTGGTATTAGCGTACTAATGTCTTGTAAGGTTTTAAATTTTTTTTTTAGATATTTAGAACTTTACACTTCATACAATTCGTCATATTCATGGTTTGTCTTCACAAAATGAATGTCTGACTGATTGATAAAAGAACGTATTAGGATTAATAATAATAAATATTCATGGACATTTCACACGACGCCCTCTAGTCCCAAACTAAACAAAGCTTGTAATATGGAAACTAGATGCTGATAGAAAACTTATATACATTTTTTTGTGAATACATACTTATAATACATAGTAACACCCAGACATAGAACAAACATCTATGTTTGTCACACACTAATGTTTGTTCTTGGTGGGGATCGAACCCACGACCCACGAAGGTAGAGCTATTACCGACTGAGCTGTGACGCCTGTCTCATTAATAATATAATTATAATGCCATGTTTGTGTAATTACATTGCAAAAATATTCATTACCAGCTGCGTCCTAAAACAACTGCGAAAGGGATAGCCAACTGACGCGAAAGACAACCTACTTACTTATGACTACTAAAACAATATTATATTCGTACCTACTTACCTACCCTAGTCTACCTACCTATGTAGGTAGGTACTAGGTACCGTACCATAAACATAAAACAGGTTCATATTCATCATCGTCATAATCAGTGTGTGAAAATGCTGCCACTTTTATGCTATGGGTCGTGGATTCGATCCCCATGAAGAATAAACACTTGTGTGTGGCAAACATACTTATATGTCTTCTATGTATTACCTACTATTTGGGAGTAGGGGTACGTTGAGTGAAATGTCAATAAATATTTATTTATTGCTAAATTTTCAGAAATAACTACTTTGGACCTTTTCCATCTAGGGACTTGACGGACAGTCAATCTAAACAAAGTCGTCAGTCAGATTATGAATGCTCTCCAAAAATATGTGAAATTTTACTTGTCTAATTATTGTACGTCGAGATTTCTTTAAAATTCTACATTGTTTGATTTGTCTCTGCAGATGCAGACACGTTTAAAAGTAATAATTATTGTCACATGACTAATAATTTTTTCCATCTTTTCAGATGCTTAAAATAATGTGATGGATGATCGTATTATTGAATGAAACAATAAACAATGGTGAGTGGAACATGCTGCAATGCCTTGACAAATCGATAATGAAGGTGGTGGTGTAGGGCGACGATCAAACAAAGGAAAACTACGCAAAATGAACAAGGGTATACTGAAAACTACATGCAATGGTTCTTTATTAAAATTTACGTTACACTGCGCGGCGTCACAGAAAACTCAGCGCGGCAAAGCACGATGCACAAGACGGCCGCGCAGTGGAAAGCACCATGTCAATACGAACTTTCCTATATTATTTTGCTGCGTAGAACAACAGGTGAAGGTTCCCAGTGTTCCCACTGCCTGCGTTTATGGTAAAAGTAACAAAGAGGTTGTCAATCAGTAAGTACTTATTTTTAAATTCTGCGGCAAATGATCGATTTTATTGGGTACTAGTGGTTACCCGCGACTTCGTACGCGTCTACAGTTTCCGTGTACATTATATTATCTGTGCGTGTACCGAGCGGATACTTTGAGAAACTTGACATTACACCGAACTCGTACCTACTAAAATGTCAAACGCTAGTCGTTAGACCAAAGAGGTAGTACTACGCCCTGTCAAACTGACGTGACATGACATGACAATGAAATCCTCTTGCCAATTGGCGCTGCTAATCCTTTTCGTTCATTTTATCCTGTAGATTCTGTTAATTATTCGGGATAAAAAGTAGCCTATGTGTCAATCCAGGTTACGAACTATATATATGCCAACTTTCATCCAAGTTGGTTCAGTAGTTTCGACGTGGTTGAAACACAAACATCCAAACATCGTAATGAGGTGTAATGTCAAGTTACTCAAAGAAGTATCCGCTCGGTACACGCACAGATAATATAATGTACTCCGTGTACACGGAAACTGTAGACGCGTACGAAGTCGCGGGCAACTGCTAGTTTATAATATTACTAGGATAGGATAGGATTAGGCTAGGGTCTAGATTACCTACGTTAACAAAAAAAAGGTAGTTTACTCGGTCATTTGTAATCTATGGCAAGCAACAAAACCATGACATATTATGGAACTACTAGCAGGGCTAGTATGACGCACCCTACATGACAGCGATTTGTCTACGGAAGAATAGACTAAAACTAGTCTGTCTCTGTTTTCGTCAAACAAAAGAAAGGGACGAAGTATGATTTGTCTTTTCGATAGAAAGAAAAGTCGTTTTTGGCGCTCAAGCACGACTCAATCTCACTTAGTATCAGTACCAAAATAGCCATCTCTAATTGGGCTATCGAAATAAATCCGAAATGGACGTATGTCGATGTCAATTTGGAGCCAAACAGGCCAAACTAAATTATTTGCGATATGATATCATTATCTATTTGCACGAATGAAAAATCACTGAACTTTGTGGATTGGTCCGGTCAACTTTGCGGTCGGGCTAAACTGTTTGAGTTCTGTTCGTGACGTAAATGTGGTTCGCATTCGGAAATAGGCAATTAAAATGTCATTATTGAAACTGTATAATCCACCTATTGGGATTGGAATATTTTAGTATGATATCAATACGTTAGTCTAAAAAGCAGCGAAATATACTTAAATAGATTTGCTTGCATGCGCATGCAGGACTTGGCAAAAGAACAAGTACATCCAGCGCTAGAACAAAATAAAAAATAAAAAAGGAACTAGGAGAAACCGCCTGTGTGCATACGTTCATCTCCATTTATTGTTTTTATAGAAATATCTTCGGTTGTAAAAGCTAAGAGTAAAAATTGACCAACAAATTCCATCGTTTTTATTGTGGAGAATTCCATTCCCAGCCATTTCACCTAGCTAGCACAGCAGTACTAGTACTAAGTAGGTACTATGCTTTGATCGCGAATAAATGTGACAATCGTATCGTAACGTAACGCTAGCGTATCCGAGATACACTACGCGGTTCGGCCGTCGAGCTGGCGTTGACGCGCAATATGATTCGAATACGTTTCGATTCGAACACGGTAACTGTCAGATTTGTTTGTGACTACCCTCTCTTAGCTTAATGTACAATTCTTTTTCCTTAGTTACAACAAAAATAATAAAACCAAGCATAAAAACTAACACAAACATACCTACACCAATATTCCTGCCACAATCAGTTTAAAAACTTAATTTTACAACCACGAATTGGTATTTCTTATCTAAACAATTAAAACTGTTGTACAACGTATGTACCTTTGTAAAGAAACTACCTATTATTTGACTTCACATGATTGCACGCTGAAATGATTTCTTGTAAATAAGTTTTATGCAAGTTTGAACATTTTTTATAGTGAAAATGAGAATAGTTTCTACACAAGTTAATTTTATCAAAATTCAAAAACGCCCAAAAGTCTCCTTAGATCCTCTTCATCATTTCTGGTCATCGTCAGACTTTGGCATAATGACTTCAGTTCATCAAATCTCAATACTTTGAGATGAATAAATGTTTTAAACTGCAATTATGCCTGAGATTTGTCAAAACAGGACTTTCGTAGACGTCTCGTAGACCGCTACGCCAAATAACGTGTTCTCGCTATTTGTAAATAATCAAAGCTCATTCTATTTTGTAATTATGACAATGACAGTTTTTTAGAGCGACGAACCGACGTATGATCGCATTATGAGCACTGGGTATGTGTAAATCATGCTATTTTCTATGGGTGCAAGTCGTAGAAAATTGGTCGCTCTAGTAATCTATGCTATGAGGGAAGTATGAGGGCCTATGTTCAACAGTGGAGGTCATACGGCTGAAATGACTTGGTTTTGCAAGACTGATGCTTAGATTAGCCTCAGTATATTAGAGGTTAAAATAGTTTAGAAGATTTGAGTTAAAAAAAAGTGATACTTCGATTTTATTGAATAAAATTGACTTTGAATAATGATAATGTCTTCAGTGCTGCCGGATTCGCACATATCACCATGAGCATTTTGTTAGACGTCACGTAGACCTATTATTTCGTCAGGCTTCGGATAATCTTGTTAAGGGCAGGTATTCAGTCTTCCTCAAAACAATGCGAGGTCAAGAGCTTGCCCGAGGTTCCAATTACTGCTGTGCGGTAGATTGCTTCGGTAACCCGCATAATACCAGTTGCATCGATCTTATTCGAACCGGAAAATACTGTAGGTTTTTTCAATGTTAAGTGGACAGGCGTGTAGATAAAAATTCACGAAATTCTGTCTACGCAGGTAAAGTTAGGTGTTCACTTATTTATTTTTACTGAAACTCGTATCACGATAAGGACTTGCAAGTAAGCAAGGCGCATGTAAACCCGTCTGACCCAAAACCAATTATCGTAAATGTGAGTTTTATTCGATCGGATCCCGTTAAACCCGGTTCTTTATACTCGTGGGACCGCTCCGTTGCTGCCGCGGCCCTCTGATCTGATTGCTCATAATTATTTAATGATATTTGACGCAGACTGTACACGTACACCTATAGTGATAAAAAAAGATAAGTAGGATAACGATTGTAATCGCCATCTGATTGCTAAAAATCAGACGGCCACTCCAAGCGTTATTTGGCCAATGCTTACTTATTGACAGTGGTAAGCATTCCAAGCAAGAAAAATCACGTGGAGGGGAGACAAGATACCCTCAGATCTCTTAGAGATTTCATGAGAATATCACCTGAACTTCTAATATGTTAAATTACATTGTCATTTTATCGGATATGATATTTTATTGATATCATGGGAAATTTACTTTGAACATGTAGAACTTTAAAATAAATGTTGTCGTGTCTAAAAATCTTGTGTCCAAACTTGCCCACAGTCAATGATTTTACTAAAAAGCCTACAGTTTATACCGTTGTATCCCTATTTATAAACGGCAAGTCAGAATACCTCAGACATTTTCACTTAGCGCGTCTTGGTGAAAATAAATTCCTCTGCAGCAAGCTAAATTGAATTATTGGCTCAACATCGATTTCCTATTTTCTAGCTTCTGAAGTCAAAACAGCAGCTTAAATTGGAGTAAATAGAAAATCGTTAAAGATTTTTTATATATCAGTAAAGAATTTGGCATTGAATGAGGAAACGCGTAGGTAGAGTAGGAACAGATTAAAAATCGCAAGCACTTTGTATCATTTTATCTAAAATAAATTGATAATATCTAAAATTCTAAATATCCGATTGGTACTTACTGTAAGATAAGATAAGATAAATTTTTATTTATCCCCATAAGATACGTACAGGTGTGATTACAGTAAGTACTTACATGTAGGTATAGAATAACAATAACTAACAATGCTCTACTGATTGAATCAGTTGGGCTATCTATAAATCGTTTGTAGATAGCTCAACTGTGTATTTCGTAAATATTGTAAATACTGTATTAGTCGTAATTTTCCTTGTAAATAAAATATCAGTCAAAATAATCTAGAATACCAACAGTTTTAAATTGACCACCCTTAACGAATAAAAAAAACCAGGTATGCAATGTAATAAGTAGGCTATATATCGTGCATTTTCATCGGTGGCGAATGTGGCGATCGATAATGTTATACTATACGTCTATACCTCAAAATACTATATCTATTGGTTTTGAAAATACCTAACCTATTGATCCTACAAGGTTTAATTTGGTTGCAAACTGCAGACTGACTGTCGCAGATTAGAAGTTATGTAATCCTTTTAATCATCCTAATTCTGATATTGGGAGCTTTACGACAGCTTGGAACTTGACGATTAGGTCTATAGGATGCACCAATTAAGCTATCAAGGCAGCTATTCACGACGAATTTAAGCTGTGAATCCAGAGGCGACTTTGAAATGTTTTTTGAATACCTACTACTAAATGATGGAACAAGCTGTAGACCCACCTGATGTTAAGCTTTCGTAAGCTGTTGATTTTAGTTCGCTAGGAAAAGGTATCCGTCACGACCAATTTTATCAAAGAGGATAATACGCGAGCGAAGAACGGGACGGAGTAACCAAATACCAATAACCAAAAGAAAGAAAAATGCAAACCATCTTGTTATTTCTCGTGATGTACTGAATATTCAACTAACATAAGTAATGCAGCAAACGTTTCAGGCTCCCGCACATTTAGCGACCACGACTGTTGTCAGCGCGACCAGCATTTTACATTACGACTACGACCTGCAGCCTTATCGCCAAGTGTAATTGAAATAGAAATCAGAAACAGTGAAATCTACAATATCTTTTTGACTTGTCATAGGTACGCTATTAATATTTCAGTTTTAAATGATTTGAGTGATGATAAGGTTGTAAAAATGATAATCAAAGTTTTTGAACTCCATTTTACTTAGCGATAAGGCTGCTGCAGACTCACTCAGCATCAGCATAAGCGCCTTAGACAACGATTTGTCTACGAAAGAGTATAGTTTCTATTTCCTTCAAATAAAAGAAGGGGTGAAATATGATTTGTCTATAAATATGTTCCTCTTCGATAGCAAGAAACATTATCTAGCTAAGGCGATCTGGGATACTGCCCCCGTATGCCAATCTTTTGCTGTCAAGAACAGTTATATTTCACTACCCAGTGTAATTTCATCAGGTCACGTGGTACAAAATTGTACCACGTGATCATTCTTTTTAGACACTTGACAGCAAAATATGCGCGAAAACAAATTAAATGACATCATAATGTCACTATTTAGTCACAGAATAACTATGAGTTAGTATGAACTGACCATGATTTAAAACTTTGCAGTTCAACTGAGATTGGCATACCAATGCTGGTCGCGTACACACGGCTACGCGTCAGATTAGGCACCCAACATAACCATAACTACGCTATATACAATGCAGAGAAATCGTTGCATCGTTGGAAAGGGAGCCCGATAGAAGACTTTATTTAGTCTAGCTCGAGGTGTTGTAGTAAAATCCGATATTGGATCAAACATGGTGTAAAAAGCTGGTCGCGGTCGCTAAGTGAATGGGATCCTTAGATGCCAGGGTTCTCGTTTAAATAGGAGACGAGTGGATCTATTAGCATAATTAACTGTCATCAGGAATAAGCTAAATTGGCTGTTTATCTTGTGTTTTGTCTTCGGAAATGGACTAGAATAGCTAATGCTATTTTAGTTTTAGTTAAACTTCTAAAAGGCAATACAAAGTTGATAAGTTTCTTGCCCGTTCTTGTAGGCTTTGGTCGAGTGGAACTGAACTGGTAGCTAGAATCACCTAGTTATATAAGACGATTCTAAATGATCCTTGTGATTTTATTGAATAAAGAAATGTTGACTTTGACTTTGAATATAAATAATAAATCTTACCCAACTTTTCTGTGTATACTGGGGCCTATTAAATTTTTTATACATTTAAATGAACAAACTGATGACCCACCTGATGTTAAGCGGGAACCACTGCCTATGCATTGCCTCACTGAACACGTGCACTAAAGACGTTCACTGTGATTAATTGGACTGCGCCTATCACTCGGAGACATAAACATTATGTTAAATGTATGAAAAAGAGATTTTAAAAAATACAATTGCAACATATCAGTTATGTTAATATGTGGTTAGTGTGGTTCCTAAAAAATAAACACTGACATATAACTTTAGATCCGTCTAATCCTACCTGTTACCGATGCTAAAACTCAAACCTTCAATACTACTACCTTCTTTTTGTAAATAAAACAATGTATTACGCATTATGATTTCATATGAAAACGTTGCTAGTAGATTTCCCATGTTAGCGATAAAGCGTCTGTTTTCTAAGAAACGATGTCCGTAAGAATGCGGTTACATGCATTAAAAATGTAAGGGCGGCTTGCACCAGAATCGCTAAACGTGTTTAACAGCTACCTAAATAGATTTAAATCTGACGTATTTATATGACTTGACAACTCGCTAAATACTATTTAATAGTTAAACGCGTTTAGCGATTCTGGTGCAAGCCGCTCTAAATGTCATTAATTCTAGACAAAATTACAGAATAATAAATTTGAAATCCTTCACAGGGTAATTTACACTGCGTCAAGGCCGTTATTTGCAGGGTATTTTTGCCTGAGGCAGAATTTCAATTAACATAAGCTTCCTAACGCCGCCTGTAACATCATTTCAGTCTAGCTAGGTAGTAGCGCTGAAAAGTGTGTTAATTCGTCCAAGTAAAAAGTGTATAATAAACCAATGAAAGAAAGAAAGAAAAAAAACAATGGTAAACTACAAAGCTGCGACGAGAGAACTAAAGATGAATGATTGTTCAGTCCTTATTTGCCGACGTCTGCTGTCACCCTGCTACAAAAAGAGCGACAGATTGGAAATTTTTGTCCAATCTGTCGCTCAGGGTGACAGATGGGAATAATCCTGTTGAAGACTCAAAAGAAAATATATTGTGTCGGGATGATTCCTCGTTCTATCTGTCTTGGTACTCCGCGATCGACACACATACACATTACACGCGAGACGAGCTGCATATTACTGTCACCGCTTTTCAAGAATACAAGGTTTTAGCGATAATATTCTCCATCCCTGAGGGCTCGATCATCTCTGAACCGCTGATAAAAATCGCATTAGCCGCAATTCGCAAGAATCGAATTAGTTCTTCATATTACGGTCTACGGGCTTGCTGGAATAAACCTCTGTCATACACACTGGCTTTGAGTAATCATTAGGTACCCAGTCGGTGTGATGCACAATAAAGTGCTTTGACATTCTGTGACGTCACACTGGAGATAGAAAGAGATTTCACAGAAGTTATGATTTAAAAGAAGATTTTCCTCAAATATTCTTGGATCAGCGCGTGGACAGAATTACATTCTCGGTTTTTTCAATGATTTTCTTAACCGACTTCAAAAAGAGGAGGAGGTTCTCAAGTCAAAGTAGTTGATAACAATGACTTCATTCGAAAGATAAATTAATTTTTTTATCTGTGGGTTCGGATTGATAGATTTTGATGAACGATGTGATCCTTCAAACCATTTGGGTCCTACAAGGTACCAAATCAAAAATCCCATAAAATACGTAGGTAGCTTTATACTTAATCTACATATATAAACACACCTAAGTACAAAAGAAAAACCTTCGGCAATCATGTAAAAATTACCACCATCCTTATCGCCGTGGAAAAACATCGTAAAAATGTTCGTGTACTGAAAATGATTAAACTTTAATTGTACCTTCAGTGTGCTTAGCACACACCACCCTGGTTAATGTGACTATTAAACGTTCTTTATCACTAACCGGGTTAGTAAGTACTTTGTGTAGGTACTAGCTTCAGCCCGCGACTTCGTCTGCGTCCCGTTTTATCCTGTAGATTTTCCGGGTTAAAAACTAGCCGATGTGTTAAACCAGGGTACGAACTTTAAATATTACAAGTTTCATCCAAATCGGACCAGTAGTTACAGCGTGATTGCAACACAAACATCCAAACATCTAAACTTTGACATTTATAATATCAGTGGGATGGTTTATTCGCCAAATTACTAAACGGTTGTGAAATAATACATAAATAAAATTATAAAAACCTATGTGTGTAAATTGAGTGGAGACCACGTTTAGGCAAGCGTAGTGTAGGACTTAGGCAAGCGTAGTGTAGGACGCCCTCCGGCGAGATGGGGCGACGATCTGCGAAATGTAGCGCAGACACTGAATGAGAAGAGCCGAAGACCGAACTCTATGGCGCGTCTTGGGAGTGACCTACGTTCAGTAGTGGACCAGTATAGGTTGATGATGATGACATGTGTGTAAATTACTACATTTGCTACCCTGCAATTCAACATGGATGGTCCTAAGGCTAACAAACAGTACTTGAGTCTGGATCGACTCTAGGCCGGTTTGATTAGCTGTGCTAGATTCTAGCTCTAGTTACAGTTTTCCTTGAAGAGCGTTGAGTACAAAAAGCAAACGTTGCGGTCGACGGAGTAGCACGCTTATCTAGATAATGCCATATTATTTGATCTTCAAAACATCCAAGTTATAAAAGGAAAACGCAATCTCCGCAAGGATTTTATTTACCTAGAAAGTCTGTGCTTGAACTAATAATGGATTGTAATTCTACTCAGTACTTACAATCCATTTTACGAAACCGAAGCTCAAATAACAAAGCACAATTCACTCATTACACGCTAATACATCACTATAATGACGTCACGGACTCATTTGTCTAATGCAGCCAACCAGCGGCGATATATCCTCGTGAACTCGCAAAATCTAATTACTGGTCTATCACCAGCGCACGGGTCACGTGTGGTTCTTAAAATGAAATTGCCAAATTACTTTCTGCACGAGTGACCATTTTATGGCATAACACGTGGTAGCAATGTGCATGCAACTTTGACACATAAAAGTAGGTTTTTTTGACAAAAAAAACACGGAGCTAGATATAACTGTATTACAAAATAAAAAGTATGATTGTATTCTATGATTACCTATGGCGATCTATTATAATAAAAATAGAATACACGCATTGTTTTAAAATTGGAACGAAGTTCGAATTTTGAAGTACCTACTCCAAAAGTTATCGATATTAAAACTTAGCCAGCCAGCATTTTGTGATTTAAAAAAAAGGTTTCTATTTTATTGAAACGAAGCAAATAAGCAAAATAAATATAAATGATGCAAAACGAAGTGGCGGAAATGTGGCTTCGACGGAAATTCAGTCTGCTCGATCGAGTGACGAATATCCTCTATCCTCTGATCCAGAAAACCAATGGATACGCCCTACCAACCAACAAAAAAAGCGCGGATACTACGTAACAAAATATGGCTGCCGTCTTAGTTGTATTGAAATCAGATCTACCACAAACTAGGAACAAAACATGGCGGCGCTGCGCTGGTTACGCAAACACAAAATCATGACGTCAGAAAAAAAATTCGAAGGGACAAAATGTTGTTTATCTCTTACAACACATTCAGTATTTGTTTGGTTAAAAAGAAATAAAATAATATTTGACGGCTTATGTGTCGATTTAATTTGTATAGTAGAATGGGGCCTCTCCGTGTTTATGTTCCTCTCCATGCGAATATCCTCCCTATTTTTGAACGTTTGTTTAAGAAACAACATTCTAAAAATGTTATCCTAACAAAACTTTGTCTTTATTTATGCTAAGGTGACTTTTTCTTTGGAATACGTCAATTGCAACCATTGATTTATTATGATTGCAGCTACTAATTAGGGTTTTTTTGCATACTTTTTAAATACTTTTATTTTAACTGAATGAACTATTCGAAAACACAGTAGGTAGTAAAGACATGCCACACTCGATTCAAAAGCTTTCCCATACACAACTCTACCAAAATGAAAGCTCTTTTTTTCTGACGGACTAGGATGCTGTTGTAATCGTCTGACGATTGCTGACAGCGTTACCGAACTACTGGTGAGTGCAGAAGGCTCTCGTCCATATCATTTTTTACCAAAAAACGCAAGATCGTATGCGTATCAATAGGCTACAAAATAGCGTTCCTATTTATACAGTTTGTTGTCGATGCGGTCTTACCGCTGCGGGGTCTGGAACAATCCCGGGCCGGAAGAGAAGCTAAATGCATTACTACTCCGATGAAGCAAACGCTGATTTTGTAGCGGAATAGGCCAAGGTTGCTTTTGCCTTGTTGTAATAAAATTAGCAAGGGTGGTGATAAGGTCATGTTTTCCGCGGGTGAATGTTTAGAGGTTAACAGGTTAAGGTCTGGGGGTAATTCACTAATAAAATCTAGTAAAATTATCATCGTCGAGATGCCTTAAATATGGTTTCTTTACTACTTTACAGCCTTATTTTACAGTTACTAATTTGACTGTCATTTTGTGACTTTTATAACATCCCAACTTTCCAATTCAAGAACCAATCTACTTCTACTGAAACAGTTTTTAATCATAAAAACGGCAGACAAGCTAGACAGAAACGTACGGATTTAGAGTTTAAAATATCTCGAAGTGGCCGAAAAATACAATTCAACCCAGTTCGGGGTTACCTCTACGTCTATTCTGGGCATCAAGGTTGGCATGAAAGTTAAACCACAGATAATAATAATACATTAGGCTATCAAGCAAACCTTTACACTCAAGCAATTAGTTTGAATAGTTTTATGTAAGCGATAAGGCAGACCTCTATGTTTATGGTATCAATCTGAACGTACACCGTGATATAGACAAATGCCATCATCAGGTGGACCATCGGCTTGTTCCATCATTTAGTTGCCTAAAAAATGCAAGAAGTAGGGTACGGTTTCGAAGAAATCTGTAAATTACAGATTAAAAAGCTTTCATTACTTTCCGGACGGCCTCCCGAGGCTGCAGGTGCACTTGTGGTCATAGCTAAAAGTACAGACTATTTGTTTTGTAACTTTTATAAGAGTTTATTGGGTAGATCTTTATATATTTACACTAATTTTTATTATATAACTGCTGATAACATTTTGCGACTACATTAACATGGATTTACGAGTAGATAGATAGATAGAAAATACTTTATTACACACCTTAACCTAGGGACTACTATAACATACAAAACAAAACTTAACTAATTGTACAATGGGCGGTCTTATCGCTAATGAGCGATCTCTTCCAGACAACCATGGACGGAAAGGACTACGGGTTAATAAACTAGGGGTGCTATCTAAAGATAATAAATATTTCAAAAAAATATGGCAAACAATACTTATAACATACAAAAATATGTTACTGACCTAGTACCGAGTACCTATGTTACTGACAGTACGTGAAACTGCAAAAACGCCTGCTTATTGAAATTCATCGTTCAAAGCGTATTGAATGGTCTAATACACTTGCTCACAATTAACCAGCGTACCTCCATTAAAGTGTGTCAGTGACTCGGGTTCATTGCCCTCAAGAGTCAAAAGCTGTCCTTATACCTACGTTTAGTAATGTAAGTCAAAGCCTGCCTTAAGGTCCCTTTGTCAACGCTGATGTTCCACTTCCACTCAATTGTATTCGGGTTCTAAGGAGGTTGAAGCATTACCCTGTCGTCACAGTTAAACCAGCACAGAGGGGTAATCACGAACAAATCTGACAATCGCCGCGTTACGCAAACCTAACGTATTCGAATCATATTGCGCGTCAACGTCAGCTCGACGCCAAACGTTGTAGCGTCACCGGGCAGTGTATCTCGGATACGATACGTTTACGATTGTCGTATTTATTCGTTATCAAGGCTCAGGGGGTGATTCTAGACCGATACACTTTTTTATCACGATAGATTATATCTTCTTCTTCTTCTTCTTCTATATATATCTATTGTGATAAAAAATCTATCGGTCTAGAATCACCCTCCAGATATTTTTTCTACTTATCTATTGGTAAAAGATTAACCTTGGTTGCCTGCTTCAGCTTGTAATGGCGGCTTTCAAATAAAATGGATCATGCTTCGGCTTGATCAAAGTTTGAACCTGTGTGGCAATAACGGTCATTTTTTGGTCAACTTTCATAAAATAAAAGTTGTACTTAGCTACTATCTTTATCATATTTAACGGTAAAAATTAAGTTATACTACACGTCGGGTTTTTGCTATTGGGCATTTAATTTACGCGAATGAAGTCGGGGTTGTTCTACTAGTTACTTAGACAAGATATACAAGCTAATGCTACCACTGTGTTTTTATAATTTGGGCGAAAAATCAAACAATGTTTACTCTAAACTAGACAAAGTATAACGTTATACAGACTGCTAAACTTTGCAATCTTACGATGTGCTGTTACTATATAACTAAGGGCAATTTCCACATAGTATTCTATACGAGATTGGTACTAGAGCCAATATACAATCGAATGCTGGGAATGTATGCGAGATCAGGGCAACAATGCATCCTGACAAGTCAATGTGCATACCTGCATAAGTGAGGGCTATTCATGTGTAAAGAAATGCTTTGTTGAAGTCATCGGTGCTCTTGGATATTGAGCTGAGAGAACATTATAGGAAACCTATCAAGGTTGAGCTATCTAGGAGTCATTTTAAGTCTCAGAATACGTAATAATCGTAGTGTTCGTAGTACGTGGTGTTTAAACCAATAACATGGTGGGCAAAGCTCAAGGGACACAATAACAATACGCTTTCGCTGGCGTTATTGTAAGAAAGCATGCGACTGGGTTTTCTGAGTATTAAAATTCGTTATGGGATTTGAAATCACGGCTAAGGTTCGGTAGTCTTTTGTTTTTCCCTCCACCTATAGTGTTTTTAGGCTACAAATGCACTTAGGCGTCAAGTCGACGGCTAAAGTTTTTCATTTTTCATGTAAAATGTTAGTCACCGCGACCGGGACTTTTGACTTTTGACCGTGGTGAAGTCACTCCTGCTGCGGTGGCGGTGACTGACATTTTTAAGGGAAAATGAAAATCTCTGGTCCCCGCGACCTCGCCGCCAAGTTCGCTTACAGCCTCAAAGGTACTATAAACTATACAAACATTGTGCAACGTGGACGCCTCTATAACCTGAATTCGGGGGCTGAGTCAGACTTACGTACTTACTCCCAATTTATGCCAGAGCCCGTTTTAATTAAAACAGAGCTATCAATGGATCTCTGCTAAGTCACTTTATAATGAACCATGTGTCATGCAACTAGGATACAGATTCATTTAAACTATGCGGTGCACACTGAACTATTTTAAGAAAATAGCAATGTTGTTAGTCTATTTATAAACTACCTTCAAAATTGATTATAATCTACCCTATTTTCCATCAAATGTAACTTGTCTAATAAAAATAAGTGCTTGAAAAACTTGATATTGATAGAATATACATAAATAATACAATAATGATCAAACCAACATCGTATCACATAGCTAAATAAAATGGATCCATTCCAGAAGCACAACATGCTTCCATTCACTGTATGTTTGTTTAGGCTTTGAAGATTGAAATTGAGCTTTATACCTACTGAACCTAGAACAACACTCAGACAATGGTATGGTACCCATACTACCGATTCGAGTAATACAAAGTGCCCATCTAACCATCCCAAGACGTGTAGTGACCACAGCTTCAAGCCTACACTGCTGTTTCGTCCTAATTCTATTCATACCGCAATAAGTAAGTCTATTTCCTCTGAGGTAAATAATGCAATGCAAATTGCATTGTATAAGAGCACATCACTCTAAACCTATATTTCTGAGTAAGCCAACATGCATACGGTTACCGATTTAGACGCCTGCACAACATCAAAAGTGTCACACGCGCACTACCTAATCTTGAGGTATTTTAAAACGCACATTCTGAATACGGTCCTTATGTAACACATTCTACAGTGTTGAGTGTTCGTAGGAGGAAATTCATCTGAAATCGAAGCCGTGAGAAATGCTGATGGCACATCAAATACCTAGTTGAAATATGTATGACCGCTGAACTGACACTGTTGGCACTAACCTGGCTCAGTCTGCAGTCTGCGCTGACAGTGTAGACGCCGTGGCACTGGGCGTCTTCAGGCTTGTCGACGCGAGGTGACCGGCGCCAGCAAGCTGCACAGACAGCTACCAGCACGCCGCATAGTGTCGCACTGGTAAACAGAACAAAAAGTTTTGAAAACAGCTTTTCACCTTACGAGACCAATAAGGGATTCAAAATTACATTTGCGATCTTCTCTGGCGTGAACTACTCCCTAGCGGCTAGGGCCTAGCCAATTTGACATTCAACGATCGCTAGAGAATGGATAAATTCAAAAATGTATGGGAATATTCGTAACTTCATTTTTCCTGACTACATTTAAAAGAAAAAAATATATATAAGTATTCTATCAGCCATCTGGTTCCCATATTACAAGCATTGCTTAGTTTGGGACTAGAGGGTGTTGTGTGAAATGTCCCTGAATATTTATTTATTTATTATATGAAAACAAAACTTCATATCGATGTAAATACTGGGGCACTAAATTCCCACTAGTTCCATCAATAGAACTATCAATGTAACTAATGGGAATGGACCATCGATAAAATAATGCGATAATGTTTTCTATTTACCAATTTCTAAGGCGATTAACTTGGGCTCGAAGGTCTGGTAATCTTTATCGGATATAATAGTTCTATTGCTTAAATGTCAAGAAAAAAAATTCTATGACTAGACAAAAAATCGCTGTATGGTGAAGATTTGAAAGAACTTTCGACTCTGTTGTTATTAGCTTGAACTTTGACAAGGCTGATGTAAAAGCTTTACAAGTTCATCCTTGGAAATCGACACCATTATTAAGTTTCTAAAGAAAATATCCACAAAACAAACTAATTTCTATTGGTTTTAAAAGTGTCTTTGTGTACTATTCATTGACGTCATTGACCTACCTACTCCACTCTAGTCATATTCTAGTTTATGGTGCTCAATACTTGATGCCCGCTGATAACGATAACAGAAAAATTAACTATCATTAGGTACTTGATGTTTTTAGCATGATGAAATTGATGAATAATGTTGCTATGTTGTAAAAATTCTATCTATCTAGCTAGGTAGGTACAGTACGCACAACGGATCTGTATCCCTCTTTAGTTAGATACAACAAACGATTGCTCATGTTGTGCTGAAAAATTTAGCTTACCTCCAGTTCGACCCAAAATGGTCTCTGTGACACTGACTTTGTGAAAACAGTGATTTTAAAATAAATAAATATAAAAAACTTCTTAAATTCTAGCAAAAAAAGCTGAAGAAAAAAAGAGAAAAACGTGGCATAAGTTTGCCACAGGCAGTGCGTCACACAAACTCGAGACTACATAACCAAATGCATTACAATTTGGAGCTAGGAGTACTTACCAAACACCAATTTTAAACTGTGTCGCACACACTCTATTTTATGGTATATGTATAACCATGTATATCCATTACTGGGTAACACCTATCATATACGTTCGTACCGACCATGACACAAACATAATTATGTTCATCCATTTCCGTTGATCCGTCAAATACCTGTTATTTGCGGTAATGGAACCCGCACCTCAGTATTTACTAGCGGCATGCGGGAACTTTGATATTCAAACATGTAGGTAGGTAACTAAATTTATCGCTAATAAAGGCAGCTGGAGGCTAAAATGGTTGCTATTCTTCTTTTACTTCTTCTTCTTTCCTTATATAATTATGGCCTCTGTCCGTCATTTCGACAAACAATTTTGCCAGTGTCAAGTGAATTTTGTCAAGTCATTCGTCAAGTCAGCTGTCATTTCTTTTGAAGCAAAATGGTGGATTTCCCTTCAAAACTTGGAAGCAAATTCTATCAAATAACAAAATCACATAATACACATTTAATTTTATTCCAATGGCTCACATTTTATGCTACGACCTCAAGTATTATTGGTTAAAATATTAACACACCAAGAAAAACGATTAAAATTGCACCAACTTTTAATTTGGGGTATTATTTTGATTAGCTTAGATAAGAAGAATGTCAACTAGAGGCACAGTCATGAACATTGAACACGTATTATAATTAATTATGTAAAATAAGTGGCCAAGCGATGATTATAATTTAATTCTGAAACCGGTGGTGATCACAGCGATAAATCCGCACCTATCATCTCGATATCTTAATTACTAGCAGCGCTAAGCGGCGCTCATCAGATATCATTTAATTTGCCGGGTTTGGATGGAAAAACTAATTATCTGCATTTAAAGGAAAATAGTTTGTTACTTTGTAACATATTTTTAGTAGATAATATTTTGTAACCTAAGGTCACGATTGAGGGCATTTGAGGGATCCAGTTCAAATATTTTTTACATTTTCCTCCCTAATTTTGAGCTTGATCTGGGCATAGATCCCTCAATTCTGACGGACACTGAAAGAACCGAGTTCATAGTAGAATGGTGTCGATTCTACTATTGCATTTTCTTATAATAACTTAATTTGACAGCGCTAAAATTATAACTATCTTTGTTGTATCAGTTTATAATAAGGACGGTAAATTAAGTACTGTCAATGAGGTTTTGGAAAGTGAAACAACAGAATTGCTACCAGTGGCGAGTAACCTAATTTCAAACTCTCTTTTGAATCCTCAACTAAGAAGGTTTAAGGCCGTAGCGTGTAGGTAGTGTTCTTTCTTTCCCTTATTCTTCAGATTATTTTCCACAGAGTTTGTACGAAGAAAAGCTTTTTGAAATCACTTTTAGCACAGACCATCCATCTGAAAATATAACTATTCGATGATAAGATTTAAAAAATTGATTAATAAAGTGCAAAGCTTTCTGCACTGTGTCCAATAAAAAATGTAGTGCTGAAGTGCATAGTGCACCGCGCAGTTCAATAATTCACTGATGCCTTCTTACCTTACATAAGTGCCTTAGCGTACCCGGCTGGTGTCAAATACATTACCTGCGTATGCAAGGTAAAAGGTTCATCTACTACCGCGCATGTGGCAATGTATAGCGAAGTAAAGATGTTCTTACGTATATATTTGAAAATTCTAAGGAACAGGTATAGTTTTAATAAAGAAAGAATAAGCACATAATTTTGATCTAAAATGCTCTAACTTTGTTTAAAGAATGTATACACTGACGAATTCACCGCCGCGGTATTCGAAGCGAGCGCAGTTCGTTTAATAATTCAGTCTTACCGTTGAAGTAACTGTCTTTAGTTTGAAAAGCTAGACAACAATATGGTTGGCATGAAGAATTTAGTTTAGGTTTAATCAAGACCGCCTTAGCAAAATACTTACTATTTAACTTTCGCGATCGAAATATGTCTTAGTTTGATTTGCAAACAATGAATGTATGTATTTATTTTATTTATTTCACCTAAAACCAAGATCAACCAACATCACTTCAGGCAAAATAGATTTTTTTCGCAATAAGTTTTTCTTTTTAAATACACATTTACTTAATAGGTGTGAAATTATACAAAGCATGAACTTAGCATAAATTAATTGGTAAAGCGACTAACGAGTTTACAACAGGTGCGTGTAATTCGCTTGTGGAAACACTCCTAAATAACAGTAATGTAGGAAATAATTCTCAAGTCATCATACTTACCTTTACGATTACTTCAAAACAGTCGTAGTAATTAATATACGCGCTAATTATTAACGTAAAAAGCCAGGCACACGTTTCCTAACTCTGCTGTTAATTTTACTGCTAAACCAAAATCCTAAAATCAATGAATCAACACTAAAATGTTCCATTTGAACGTCAAAACCTTTTGAAATAACGCGATCGGTGATGTGGGGACACGGTGGTGGGCAAAGAGTTTTTAAGAATCCTCAAAAGTATCAATTTTAATCCATTTAGACGCACAACGGATCTTTATCCCTCTGAAGTTAGGTGCAACAAACGATTGCGCATGTACAGATGCAATAAAATTAGCTTACTCCAATTCGGCCCAAAAATGGGTTCTACGCGGATACTTCAGAGGGTCAAAGATCCGTTTTGAATACTAACTATACTCAGTTATGTACAGTGTGTGTATCATGCCTTAATATTAGGGTCTGTGCACATTACACGTCCAATTAGCATAGCACAGCGTGCGCCTGTCAGTTGACAGTGCCTGTATTTCGGTGCCTGAAGATACCAGCTGTAGAGGTTCTGTGTTCTATTTTAAACTAAGCTGTGTAATAAATGACCAGTGTGTAAACCGGAAAGCTCCTTGGCTTTGTAAGACATGTGGACCGTGATAACACACTGAGTAGTAACTTTAAAAACAATAGAGATAGTGGTATAGTGGTGTAGTTGCCTGCTGATTCCAGTTTTGCGGGTTCGAATCTGAGGGGTACAAATCTGACAGTCGCCGCGTTACGTAAACTTAACGAATTCATTTTTTTTTAACAATAGGTGTCCCAAAAAATCTATGAGAGATGTTAAAACGTCTGATAACTAATACGTTATTAAGCGATTATGGAATGAATAAATAATCCTACCTGCTAACTAACTGACCTCAATAACTAAATCAACAATTACTCCCCATACTCATCATACACAGTAAAATCTCGTCGTCAAAATGACGTTGAAAACTCCTGTTACGAAAGTAGGTGAAACGAGTTTTTGGCCGAGATATGACGTCATCCCTGTTAGAGTAAAATCTCTGCCGAACTGAGTATAACGCCCCAGTTCCACCATTCTAGATCGAATGGAATTTGAAATATAATTAGGGTACTCGCGTTAATGTAATCCTGCCCGAATTCCCTACAAATCAATGATCGCATGTCAAATTAACGTCGATCGTTGCCTGAGGGAATGAAGTGAGTATCATGTCACCAGCTTGCTATGGTGTCCGGAGTGCTGATACTGAGTTTTATCCTCGGAAGTTTAGGATCAAATTCAAGGAATTTTGTATGAAGACACTACTACGGACCAGAAATAAGAATCATTTTTCAAACTGCAAACTCGATCCTAGATTTTTGTAGTCTGAGTTTTATAGAAAAAACGGGGTCACAATTTGAAGTCTGTAGTCGTGAGTTTGAATTAGTTAATTTGTTGATAAAGTGAAAATCGAAAAACTCGCAGTTTTTGTATGGAGTAAAATCGTTAGGTGAAACGAACCCGATTTTTCTACACTTGCCCAGGTAAACATAAATGACTATTAAAAACATCTAATTTATTAAAATTTACTGATTTTGTAACTGGCAAGTGAAAACCCTACTTGAGTTTAAATCCGTTGAATAGTTGAGTACAGTATTCCGTACGTAACAGTCGCAGTAACTTCTGACAGGTGTAATTTTGATGCGCTCGCTGCGCTGGCAGACACTTGCCGGCATGTGCCTGAAGTTATGTCATGAATATCATAACTCCTGAGATGTGTTGTTATGTAAATTGAATTAGGGGTGCTGAAGTTTTTTATATGATCCTGACACCAAATGGACATACCATTTTAAGTTTATAAGTCATATTGTTTTTAACCTCCGACGCAAAAAAACGACGTGTCTGTGTGTGTGTGTGTGTGTGGGGGTGTGTCTGAGGCAACGTAGCTCCCGAACGGATGAACCGATTTTGATTTTTTTTGTTTGGAAGGTGAATTAGTCGCGACTGTTCTTAGCTATGTTTGATGAAAATCGGTCCAAGATGGCCGCTGCCACAAAATGGCGGATTACATAATTTTTTGCACAACTCCCTCAATATGGGTATCGAAGTCGGGAGTTTTTAAAATTTTTCATTTAATTACTTGTATAACGAAAATTTCGGGGCATTAAAATACCCATAATATGAAGAAGTTTTTCTATGGAACCATCATTATTCATTCCATCATTATCAGCTGCTCCATACAAAATGTAATCGTAATAATATGCAAATCGAACACAAGTCACTCGTGACTTAGCCGAATACTAATTCTGTTTTTGTGTCTGACTTTCCAGTTAGTAGTAATTTACTTCGTAGCACTTGCGTAGCTGTAGCCCTCGCGTAGCAATATTTGCAGGACGTAGACATTTCGTAGCGCTTTCGTAGCCGTAGCACACGTGTAGCAGTAAGTTTTCATATCTCTATTTTTCAAGGATCTTGAATACACAACACACACGTCGCACACATACAAGCATCTATTTTCGTTGACATTTCCTTCCACTTCGACCTACCTAGGCACTATACACTATACCTACTTTTTTTTTTTTTCAAGAGATCTAAGACGTCATCTACCGTGAAAAAGAGCCTTAATTTTTTTTTATTTATACGTTAGTTTGTCAAGCTAGTAACAAGAGCAGCGGTGGTCTAGTGGTAGCGACCCCGCCTTCCGATCCTAAGGTCATGGTTTCAAATCCAGTAGTACACCGATGGGTTTTCTACTCGAAAAATGTATGTGCGTAATGCCAGTGCTCTCAAACGGTGAAGGAGAACATCGTGAGGAAACCCCCGGCTTATTTCATCTTGTCTTTTCTATGGATAAGGTTGACTGGATGGTGTAGATGTTGGGCAAGACTACTCCATCTAAATCATGTCCTGTTCATCGGGGCATAGGTGCAAAAGCCAGATTATTATTGTAACAAAGTTTTCCAACAACAGTGTTCAGTTCAAAGTACTTTCACAACTGTATACAAGTAGCAATAGTATTCCATCACGCCACCTAATTCTCTAAATTCCCCCAAGTTTCCAAGTCGAGAATATAATTAGGTAAAGGTCGCGGGCTGCACCTGCTATCTAACATTATTTTAATTCTTAAATCCCCACTTGCCCTTACGTAATCCTCTTTAATAAATCAAGGAGATATACTACACTTTGAAGGGGTTGTTCAACCCAAATTGCAAGAAGCAGGGCAGTTGATGCGCTCTAGACAGCGATTTGTCTACATGACCAATCAGTCACCTCTTATATGAAACATGGCCAAGTTTATGAACTTAACTTCCGTTACAGAATTCCTTCGCGTCAATATCCCAACATGCTCCGATGGAATATTGACACGAGGGAATATGCAGTTAAAATTGGTCATGTGTCGGCAATACGTCACGTCATCACCATAAAATGGTTACGAGCGGCTTCACACTCCGAGAGTTTAAACTGTGTCCATCTTGTTGTTGTTTTAGAGTCCAATTTTTTACTGCTTCGTATAAAAATGTGTATAAAGTTTTCTGATACTGATGAATGTGCCCATTGTAATACCCTATAAGCTTTGTTTGTTTTTTTTTGTAATGTTTTCATGTGGTGTACCAATAAAGAGTTATCTATCTAATGTAAAGGCACGTCCTCAGCGGCTGTGCTCTGTGAGATAATGCATTGTTATAGGCAGAGGTGTGCCCTTAACGTTACTTGTATAGCATTACTTTTTTAACCGACTTCAAAAAAGGAGGAGGTTCTCAATTCGGTTGTATGTTTTTTTTTTTTTTATTTTTTTTTTTATTTTTTTTTTTTTTTAAATGTTTGTTACCTCAGAACTCCGTCATTTATAAACCGATTTCAAAAATTCTTATTTCATCTGAAAGGATATACTTCCAGATTGGTCCCATTTTATTTTCATCAAAATCGGTTGAGTAGTTTGGGTTATAAATAGAAATAACTGAAAAAAATATGCCCGGCGCGGCGCAGCGCCTACTATTTTACTGCTAGCAACGATGCAATATGCCAAGTTGCGGCGTAGCGCCTACCATTTTACTGCTAGCAACGATGGACCCTTTGTGGTGCACACCTAAATTTTTACATTTTTCTAAATTTGTCAATAAACCCAGTTTGTACATTCAAACCGCATTTAATTGGAGAAAAGCAAAAACCCACCAGTTGTTCCTCTAAAGAATCAACACCAACCACGTGCACCAAATTGCGTATTTTGCTTTTCTGTGGTGTTTATAGTGACTAGAACATTCCCAATGAACTGTCATCATCATTATCATCATCTGATGATGAAGCTGGTAGTCGAATTGAAGTCGGTTTTCCAGTTTTTTAACTTATAAATTATTTTAAATTTACCTTATTGTATGTTTTAGTTATCCTTTTGTATAGTAGTTTAAAGTAATAAGACTAAAACCAAGTGTAGGAAAAACAACTTTTACGACGCACGCACGACGCACCACTTATTATTCGCAAGTATCTATGATGAACCCTACCAAATAAACAAAGAAGGCTTCGGCGAATCGGGTCGATTGTTCGTTCTAAAGACCAGCGGAACCCTAAAAGTGTATTCCACAATGACAAACAACCGTGCCATGCGTGCAGCATTAAAAAGCCTTAAAACCCCAATCCTTTTATCCTGCAACGAGGTACCAACCAATGGACTGTGTTTTACAACGTTTCTCATTTAGAAATAGCGATATCGAGCGTTTTAAAAAGACAAGGTGGCTTTTAGGTCAATAATACTTTCGAGGTGTGAAAAATATTGATGGTGTTTTTTAATTTAGTCGGTACCAAAAGGCAGCTCTTCAATTTATACCTTCAGCTACACACTCGTACTAACAAGAAACAGTTTCATCGCAAAGTATTCATGCATAAACTGGTCGAAGTGCTGACGACGGTGTATCTGGCCAGGCGTCAAGACATACGTGCTATAGACTTATAGTTTAGATAGGTAGATCTTTATTCGTCCCCAACAGGTAGGTATGTACAGATAGGAATGCAGTAGGTACAGGTAGGCGCATAATAACAATAATGTAATATAGCTATTTTTTTTTTCAAAGAGATCTCCTTTTTATTTGTTTCAAAACAATAACTATATACAAATACTTAAGAATATAGCATTTGTAACAAAAAAAAATTATTATTATTAAAATGAACTAAATGCTAGAGATAGAAAACAGAGTTCAAATCACCGACTGCAGGCAGGGTGCCCAAAAGGCTGGCAACGTTACCTCTTTGTATGGCAATACTAATTCTCTGTCCAAGGAAAGCGCCAGCCCTTTGGAGATAGCTATACAACAAAAACAAGACGGCCTACCTGCCCATCGAGTTGGCATGAGAGCAAACTGGTATACGTAAGTTTCAACCTACCTCACAAAGAATATGTTGACAGTGTAGGGATTGGTGTCATTCTGCGTGGAGTTTGGCTGCGTGTTGTTGTAATAGTGCTTCGCGTGTGAGACAGCTGCCACCGCAGCCAGGCGCTGCGAGGAGCCCATGGCCCAGCTGAGCGGGCTCCGCTGGGCGCCCGCGCTGCTGGCCAGACCCACCGCCAGCAGACAACGAGCCACCGCCTCGAGCGGCGCCGCCTGCGCGACTGCCGCTATATACACTCGCGTTCTTTTTCCAAATTATTTATACACTTTTTTATCAGAACGTGTCCTTTTCAGCCAATGCAGAGGCCTACAACCACCAAACACTGACTCGTGTTCCTTTTTCAAAACAGTTTTTGAAAACCATAAAGTTGACTGGACCTTTTGACAGTCCAGTGGCTATGGCACTAATATCCACGCTTCTTTTGCAACTATTTTTCACGCTCTCAACATGTCAGCCAGTGCAGTCTCTAAAATAAACCTTCGCGGTTTATTCAAACTTTTTTTGCAATTGGAACTTTTTTTTTCCTGGCAGTGTGTCCTTTTCAGCCAGTGCGGTGAGTTCAAGCGTTTTTGTCACCACTTTCGAATAACGAAGCGCGCATCTGTAACAAAAGTTTTTTGTTAAATCTTTATTTAGGCATAGCAAAGTAGCATCTATCCGGTTATCATCAATCCATTAAAACTTCATACTAACCTTGGTATTTTTAGGCGTGAGTGGTCAAGACTTTCAGTTTACTCAATCTAATCTAACAGAAATATCGAAAGTAACATCGGTTTCATCACCGCGAAGCTTTTTCCATTATTGTGTAAGAAATTGTTTTCATTGGTTTATTTCTCCTTTCTTTCCGAATTCATGAATTTAATTAAGTATTTCTAAAAGCATTTCCCCCAATCGTATTTCAATGTCGAATGGTGCGTGATTGAACTGATAAGACTCCCCAAGTGGAAATTGTAACGCGTTCTAGAGGAAAACAATAACTTCTATTAAAGGGATTCCACCAAATTCCGAAGTTTCAAACGGTTTTGCATTCTGTAACAGTATTTTCTTAATCCCAAGGAGATACAGATTAAAAGCCCTTTCATCTGATACCAACTGTGCAAGATGCTATTTATTGCCTCCGTCTTTTAGGGTTTTCTAGAAGCAATTTATTAAGAAATTAGGTTAAATTTTCTGATTGAAACCTCATATAAATGCTAATCTACATTTCATTATGATGATTAGATCTTTCGCTATTGAGTTAATAGGTATATTTTCCGCCTTAAATTAAAATATGCAAAGACACTGTTCTCATATCTATTTGCATACAATTTAATCGTTACAACACCTCTGGTTAGGTAGGTAGGTCTTATTCATAATCGCCTAATTCTTCAAGTATCCAAGCTTTTAATCTATTTTGAACAAAATCACTTGCATACGACAACCGTCCAAAAATCAATACTACTAAATCTACTGCTACACCGTAGCATACGACGTAGCCTAAGGGGATTTCTAGAAAAAAATGAATTCCCATTGATGGTGATTTCTAGAACATATCACTACTACCTAGTAAATTCCCCATCAAACGGATTTAATTTTTTTCAAGAAAACTAAATATTCTAATTCTCTACTACGATCCTAAAAAGTCATGTCAGTTTTTTTTTTAATGTCAAAAATTCATGTCAGTTTTTATAAATAATGGAATACTAGTAAAACAAAAGGCAAAACGATAAATTGTCTAGCATTAATAATAAGACTGCCCTGTACTCCGTCAAACGGCCTGAGGATAATAGTAAATTCTGAAGACGGCAGACGGCTGAATAAATGATGAAGTACCTTCTAGTTTTGTACAAAAATAACTGGCAGTTTAATGGTAGTGGTCACGCGAACGGTATAGAAATCTAATAGAATTTTATTTATATTAAATCCACTACTATTATAAATGTCTAAGTTTAGATGTTTGGATGTTTGTGTTTCAATCGCGCTGTAACTACTGGTCTGATTTGGATGAAACTTGGAATATATTATAGTTCGTAACCTAGATTAACACATAATTAGGCTACATTTCCCGCTTTTTTTAGGTTATTATTTTTTTGTTTTTTTTTCGTGGACGAAGTCTCGGGTAACGCTAGTTAGCTATAAAATAAATTTTAGTTAGTACAGTCAACTTAATGAATGAGACCAAAGTTTCATATATATGTAACTTTAATACTAGCAACTTTGTACCAGTTATAAAACAACATCCGATGCTAATTGTGCATGACATATTTAATTAAATTAGATTATGATATAACCTACTGCTGAAATTTTTTGAGTTTTTTTGCCGTGAAAAATAGATTTTATTAATTCACAAAGAAAATTATGACTAATATACAATATTTAAAAAAGCTCGCCTTTGTACATGTCATGTATTTCTGTCTTTTGTTTATGTCCTGTGTTGTGTGCAATAAAGAATTAAGAATTTATTTTATAATATTATGTACAAAATACACATGAAGCAGTTGAGCTATCTACACACCGTTGAAACGATTTTATTTGAAGTTATGTTAATTATTTAATCAATAAATATGCATAAAAGGTGTCGCATATTGCTGAAAGACTATTAAATTAATTTGATTTACTTCGAATGAAAGTTTCGACCTCATTGGCGGCAATACCTTTGACAATCGCTAGACGTAGTACAGCTAAAGAAAGAATTTATGTGGTGGAACAGCCAACTTAATTAAAGCCCTTAATTCCAAAAATAACACAATTCTTTTTTAATTCTCTCAGAATTACCGTATTTTCTTAGAAAGATAAAATAAGTAAATTGTACACCAACATTTGATTTTTAAGCAAAAATTTAAGGATAGTTATTTAATTTTTTTTAAACTATCTATGTTTGTTATCATGAAAGAGTGGGATCAATGAACACAAACACTCCCAATTAATAAATAAAAAATACAAATTACTTACCATCATTAATTACCACTTCATGTTAATTTAACGACACCGGTTTTTATCACGACTCCACAAAATTACTCCGCTTATTTTCCAAATCGATTTTTTTTCATAATTATTTCGCGGATGTCAATTAAAAAGTTCTCGATGTTTTCGCGTCGCGTGTAACTTCGACCGTTGGGCGGGCAATCATCCGCCCTGCACGAGAACCGGCGTCGGAATGATCGCTCCCGCCCGCCCTAGCCGTAGGTAACGTTCACACGTGCACAAAAACTTCCGGCTGACATTTAGTACTTAACTTAATTTGTTAGGACTGCCAGCTAGTTGAGAACTTATTAAATCTGGTTATTGATATATTAGACTATTAGCGGGTTGAAAGGTGAACTTATTAACAGTTAGAAACGTCAAAATTTTTGCATCGATGTCACAATAATTTCACCTTTCTTTTGCAATTACAGCATCAAATAGCATCACAGTGGAAACTACAGCTAATTGCTTATAAAACGGTATATTAACGATATCACTTTTGTTAAAACTTCAATTTAATTTGACAGTCAGTTTGTTTCTTTCTCATTGATTGTCTCATAAGTCATACCGCACCTCATACCATGCCGGCGTGGACCTCGCGCCAACTCTACAACGCTATTGGTACGCTCAGTCTACGGCCGCGCTCGTCCCATCACGCCGCGACGAATACGAGGTGCGTCAAACTTTGTACCACACTTTGTCATACGAAAACACGCCTTATCCTCCTAGTAATAGAGATCTATTGAAAATTCGCTGACATTTACCATTTAATTTTAAGGCTTGCCGATAATGTAGAGAAGCACTGACGTGTGACGTTTCCAAATGTGATGGAAGTACTTTGTAATATCATGTTTGTGTCATTGTAATCGGTTGTAAAGTTTGCATGAATATCCTGAATTAGCACGAGTTGATCCCACGCAGATTAAATTCAGTCTGAATGTCAAAGCATTGAAATAACTACACGTGCTTGTAGACTTTGGACTAATTTTCGTAGATATGTAGTTCGTTGGTTGGTTTATTTGCTTGTCGCTTCATCAACATTTACAAAATAAAATTGTTTACTGTGTAAAAGAAAATTCTTCGTCTGTCCGATTTCGGAAATTATTTTACTCAACTGATTTTTCAAAGGTGTAGGTATAATTTCCATGTAAAGTCGAAACGGTTAGTTAGTTCAATTAAAAGTCAGAAAAAAAATGTAAAATAATTGGTACCTAGTAAATTAAAGTTATAAAGTAAAATTACATTTTATACGCGGAAAACGCTTTTTCCTTGCAGGAAGTAAGTCTTTGAAGGAAAGGAGGTTGTAAGTATGGTGGCCTAGTTAGGCGACTTGCACTTTGAAATTATATTTTCTCTTATTTTTTTGGGAAATGTTGAATGCATTTTATGGATCCATAAAATGCATTCAACATTTTACAAAAAAACTAAAAACAGTTTTAGTTCAATAACGCTATATTAGCTTACGCGATCTCCTGAAATTTTCATCTCCCTTTTACCCGACTACGGCGAAGCAAAAAGGAGGGTTATAATCTAAAATAAGAAAAACACGTTGCAAGTTGTATCAAGTTGCAAATCTTTGCTTGAGTCTCGCTCGAATCAGACAGCCCAAATAATCCCAGAAATAGAATTTCTAAAAAGCTTTATATAGTTGTTAGAAAATACCACGGGATACTGGCGGACACAGCACTAGTAAATAAATAAGTTATAAAAAAGGAAATAATATTAAAAATTACCTACATATTCTGTAACATGAGCGACTGGAAGCAATCAGCTGCCCGCCTATCTTAATTGAAATGTGAGACCGCGTATAACTCATACAGATGCCATATAAATGCCAGTAGGTATACTCGTAGTACTAGCCTACCACCTCCTACGTAGTGATGAATCATTAATACCAAAACTTCAAAAATATATAGGATCAGTCACGTAACGTGATTTATCTTTAAAAAATGTCATTCGCATACACTAACTAATGGCATTCATCATAATATCATTATTTTCCAGCACCGTTTGAGATCAAATGAGATTTAACAAGAATTTCAATGTTGTATTCACCTTTCTATTTTTTCTTGGTAACTTTGCACTTTAGGTTCCACTACCCATTTGTAAAAGAAATAAATAAAAACTTTATCTTGTGCCACGTTTATAAACCACAAACTATCAAAGTTGTCTATGACTATCTGTCAAACATGGCGGTCCTTTCCGGCTACAAACATTGCTACAAAATGTTTTATGTCGACAAAGGACGGATTTGATGTGACTACATAAATCTCCGAACCCCAACTATGACAAGATAATGAAAATAACTGCAGTGGGAATTTACGCTTTAGAAATGTTCAAAGGTTTACATTAGCAAATAAGAACTAAGTACTAGTAGTGAAACTGCATAAATGTCTGTTTTACCATCAAATCCATAAACTATGTAGAGGTTCCTCGGGCTGTACTAGGCAAAATATGCTGGTTCAAATTAAAATGGCAGAATGTTCAGGCTCTGTTTATGAATTCGGGGCTTCTTCTTCTTGCGTGTCAATGGCCTGGACAACAATTTTAAACTAGGGTCTTATATCTAATTTACCCCATCGTGTATGACTTTAAAATCATCCCTAGTGCAACTAATTCGGGGTTTAATCAGCCAGTCGGTCGCTGTCAGTATTTTGTCAGCTTTTCGAAACATCAAAAAAGGTTCTATACGATATGTTTAATATTCTAGCCTATACTATAGCTTTATCCTCTTAAAGTTATTATTATGTAACGAACCTTATAATGCCCCGAGATTTGGGTATGAAAATAAAACCGCCTCGAACTACGGATAAACTATGTTCGTTATAAACTAACCAAGCCTTTCCTGAACTTTGTTCGCCGAATTCTTCACTTGTGGTATACATAGGTACCTAATCTACTTACATACCTACTTATTGTATACATCCTACTAATATTATAAATGCGAAAGTTTAGATGTTTGGATGTTTGTGTTTCAATCACGTCTAAACTACTGAAACAACTTGGATGAAAGTTGGCATATATATAGTTCGCAACCTGGATTGACACATAGGCTACTTTTTATCCCGAATAATTAACAGGATCTACAGGATAAAATGAACGAAAAGGATTAGCAGCGCCAATTGGCCAGAGGATTTCATTGTCATGTCATGTCACGTCAGGTTTGACATTTCAGTACGAGTTCGGTGTAATGAGGTGTAATGTCAAGTTTCTCAAAGAAGTATCCGCTCGGTACACGCACAGATAATATGATGTACACGGAAACTGTAAACGCGTACGAAGTCGCGGGTAACTGCTAGTAATACATATACAGCGGATCTTTGTCCCTCTGAAATATCTGCGCAGAACCGATGTTTGAGTCAAATTAGAGGTAAACTAATTTTTCCGCACAACAGTACCTACATGCGCAATGGTTATTGCATCTATACCTAACTTCAGAGAGATAAAGAAAGATCCGTTGTACTGTACATACCTAATTATTATTTGAAGAAGTTTTTTAGTAGGAATAACTTAGTAATAAAATTATTAATTTTGGGTTACGTGGGAAGGTGATTTTTTTTTTGTTTAGACGTTGTTGGCAAGTTCGGTCATTTTGATTTGATGGTAAGTATAAGTACCTATTTTCATCAAATGAGGCTTTACATTGCGTGACTGACTGTACCAAGTTTTTCTTTTGAAATTAGTGGCTGCAATAAGTTCATGCATTTGATTTGGTGCCAAAAAATTATGTTGTTTTTCACCAAAAGAGGCATAATATTTCACATTGCGTGACTGTACCAAGGTGAACGACACACGGCGAAAGGCGACGACACTTCATGTCACGCCACTATTGAAAATGTACTCATGTAACCTACGTTATTTACGTTAAAAATTCATACCCACGCTAGATTTTGCACCTCGCTTCTAATAAAGTTATAACAAGCTGGGAATTATGTTTGAACAGCTAACTTTGCTTGAAAGTAGGTATTGAACAGAGAGCGTCATTAGTGAATGATGAACCAGAGTTTCAAAAAGGTTTTGTGGTGGAAAACTAACAACTGCTTTTTATAACTATGGTAGACTTTTTAGTCTGTGAAGCTCTACCTTACAAAGTAACTTGATGAAAAATTATAACTAATCATAATTTCCATCAATTAAATACTTAATCAATATATTTGTACGGGGAAATGGTACCGGATAGTGATTGGGCCACGTAGCACGCCATAGACATCGATTTTGTAGTAATTATTGAAACAACGTATAATCTACGTATTCCATTTATACTACACGTACTTTAATTAATAAGCAAATTAATTTTCTTTATGAATAAATGTAATGTGTGTTAGTGTATTGTTGTGCTTTTGTGTGTGTGTTTCAAAATAAATGCTTTTTCTTTCTTTCTTTAATTCATTTTTTGCAAAAAAAAAAAAAAAAAAAAAAGTTCAACATAATAATTCTATTCCATTATATATATGAACTTGACAGCAAAAGATTGGAATACGGAGGCTGATCGTTGTAATCATTATGGTACTTAGATTGTTAAATCCTTTGTCCAATAACTATGAGTTAGTATGAACTGACCATGATTTACAACTTTGCAGTTCAACTTTGAGATTGGAATCGCCCCCCAGACTGGAGGTTTGAAAGTTTCCATAGCAAGCTCGTTAAATCAGATAATTTCACGTTTTGCACTGTTCCAAATTCCAATAAAACTCAAACAAAACTTATATAATGTCTCGACGCGTTGAGCTCATGAATTCATGATTGTATCGAGTTGGAGACAGATGTTGGTTCCCTAGGGAGGTTTTGCAGTCGCCACACGTCACCTAGATGCCTAGAAACATCGCTAGAAACTAATAAAAGCGCTTGCAGTTTATGTTCCCCTAGTAGGTACATTCAGCATCTTTAGTAAGATGATGAGACTTTGAAACTGCAACTATGAAAAGTAAAAACCTAAAAGAAGTGTTTAGTTCAAAAATTATGATTAGAGCTAACACACAATTTTATAACTCTGAAAAACTGGTCTATTTCTGATGTTGATTGTACTATGTTGCATTCTTCAAGAAAGGCTTTTATAGAAATTATACCTTGATTTTCCGCGAGCAGTGGACATCTTTGTATCTCTGTTTATCAGAGCATCATTTTATGAAGAAAAATAGATCTAGGAAAGTACTTTTAAGTGCTACACTTCAAGCCTAGAGTCACATTGTTTTTTTTCTACACATTCAATTGTTTTTTAACCTATCTCCATTGTCTATGCCTATCCAGTTTTCTTATTTGAAAGAAAGCTTTACATTATTGCAAAAGGGGCACAGAAAATGGAAAAGCCATTTACATTTCAAGAGACTCGAGTTGTGGATCGCCGATATTTTAGTTGCTTCGTTGAAATAACAATGAACATTTTTTTCTGCTATGTTGGGCGACTCATCTTTTTTTGTAGTATTTATTTTTATAGTACCTTTAGGTAGTCTTTGGTGTAGTATTTTAGAGGTACCCACTGCTCTGAGAAATATGATCGAAGGTCCCTGTCATGGCTCAACGAAGCAGTCATTCAAGATCTAAATCTATGAGGCAGTACAATATAGCTTTTCTACTTGATAAGTACTAGCGTCACGTACGAAGCCACGCGAAGTTACAGAACTGTGCATTCTTTATGCTCTCCTGGTAACTCGGCGACCCTCAAGATTCTATTATACGACACAGAAAAGTAACATATTCATGGATTTTAAACTTTTACTGCGTTTCCTTATAAGGCAAGACTTTTAATTTAAAAAGGTTACAAGATGTTTACTTTGCACCAAAAATATGCTAAGTTATTTTATATTATTCAGTAATAAAATATGCAGAATGGAAATCAGGGAATAAGATAAACCATACTGGTAATAGTCATACATACATATAACTCACCCGAATCCGTCATGCACCAACCTCTAGGTAGGTACTGTAGAATAACTTCACGTTACATAGAACCTAATTAGTGGCGTATATATAGCAGTTCGTATGGGAAATTACGCCTTATTAGACTGCTAGAGAGTTTAATATCCATCGGTTACCGTACACCTGAGCTGGCAGATTTGCCAGACGGGCCCAGCATGCAAGTTATCAAATATGCAACTTCGTAGGTTCAAACCACTTAAACCAAATTGCAAATGTTAAAAGTATCCTCTTCTCGTAACGGAAGCCGAAATATAGCAATACCTGTCCCGTTTTATTCTATTGGAAATAAACGACACATGGCATTTATAAATGAAATGAAAACTACTGTCATGCTGAATGCGTGGTCTATATTTTGGTCAGTGCGCCATAAATGTAATCATTTCAAATATTCCAGTATGGATATCGAATGGATTATATTCGTGCTTTCAATAGCAATTTGTAAGGTAAAACACCGGTTGAGTTATTGCAACGACATTTTGATGTTTGCTGAAATGTATCGTGGTCGCTTTATTATAGTTTAGCAACTAATACAAGTAGTATTTTACATTAGCACTACTGGAATTCAGATCAAAATTGCTTAGAATGAGATTTCATTACCATTACATGACAATCGTTTGGGTTACTAATAAACAATTTCATCAAAAATGTATTGTGTCTAGATGGAACTTGGCTTCGCCCATTTGATTACGGAATGGCCACGAAACTATGGCTTCTCAACTAGAGAGCCAATTACTCGCACCAAATGTTGTATAATTAATACCTACCTCAACTGCTTCATGTGTATTTTGTACATATTATAAATTCTTGTTCTATGCCTGGGTGTTACTATGTATTATGTATGTATTTACAAAAAAAAAAGTATATAAGTATTGTATCAGCATCTAGTTCCCATATTACAAGCTTTGCTTAGTTTGGGACTAGAGGGCGTCGTGTGAAATGACCATGAATATTTATTTATTATTATTATTGTAAATACTGTATTAGTCATAATTTTCTTTGTGAATAAATGTAAATCTCCTAGAAATAGCTAAAGCAGAATGTACACTACCTTCACACGTGCAATGGAAATAAGTAAGCATGTTAGAATAAAACCCTTGTGTAGCGTCATTTTATAGTCAGCTTGCAGTTTGTTTACGTAGGGAAAAGTTAAGATTCTGAAAGATTTCTCAAGCATTAGAGATGTTCATAGTAAACGAGCAGCAGAGATTGAGCTTTCTTCGAAGAATGACGAGACAAACTCTATTATGTAGGCATGTGTTAAGTGGCGCTTCACAACTCCGTTTGAGCACATTAGAATGCATAAACATGAATTTTAATGTATGGAAATCTTGTCATGTAAATTCTGAGCTAAATCAATTGTAATTCACCTACACAAAACCAAAACCACAATTTTATTGCAATTATGACAGGTGTGACACAATCTAACCTAGAAAGGTTATAAGGTTCTAAATTCTAGATCGTGTGTCAGCCCATTGTGAATTAATAAATTGTGAAATGAATTCTTTTTTTATGCCAGCTTACCAAGTATTGGCGGTGGTTACACTCACTTTAGCTCTTTTGTCAATACACCAAACTAATTAATTTAAGGAAGTACCTAGATAGAGCCACGTAATAGGGAGGGTTTACAAGAGACTCAAGTATTTTTTGAAGGTTAGCTCTTTGATCTTTCTATGTTCTATTCAGCCTTTCCTTTTAACATGATATTGCAATTAGGTGCCCAAATATAATGAAAAAAATATTCAAACAATAACCTTTTACAATTCATCACTTGACCTGGTTATCGTATATTTTGTAACGTTCCAGCCCTTTCGGACCCCAGGGAATACACCTATAGGTGTAACTTTGTATAGAGTTCGGAAAACACGAACAAAATATTTCGTTTTTCGATTCAAAAGGTCAACTTACCCCAAACTAATTTAAACTTTCCGAAACAATTTTGTCCGATATGGATTGGACAGGGGGACAGTCATCCTTCAATAGACATGAAATTGAAACACTTGAGTTGACGCCTGTAAATATTTTATGCTTCGTGTGTCGTGATCGTGCGGAACTATTTTTGTATTGTTCTGAAATAGAAGCATTGTCGAAATACAGTCAGAGTGAAAAGTTGATTCCTTTTTGACATAGAAAAAGTATCTAGTAACATTTGAAGCATTCTGCACTTCACGATCATTATTTTATAACCTACATTAATTCTAATGGTCAATTCAATTCAGTCAATGCCCTTCAAAACTTAAATGCAGTTTGACAGTTGGCAAACTTGATGATGGCATGTAAGAAGTTCTTACTTCTGCATTTAAGTTTTGAAATGCACTCCCAAGTCCTTTTAAATTGCGAGGTAGACATCTTAGTTGAATTTCCTTATACAAAACCATCCTATAGCCGAGTGAAGTGACCTAAAAGCTCGAGCGTCCGGGACGTCTTTTAACTCACTCACTTTAGAAATAGACACCTCGCCGCGCCGAGAAAGGCTGTTCACACTGCTACCGACACGACGACACATTCTACACATAGGTACACGATATCGGTACCTAGAAAGTTACTCTCATACATTTTAGTTCTAAATTCCTTTACGCTGCCCGTTGACGCCGACACCGAGTCACTAACTAGTTGGTCTGTATCTGCCAGAGTACAAATGCCCAATGTGTACTAAAACGAACTGATGCTGGAGTTTTCTTGTTTAATGTTTTGGGTAAGATAGGAACATGGAAAATGAATTTGGAGATTCGAAAGTGCGTTCAAAATATATGTTTATAGTATGCTGAAGTTCTGTAAGTTTTTTAGATTTGTTGTTAATTTATTTGTACTTATTTGACCCAAACTTTGGCTGTTATCGTTTTAAAAGTGGAGCTTTTTAGGCAAAAAAAGTGGTGAAATACGTCACCAATACCACCGCCATTTAGCTCTCAGATACCTGGGTATCTGAGAGCTAAATGGCGGTAAAAGGAACTCAATAAAATTCACAGATAAGTACACTGAAGCAAAATAAGGTAGAGACACCATTCGATGTTCATAATTCGAAAATTATCAGAAGGTAGATATTCAAAGTTTACTTAAAAAGTGGCGAAGTGTGTGAAATAGCAAGCAGATAGAGGTACAATGGTGTCGTTCCGACGAAACGAGCTTCGTGATAAACGAAAAAACGCGAATAAAGACTACATACTGCGAATAATATGTAAATGATCAGAACGTGCCCAAATATTGCAATATATAAATAGGTGCGGTCAATAGTAGGTATTCAATTGAAATACACACATGCCTTTGTATGGCTGCTAGTTGAACTGATTCTTTTGGATAAAACACGTGTCCACTATTTTATCGTTTGTGTGGGTAAACTATAGCCTTGACATAATAATTCTGTTAGCTTCGTTTATTTTCGTCGACATAATAATGCAGGCATAGGTACATAGAACCTGATTTTATGTAGGTTAGGCCCATAATGGTATTAATTTGTCGTTTTGCATCGATCCGGTTAGACGCAACGTGGTTGTCTGACTGGATTTCGTGAAGATTATTGTAAGAGTTCCGGTATATAAATTACCTACTACAATCTGTTCTACCTAGAGTATTGTCTTTACCGCATCAGCGATCGTTCTTCCAGAATAACCTTTCCAATACATAGGCCCGTATTCTGAAACAGCGTCTGAATTATAGATTTTCAATAATAAGAAGCGTCAATCCTTGATATAGGCCAGCTTTCTTTCTCAATACGGTTCAGCAATTCCCATCCTCACTCGAGGTGAATGACAGTATCCCAAACATCTTCAATTTCGAAGCAAGCTTAAAATTTCTTTCTTTCCAGATGTGCAGCCGGTGATCCAAGATGAAGTTGTGGGGCGAAGCGATCTCGCGCAGCGCCTCCGTGCCGTTCTCCCGCGTCGGGCGGATGCGTCGAGCTCTGGTGCTGCTCGCCGCCGCCGCCTGCACTGCCGCCGCGCTTCTGTACTGGCGCCAGCAGAGCGATGGAAGGGAACGGAGGCCTATGCATAGCATGTACTCGTAAGTTCTCAGTGTCTTTGAACCGGAATGTACCGAGTGATTCGAATAACTTGTAGAACATAGGTTCTACAAGTTTCGGTGGACTGTTTTTCTTTGGAGCCCTATTTTGAATTTCGTTACAAAATACACGGACTCTTCTGTGTAGATAGCAAGATAGAAATCTCTTTATTGTACCTGCACCATAAGGAAACTAGGTACATTTTGACTAGGTTCATTTTGAAATGTCCTGCTATGAACTTAAATTTTCTTATTCCAGGGGTATCGAGCCGCAGTGGTCGTGGATCTGCCGAAACGACCGATGCGAGCGGTTACCAGCAACGGAGACATCAGTGCTGCAGTCACTGCCCACATGCAACATGCTATGTGCTTCGACGCAGCTGTGGCCGCAACCTACCGGACCCGTGAGTCTTGCGACTGTAGCCGTTCCAGTCAAAACCGACTTGTTCCGACTACAAATAATAGCAACTACGTCGAGAGATGTGACTGAACATTTGACGGAAGCATTTGCGCTTATGATGGATGAATTTAACGTGTTAGAACGCAGTGTAGAATCGCGGCATGCAGATCTGGGAGTACCGAAAGCAGTCACCGTTCGTGTCGCTGTCAACGGCTCTGGCGATGCAAGAATGCGTCTCGACACTGACGAAAGCTACAAGTTTCATCTAAAACCGGCCGGTGCGGGACTCGTCGTCGATATATCAGCTCACTCCTTCTGCGGCGCGCGGCATGCCTTCGAAACATTATCACAAATCATCTGGCTGGATCCGTATGCAGGCTCGTTACTGATACTCGAAGCTGCAACGGTGAGCGATGCACCAAAGTTTCCGTTCAGAGGACTTCTGGTGGATACTTCTAGAAACTTCTTTTCAATCGGTGATATCTTACGGACGATAGATGCGATGGGTGCATGTAAGCTGAACACGTTTCACTGGCACGTGAGTGATTCGCAATCTTTTCCGTTGAAGCTGGCAAGTGCGCCGCAGTTGGCGCAACACGGGGCGTACGGACCCGGCGCTGTTTACTCTCCGGATGATGTGCGTGCAATTGTAAAACGTGCCAAATTGCGAGGCATCAGAGTTTTGTTAGAAGTGGACGCACCAGCACACGTTGGCCGTGCATGGAGCTGGGGTCCCTCAGCCGGCATGGGTAACCTCGCATACTGCGTCGAAGCCGAACCTTGGAGCGCCTGGTGCGGCGAACCACCTTGCGGGCAGCTCAACCCTCGTAACCCGCACGTCTACACGATCCTCGAGAAAGTCTACGCTGAGATCATTCAACTCACCGGAGTCGATGACCTGTTTCATCTAGGGGGGGATGAGGTGTCGGAACGGTGTTGGTCGCAACATTTTAACGATACGGACCCGATGGATCTTTGGTTAGAGTTCACGCGGCGCGCGTTGCGTGCTCTGGAGCGCGCCAACGGTGGCAAGGCACCGGAGTTGACTTTACTGTGGTCATCGAGGCTAACCAGGACTCCGTACCTGGAAAGACTTGACTCGAAGCGCATCGGGGTACAAATATGGGGCTCATCACGATGGCCCGAGTCTCGAGCCGTTCTCGACGCCGGGTTCCGGTCGATAATCTCGCACGTGGATGCGTGGTACCTGGACTGCGGGTTCGGCTCGTGGCGGGACAGCTCGGACGGGCACTGCGGGCCGTACCGTTCGTGGCAGCAGGTGTACGAGCACCGGCCGTGGATCGAGGAGATGCCGGGGATGGTGAACGTGGCCGGGCCGGGAGGGGGTGGGGGCGGGGATTCAGGGATGGTGAACGTCGGGGCGCCGCCGCCGCTGCCGTGGCGGATCGACGGCGGCGCCGCGTGTCAGTGGAGCGAGCAACTCGGGCCTGGGGGCTTGGATGCACGCATGTGGCCGCGAACCGCTGCCTTGGCGGAGCGCCTCTGGTCGGACCGAGCGGAAGGCGCGGCGGCAGACGTATACCTAAGACTGGACACCCAACGCTCGAGGCTACTCACTAAAGGAATAAGAGCGGCGCCGCTGTGGCCGCAGTGGTGCTCGCACAATCCGCACGCTTGCCTCTAGCCGCTATGAACCGTGACACGGATTCGCTTGCTTTTCAAGTGCCGATTGCTAACCGTGAACTTCTCAGATGTTGAGAACACCCCACAGTTGAATAAAAGAGGCTGTACGAGCCATAAAGACGCAAGGAAAAGTAATGCTATCGAAGGAAGATCGAAGACACCTTTGCCTTTAAAAGATGAAGTTTTATATACGCGTCAAATTGTACGAACAGTTGTAACCTATTGATTAGTTTTAAGCTTAGGTAGTGATTTGTACAGAGCTTGCCGATATAGCAAGCTAGCCGATAGATAGTCTTGAAAATTACTTAGGTAGCCCGATGTTTGACTAGTTATCGACATCGGTAATCTAATAAATAAGTTTGATATAATACTTCGCCATCAAACAGATGAAGTGTCTGGTAGTTTTGTTTGGCTGTCTCGTTACTCTCAGTTACCAGCCTATCTGACGATGGTGAAAGAGGCTCTTGAAACAAAAGTGATATTAAAAAGTGAGCACAAATGAGTCTAAAACTTGTATAAAATTGTTACATACCTATTTATAAAAACTACGAGTGTACTAATTCAGACGTAAGTAGTAGAGTGCAATTATTAAAATACCTATGTACCTAATTTAGATTAAAGTGTCAGATACTCACAAAAAAGTACCTAAATACCTAATTTTATTTTTACACTCACAAAATTTGCATCACATTTATTTTATTTAGTTTGTTGAGAAGTTTTATTTTGATATTATTTTAATGTAAATAGGTACTTAACTTTATTTTGTGTAATTGATTTTATTTTTGTAAATACAGCTAGGTATATTATATATATAGGTATATAGGTGCCGACCCCGCCTAGCGCGGGATAAGGGTAGGGAAATGATGACAGCTAGGTATATTATATAGGCACAATAGTGTGAAAATACATACGAATGAGATTATTTATTTTTTAATTAAGTTTTTTATTAATTTCCTAGGATAGAAACAACATTGTTTTTAAGCGACTTTGTTACTAACGTGGGCTCAAACATGCTACATTATATTACGTACACTTATTTATAGGTTTTGATTAAAATTTGCACAAAAAAATCCTGTTCATGTATGTAGATATCTACTTGTAAAACATCTTTATCTATACCTATCATTATCAGACTAATATTATAAACGCGAAAGTTTGTATGGATGTTTATTACTCTTTCACGCAAAAACTACTAGTCCGATTTGGATAAAACTTGGAATACATATAGTTCCTAGCCTGGATTAGCACATAGGCTACTTTTTATACCGTAAAATCAACAGGATCAAACGGGACGCGGACGAAGCCGCGGGCGAAAGCTAGTTTTCTCAATAACTTGAGGTAATTTTGACAAAAAGTACCGAAAACCTACCTAATGATACTTAGGAGATAGTAAAATCAGAGTGAAATTTAACCGGTCGGTGCATACCTAAATCCTAGTACAGTACGCACAACGGATCTTTATCCCTCTGAAGTTAGGTGCAACAAACGATTGCGCATGTACTGTTGTGCGGAAAAAATAGCTTACTTCTAATTCGACCCTAAAATCGGTTCTGCGTAAATACTTCAGAGGGACCAGATCCGTTGTTATGACTACCTATACCTACCTAGGTGTCTCTAGAGACAGGACTACTTGTCGCGCAGAGACATTCGTCTAAAGATAAATCAATTGACATCTCTTTAATAATTTAGTAATTACGAATATGGACAGTAGACTGGTTGGACACCGCTAATTTTAAGTAATACTTATGTTAAGTCACGTCTCTGAGTGCGAAAGTAAGAGTGTAAGCTTTTATGAAATATTGTAGAAAATTAATTTATTGTGAATGATATTCGTGATGCGATCATTGACATGCACAATTTTGTACATTTGTATGTAATGTTTGGTGCTATAGTAATTTTTGTGGTGTACTTCTACGAAATAAAGTATTAATAACTATTCAAGTATTTTTATTTCAACAGATATGAATGGTCGATTGTATTTGCACATATTATAACATCACTGACATTTTAGGGTTAAGAAATGAAAAAAGTTGTAAAAAAAATAAACAAGTGCTTTTATTAGTAACACTACAATTTAGCAAAAACAAATGTCATAGTAATTATCGGTTCTTTCTGAATATATTGCTTAGTCTTCTAGTACGTGGGGTTCCCTGAAAAGATACAAAAATAACTTTAACATTCTGTTATTCAGTTAGAATACCGACAGTGACACCGTGTAGGTATGTCTGTCTATCCGACATATCTAACTCGCGGTGTGAATCCGTTTTTGTACAACTTTATAAGTTACATACCCAACCCTAATACAGCAATAGCAAACTTTTGACTGTAAATTGTTTACTTCATAGCCAAACCGTTTTCTGTCGAATAGCGTTATTCGAAGTTGGTCGAACCCGGCCTTAGATAATGTGAAAGATAAGCGCTTATTAGATTGTGCAATCTCAAGTCAGACTTACTGATAGAGATGTAACGTGATGAGTTGAATTATTTCGAACTCGAATTATTTTAGTTAAACTGAACCTTGACTCAAGCCGCCAATTGGGTTGACTCAACTAGGTCCGTATGCAACGTAAGTGGTTAGAGAAATTTGTGCTAGATTTTCACTTGTATGACTTTATATGCATGCAAGTCCTCGATGCGAGTCAATTCAAATAACTTGAGTTCGAAATAACTCAACTCATCACGTTACATCTCTATCAGTAAGTCTGACTTGAGTTTGCATAGTCTAATAACCGCTTTAGTGCAAGTGGACTTACTTCGTTGGTGTCATTCTTGGAGAATCGCAGGAAGTTGCGGATGCGTGCCGGCGTGCTCGTCTTGCGATCCGCGTGCGGGTCGTTCTCAACGCGCAGTGACTCGCGTAGCTCGGAACCCTGTAGATATCAATTACATCACAATCACTGCACAATGAGCACCGCGAGTTACGTAATACGGGTTTTGCATTGCACGTAGTTAAAAAACCACTTCATTCCAAGTCGGAATGAAGTTGTTTGAAAGTATAGTGCTACTATCCTACTAATTCCTACTAATATTATAAATGCGAAAGTTTAGATGTTTGGATGTTTGTGTTTCAATCACGTCAAAACCACTGAACCAACTTGGATGAAACTTAGCACATATGTAGCTCGTAACCTGGATTGACACATAGGCTACTTTTTATCCCGAATAATTAACAGGATCTATAGGATAAAATGAACGAAAAGGATTAGCAGCGCCAATTGGCAAGAGGATTTCATTGTCATGTCATGTCACGTCAGTTTGACAGGGCGTAGTACTACCTCTTTGGTCTAACAACTAGCGTTTGACATTCCAGTAGGTACGAGTTCGGTATAATGGGTACACGCACAGATAATATAATGTACACGGAAACTGTAGACGCGTACGAAGTCGCGGGTAACTGCTAGTTACATATAAGTATTCTTATAAAGAAAGAGGAAACGAAACGAAACGAATACTCAGCAGTGAGTGCAAACGGGCTGAGATGAAGATGAATAAAGAAATCGTGATTCAAGCATTTTGAGTGCAAATTCTTATACAAAACTGTAAAAAAAAAATATGAGTCTGGATTAGTACTTGAGCAAGCACATACGAATATAACCTTCCGCATCTTGAGTATTAAATGATACTTATTTCTATTACATACACTAGCAGTTACCCGCGACTTCGTACGCGAATACAGTTTCCGTGTACATTATAATATCTGTGCGTGTACCGAGCGAATACTTCTTTGAGAAACTTGACATTACACCAAACCCGTAAGACCAAAGAGGTAGTACTACTGCCCTGTCAATCTGACGTGACATGACATGACATCATCCTCTTGCTAATAATTGGCGCTGCTAATCCTGTTTTTATATTTTATCCTGTAGATCCTGTTTATTATTGGGGATAAAAAGTAGCCTATATGTCAATCCAGGTTACGAACTACATATATGCCAAGTTTCATCCAAGTTGGTTCAGTAGTTTCGACGTGATTGAAACACAAACATCCAAACATCTAAACTTTCGCATTTATAATATTAGTAGGATGGTGATCAAGCAATAAATATGAACATACCGTTGCTGAAAGCCTGCCGGCTTGCTTGCTCGGCGTGGGCGGTCCGGGTTTCTTATAAGCTGTGATGCCGACTTCTTTACGCTGCGGCTTGGCTGGGCCTGCTCCAGCCTATTACAAAAATACATAATCTTGTCAATGAAAAAACAACTCTAGTTGAACAATTTTTAAAAGCAATCTTGCTTGACTTATTTATGTCAATAGTCATTGAACGCGCTACTCTCTGCGGATCATAGGTGCTAAGTCGTTTTGCGGAGTAACATATCATACGACAGTATTGATTATGGAAACCAGTTATTCAAAGTCTTCTAAATCTCAGCTTAATTGTCACGGTGTTGACTTACACGATTTCCAATGAGATGACGGATTTCCCAAGTAATGACAATGCTATTATCTATTTATTTATTAAATAGGAACAAAATAGTGTTATGTGCATTTTTGAGTTTAATAGGTGACGTGATGACTGAATTGAGTAGCAAACATGTACATTTTCATCTTTTAGTGAGATTTTATGTCATACCTTGAGATCCTCTTCATCTAATACTGGTGCGAACTGCGTCTCGGCCGGGTACGAGCTCTTAAGGTGCGGTGGGCACATAGAATTCCGCCACTTCAGCTCCGAAAAGCGCTGTCCGGGCGGCGCCTCACGACGTGGTGTTGCTGACAGCTCCTTAAGCCAACGGTTATCGAAAACCTCTCCTTCTTCGTCTGACATGTGCATTTGACGACCTTTTGAAATATTTTTTTTATTTCACCACGTTCATTTAAAACCATACATAATTCTAAAAACAATCAAAATTTATTTGTTTAGATGTTTGTTCTATGTCTGGGTGTTACTATGTACTATAAGTATGTATTTACAAAAAAAAAGTACCTATATAAGTATTCTATCAGCCATCTAGTTCCCATATCACAAGCTATGCTTAGTTTGGGACTAGAGGGTGTTGTGTGTAAAGTTCATGAATATTTATTTATTTCTCTCTGCAAAATACTTAGTACCTACAAAAAATATATGTAAATTAATACAATTGAAGTAGGTACGTATATCGAGATATTTTATAGTTACCACGCTTATTCGTATTATTTGTAACTGGCAAGGAGTGCAATGACGACGCATCGGACGGACGGGATGGCAACTCTTGTGGTTGAATCAAACCAGACTGAAAAATACAAAAAAAAAATAAGAATGTGGGAAGTTCGAACACGTCCGATTTTAAAAGACTCCAAAAGAAAATATCTTTATCATGTCATAATTTTGTCTCTGACTTAAAAGAGACTGGAACAAAATAGTTTACCATTCGAAAAATTGGTATCAAAGATCGACCATTTTAGTTAGCTAATTCCATTTCAGGGTCTCATTCCCAGTTATATGGCATTTAATGGTGACAAATGGGACGCATTCTAAAAACAATGACCAATGGGACCCCATTTCAACTATCAACATGAATAAGACCGTAATAAGATCCCTCGTAGTGTAAAACACCTTTTAGCGACGATCTGCGAAATGTAGCGCAAACACTGGATGAGAAGAGCCGAAGACCGAGCTCAGTGGCGCGTCGCGGGAGAGACCTACGTCCAGCAGTGGACTGCAGGTTGATAATGATGATAAAGATCTCTCATCAAAAAGTTAGTAAACTTACAGAATGCACATGTTGCAACGACATCAGTGAACCGGACCTCTGTTTCTTCCTAAGCCACTCTGCCTCATCATTCTTAACGAGATACTTTTCTCCAACACTCCAAAGCTCCTTTGTCAACTGCCGAATGTACTTCTCGTATTCCAACTTCGACTCTTCCATTCTCTTTCTCGTTTTCTGCAACTCTCTCTCGAGAAGAGATATTTCTTCCTTTTGCTTCTCTTTGAACACCGCCATTTGTTCGTTGAATAATTCTTTCTGTAAATGTTTCAGTTTGTTAATTATCTTCGGGTTATTGAAAACTTCATTTCATTGTATGAAAAAAAAAAAAAAAAAAATGAAAAAAAATTTATTTCCAGCAAAACATACATAGGTACATACAGTAGGTAGGCAAGGGTAGGAAGGGTACATAGGTACAAACCCAGCAGGTAGGTACAGTGAGAAACAACAGACAGATAAATTACCTAAACATCAGGGGTACCTACTAATGAGCGCTGAACAATTCGGACATACGATCAAAGAGCTGTCATTTGTAGTTATAAAAGGATGGAAATGATTTAACTGATCCGATTTATGCAGCGATCACAAGCATAGCGATTAATCTTATTTTTTAGTTTGTAAGATGGTATGTATGTATATTTTAGATATAGGTATATAATGCTGTCGATTCTGTTGTTGCATATTTCTAAACTAACCTAATTTGACAGCACTAAAAATGTTGCCGTCCCTTTCGCATAAACTGAAACTACATAGACAGCTGTAATTTTAGCGCTGTCAAATTAGGTTAGTTTAGAAAAACGCAACAACAGAATCGATACCATTGTATTTTATTATGTTAAGTATTTTAAGCGCTGTGTTATATGTGTGGGTTTATTTATTTTGGATATAAGTACAATTATTAGTAGGTAGATATATATGCAAAAGTTTTATGCTTCAAAATTTGTTAGTTTCTTCTTAGCTTGTACACCCGCCTCTATTTTCTCATCCTAAGGTTTGCTGGTAGAGAACTCTTTGTAGGGCTAAGCTCGCCTATATGTACAAGTTTGAAAGCGATCCCCGAAGTATGCAATAATCATACCCGTGCATAAAAACAAAACAAATTACCTGTTCTCGGCATTACTATAAAACTCTAAAGCAAAACTGAAAACTAAAAAATAAAACAATAGCATACATTGTAACATTTTATTTGATTGTATAACTGACTTTACAAGTCGAAATAATATAAATAAATATTGAACAAGCATCAATTTTCCGTTTGAAGGAAAAACCACCACAATACTTGGTATAGTAAAATGATAAACAGTAGGGGTAAGATACTGACCATTTTTGCCTTCATTCGGTTGAGTTTGTCTTCATACTCCGCTCTCACTTCCATGACGGTACTCGCTTCCGTTTCCTTCGCCCCGTCACCTTTCAACGCACGCGCAATCTCTTCTAGAAGCTTCTGGAATGATTTGTCTAACTCCTCCAACTGTATTTCCAGACCAGTGTTTTGGAAACTTGGAGTTGCGAGACTGGATCGTTCGTTATCTCCAGTCAACGCTTGCTTTATCTTCTCTACCGAGACAGTCCGACTAATACATCTTTCCACCCATCTCTCTAGATTCATAGCGCATTCGGACAAGTCCTGCATGACAGCTGCGTAAGCTCTTTCTAACTTACACATTTTAGAGTCTGTGATTCGACTGTCTAGGTTTAAAATCTCACGTCTAACAGTTCTCTGTATTGATATGATGCGACTAAGCTTTTGCGCGTACATATCTTTTACTGAAGTAAATGTTTGGAAGCTTACAGAAAGCTCTGTCAGAAACTTTTTCAGGTTAAGTATCTCAGATTCGTGTATTCGGTTCACCTCCGTTAGTCTATCTCTTTCTTTCTGCAAAGTCACTTGTTTTTCTGCGCACCGTTTTAGATGCCTATCCGTTGTTTCCAGAAAGTTTTCTAAATCTTCCATGGTCACCGTTCCGGCGGTCAAACCACGCCTTAGATCGTTATCACAGTTATTAGTATTACCAAAGTTGGTAAGTTCCTTCAAGATGGTGTTAGACTTGATTTCGGCTATCCTTCGTAGGATTATAGCCTGGTATTTAGCGGATACTTTGATTATTTGCGTTGCTCTGTTTTCTGTTACGCTCATTTTGCTGATCTGTTTTTTTAGTTCTGCTATTTCTTCGTTTTTCTGGAAGACCATTTTCTTTAGTTGACTCGATAGCTGCTGGCAATTTTCTTGGCTAAGTTCTAACTCCTTGTTCACGTCTAAAAGTTTGGTTTCAGATTCGGCCATTAGAGATTGAAGGTATGTGACGTCGTGCTGTAGTGTAGTTATAGTACGACTTTTGTCGTTTATGATTTTCTCCAAGTCTGTAATTGTTTTTAGGCTCTCCATAGATGATTGTGTGTTATCTGAGGATGTGTTATCTACCTGATGGATTTCACGATGCTCCTGGTGGTACTTCTCACCGGCCGCCTTCTCTTGGCACAGCGCTGCTACTGTAAAGAAAGCAATGTTGTAAAGCTTGAATAATATAAGACCCATAATGGAACCCTGCGGGACACTATGCCAAACACGGTTACAAAAATTTCCTAATTTAATTTATAAAGAAACGTAATAAAGCCGTTAATACTCGTACAATGTAGTTGAGGTTAATTTGAAACAGGTGCACATTGCAGAAGGCACTGAACCGTAGCCCTTTAGAAGGCAGGTGTATGGTAAACGTTTTTTGTTCATCATGTAGTCTTTCCCGTTAGTTTAGAAATTATCTACATTTCTAACAACTGTTACGCTATATGCATGTTCACTTGATTTTAATATTTATATTCGGTTCAAATAAACTAGGTATTTTGATCTTGTTGACAAATCAAACAAAAGTTGTAAGGTATATCGATTTAGCAAATAAAACACTGTTACGATATAATGCGTTTATAATTGAATTAAATTAATAAAAATGTTGTATTTTTTATCGGTCGTAATTACTACATAAAAATAATGATATTAGCTTGTGATACAACCGAAGTTAGAAGTGTACTCTGGTGATAAATGTTAGTGTTCGAAATGTGTTAAAAACCTGACGAAACTACCTACAGCACAACATCAAGTAAAAGTCCGGTGTCAAGCGACATAGCATGATACCGCATGACAGAAGTAAAACAGAACTTACAAGTCTCTTGCTGTCCTATCGCTCTGATCAGTTGTTCATTCTCTTTCTTCAAAGCTCTAACCTCCAAGTTATTCTTCAGCTCATGCATTACAACCTTTTGATTTTCTAATTCCTTCTCACATTTTTCTCTTGTAATTTTCTCTTCTACAAGCTCCTTGCTAATAGTGCTTATTATTGCATCTTTCTCTTTACTCATTTTGGATATCAATCCATCTTTAGCTTTGGAATCTTGCTCGCAAATCTCAACCTTAGCGTGCAATGCATTTACTTCTTTTTGCAGTGAGATTATTTCTTTCTGACGTTCCTCTAATACTTTTTCCGCTTTTTCTTGGTAGTCTTGAAGAGTAGAGCATTTATTGACCAAAGATATTCTTTCATCTTCGATATCTTCGCGAAGATTATGATTTTGTTCTAATTCGTGCTTTATTAGTTGCTCTAAGTTTGCTATCACTGAAAAAAAGAGTAAGATTAGTAACTTATCATAATAACTTTTACTGTTTTCAAGTTTACTTATTTTAGTACCTGTTCTATTTTCGTCCACAGTTTTGAGAAGTTCCTGATTGTCGTGTCTGAGTTTGTTTCCGTCTTCAACTTGTTTTATTTCGTTTGTATCAAGGTTTACTTTTAATGCGTTTAATTTGGATAACAAATCAGCGTTTTCCAGTTCTAATTTCTCTTTTTCCAAAACAAGGTTGTTCATATTACAAAGACGTTCATTGATAGTTGTTTGTGTTTCTGTTAGGTTTTTTATTTGTTTTTCGAATTCTTTCTTTTCTTCGGCTGCCTCAAGAATTACTTTGGTTAATTCATCTGTTTTAGTTTTCAATTCATTTTCAAGTGAATCTTTAACAACTTGGAATTCCTCGGTTTTGATTTTTATTTCATTTTCAAGTGAATCTTTCATAACATTGAACTCTTCTGTTTTAGTTTTTATTTCATTTTCAAGCGAATCTTTCGTAATTTTGATTTCGTCGCTACTTTTTTGAAGAATTTCTAGATGTGCAAAAATTACAAAAACGTTTATTTAAACATATCCTTAGCTAACATCATTGATTACAATTTTATTATTAAAACTTACCATTTTTGTATTTGTCCAGATCATCCACTAATTCTTTGTTACTCGTTTCCAAATAAGCGACCATAGATGCTTTAGAAATTCTTTCCTTGTTCAATTCACGGACAACATCATCTAGGAATTCTCTAAGAATTTCGGATTCTTTTTCCACAAGATCTTTTTCTATCCTTTCTCGTCTGAGTAAAGACAGTATCGAAGCAAACGCTAATTCAATTGCACGACATTTCTTTTCCATATCTTTAACAACTTTATTGAGCTCATTGACTTGATCTTGTAAAGTCTCGTTAGACTTGACATGTTCGGAAATAACGTTATTTAGACTAGTTTTCTGATCTTCCATTACAGATTCCGTTACTGTAACCATGTTTTTGAGCACTTGACGTTCAGCGTCAAAGTCCGTGATTACTTTATCAAGATTTTGTTTGTTTGTTTTTACTTCTTCTTCTAATATTTTAATAGCTGAAAATAATAATAATACCAGTTACTTACTACTACTACTCTCAACCGTATTACTCTCAACCTTTAAATAACTGTGAAACAAATAAATATAGACAATCTTACCTCTTCGGTGTTCCTCAATAGTTTCGTTCAGTTGCTCCTTATCTTTTCTAAGCGCATCCAACTCTTGAGTTTTATCTTTCAAATAATTAGTAAGTTTTGTTATCATCATATTCAAGTTATCGATTTGACATTCGTAAGTTTTCTTTAACTTATCCGTCAAGTTTTCGTTGTCAACGAGTTTCTCTTTGAGCGAGTGCACTTTTATTTCAAGTTGAACTTTTACATCGTTGAGATCATTATGTAGAGTCTGATTCTCACTTTGCAGTGTTTGTATGTCTTTTATTTTTGCGTTCATTGAAGTGCTGTATTTCTCTGTTTGTTTTGATAACTCTGAAAATGCAGGAACGTGATTGAGTCGCACAAAACTTGAAAAAAAATCGAAATAAAAATCAATTTAGGAGCATACGATACGAGATACGACTTACCAATCTTCTTTTCGCTGAAAATCTGTTGTAATCTATTGATTTCAGTTTTCAGCTCAAACAATTCTACATCTTTTTGCTTCACAGATTCTTGCAACTCAGCTGTTTCTATTTCTTTTTGCTTCACAGATTCTTGCATCTCAGCTGTTTCTATTTCTTTTTGCTTCACAGATTCTTGCATCTCAGCTGTTTCTATTTCTTTTTGCTTCATAGCTTCTTGCATCTCAGCTAAAGCTGAACTCTCATTTTCCAATGCTTTTTCAACATTCTTCAAATTATCAATTTCAGAAATCAATGACTCTGCGATGTACATGATACTAAGGCATTTTTCTGCTAGATTCATGTCTTGGAAATCTCCTTCAGCTTTGACTTTTTGCAATGTTTCATTATTATAATTTTCGGTTTTGATTTTAGTCGTCAGCCTATTGAGACCGGCAATAATATGATCAGATAACAACACATTTCTATAGTTCATGCCTGAAATACAAAATTTAATTAGAACTTTTTCACCAATTGCATATAAATATATTAAAATATGTTTTGCTTACTTTCATGCTTATCGGTTAGTAGTATGAATTCTTTTTCAAGGTTTATTAGTGTTTTTTCTTTATTTTTAAGCTGTTCAGAGGTCTTGTTGCAGGAATCTTGCAATTCACTAATGGTTTTAGCAGAAATTTTCTTAGATTCTTCGAATTCTGCTTGGAAATCACATAATTTCTTCTCCAAATTATTTTTCTCTATCTCAGTTTTATTGTGAGCCAATTTCTCTATATCCAAGGATGATTTAAGTGTGTTATTTACATTTATAAGTCTGTCTACTTCTTGTTTATATTTGTCATTGTTTTCAGTCAGAATTTTTGCATTTTCACTTTCTGCTTTGTAAATTACATTTTCAGCTCTTTCTTCAGCCGATTGCTGTAAACTTTTAAGTTCCTGTTCTTTTTCATTCAATTTAATCACAGCATGTTCATATTGAGTTTGTTTTTTGCGTAGTTCTTCTTTCATATTTTCATGAATATCTTCAATTTTACTTTTTTCTGAGCGTAACGTATGAACCAGCGATTTAAATTCCAATTCCGTACCTTTAAGGATATTGATGGTGTTAATATGAATATCTATCGTATTTGTAAGTAATTCTTTATCTGAAACTAAGTCTTCATTTTCTTGCATGAGATAATTGTTATTAGTCTTAGCTTGCTTTAATTCCGCATTAATAATCTTATTTTCTTTTTCTATAATACTGATAGCAGCGGTACCTTCGACCACGTTTTGTTTTAACTTTTCAATTTGTTGAGTAAGGGTTTGTAGTTCCTGGTATAACTCTGATTTGACATTTTCTTCTTCTACTAGTTTTTCTTCAAGTAAATCTTTTTCTTCTATTAAATTCCCTCTCTCTTTGTCAGTAATTTCCCTCAAATTTCTTTCTTCTAGAAGCTGTTGTGTGAGACACTCTTTATCTTGTAACAGAGAACTAACGGTCTCTGATTCTTTAACTAAAAGTTCTTTTATTTTAATTTTTTCACAGAGTAGTGCGTTTTTTTCGTTTTCAGTTGTCTTTATGACAGACTTTTCTGAAGCTATTTTTTGTGACAACGCTTCTATTTCAGTATATAGTTGTTCTTTTACACTAAGAAGGGCTTTATTCTCGTTTACAACTTGTTCCTTTTCTATTTCAATTAGAGATAAAAGACTTTTAATATCCTTTATAGTTTCTTTGAGTGTACATACTTGTTCACACGCTTCGTTACTGATTTGCTCTAACTTTGAAATATGCTGCTCCTTAGACAAAATGTCATTTTTTAATGTGCTAATTTCATTGACTTTCTCTTTTAAAGAATTAGCCTTTTCAATTCTAAAGGCTTCCCAAGTTCTTATCAGATCTTCACTATAATCATGCAAATATTTATATTTAGCAGCTTCTTCTTTTGCCACTTGCTCCAGTTTTTCAATCAAATGATTCTTTTCTTTGATCAATTGTTTATGGGTAGTGTTGACATGTAGTATTTCACTTTTTAATGCAATTACTTCTTCGTCTTTTAATATCAAAGATGCAGTTGTTTGATTTTTGTATTCCTCTCCCGACTTTTTAAGCTCTTCGCTGTACGCCTGTAGGTTACTGAATTTAGCAGCGTTATCTTTAACCGTTTGCAGCAAGTTATCAATAACTATATCTTTTTCTTTTATTAATACTTCATGACTGCTATTATCTTCTTCAATAGTGTAATGTAATTGTTCATTCTCTTGTTTCATAGCTTTTACAATGAGTCCATTGGAATCCATTTCCTTTTTCAGTTCTTGTTCTATTTCTTCATTGAGTCCTTCTAGTTCCACAATTTTGTTTTGTAATTTTTTTGTTTCAGTTTTCATTTGATAAGCTAATTCACTTTTGGCTTCCATTTCTCGTCTTATTTGTTCTTGTAATTTTTTTATATCTGAAATAAATGAAGAAATTAGTTAAAATTTAATGTTTATGATGTATAAAAATAGACCCATGTTATTATTAATTACCATCAGAGTTTTCTCTAATAGTTTTTGTAAGCGTTTCTATTTCTGTTTTAAACAGAGTAATGTCAACATTTTTGGATTCAATTTCATGGTTGAATTGTAATGTTAGATTTTCAAATTTACTGTACTGGATTTGATATTCATCTTCCAGATCGGTTCTGTAAGCGGCTTCTTGTGCCAATTTTTCCACAAACGCTTCGATTTCATTTTGAGCTTTCACCAACTCTGCTTTTAAACTTGCTTGTAAGTCTTTTTCAGCAATTACTTTCGACAATACGTCCGCACATTTACTGGCAATATTGTTAGTTTCATTCATTTTATTTGTAACTTTTGCAATTTCAGTCGCAGTTTTCAATTCAAACTGGTCATATTTTCGACATTCTTCTATGAATTTATGTTCAATAGCTTGCAACACTGAAAACATAGATGTTTTATTTTTATAGAAACAATGTGATAATGAGATGAGCAACATTTTTTTTAAATTAGCACCTACTTATCTAATACGAATCTTGTAAATTTTTACTTACTTGCTTCTTTATCCTCAAGTTGTTGAGACAACTCATCTACATCGTGTTTTAAATTTGATATTTCCTGACATTTCACTAGCATGTCCTTTTCTAGCTGAGCATTGTCATTGCAAAGCGATTTTACTTGTCCGTGTAAGGGCTCTAATTCAGAAAGAAGATCATGTTTTTTCTTTACTTCTTCTTGTAAGGACTTATTTACAACTTCTAGTTGGACGTTTAGTGATTGAATATCATTTTCCTTAGCTGCAATATCCTCCGTCATAATCTGTATCTTTTCAATAGCTTGTTCGTTACTTTTCTTCATTTCCTTAATGTATAGTTCCATTGCATCGATAGTTTTTTCGTTATTTTCTACTTCCGATTTCAATGTTGATAGTTCTGTCTCGAGTTTTTCAAAGTTCTCAGTGAGTGTTGTTTTGAGAGTGTTTAACTGCAACAATTCCGATTGCAATTCAATCTTGAAGTCAATTTCATCTTTTAGCTGAATCTGTAGAGAATTAACGGTTTCGTTTCTCTCGTCTAAATTAAGAATCAATTTCTCTTTCTCTATGCAGCTTTCTTTTTTCATATTTTCTATGTCATTTAGAATTTCCTCAATTTTGCAATCGCGATCTTTAACTTCCGAAACCAATTTATTTCTTACGGTTTCTAGATCTTTGCAGTTTTTATTCAAATTACATACAGATGTCTTTAGATTGGAAATTTCAATGCTCAGATCTTCAATAGTTTTGACTTGAATTTGCAAATTCTTTTGCAGTTCATTTATTAACTGCGTTTTTTGTTTCAAGTCACTTTCCATAGCAAACTTCTGGTTATTTAGACTATTACAGTAATCCCCAAGTGCATTGCCCGCCTCTTTCTCTTTTTTCAGTAGATGTTTTAGTGATTCTATGATTTCAGTCTTTTCGCAAATGTTATTTTGAAATTCTACAAGTTCATTATTTCTTTTCAATACTTTTTCGTTCAGTTTCATTACGTGATTTTCATAGCTATCTTTCATGTTTGATTTAGATTGTTTTTCTGCATCTATTTCTGCTTTTAAATCAGTAATATCTTTCTCGAATTGTGTTGTTTTATTGTTTAAGCTTTGTATCAAGGACAGTTTCTCTTCTTGAAGTGTTTGTATTTCTTGCATTTTCTTTTCAATGACTGCTCTAGAATGATCATTGTTGTCCTTCAATGTTAGTTCCAATTCATTTATTTGGTTGTTAAGTTTTGTGAGTTCATCGTCACAGTGCGATTTCAGGTTAATTTTGTCCTCTATTTCTTCGTTGATACGATGTTTTAGATTGAATATGTTATGGTCTCGTTCTGCGATGATGTCTTTTAAAGAGAGTTTTTCCGCTTCGGCTTTTTTATTCAAATCGTTAATTTGGTCCTATTTATGAAAACCAGAATGTAAAATTACATGTTTGTTAATAGTTTATCCAAAACTAATTGTCGTAAGGTTAGGGTCAATTCGCACCGAGACGTGATGCGACGCGGCGTGAACTTTTTGAGATAGTGATACAAAAGGGAACTTTGTTTACTACACAAAAAGATACACATGTCATTGGCATAATTAAAAAAACGCTGCGTCGTACTGCCGTCGGTGCTTCGCCGGTAGAGACAGCGTGCGAGAGCGTCGCCTTCAGGATGCGCCTCGCGGCGTCGCGGGGTCTCAGTTTGAACCGACCTTGTAAGTTGTATTTAATGTAATAAATTCGGTCAGTATTTTCATTAATTCCCTGTATAGATGGGAAATAATGTTCAAGCAGTTTCTTTGTAATAATCTTTATAAATAGGAAATAGGAGACTGTATCCTAGCAGTGCGTGAAAACCAACTCTTTATAAGTTACCTGCAATGACTGCACTTGTTGCTTGAGCACAACAATTTTAGCTCTTTCCTCTCCGAGTTGAACTTCGACAACGTTGGCGCAAACTTCGTTACATACAGCTGAAAAACCACTTTCATTATGCAGTGGCCAAACTTTTTAGGCCTATCCTCATATAAGGTGGAATTGCATTTGTTGCTGGACCTTTAATCTATACAATAAGTTAAAAAACAATACTTCTCTTACAAAGGGACATACATTTATTACGTGGGGAGATGTAGACGATTTTTCAACTCTTCGAGTTCTCTTATAGATTGATAATATAGGTAACTTACACGCATTACGCGATGTTGACTGGATACTAGCATCGGGATCATCACACTCCAATGAGCTGTCTAGTCCATTCAGTTTGTTATGCTGTCGGAGCTCAGTCAGTAACTCCTGCAGGGTTTGGTTCTGACGCCGTTCTATTTCCAATTCTTCGGAGAGTTGAGAGGCCCGAGTTGTTTCCTCTTGATGGAGGGTGAGCCATTTGTCGCGCTCAAGTTTCATTTCATCTATCTGTTGAGTTAAGTTATTTTGTAGCAAGTACCTACAGAGTAACAGTTTGTAATAATCTAAGGATCTTGGCTTAACCGAGCCTGTCATAGAGAAATTAATAAATAATAATTTAAAATAAATACTCATGGACATTTCACATGACACCCTTTTGGTCTCAAACTAAGCAAAGCTACAATGGGTACTAGATTGGTGATAGAATACTTCTAATACATTTTTTTGTAAATACATACTTATAATACATAGAACAAACATACACAAAATGTTTGTTCTCGATGGGGATCGAACTCACGATCCACGGAAGGCAGAGCTTATGCTGAATATAATATGAAATGGCTTACCTTAGCTTTGTATGTGTCCCGTTGATACACAACCTCATCTAAGTGCTCCAGGGTTACCACAAGTTTCTCTTCAACCTCATGCAATTGTCTCGTCAGTTTCACCGGCCGATCATCTGCTTCTGTCCCTTTGGTGACAGACTCTTCCCCACAACAAAGGGATATCTTAGCTTTGAGGTTTACTATGTCTAGCTTGTGTTGCTCTTTTTCTTTTACTGAAACAATTTATTAGTACTGCTATTTTAGATAATTGAATATTTAGGGACTTATAACTTGTTTGTCTACTTCTTTGTTTTGCAGTTTGTTTGTCTACTCTACTGTCTTGCATTTTATTTGTCTACTCTATTGTCTTGCATTATGTTTTTCTACTCTATTGTCTTGCATTTTGTTTGCCTACTCTACTGCCTTGCATTTTATTTGTCTACTCTATTGTCTTGCATTTTGTTAAATCTACTCTATTGTCTTGCATTTTATTTGTCAACTCTATTGTCTTGCATTTTGTTAATCTACTCTATTGACTTCATTATGTTAATCTACTCTATTGTCTTGATTTTGTTTGTCTACTCTATCGTCTTGATTTTGTTTGTCTACTCTACTGTCTTACACTTTGTTTGTCTACTCTACTGTCTTGCATTTTGTTAATCTACTCTATTGTCTTGCATTTTGTTTGTCTACTCTACTGTCTTGCATTTTGTTAATCTACTCTACTGTCTTGCATTTTGTTTGTCTACTCTATTGTCTTGCATTTTGTTAGTCTACCTTTCTGTCTTGTCTGGAAATCTAACCTGTCTGTCTTGACTTTAAAATAAGATAAAGTTTTTTTCGGATCACTAATACAACATTTATAATTTAAATTTGCTTAATCATTAGCATGTACTATAGTAGCTTGAGACTACAATAACGCTGGTCTTCCGTGAGGCCAGTACTTTTACTGTCTATGTGTCTTATAAGTAATTGGCCTGTCTGTCTTGAGTTTACTATATGTCTTTTTATAACTTGTATGTCTAGCATATAAGCTGTTGTTGTTTTCATCTTTTTACCCAACAATGGAGGGTATTGTTTTTGACCATGAATTGTCTACTTTTACCGTCGCACGTCTAGTGTGTAGATACTTACAAAGCTTATCCAGTCTAGCATTGGTTCGTCCCAGCTCCTCCTGTAGATAGTTACGATCAAACCTCTCTGCATCGAGGGCAGCTTGGAGCCGGCGCACCTCACTGTGTAGGGATCTGAGGGCTGGAGGGGTCTCTGCTACAGTAACCCGACTCACTTCCATAGCTGCTATGTCTTGGCCACAGGCCTCTGGAAATGAAGACTGTTTATAAACATAGTCCAGCTCTAAACAATTTTTTTTTAAAAACCATTAATATGCAAATTTTGACTATAATTGAATTGAACATAAAAAAAGCTTATTACTTACCTACAGATTATTATTTTTTTCGGTTTAGGTACCTATTTATACTTTTTGTAAAAGTATATACAGCATGTAGCTACAATGGCGACATTAAATGAACACACGGGTAGAGCTACTTATAAGTATTCATAAAAAAAATAAAGAAATAATTATAGTCCAAAATAGAAATTTCGAATTTTTCAAACAAACTTAATAATAAAATACGCAACAAAAATTAATCACCCTATGAGTGTCTTTACCTACGTGTTACCGCGCCCGCGCCCGCGCCTGCCTGCCCGGGCGGCTCGGTGGCGGCGGCGGGGCGCGGGGCGGAGCGCGGGGCGGGGAAATCAAGCGACACAAGGAATTCAAAGAAATCAAATAATTTCACTTCACCTTGTTCACTTTACTATTAATTTTATTGTGACCTATGCACCTAGCGCCTTACACTTATTAAATCTTCAAGTTCTCAATGTAGCCGCCGCGCCGCCGCCGCCACCACGTCGGACACAAAGATGTAACCGGCGGCGCTGAATATTTGCCCTCAGTTTTGATAATACATTTTATTTTATTTTAGCATGAACGTCGTCTTTCACAAAGCCCCATAAAAAAATCGAGGGGCTTGAGGTCAGGTGACATTGGGCCACCTAAGAGCTCCGTGTCGTGTCGTCCTATCCAGTATCCACTGAGCACCAAACATTTAATTTACCCGCTCCCTAGTCGCAAAGGTAGACAGATAAACAAATAATAAATCAAAGCGCCTTTATCGCTGCACCTACGTAGACCTGATTGGGTACTTAGAATAGAAAAGCTAAACTAACAAAACCAAGCGTCTTTTTCGCGAAACATTTAGAATAGGTAGATAATTAGCAAAATTATTAAAATAAAGTGTGTCAAGGACACCGGCCCGCGTATCACTGGCTACTGGCTAGGCAGGACGAGTCGGTCGAGCGGGCGGCGCGGGCGGCGCTCTTCAATAGTTAGCTATCCCTTTCATGCACAACGTCGCAATTTCGGGTGTCCTATTCTAACAAATACTTTCTTGCTCTTCATACGCGGTTATGACCCGTGAACCCGACAGATGACCTCTGCTCTTACATACAGGTTGCTCCGAGGCGTTATTTAAGAAAATTGATTTATTTCGATAAATCTTATGTTTAATGAAATAAAAAATATGTCTATATTCTGAAAACGCGAAACCGGATACGCTGGTTAATTTAATGTCGCCATTGTAGCTACACGCTGTATATAGACTTACCAACCCCCAGATGTGTATTATATACCTATCACTTTTTTCATTCATATTAAATACTAGTATAGTTATTGCCAAATTAAAAAAGTGCAAACATAACAACAAACCAACCCCTAGCTCACATATGTTAATGCAGCTGCCATTAAGCAGATGTTTATTTGAATAGCAAAGGTACCTAAATAATAATAATACCTTGCAACTAACCTGTGATAGCTATCTGCACAGCTCTGTAAGTTATTGCAGAACATTCAAGCAGACTTTTACTATACTTTAGTATAGTTTTCTGATCTTCAGAACACAATTTACTGCACATAGCATTCTTTATATCAACATCTTTAGAATTCACACACACAAAGAATAGTAACAATGAAGCCACCATGTAAATTTCATCCTCTGTTTTTGGTTCTGCTGTTCCATTTTCAAACTTAAACTCCGGATACTTTTCAAGAATAAATTCTCTGATTGTGTGCGCTTCAAGCAATGAGGATTTAGACTCATCCAAGTTGTAGTTTTGTCTCAAGTGCGAAATAAAATTTATGAGAGACTCTGTCGTAATTTTCTCCTCATCTTTTATCTTTTCGATGAAGTAACAGTTGTTCTGAAATAATTTTATAGCTCTATGTGGTTGGATGGAATTATGGTTGGATGACACAATGGATGATTAGGTACATAATATAAAGCTTTTTTCCACTAAACATTTATAATGGAGAAAGTCCTAGATAACTCTTGTAATACTTGATTATGGCATCGTTCCTACATACCTATTTAATTTATTTTGTTTTATTTTCATGAGGATAGACCAAAACAAATAGAAAAAGCTTCCTTCAAGCTAACAAACTTACCCAATTTGTAAGTATGAGTTTCCAGCGTTCTAGCATGTTTAAGCTAGATTTTAGTCCATTTAGTCAATTTCACACAATTTTATCACTTTTTACAGAAGTTTTCTAGAAAAACGAACAATTTCCACCGTTTCTTTTCTCGAAGTTGAAAAGCTGTTACATTGCCGTGCCGTTGCAATTTGAAAAATTTCGTTTGACATTTTTTGTCAACATGAACCACAGACAAAACAGTCACGAAACAAAAACAAACAACTATTGACGAGACGAATGGATGAATGAATGAATAAATCCACAGGTAAAATTATTTTTCAATGCTTGATGGATTGACGTCATTGACGTGGTACCACAAACTAATAGATGCTACGCATGGTGGTACTAACTTCACTTCGTATGGGAGGGTGTTGGTGTTGCACCACGTACATTGATGGTTTGATTTCTCTACTATTTTCTACCACATTTTTTGTATGAAGTTATGTTATGTTTTTGTTATCATATCAATCAATCTCTTGCTTGCCTTCTTGCCTTGCAGCGCGTAAACACGTTTCTTCCTATTTAATTGAATTAGTTAAAGATAATTAAGGTTGTGAGTGGATCCAAACTTGGGGGTTTAGATTAAATAAAATGGCACCTACGCGAGCTGCAGGATTAGTAATATTTCGAAATATTAATCAAGTTGTACAGTATCTAATGTTACAGACATCGTACGGTGAACATCATTGGACTCCCCCGAAAGGTAGGTGCTACTTATTAAGAAATGTAGAATAGGTATTACTTACCTACACATAATTAATATCTTAACCTTGATACATGCATAGACTAACTGTTTTATTAGTCCATGATACAGGTTTAAGTATACCTAGGTATTTAGCTTACCTTAAGGTAGGTAGGTATAAACTTCATTATAAATTTATAAATTAATTTAATTCTTATTGTTTGTGTATGTACCTACCTGCCTATTATTAAAATTCAGGTCACGTTGATCCTGGTGAATCCGATTGGGTGACTGCATTGAGGGAGACTAGAGAAGAGGCTGGCTTAGCAGAAAGTGATCTGGAGGTACCTAAGTATTAAAAATAACAGAATAATAATCTTGTAAGTACTTACCTACATTAAAAGGTTTATTTTTTGTATTAATTTATTCCTCTTTAACTTACAGATTTACAAAGAAATTACCAAAACGCTGAACTATGAAGTAAAAGGTAAACCAAAAACTGTGATATATTGGCTAGCAAAACTAAAGAACCCAGAACAAGAAGTTAAGATTTCGGACGAGCATCAAGATTTAAAATGGCTTAGTTTGCAGCAGGCACAAGATATTTCTGGGTTTGAAGACATGAAGCAACTACTGGTGGAGTTCCACGAAAAAGCGATAAAATTGCACTCATAGATTCAAGTCTCATAGATAGGTAACTTCTTAGGTAGGAACATAAACAAGTAAATAGGTAGTAATTTTATTATTAAGTAGGTAGGTACCTACATAAAAGTTTGGTTGTTAAATATAATAGGTAGTTAGGTACCTACTTAATATTTTATTTCGACCGTAGTAGGGAATTAATTAAGACCACTAAGTAGGTACCGACAATATTTTACAAGTCATACACGGACAAAGGTAAATAAATAAATAAACCGAAAAATCACCCTCATCTACCCCCTTTTTTGTTTTTTCCAAAAAATTGAAATCAAAACCCCAAATTACCCAGAAATCACATCTTTTTAAAAATATTATGGCCAGAGCCTCGCGTTTGCCTGAAGGGTTAACAGCTCGAAGTACGCCCTTTAGAGGGCTCATTTGGTACAGGTGGAGGGACCTCATCCAAAAAATCTTTGGGATTCTTTCTTGTCGACTGGTAATGAGCGTCTTCAACTGCTTTATAAGTAATGTATCCAATAACAAATTGTGGTAGCCAGTACATCCAGTTAGGTGATGCTCGTGTTATGAAATTAGGAATTCCGTAGGTTATGGCTCCAGCGAATGGTTTTTGCTCGTGGGGTGAAATCTTGTAATAAACTATTCCACGAATAAATGCTAATTCTCCAAAATGTTTACCCATTTTCGTTCGTTTTATGGATTACCAGAGCAATGACATCAAAATGCTACAGAAGACGTCAATTTTTAAAACTAGATACCTCGCAAATCTGCCAGACAAAGAGTTTTAAACACTTCAATATTCCGACTCAGATTCCAGATGATTTTTGACCTTCATATCATAGGCAGAACCCCTTTTAGGTATTTTTTATCCCTTTTTAAACACTTGGTTTGACCTTGCCAAATCAGTATTTCCATACGTATTATGGTGTATTCGTCCAAGGTATTATGTTACTGGTACCTACTAAGTTGCTTATTAGTATCATAGTATTATGGCATGAATGCGACTACAATATTACTATATTTATGTACGAGCTAAGTGCACGCACCCACCCACCAACTCAACCTACTTTACCAATAAGTGAAAAAAATGCATATAAAAGTATATGAAAATATATAGGTACATTTGTATATAAATTCAACATAATAGGGCAGCACAATAAAAATGCTGATTCAATCATTGGTTTCTCTCTCTGTGGTCTCACTCGTCATTCATTCAATATTATCGTCAATCAATCATTGTTCATCATTCATTCCACTCTTTCGATCTGCTTTGTTTTGAATGAATGAAGTTAGTTGTGTTGTGAACACAAACTACAGATGCTACGCATTTTTTATTGCTGTGGCAGTGTTCTTCATTCTTTTCAATTTTACTGCCGAGCCCACAAACTACAGAAGCTACGCTGCCGAGCCGTTTGATGTAAAGACAAAATAAACCTTGTTCTGATAACTGTTGTACTAGACACAATCATATTAATCTGTGTAGACACACATGGATTTGGTTGGTTGCGGCACAAAGAGAATAATAACCTCAGAGCAACAAACGTAACGTAGGTACTACGGTAAACTTGGACAGAGGGGCGCACTGCTGCTACTTACTGGTGGCAGGAGTGGCTATAGTGGAACTTCATGACTCCACTCCACCACAACTCACTATCAATAAACCACAGTATGTATACGCGTGGTTCGAGAAGCAAAATAACAATGACAATATTCTGCTCTATTTAGCGTTTTTGTTGAATTAAAATGGATAAAAAAGAAATGAATGGAAAAACTACGGTAACTGGCCCTCTAAGTTCTACCTTAGAAGACTCCACTTTGAAAAATAAACAAAAAAACCGCGGCAGGAAGCGTAAACGGTAAGCTTCTCTAAGAAACTTTGTACTCCATCATGAACCTGCACATGTATTTATTTAATTTAGTGAAAAAAAATGATACAAATTCTATACAAAGAGAGGACTTAATGAAGCATCCAAGTTACAAAACCATGTCCCAGGCACTGCAGCGCCCTGTTCATATGGGCAAATCATGTAAAGGCCTGATTATTATTATTTAACAGATCTTTCCGAGTATTTTTTCCAGTTGTTCCAGTAGCAGTGAAGATGAACTCATTCTGCCGGCCAACACCTTGGAAACTGAGAGGAATTTGCAAGCTTCCGCATTAAAAAATAACCTTGATGACAACAGTGTCAGGAAAATACTAAAGGTTTCTATATTTATTCATAAAACTATGCCTATTTCTTTAAGTAGGTCACTTTGTCTTGGAGTGCTAGACGCGGTGTATTTCTTCACAGGGTACAAGCCTCAGTGGACTTACCTACTCTGTGTAGTAAATTGGTAATGCATAGGTAGCGGTAACCATTTATTTATTTTCTAATTTTTCAAAAAAAATAGTACTGCTGAACTCATAACTGAATGACTAATTTCAGTTGGAAAGGGCACTTGTCACATTATTTTCTCAATAGTGCTTTTTTATGTCTAAACGGTCGTTTACATCTATTGCTATTGTTAAGTAAAAGTCTTGTCCACCTTGTTTTCCTACTCATCATCATGTACCTAGATTCAAGATGTTTATTGATAAAATAATTTACACATCATTTAATAGTTATGTATATAAATACAATAAACGAATAAACAAAAATATAAATTCCATTGAAATAATAATAATTCAGTCAAAGAAAATAAACATGATTAAACTACATAAAATTAATAATTTAAAGATTCCAAAAATCACATTAAATAAAATCTAAAATAATTAACTACCTACATGATGATTAATTTAATTTTAACATAGTTTAATCTTTTTAGCTGTTGATAAAATATGAATAAGATTGAATGAACTGTTCCCACTGCTGGACATAGCCATCCCCAAAAATAATAATTTTGGACTACTCAAAGATCCAACTTTTTATTTTATCAAACAATGTTTCAGTTTGTAAAGTGTTTATTTTTTATTTACAGAAAGTGGTAACTAATGATCATGTGCTGGCACTTGTTCAATTAAGAGAAGAAGAAGAAGAAGAAGGGGATTCTGGGTCTGAAGATAAGAATGTCCAGCCTAAGCTGACTAGGGCTAAAGCAAAGTGAGTATACAACATTTTTAATCTCCTTGGCAGTACCCCTGCTAAGTTGAGTGGGTAAAGTCGGAACACACCTTAGTGGATGTGCTCAGTAAGGCAATGCATTGATAAACGCAGAGGTTGCAAGCTTACATCAGGGCCAATGTTTTTTTTATGAGAAAAAACAATCATGGAATGCACAGCCTGGGAATTCGTGTACAAAATATGCATTCCTGACACAAGCTGAGATTGTGTAGCAACCTACCTACTATGACTTGCAAATGTTTCGTACAATGAACAAAACGTGGTTGCACACAATACAATATAAATAGAGGTCCAATTTTAACAAATTTTTGTAAGCATATCTCAAAAATAAAAAACTGATATTGCACATTAGATTCATACAAAAATCATTTATAATTCTAATACAAAATATTTGATCTTGCAGAGAATTGAAAAAGGCATCTCCACGTTTAGCAGCATGGAACCTTCAGAACCTGGAGCTGACTCCCATCAACCACATCCCGGTGAAAACCAGGCCGGAGGTGAAAGCTCTCATCGCCCAGGAGTTACCGGAAGATGAGGATGATGATGAGTATCAGCCTACCCATGACGATGTGCCGGTGAGAACCAACATTATTAGATTTATTTGGTTTTTATTGACGATTTATAAGACGATTCTAAATGATCCTTAAGTGATTTTATTGAGTAAAGAAATTTTCACTTTGACTTTGATTGGCATGTGTGTGTAAGTACCATATTTCAGTGCTTTCAAACAGGGTAGGAAAACATAGTGAGAAAACCCGTGACTTAGTCAGGCCCACACATCCCCTTCGCAGGGGCAACACGCTGGGGATTTCCGGAATAAGTCCTTTCTATGTACCTATACAACTGATTCTGAGGATGTTATATGTTAGGCAAGCCTACTCCATCAAAACTGTTCAAAAAGGTTTTTACGAAAAACTAGATGGAATCCAGTCACTAGCGAGCTTCAAAAACTCGTCCTTGCTATGTTCCTTCCAAGTATTATTATGATGAAGTGTAAAGTAGTGCCCTATTTGTTAACAGTGCTTATGTTTGAATCACTACTATTTATTTGTTATAAAACAAATAAGAAAAATTATTCGCAAAGAAAAAAATTCTAGACCAGTATAGCGTGTTTATTCTTGTCCAAAAGGCACGTAATGAAAATTTCAGAGTGATGATGATCATGATCACTCGTGCAGTGATCTGGACTCGCAACCCCGCACCCCGGCCACGCCAGCCAGCCAATGCACCCCTAGTCCAAAGGTGCTTAAAGACGGACCTTTTAAAATACCCCAGGTAATTTTTTACCACTATTTATTCAAAGTAAAATGTTAATTATAAGTAAAGGTTATGTTATATGAGGAAGGGTTTTAAAATTAAAAATAAAAATTTGTACTGTTGTTATGTTATTGTGCAATAAAGTATTTTCTGACTATCTAATATGGAACTACGGTAAATCCACCGGTAAAACCTAAGATTTACCAATACACTTGCTTTTACAGTGACATATGTATACATACAAGATTTCATTTTGAAATAGTCGGCTGTGCGTCAACGGCTAGCATTACGTTTACGATTGCGTTAACGAATGTCACATTTATTCGTGAGCGAGGCATAGATTTGACGGTTCACCTCTTGCATGTTTTGTCTTGCATTGACATAACAAACAGTTTTAAATTGGATCGATAGAAATGAATCACGGTAAAATTGTTGTATTATTATATTGCGATTAAATAAAATAATTTGCAGAGCGAAAGGATTTGTTGCTTTGTATCGATTTCTATGAAACAGCGTGCACTGGATTGGCATAGTTAAGTATATAAATTGTAAATACCGACGCTTTGTACGCTCCGATTCTGACCCAGTGGACGCGTAACTTAAGGGGATTCTTATCATCATCAGCCGTAGGTCACTTTGAAAGTCAAAGTGACCAATCTTGTGCGGCCCGGTGGCTCTTAGTAACCTTTACTTGATTTTTCTACTAAACTTTTACTATATAGACAGTATTATCTCAAAAAAGGGTGTTTTGAATCAATACGGCACATACGGCGACTTCCCAACCTAGACTGTTTGAACTTTGAACTATTAGAAGTTGAACGGTGCGAATCGTGCGAGGGATGATATTATTTGTTTCTGTGTAGGACATGCTGCGTGTGTTTCTCTGCATCGTATAATACATATAACTTAGTTATGGTAATATTAGGTGTTTAACTTGACGTGTAGCCGTGTGTACATCATTTATTATTTCTACTAGGATGTATCAACAGCCCGTCGCAAGCTAATAATAGACGAAGAAGAAGCGACTATAGCTGAACGCACACGTTCAAAGCTAAGCCTATCTACAACCACAATAGAACACATAGAAAGTTCTTTTATACCGCCCGATGACGTGCAACCGCCGGTCGATAATCTGTGGAGTCAGTTCTTGAGTGACTGCTTGGATCCTGCGGCGACGCATGACGATGATGATGACGCTGATCCCGAGTATAATGCAGCCGCTGACGCAGAAACATGTAAGTTTTACTATAGCTAGCACAATTATCTTGTTTTGGACTTTTTCACAGAAGCAAACCATTTGCATGAGTGGTGCTCTGGTTAAAATACTACACAAAATCACGTATATATTTTGGTACAAAGGAAAATGTTTAAAATTTTCAAAATATTTGGTTTAGGAACCGCGCGTTCAACTAAAAATTATATACCTACACGTGATATCTAATTACACAACGCCTTGTAATATATCGTAATTTTTTTCCAAACCTCCTCGCCCACTTTCGAGTCTCACCTGATTACTAGGGTCTACGAAGGACTAATCGAGTGGTTATTTATCTAGTTCCCATATTACAAGCTTTGCTTAGTTTGGCACTAGAGGGCGTTGTGTGAAATGTCCATATATATATATATTTACATCCACATTCAAAACCATTTTTTTTTATAAAAAATACTTATTGTTCTAAATTGAGTTTGTCTTTCAAGTGGATGATGAGGAAGATTTCCTCGGTAGCAGTCTCATTAAGATCTCGAAGAAGGAGCTCAATGACCTCGTAACGGAGCTGTTCAACGTGATGCCGTCAGCTGACGAGGATTTGACGCTGGAGACATTAGCCAACTCAGTGCTCACTGACACTAACCAGGCAGAGGTATGATTACCTACAATTATCATCCACAATATAAGGGAAGACATAGACATTTATTTATTTACTACATAGCACACAAAAAAAAGTACAAAACAATGACACTACTTAGTGAAGAATAATATAGGTAGGTACATAGGTAGGTGGTAGAGTGCCGTTTTTGTGTGCTACAGCAGCAAAACGGACTCAGCATGGTGCCTAGCCACTGGAAGGTAGCTAGGCGCTGGTATTCTGCCGAGACCTGCGTATTCGGGGAACGTATTCATACTACGTGACCGTAGGCGAGGAGAGAGCCCTTATAAAAGTTGTTGAGAACAGGAGAGGAAAGATGATTGGACACCTTATACGACATGACAGCTTAATCGGAAATATCATTGAAGGGAAGGTAGAAGGAAAGAGAGGAAGAGGAAGACCGCGTATTAGCTACATGAGCCAAGTGAAGGCGAAGATAGATGTCATGTCGTATAAGGACGTCAAGAAAGCTGCCCTGAAAAGAAGAACCTGGCGGGAAATGCATACATTACGCCGACAAGAGCACAGCTCTTAAGTTAGAAGAAGAAGACCGTTCAGGGGGGTTCTTCAAAATACTACGCTTGGTCACGGGGGTCTAAAAAGTGAAAAATAAGGTTACGTAGTATGGGTACGTTCCCTAAGGCTTTTTTGTATCTGCGATCAGTCTTCAGACTATGAGCAGGTTTGGTGTGAGCAGTCGGGCTTGTAGGATGGGGACTCCAGCGAGCACTTCTCCTTTTCTTAGCGATCATGTTCCATCTAGTTCCATGATGTGTGGCCTGCGAAGCCTCTTAGAGTAACTGTGCTTGGCTTTGACGCAAACATAAGATAAGTTTTTATTTATCCCCAATAAGTATGTACAGGTATAAATACAGTATGTATGTATACAATTAAAACAGCCTACCAGCTCGTCAAGTTGCATGGGGGCAAATGGGTAGTGAGACTGATGATTTGATCTATCATACATGTGGGATAGTATCATAAGTCTTAAACAAAATGTATTGCAGTTTTATTTAATTTAAGAGGCAACGCCAAATACACACATAATAGTTATTTGAAAAAAAAAACATTCAGGTACTGAACATCTTTATTGCCAGCAAAAAGAGTCAAGTTTAGAAACCGTTTAGTAAACATAACTTATTCAATTCAATTATTTAGGTTTTACGCCAATTAATTTAATGTTTAACCAAAGTGTGGCTTGAATCCATTTTGCTTTAAACTACGTCCAGTTTAAAATGTAATTTTAGCCACCGCGCTGGGAAGGTAAAACCGAACCGTTATCTGATGAAGAGACTTCAATAAGACCTTCCCAGCGATTGGCCTTCGAGAAAGAAAACTCCGTCAAGTTTTCTCCGGGGAAGCGCGAGACAGACATACCGAGACCTCACGTGCCGTGCGAGATAGTACAACCTATGGCCACGCGGTCTAGTGTGCGAGCGAGAGAGAACGCTGTTGGAAAAGAGATGGAGAATATTGTAATGTAAGTATCTTGTAAAGCGATAAATACTGTAGTCACAGTCGTTCTTTGTCTGAAGTTAAGCACTACAACCCCCACTCGTCATTTTCCTAGAATCGGATCTGTGGAGCTACCTGCGGCTAAGTTCGGACAGGTCGAGTGTGACTATTGTAATAATGTTTTTTCTGTACCAAATACTTAGACCGCTAAAATGACTAAGGTAACCTACATGGAAAGTATAAACCATCATCTACTGAATTATAGTTAATTTTAATTGTAGAGAGTTTATTTTTAATTAACTTCAAAAAGGAGAAGGTTCTCAATTGGTTTTATTTTTTTATTTAATGTTTGTTACCTCAGAACTCCATAATTTATGAACCGATTTCAAAAAATAGCTATCTGAAAGATATATTATGAATGAATGAAAACAGCATTTACTGAATAAAAGCAGGTGTGACAGTATAGGTTAAGAAAAAAAAATGTATAGAATTTGCACAAATCCGTTTATTATCGGAAAAAAGAATGAAATAACTTTTGTCTTCTCTTCAAGCAAAACGTCTCTTTAAAGTCATGCTAAGTGGGTTTCACGTGTATTTGAAAGAAAGAAAAAACATTTATTGCCATAGAGCTTACGAGCTATATTAAAATTAGATAGATAGATACATAGATTAATTCGCTAAGGCAAAGCTATTTGTTCCAGCAAGCCGCCGCCCATCCGACCTACCAACGTGGAGGTTTGCATCAAAGAACAGGATCCCGCCCCAGGGCCGGATTCAAACGTCCCGCCTTCACTACGCGCTAAAATAGAACCGGAAACACAGACCGTGCACTTGGAGATTCTCACTGAAGCTGTTGTAAGTTTTTTACTTATTTTCCTTTCGATCAACTATTATTTTCAAAAAAAAAACAATAATAGTAACGCTTTGTTTAGTTTGGGACTAGAGGGCGTCGTGTGAAATGTCCATGAATATTTATTTTATACTAGTAGTTACCCGCGACTTCGTACGCGTCTACAGTTTCCGTGTACATTATATTATCTGTGTATAATTATTATCTGTGCGTGTACCGAGCGGATACTTTGAGAAACTTGACATTACACCTCATTACACCGAACTCATACTGGAATGTCAAACGCTAGTCGTTAGACCAAAGAGGTTGTCAAAACTGACGTGACATGACATGACAATGAAATCCTCTTGCCAATTGGCGCTGCTAATCCTTTTCGTTCATTTTATCCTGTAGATCATGTTAATTATTCGGGATAAAAGTAGCCGATGTGTCAATCCAGGTTACGAACTATATATATGCCAACTTTCATCCAAGTTGGTTCAGTAGTTTAGACGTGATTGAAACACAAACATCTAAACATTCGCATTTATAATATTAGTAGGTTACTTTTTTTATGCATTTTAGACAAACGTTTGACCGCAATCTCACCTGATTTATTATTTAATCGTATGACTTAAAATTAAATAGGCGTAACCAAGGTAGCAGGAAACAAAGAATTCTTATTTTCAGTTCACACCAGAGCAAATGTTGGTTCTGCAACAGCAAATGAGAATGCACATACAACTAGCCACATCGAATTTCCTACAGTTGTTTGTACACCCTGTACATTGGAAGCTCGGGCCTCCTTACAAAGGCTATTTGGTAAGTAATAGAAAAAAGGTTTATTCAAGGAACCAGTGTAGTTTTACAGTACGTTGGTGATACGATGATATCTGCAGAAGTGTTAAACTGTGTCGCAGATACCAACGCCTTCCTCCAATACGAAAAAAGGCGTACCATAAAAAAAAATAAAGATAAACTAAAAAATAGGCTAAAAGTAAGAACAAAAACAAAAAAAAATACAAATTGTATGTGAGGGTGAGAGAGTGTGTTTGTAAAATGAGGGGGTGGGAATGGGTGTGTAATGAATGAGCTACAAATAAAATAAATAAATAAAAATTGGTAATAAAAACTATAAAATCTTTCCAGGCTCTGTCTGGTTACGAGGCATTGCTTCTAGAATCATCTAGTACTAATAACACCAGCTTTTGTTTAAACCTGGAAGAGATCGCTCATAGCGATAAGGCCGCCCATTGTACTTCTCTTTAATATAGAACTATGTATAATATCTAATTTCCGGTGCAGTACAATAAAGAGTTTTCTATCTATCTATCTTTTAAGTTGATACCTCCATTATGTTAGAATTATAAGTTTCCAGCACAATAGTATTCATACTAATAGTATTGTATAACATAACTAAGAAATAAGCTTAGTTTATACTTACCTATCACTGATTGTTTTTGTACAATCGAAGACACGTCCACCTATACTGTTTGGACTTGGAACTATTAGAAGTTGAACGTTGCGAATCGTGCGAGAGGGACGACAGTATGTTTGTGTAGGACGGGCTGCGAGCGCGGCGCGCGCCCTAGCCTATTGCGCTCCCGCCCCAACGACTCTGCATTGTATGTAGCGTAGTTATGGAAGTATTTGGTGTATAACCTGACCTGTGGCCGTGTGTACCTACTTATTTGATTACTGAATAAAAAATGTATTATTATTATAAAACTCTAAATGATCCTTGTGATTTTACTGAATTTAGTCGCTTTGAGCTTGTTTCTGCTTTCTTTTATGACTAAGAATCCTGTTCGACTTATAACTTTTGGGTGTTATAAAAATCTTTGTAATTATATTCTGTGTTTAGGAAACACTAGAAAAACTGTCAAAAGAAAATGAGAGGTCAGTAGTGAACGTTTGTAACCTCAAACCAGCCTTGCAGATTGTACGGGACTGGGAAGAGTCTGTCTCACAAAGAACGCCTGAAAATACTGAGATGATACAGTAAGTAGAATCCTACTAATATTTTTAACCGCCTTCAAAAAAGGAAGAGGTTCTCAATTCCGTTGTATGTTATTTTTTTCATGTTTGTTACCTTAGAACTCTGTCATTTATAAAGCTATTTGAAAAATTCTTTTTTTATCTGAAAGTATATACTTCCAGGTTAATCCCATTCAATTTTCATCAAAATTGGTTTAGTAGTTTGGCTTATAATATAAATAACTGGAAAAAAATATGCCAACCACATGCACGAAATTGCGTAATTTTCTGTGACTTTTTAGTGGTGTTTACGGTCACTTGAACATTCCCAATGAACTGCCATCATCATCATTTGATGATGATGGTTTGATGAACTGGAGTCCATACTCCCAGGTCTGATGATTACCAGTAATGATGAAGAGGATCTAAGGAGATTTTAAGGTCGGCAGTTTTTTAATTTTTGTAAAGTTAACTTGTTTGTTTCAGTTTCATCACTGAGCAATCCGAAAGAAGGTAAAGCAATTTATTACTTTCTACTTTACTAGCGTTTGCCAGCGGTTTGTCTCGCGTGGTAGCTTCATCCAAATTAGATATAATGCTGTAAAGCTAATTATGGTTTAGCATAACCAATTACACATCTTGTAACACGAATGTCGTTAGAAAATTGAATCATATATAATAAAATAATAAATATTCATGGACATTTCACACGACGCCCTCTAGTCCCACACTAAGCAAAGCTAAATATTTATTCACTAAGAAAATTACGACTAATACAGTATTTACAATATTTATAATATATACAAAATACACATGAAGCAGTTGAGCTATCTACACACCGATGCAAACGATTTATAGATAGCTCTACTGTTCCAAATCAGTAGCAATCGGAAGCGTGCCCAAGTCACTGGCTGCATTGCCGCGCTGAATAGCAATGCTGATACGCTGGCCCAGATAATCACCAGCCCACGGGTCACGCGTCGCTTGTAATATGAGAACTAGATGCTGATAGAATACATATAATACTAGCAGTTACCCGCGACTTCGTACGCGAGTACCGTTTCCGTGTACATTATATTATCTATGCGTGTACCGAGCGAATACTTCTTTGAGAAACTTGACATTACACCGAACCCGTACTCGAATGTCAAACGTTAGTCGTTATACCAAAGAAGTAGTACTACGTCCTGTCAAACTGACGTGACATTACATCATCCTCTTGCCAATAATTGGCGCTGCTGATCCCGTTTTTTCATTTTATCCTGTAGATCCTGTTAATTATTCGGGATAAAAAGTAGCCTATGTGTCAATCCAGGTTACGTACTATATATATGCCAAGTTTTATCCAAGTTGGTTCAGTAGTTTTGACGTGATTGAAACACAAACATCTAAACTTTCGCATTTATAATATTAGTAGGATAGGATTAGTAGGATAGTAGGATAGGATATAATATATTATAATTAAAAATGTTATCCGCTTTCAGCCGTCGTCGCTACGCTCAAAATTCTCTATACGTAGGAGATTTCCACGACAGATTGTTGGAGCTGGTCGCAAACAGTCCAGTGTTCTTGTACCCTTACCTGCTGCCGGCGTTGCCGTACAAACCGGACGTCGCGAGGCGGAACGTTTATCTATCCTCTGAAGACAAGTGAGTTGGAATTACCAATTAACACCACTTATTCACAGTCAGGCGTCACAGCTCAGTCGGTAATAGCTCTGCCTTCCGTGCTGTGGTTCGTGGGTTCGATCCCCACCAAGAACAAACATTTGTGCGTGGAAAACATAGATGTTTGTTCTATGTCTGGGTGTTACTACGTATTATAAGTATGTATTTACAAAAAAAAAAAGTATGTAAGTATTCTATCAGCCATGTAGTTCCCATATTACAAGCATTGCTTAGTTTGGGACTAGAGGGCGTTGTGTGAAATGTCCCTGAATATTTGTTTATTTAAATTTAAAAGAAAAAGAATAGAATAAAAGCATTTATTACGACACGAAATTACAAAAACCAAACAAAAAACTTATAATAAATAGGGTGACAATAGGTGCCGTAACACGTACCCGCTCAGCATAGGTTGGTTGACTGGCAACCAACGGTGGTCTTCCGCCAGGGCCGTTCGGTGATTTCTTGCAACCCCTTTTGAAATTTACCCCTAAAGAGATATCTAGACCAAATAAAACTGGTTCTCGACTATCTAGGATGATTTTGTATGAAATCACAATCACGATTTTTTTTTATAACTAAATGCTGTAACAAACCAATGGCCCACCTGATGTTAAATGGTTACCACTGCCTATAACAATGCATTGCCTCACTGAGCACGTTTACTGAAAACGTGCCCTGTGATGCATTGCACCGCGCCCATCCCTCTGAGACATAAAGGTGGTCAGTCACATGTGCCTGTAATTGCACCGACACCCATACTTTTCAAACCAGAACACAGCAAGCAAAGTACCTAGTGTACCTAGCTACGTATTACGAATATGCACGATGAGTGTGAGTCCCACACAAACCTTATTGTGGTTTTTAGGGTACAATATTCATGGACATTTCACACGACGCCCTCTAGTCCCAAACTAAGCAAAGCTTGTAATATGGGAACTAGATGCTGATAGAATACTTATATACTTTTTTGTTTAGTAAATACATACTTATAATACTTAGTAACACCCAGACATAGAACAAACAATATTTAAGTTGATCTAATTTTTGTAATTTGTCTTAAACTGTCAAACAACCCAAGCTATGAAAATGGACACTGAGAAGCTAAACATCTTGACCTATAACGTCAAAACTCTACGCACAGAAGAAAAACTAGTAGAACTTGAGCATGCTCTAGAACATATTAACTGGGACATTATAGGTCTATCGGAAATAAGGCGAGAAGGCGAAAACACATTAGAGCGCAGTAATAACATCTTTTTCTACATTGGAACTGGAAGCTACTACGGTGTAGGGTTTTTAGTTGCTAAACGTTGGAAACACAATATCAAAGAGTTTATAGCATATTCTGACAGAATTGCTGTACTCAAGTTCCACATAACAGACAAAACAACTCTTACCGTAGTACAAGTCTACGCCCCGACATCATCACATCCCGACGACGAAGTTGAGGAATTTTATGATCTGCTTAACAAAGCGTGTGATGATCATAAAGGGACATGGACTATGGTGATTGGCGATTTCAACGCCAAAGTAGGTAAGACACAAGACCAAGATAATACTACCGTTCTTGGTCCGTACGGTCTGGGCGATAGAAATCTCCGCGGCGAACGACTCCTTAACTTTGCTTTTGGTCAAAGTCTTTGCGTAGGTAACAGTTTCTTTTATCGGAAACCACAGCGGCGTTGGACGTGGTATTCTCCGGATAAAATTACTAAAAACGAGATAGACTACTGTCTCTCGTCTAGTAAACAGATAATAAAAAACGTTGAAATCATTAACAAAATTAAATTCTCCTCAGATCACCGTCCTTTACGTACTACTGTACAATTCAATCATAAAATTCATAGACTGCAACTCATTAAACATACTATTAAACAACTAGATAAATCAACACTTATAACAAACAAGGAACAATTTTGCTTAGATTTAAAAAATAGTTTTGATATCCTAAACACCTTAACTTACGAAGATCCCCAAACTCAATACAATCATATTCTAAAAAGTGTAAAAGCTGCTAGCCGACATATTAAATTAGATAAAAGTAAAATTCAAAACTTGAGTAATAATAGCAAACAGCTAATAGAAGAAAGATTAAAACTCAAAATATACACCCCAGAATATAAATCAAAAGACATAGAAGTCAAGCGTAGTATTCGTAAAGATATTAGAAACGCAAACGTAGAGTCAGTAAAGTTAGCTTTAGAAAAAAATACATCACTTAAAATGGCCATGAGAGGATTACAGTCAGGAAAAACCTCTATAACAAGCATGAAAGACAGCAATGGTTACAAACACGGTGATAAAGGTAAAATACTTGAGATATGTACACAATTTTATAAAGGCTTATATTCCGACCCTCTGTCTAATCAAAACAACTCGGACACTTACGCTTATTCTACAGAAATCACGCCAATCTCCGGGCATGAAGTACATCGCGCACTTTTGAGTATGAAATATGGTAAAAGCCCTGGAGAAGATGGTGTCAGAACAGAAGCATTAAAAATAGGAGAACCTATTCTTCTTCCGCATCTTACTAACCTGTATAATTCCATACTAACCACCGGTATATTTCCTAAAAACTTTTGCCATTCTAACATCATTCTACTACATAAAAAAGGCGACAAAGCCGAAATAGGAAATTACCGACCCATAAGCTTGGTGTCCCACGTATACAAGGCCTTTATCAAAACAATAGAGAACCGTATTGCAGGCCAACTAGAACAACACCAGCCGCTAGAACAAGCAGGATTTCGGCGCGGTCTCTCTACCACAGACCACCTACACTCCCTTAATCAATTAATTGAGAAACATCAAGAATTCAAGCTTCCACTCTATTTAGCCTTCGTCGATTATTCCAAAGCTTTTGACAGCATCAAGCACTCTGCCATTTTTGAATCACTTAGCAATCAAGAAATTCATAATACTTACATCAACCTTTTAAAACAAGTTTACCTCAATAGCACTGCAGCAATAAAAATAGATACTATAGGGCCATCCTTTCATATCCAAAAAGGCGTCAAACAAGGAGATCCACTATCCCCAAAACTATTCAATTCATCCCTAGAAGAGGTTTTCAAGAAACTAACACCAAGCTGGACGGAAAGGGGCGTTATTGTCGGTGAAAAGAGGTTAACTAACCTCCGATTTGCCGATGATATCTTACTTTTCTCTTCATCAGCCTCGGAACTTGAAACGATGCTGAGCGACCTTAACACAGCAAGTCTCGAGGTGGGACTTAGCATGAACAGATCTAAGACCAAGCTGATGACAAACAGCACACAGCACAAGCTGAGGGTTGGGGACGGGGAGATGGACTACGTTGATGACTACGTATACCTAGGGCAATTAGTATCCTTCCAGGGACGACAAGACCTCGAAATCGCTAGACGCACCGAGAACGCCTGGAAGGGATACTGGGCCATGAAACACCTAATGAAAGGTACACTCCCACTGTCATTGAAAAGGAGACTCATGGACGTATGTATTCTACCCATCCTCACCTACGGCGCACAGACCTGGTCCTTGACTGAGCAGCAAAAGTCCCGACTCGGGGTTTGCCAACGAGCGATGGAGCGCAGTATTCTGGGAGTCAGACTAACAGACCGCGTTCGCAACAGTATTCTGCGCTCCAAAACGCAAATCGCAGATGTCGGTCAACATGCGGGTAAATTGAAATGGGACTGGGCAGGCCACGTCTGCCGCATGTCGGATGCGTTATGGGCGAAATCCACTACAGAATGGATGCCCAAAAACGGAAAACGACCTCGCGGCAGACCACGGCGAAGATGGAGGGATGAGATTGATGCCTACCTAAAGGATTGGTCCACAGTTGCCCAAAACAGAGAAGACTGGAGAGAAGGAAGGGAGGCCTTTGCCCTGCAGTGGGACACCACAGGCTCTTAATAATAATAATAATAATTTTGTAAGAGTAAAATAAAAAAAGTAGAGTAAAAGTGACAGGCGTCACAGCTCAGTCGGTAATAGCTCTGCCTTCCGTGCTGTGGGTCGTGGGTTCGATCCGCACCAAGAACAAACATTTGTGCATGGAAAACATAGATGTTTGTTCTATGTTTGGGTGTTACTATGTATTATAAGTATGATTTACAAAAAAATATATATATAAGTATTCTATCAGCCATCTAGTTCCCATATTACAAGCTTTGCTTAGTTTGGGACTAGAGGGTGTTGTGTGTAAAAGTCCAAGAATATTTATTATTATTAAGAAAAAAAAAGTAGTGTAAATGCCACCCGGTTATTATTCTCACCAATATTTATGTTTTAGACTGATAGTCCTCGGTCTTGACCAATTTTGGAAGTACATGGAAGACAACCCAACAATCTTCAAGAAGCCTAAAGTACTGAACAGCCGGCACCGATGGGGGTTAGCTTCGGCATTACAACTCGTGTGCAAACACATGCTCCCGTGGATGACGCCGAAACAGCTCGCTGCTCACGTGACCACCATGAGAACACACGCGGACAAACATAACGCTATTTTTGTGAGTATACGAAATATACAATATGTGGTGGTGTGCGTGCGCTCGTTCGACCGATTAGTATTATTCCTACGAGAACCTAGTGCCTAGACAAGCCATACCTTGGCTTTAAGGCACTATATACTTTTAAGCATGTGTTATTTTTGAAATAATAATAAATAAATAATAATAATAAATAATGTACAGTACGCACAACGGGTCTTTATCCCTCTGAAGTTAGGTGCAACAACGATTGCGCATATACTGTTGTGCGGACAAATCCGCCTACCTCCGATTAGCCAAAAATGGGTTCTGCGCGACTACTATAGTAGAATAAGATAAGATAAGATAAATTTTTATTTGTCCCCAGTGTAAATACAGTAAGTACAGTTATATAGTGGTTGTAAGGGGGCAAAATGGTCCCCGTCTCAGCATAATACTGCACTATACCAGAATGTATAGTTAGAATAAGAATTACCAAATTGACATGCCTAGGTAAATAATGTAACGAAATGGTTGAATAAATAAATAAATACTAGCAGTTACCCGCGACTTCGTCCACGAAAAAAAAATATATAACCTAAAAAAAGCAGGAATAGCCTGTATGTTAATCCAGGCTACGAACTATAATATATTCCAAGTTTCATCCAAATCGGACCAGTAGTTACAGCGTGATCGAAACACAAACATCTAAACTTTGACATTTATAATAGTAGTGGGATCAAAACATGGTAAAAAACTACAAATATATTTTTTAAATAGAAATATCCAAAAGTCTAACAGACCCACGAAGTTGATTTCAGATAATTCAATTTTTATTTTTGTTGTACAGAATTACTTTGCAAACAACGAGTTACCAACAGTACAACACTGCATTGTACCGTTCAGTCCTGAACTGACCCTGTATGATCAGCCGGAGCACGAGATGCCGCGCCTGTGGGTGCGGTACCTCGCCAGGACCAGCAAGCGGTTTAAAGTAAGTTACAACTAAACACTCTAGCAATGCTGGCGATTCTGTTGTTGCATTTTTCTAAACTAACCTAATTTGACAGCACTAAAAATGTTGCCTTCCCTTTCTCATAAACTGATACGACAAAGACAGCTATAATTTTAGCGCTGTCAAATTAGGTTAGTTTATAAAAACGCAACAACAGAATCGATACCAATGACGACAAGTGACAAATTAAGTCAAACCGGAAAAAGAATTACCTAATAAACGACACATTCAATATTTTTAAGCCCTGACCGAAAAACAGAAGGGGTGTTTGTTTGACTGTAGCTCTGAAAGTAGGGCTTCGATTTGAATGCAGTTTTTTTTTGTAAGAAGATTTATCTGGGATGGGTTTTTTGGTGAAAATTGGTAGAGCCGTTTCCAAGTTATAAAGATACTAGCAGTTACCCGCGACTTCGTACGCGTCTACAGTTTCCGTGTACATTATATTATCTGTGCGTGTACCGAGCGGATACTTTGAGAAACTTGACATTACACCTCATTACACCGAACTCGTACCTACTGGAATGTCAAACGCTAGTCGTTAGACCAAAGAGGTAGTACTACGCCCTGTCAAACTGACGTGACATGACATGACAATAAAATCCTCTTGCCAATTGGCGCTGCTAATCCTTTTCGTTCATTTTATCCTGTAGATCCTGTTAATTATTCGGGATAAAAAGTAGCCTATGTGTCAATCCAAGTTACGAACTATATATATGCCAAGTTTCATCCAAGTTGGTTCAGTAGTTTAGACGTGACGTTGGTTCAGTAGTATATCTTTCAAAATCTATATTTATTACAGGATTTCCTATCACGACGTCATCACGTGACAGGTGCTATACCCACCGGAGTTCCGGTAGAGAGTGTGGCGTCACAACCAACCGCCAAAGTACCTCTACCCCACGACTTCACTAAACAAATCAAAAACACGCGAAATCCTAAAGATCCATTAACCGACATCGATGAAGCTAGCAAAAATGTTGCTAGTAATACCACCAATGGAACTGCCGAAAACTCGATCGAGGAAATACCTTTAAATATGTATAGACTAGTCAATACCAGCAAAGGATCGTTTCTAGTTCCACTAGAAGTAGTGACAGTAGGTAGCAACAATACAGGCACAGTCACAAAGACTACAGAAAGAGAGGTTTTGGCGGTCAAAAGTAAGCTTACCGTAAGCACAGGTACTGTGACCACTCCAGCTGAAATCCCCAGCAACGTGGTTATCAATACTTTACCACCAAAACCAGTTAAAATCGACACTAAACATTGCAGTTGCTGTATATTACTAAGGAAAATGACAAAAAGACAGACTGTTATAACAGATTTCTTCAGAAAAGATACTGGTAAAAGAAAATGCTATTGCAGCGAGGTGAAACATCCAAAAGTTACAAATAAACTAAGATTGTTGTCGAACAACTTCAAGAATCATTCTGGATTGGTGTTCAGTGAGTTAGAACGGAGGTTGGAGGATATCAAAAATGGGAGAGGAAGTGAAACCGGGGAACTTGGTGAATGGACTTTAGATGAATTAGGTAAGTGGAGCTCTTTTATGAACGAGCTCGTCCGGGGAAGTACTGCCACAGTACCTCAGAGGGGTAACCACGAACTAATCAGCATTGGTATGCCAATCAAAGTTGAACTGCAAAGTTTTAAATCATGGTCAGTTCATACTAACTCATAGTTATTCTGTGACTAAATAGTGACATTATGACGTCAATTGATGTGTTTTCGCGCATATTTTGCTGTCAAGTGTCTAAAAAGAATGATCACGTGGTACAAAATTGTACCACGTGACCTGAAGAAATTACACTGGGCAGTGATATATAACTTGACAGCAAAAGATTGGCTTACGGGGGCTGAAAGGCACCGCGTTACGCGAACCTAACGTATTCCAGTCATATTACGCGTCAACGCCAGGCCGACTGCCAAACGTTGTAGTGTCATCGCGCAGTGTATCTCGGATATGCTAGCGTTACGACAGGTTTACGATTGTCATATTTATTCGTGATCAAGGCACAGTACAGTAGTAGTGATGCTCGCATTGCTGTGTTCCGGTTTGAAGGGTATGGGTGCCGATTACAGGCACATGAAACTTAACATCTTTCGTCTCAGAGTGATGGACGCAGTGTATTGCCACGCACCACACGTTCTTAATAAAGCCTGTAAAGTAATGTATTATTATAGGCAGAGATAACCGCTTGACATCAGGCAGGCTTGTTGATCATTTTATCATGAAATTTTTTTTAATGCTAATAGACCAAAATTAAATGATTTATTGATACGCCGCATAAATAATTATAACGTGATTGATAGCTTTGTAAATCTTTCGAAGATATGCAGATAGTATAATAAATAGATAGATAAAAACTTTATTGCACACACAGAAGAAATAATAATAATAAATAAATATTCATGGACATTTCACACGACGCTCTCTAGTCTCAAACTAAGCAAAGCTTGTAATATGGGAACTAGATGCTGATAGAATACTTATATACTTATTTTTGTAAATACATACTTATAATACATAGTAACACCCAGACATAGAACAAACATCTATGTTTGCTACACACAAATGTTTGTTCTCAGTGGGGATCGAACCCACGACCCACAGCACGGAAGGCAGAGCTAATATCGACTGAGCTGTGATGCCTGTCACATTACATTATATTACAAGAAATTACATAATATCTTTCTTTCCTTTTCAGTGTCAGTCACAACGTTCCAGCTAAAAATTATCTCACGTTCTCTAATGTCAAGATTTTCGTACCTAAAAGTCCGCTGCAAGAACCTCCTAACCCGTTTCAACCCAGACACGGGAGACCCCATTCGTCTCGCAAACATGCTTTTCAAAACCTGCAAAAAGGAGATGTTCGATCTATATCTGGATTTCTTGGAGTTTCTGACGATAGAGCAGGTGGATAGCATCGATAAGTTCAAGGATTACTTTGTCAGGAATTGTGCAAAGGATCTTATGGATAAAGTTGATGTGAGTATTGTTGAGGAAATTTAAATGCTCTCAGAGTTTACGTCAGTTGACAGGCAAGTACTAGTGTAACATGTAGAGCTGATCATCGCTGGGGAATGAAAGGACCACGAACCGTAGAACTGACAATCGTTGGAGCAGACTTAATCTAGATTGGAGACCATGTTTAGGCAAGCTAGTGTAAGACGCCCTTCGACGAGATGGGGCGATGATCTGCGAAATGTAGCGCACACTGGATGAGAACAACCGAAGGCAGAGCTCAATGACGCGTCGCGGGAGAGACCTACGTCCAGCAGTGGACTGATATAGGTTGATGATGATGATGACCACGAAGCGAAATGTGAGGGAGGAGTCGATGGACCGCGAGAATCAGTGGTAGCAGATATACCAAAATTCTTGCTAGAAATATTTGGGGGAAGTCTGTTCAGTAGGAAATTTCTATAGGCTCATGATGATGATGAGTATTATCGAAAAAGTGTGAGTGTGCTATGATATCCTTGCATTATTTTGATATGACTACCCCTTTACCGAAGAAATAGTTTAACATCCATAGCTAGTAATTTTAGATACTTGTCTAATCTAACAACAATGAAACCACTGCATTATAATTAAATAAATAAATAAATATTCACGGACTTTACACACAACGCCCTCTAGTCCCAAACTAAGCAAAGCTTGTGATATGGGAACTAGATGGCTGATACAATACTTATAATACTTTTTTTTTTGTTAATACATACTTATAATTACATAGTAACACCCAGACATAGAACAAACATCTATGTTTTCCACGCACAAATGTTTGTTCTTGTTGGGGATCGAACCCACGACCCACAGCACGGAAGGCAGAGCTATTACCGACTGAGCTGTGACGCCTGTCAATTAATTGAAATAAATTCAGCTTTAATCTTATAAAAATAAAGTTTATTTTGCAGAAGCAAGTCCACGACAAGAAAGCTCGCGGCAGGATCCTTTCGCAGCTGAAACACGTGTTCTATGACAACACGTCGAGCTCGTGTCAGATATGCAGCTACCTGCTGGAGAGTATGGCGGGCTACGACGCACTCGCAACCTATACATTCTCACTGTTCCCGCATACCAAACCACCTAGGTATACATTTGGTATCGATTCAGGGGGGTGATTCTAGACCGATAGACATTTTATTACGAGATATATATCCCAAGAACTGTCAAAACTCCATAGTTTTTGACAGTTTTTGGGGGATATATCTATCGTGATAAAAAAAGTCTATCGGTCTAGAATCACCCCCCTGTTGTTGCAATTTTCTAAACTAACCTAATTTGACATTGTCTATCATCATCATAGGAACCAGGCCGTAGTTTCATGCCCGTTTTTCTAGGATAAGACGAATGATCCTTGTGATTATATTCAATACAAGATTTTAGACTTGATGCTTAAGTTGAAAAACAGCCCTTACCGCATGACTACAATCATTTGACAGGCGTCACAGCTCAGTCGGTAATAGCTCTGCCTTCCGTGCTGTAGGTTGTGGGTTCGATCCCCACCAAGAACAAACATTTGTGCGTGGAAAACATAGATGTTTGTTCTATGTCTGGGTGTTACTATGTATTATAAGTATGTATTTACAAAAAAAAAGTATATAAGTATTCTATCAGCCATCTAGTTCCCATCTTACAAGCTATGCTTAGTTTGGGACTAGAGTGTGTTGTGTGTAAAGTCCAAGAATATTTATTTATTTCAAAGTACCACCATTATATATTTATTTAATTCCATTTCAGAGTGTATCCAGAAGCTAATAAAATGCCTCAATCAGGTCCCGTGGCACACATAACGATCACCCAGTCGCAGGATTCTAAAGAGTCTGATTCTGTGGAGAATGATGCTGACATGGACGACGCTGAAAATGACAGCTCGTCAGGGTATGAATCCTGCTAGTGTTTTAAATGCGAATGTTTAGATCTCGACAGACGTGAAGTTAGTCTCAGATGCGCGAACACAAAGTATATCAAAACGAATAAAGGAAAAAGATACACAATGAACAAAACGACAGTATTTTATTAGTTTGTAACCCAGTTGTGAGGTAAAAAAAAATCCTTCTACGTAGCCAGTTATATAAGAAAACCATTTTGTAAAGGAAAATATGGGCGTCTGGCCACGTCATCAATCATATTTTTCCATTCAGAAAATCCCAGCTGCAGTTATTCTTCGGATTTCAAACTACCTCGTTTTTTTGCAGGAGTGAAGAAGGCACCAATGAGGAAGCCGCGACTATGCCGTCGGTAAAACAAAAAATACCAGATTCATCAATAGCCTCTATGTCTACTGAAATAAAAATTGTAAGTACGAAAGACTGAAGACTCGAGTCATTTATCGGACGTTTACGTCTCAGAGTGATAGACGCGGTGTCTCACACGACACGTCCTCAGTTAATAAATAAATATTCATGGATATTTCACACAACGCCCTCTAGTCCTAAACTAAGCAAAGCTTGTACTATGGGAACTAGATTGCTGACAGAAGTATATACTTTTTTTGTAAATGCCTCAATACATACTTATAAGACATAGTACCACTCAAACATAGAACAAACATCTATGTTTGCCACATACAAATGTTTGTTCTCTGGGGATCGAACCCACGACCCACAGCACGGTAGGCAGAGCTATAATAATAACGACTGCGACGCCAAAAATGTGCATTCTTAGAGGTTGAATTAACATCAGTTCGCCAATCTGCTTGATTTGTCACTTTATTAAAAAAAACACTCTAGAACCTAAGATTTTTTGTCCAGGAACCAGACGTAACACTCGACATCAAAGACAGTCCGACACCCCCCACCAAAAATACAGAAAGTCAAACATTCATCATCACTTTGCAAGAGGATGTTATCAAAGAAGAACCTTTAGAACCAGAATGGAATAGAGAAGAAGACAAACTGATTCTACAAGTTTTACAACAGCAACTAACACCGGAAGAGAGAAAAGATAATATACCCGACATGTTGGAAGAGAAAAACGTATTTGGGCTTATTGCTGATCGAATGACCCATAAGTCTAAGGAAGATGTTAAAAATAGAGTGTTGTATATACTTTCGTTGTTAGTACGAAGTGAAAGCTGATCTCAATAAATTAATAAGGATAAATATTTTGTTTTATTTCTTTACCTTTTAAAGTTACCATGCTAAATCATGGCAGAATATGAAAACTTATAGTTTGAAAGATCGTTTGTTTTGCAGCGAAACCTATAATGTAAGAAGCATCGTCTGTCTGTACCTACTAAGAAAACATTTAGACTATGTATAAATCAGTTAGGTAAAGGCCTGATTGTTAGAACTACAGATTTTATTGCAGACTTATCGTGGTTAGACTTTAGGTACAAATTGAAAAAAATAGACAAGAAACATATTTTATAAACTTTATTATACAAATTATCTCTAATTTACATAACTTTCATTACCAACTCACTTTATATTCTATTGTATAAAAAACAATTAGACCAGTCATTACAATGACTAAGGAAGCAGCTCAAATGTATCGAGACTCCAGCATACATTATGCTATTCCTTGAGTTTAGTTTATTAATACGGGCAGTAGTACAGTGCGCTAAGTGAGTACAAACAGGTTTACCCTCGAATTTATAAACAATCCAGTTCTGTTTGGCGTATTAGCGAAGGTATATTTTTTCGTAATAAGGATCATATAAAATAACGCTAGGAACCAGTAATTTCTTACTCGTTCTTCTAGACTCTTGGAACTGGCACCTATAATCACCTAGTTATACGATTCTAAATGATATTTAAATAAAAGAATTTTGACTTCGGCGGATTGGACGGTTTATGAATTAGTGTTAGGGCGTCTTGCACCAGAATCACTAAACGTATTTAACAGCTAAATCGATTTAAATCTGACGTATTTGTATGACTTGACAACTCGCTAAATACTATTTAAGTGTTAAACGCGTTTAGCGATTCTGGTGCAAGCCGCCCTTAGAATATCAGATGCAATCATTAGTATTTTTTCAACAATTTATAGACTTAGAAATAATGCCCTCGAGATGTACAGTCGGCATCGGAAATACCTGGTTGAGGATTGAACACAAGTGTTTAATGAATTCAAATTGGTCTATTATTTTAGGTACAGTAGAGAATAAGCATTAGTAACGATGAAATTAAAAATATAATTGGTAAATATACTTCTTAAACAGCCGCACAGACAGTTCTTTGTCTATATATACATTTTTGCGATTGTTGTACATTATAAGATGTACAAAAGTATGTACCTACTCACTTACTGACTTAGTGCACTGTCTACATTCAACGCTATAAACTTTTGGCATTACCAAATCGTTTTAAATCGCTACGATATTATATTAGGAGCCGCCACACACAGTAGTTCTACTAAAAATTGCACTCTTGCAAAGCCAAAATATTAATATTACCTAGTTCTGTACTAAATATCGAACCCCCCCGACCGAAAAACGGAGAAGTGTTATAAGATTGACGGCGTTGTCTGCCTGTGCTTTCGTAGCTCTGAAAGTAGGGCTCCGATTTGAATGCGGTTTTTTGTAAGAAAGGTGATTTATCTGGAATAATTCTTAGTCATGTTTGGTGATGGCCGTTTCCAAATTATGAGGATATTCATCAGCTCTAGAAACCAGTTTCGAAGAATCTCAGGCATGATTGCAGTTTGAAACATTAAATTCATTTCAAAGTGTTGAGGTTTGAATAACTGAAGTCCATACTCCAAGGTCTGGTGATGACCAGCAATGATGAAGAGGATCTAAGGATATTTTTGTGGTCGGGGGATTTGAAATTTTTGTAAAATAACTTTTAAATTAGGTAGTTCTAGTAGGCGGTAAGTAGACCTATGATAAAACTTCAAAAAGGTTTGCGGTAAGTTCATAGTTTTTCAGCTAGCAGTGTAAGGTTACAAAAATCGCGAATGAAAATTATCAGAAAAATATATTTTAGTAAAATAATTACAATTCATGATTTAATAAACGTAAATGTTGTTATAGAATATGTTTACAATAGGTATTTATTACACAACTAGGTTTTTTATTTGAACCCAATTTTGAGATCCAAGCTAATCTAGCTCCCACTCACAGCATTTTTAGGTAAAGAATTAAAGGATATTTTTAGCAAAACTGGTGTGCAAGTACCGTTCTTGTCGATCGCTTAATTTGACATTTAGAATCGTCAAAATTCGATAAAAATGGTTTTATCCATAGTTGCAAGTACGAAGTATCGAATTTTGACGATTCTAAATGTCAAATTAAGCGATCGACAAGAACGGTACTTGCACGGCTGTTACCTTACCTAATTAATTTTAATAGTTCGAATTCACATCAAATTACAGTCAAAAAATATTTAGTTTTAGACTATTACTGTTCGTTTCAATAAATACTACTTTCCTTAGCTGAACAGACTTGATGCTATATTCCAGTGCCTAAGCCAATAATTAATTTTTATACTAATTCTAGTTTAAAATCCAATTTAATTAAATCTTAAGATTTTTTTATAAACTGGCAGTGGAGTAAATCACTTTTAATCGTAAAAGCTTTTTTAATAACTACCCTTTATTATTAAACTATCAATAAGAGAAGAAATTTGAAGTATAAATAGAAAATCTAAATATTTTTTGGAATAAACCAAAGCCAAGTTTACATTGCCATGTTTTTATTTAAAAACACTATGTAGGAACAGTAAGCACCAGATGCCTGTTTCTCGAAAGTACTGGATGAACACTAAGCACAGCCCAAACCTTTAAAAACTGACCGTTATCAAATCAGAGGGGCGATTACGAGTTGACAATGTAAAAACCGGTGTGAAACGTCTGACGCCAACCACACCGGTGTGCGCTGCTTGGTATGGAAACACTGAGCGGAAGCTTGACGAGACCAAGCTTCTCAAAAAATCCGCTCAGTGTTTCCATACCAAGCAGCGCACACCGGTGTGCTCGGCGTCAGACGTTTCACCACGGTTTTTACATTGTCAACTCGTAATCGGACCTCAGCGCTATATTATACGGCCGGTATCTCAGCGAACCTGAAGTTACACAAATGTTCGAAAAAGTTCAATTACGCATCTCATTTCACGCCGATATTGTAAGTCAGCATCAGACGTAGATCCTCTTTTCTTATCATGATTTTTTTACCTAAATATTACTTTTAGGATAGAGCTTAAACAAAAGAAATTGGAAAGTTCCAAGTTTTCAGTCAGAAAATTTTAATGATGTTACACTTTTGAAAGCTTTGTCTCATCATCATTTACTGATGATACTGACTGTACAACTTTAGCTCTGAAACTGAACTCAAACGTGAAGAGGTTCACTTCGAGAACACTTTGATTAGGTACATTATGCCGACACAGATTTCAATATAGGATGATCGAAGTAGCTTAACCTGAGCTACTTGTCTTCTCGCTCGCACTTACTCTGCATTGGAAGTTTATCTCACTCATTAATTTTTTTTTGCTGACCGCATTATATTCTGGGCGAGCCTCATACAAACTCAAGCAACAGTTCGATTTCGCGGAATCGACGCTGTTTTTATAACAGTTCAAGATTCTTGTGATTTTATTGCATAGGTACTATTCTTATTTCGTTTAGTAGGTCTAGATTCGCTTCCCAGTTTTCGTTCACACTGTTTCAAACGCTTATCCTAACCAGTGGGGAAACTATACACTATTTTACACCTATTTTTTACACTAACTGTAGGTTTCCACTAAAAAACATTACACACAATTAATATTATCCGGCTAGCCTATTTATGGCAAGAAATTGTTTGAATCTTATGTAAAGATTTGCGTTTGCGCTTCCACTGCTGCTAAATATGTTCACAATGCTTACAAAAACGTGTATTTCGTGTTATCCAGCTAGGAAGGTAAATATTACGCAACACATAAAAACAACTTGTAAAAAAGATTCTGAAACGTCAAACATTGTATTGACAGTGGGAACGTGATTCGATACATGTACAAAATTGTAAATGTTTCGCTATAGTATTTCAGTGGAAACCTACTGTAAGAACAGTCCACGAAGGTGAAATATAACATTAATCAAGTTACTGGGGCCAGGTTGTCCGAATACAATTTACAAACTAGTACTGCTATGGTAACATTAACTATTTCATAAAATGTACAAAAGAGTACCTAATTCAACTTTCATGTAAGCACGAAGACACGTCGATTTCTGTTTGGACTTTGAACTATTAGAAGTTAAACGTTGTGAATCGTGCGAGAGGGACGATATGTTTTTGTGTGGGACACGCAGCTCGCGCGCTCCTACACCTATTGCGCTCCCTGCCCAACGATTATCTGCATTTTATATAGCTATGTTTATGGGTGTCTAACCTGACGTGTAGCCGTGTGTACCACAACACACAATTTAGATTCCATCAATATATCAAACAATTATTTAGTCGAAAGATGCAGTTCTGAAAGTTGCATTTCAGTCTAAGCCACTCGCAACTTGTAAGTATTCATTCAACAAAACATGCACAACATTAACAGTCTTACTTTAATGAAAAATTAAACAATAAATATTAAAACAAACTTAAGCCCAGTATTGAAAAACTAGACCGACCAATACACTAGCCCTCAAATTCATAAGCGAAGTAGAGGCTTTTTAGAGGCGGATTCAGGTGCTGAAGTGGTAGTTCAAACTGATGGCAGACTGTTCAACCTCTGTTTACAATTTGGGGGATAGAACTGCCAGTTATAAGGCAAGTGTACAAAATCAACTCAACACTGATGAAGAAAATAATATTACAGAACTCCATAATTTTCAAAATGTTGGTTGTATTAAAGGGCAAAAGAAACTCATGTATCAAGGTCATTGAACCGAGACAGAACTACCAAAAAAAACCTCACCATGAGGTTGGAGGATATCTACTGGATTAGTAGTCTAATTTCAAAATTCATTACTGCGTTTTATACTTCAAAAGAGATCCATATCATCGTTGCACATAACTTCTAGGTAATCACCATCATCATACTCCTGTAAGGCACGTGGATCCGGGGGGTGGGGGGTAAGGGGGCGGTCGTCCGCGTGGTTGTCAACATGGCCGTCAGTATCGCTCGAGCAGTCGCGAGCGTCGGTCGCTGGCGACGGCGGCGGGTTCGAACCGTGCTCTGATTGCACGACAGCCTCGCCGCGAGATAGGGAGGATATTTCTGAATCTGTGGAAGAAACTCTAGCTATTATAAAACATCTAATGATCTTAAGTTATGTTATGTACCTACTAAAAGATCCGATTATTACCGTCACTACATGAGCCTAATTTATTACGACCCTTATAAATAGATAGATAGATAGATAGAAAATACTTTATTGCACACCTTAACCTAGGGACTACTATATCATACAAAACAAAACTTAACTAATTGTACAATGGGCGATCTTATCGCTAATAAGCGATCTCATCGATAAATACATGACTTTGTTGAGCTTTATACAGTTTATACCAACCGAAAAACCTTCATTATGGAATAGCTACTTCTAGAGCCAAAACTTTACCAACTGACCCTTAAATGAACTCCAAAGACCAGAGATTTTCGTTCAATTTACCTGTAAGACTCTGTTTTAGCTGCTCCATAACTTTCTGGCGAGTCTTCGCCCTGGATTTCTTTATTCTCCTCTTAGATTCATTCCGTTCCTCATTCATGATCTGATTTACTTTCTCCTGCGACACGTCATCGTCGCGTTTTAGTAGGAAGAAGTAAATACCGCCCGGCGTTCGTCGGCGTGTACCATTCTGTAAAAATTTCCTAGATTGTAGCAAAACTGACGAAAGATATTAGCCAACCAGTTTTCCTAATTTAATGATGCAATTTATACACATTACACTTTGGATTAAAACGACAGATCTGCTTATGACTGAAGCACTAGTGTAATTTCAATTTATTTAAATACTCTAAAAACTGACAGCATAAGCCAAAACGTTTATGAGCTATTTAAGATTAGGTACCTTCATTTACAAATAACATACCTAATCTATTTATTAACTAAAGAAACAATAGACAATGACATAATAAATAGATGGAGCTTCATGCAGAATACATCCACCCCTGGCTCCTGAGTAATCAAAGTGTTAATAATTGCAAGTGCGTTCGCTGTCGGGGCATACCATACTGCGCAGTATCGGTGCGCATCACTAATACAGTAGATATTTTAAGTGTACTTACCATAACCAGCATTCCACCATCAGCCTCTACCCTTTGTGTTTCCTTGTAAATATCTATAGCTTTATCAGCACCAAGCACTTGAACAATCTTTACTGAAAACAAAAATAATTTTGGATGTTGTTACTGCTAATTCTGTAAGTGCCTTCAAAAACTAGCTCGACAACTGGCAACGATTATTCGCACTGTTTTACTTGTAAAACAGTGATTAAAAAATGTGACAGTTTGATGTAGACATATCAGCGAAAGCTGATTGTCTTTAAACAAATAAATAATTCAAAAACATTGGTATATTGAATGTGTTGTTCTAAAACATTAATAAACTAAAAAGTGTTACCGAAGAAAGTTCTCTAAAAGTTAATTAGGGGGGAAAATATATTTAGGTGTTTTGCAAGCTTCTGTTCAAAACTTCATCCACCCACAATAAGATTTAAAATCCTTAGAATATCTGTGTACACTAAGATACTTACAAATTAATTCTGTCTTCTCTTCATTCAGTTTCTCGGCTATATCTGTAGCTAGACTTTCCTCAGGATCTGTGGATGCCACCAGCAAATCTGGCAAGAACCTCGGTTGTTGTTTTTCCTGGGGGAACTGATGACTATTCACCCTCTTCCCAAGCCTTAACTTTACATTAGATCTATCCGAGTTCTTCCTCTTGTTAGAATTCCTGTCATTCACATCATCGTTTATAAAAGCCTTCTTAGAATAATTATCATCTAATCTATACTTAATTGTGTAGTCATAAGATTCAACACCCAAACTCCTTTTTTTGGTCACATCGCAGCTGACCATGTCTTCTGTTAAAAGATCCTCCTGGAAATATGCAAAGCAAGTCCACATAAATTATGAAATATAAAAGTTACGGAGATGGATTTGATTTTATATTAAAAAAAAAAATTGGGGTTTTGTTTCGAGCATATTCTAGTCTGACAAAATCCATCTACAAAGTTAGTGGCTATGTGCATCTAAGTCTATGGTGGATAAGTTTCAAAGATATTATGTAAGATATGGTCATGGCAATCTAACAAAGAACTTACCTGCAAAGCCTTGCACCACACATTGTATTTGGCTTTCTTATCTGGCAGGGCCTGCGGCTGTGGCCGGCGAGGCCTGACCTTCGTGCGCTTAGGTCGTCTCCTCAACTCTTCATCAGAATCACTACATGAAGACTCTTGGGCAGAACCTTCGTCGCTAAGCTCATCTTGAATCTGCATGTTTACTAAGGAAGGGGGGTTGAAAGCTTCAGGCCGAGCCAGCGGAATATAAGTCCCATCTTCCACGTCAGAATCCTCTAACTGCAACGAAATATACTACTAAAACTCCCACAGAACGTCCTTATAAAACATTGTACTTTCAAGGCGATTTGGACCTATTTTATCTAGTCATTGAGGGAACTTATAAACAGGAGTTGGGTAAATAGATTCGAGTTCTCTCTTTAGCCGCTCATAGAGCCCATATTTATGCTAAACACAACGCAAAGCGTAGAAAAAAAAGTGGTGACCAAATATGCATTCTAACCTCTCCTTCCTCGCGTTCCAGAGCCACCTCGATGTCTAGTTCTCCTTCTGTTGTAGACATCATTCTCAATTGCTGCTGGTAATAGTAAAATAAGGAAAATCATGAAACTATTCAACGAAATAAACCTAATTCCGCCTTTTTCACTACTTTCTGCGAGGCTGTCATTTTATCACCACAGACAGACAAGCAAGCAAGGTTATTTTGCGAAACAACCGTCATGTCAAGAAAGATGTCAAAAGATCATTTGTTTACAAGGTAAGCTTTATATGCAATATTCTTTAGCATATTATTTCTCTACAAAACATAAGTACTCTCAGAACAATGTAGTTATTGTTTCAAGTAGGTGCTATTAATTTATTCACAAAGAAAATTACGATTAATACAGTATTTACAATATGTATCTTATGTAGAAAATACACATGAAGCAGTTGAGCTATCTACACACCGTTGCAAACGGTTTATACATAGATAGCTCAACTGATCCAAATCAGTAGGTACTTAATTTATTTATGTGCATACATACTTTACAAGTGTGTTTACAAGTATGATTTTGACACATAACAATGTTTGTGTATAATGTATTGTGTATGAAAGGGTGAATAAGTTTTAAAGTGCCTCCGACTTTAGCTTAAGACCAAATTGTAACACTTATTTCGGCAAATAAAATGTATCTTGCATCTTGTGTTGTGTTCCGAACTTCCGATAAATATAGGTATAATTAACTAATCTAATCTTTCTTTCTTCGTAAACCACATTCATAGACTATAGACCACGCAACAGTACAAAGAGGTCCCTTCTTCCTCTATGAAAGAGATTGATTGAATGTTGAATGTCAAAGCATCGCGCGGGGATGGTATTTTTTTATAAAATTTTGCGCGAATATTTAAAATATTTAACTAACATTTTAGACCAAATCAAATCTATAATATTCCACCCAAGGGCTTCAGCGAAATATAATGTACGTTATAGAATATTAACTTACAGCAAGTAGGACGATATACTTACCTACTACCATCGATTAATGAATCTACTTACTACCTATACTTTCAGGGCGGCCTTCGAAATCGTTAGCAAGCTCACTCTTCGCCCTCATGAGCGGGAGTCCTTGATTGATATGAGAACTACGAGACTACCATCCGAGCTTTCAATAGAAAGTGAATATGATCCACGAATGCACCGTGAACCACGAAACCCTATCAAGTACCATTGATTATGATACCTATGTACTTCTTGTCCTCAAAGAGAGCTATAGGATAGGACAGATTTGAGTTCGACCAGGCTGTTTATAATGAGGAAGATGAGTTAGGCATTTTTTCCTGTTTTTATAGCTTAAATCAAAAGTCTAGAAGATTGTAAGGACAACTGTGAAAGAATTTTGGCGATAGCTCAAAAACTGAATTTTCTACGATTTTTTAAAGTTTGGATTTTCAAAATCTGTTTTTAGCCCGGCGATTTCGCGTGTGACGTCAGCCAGGTCCGATCGCTCACCCGCGCGTTTTAAGCGTTTTCTGCCTTTACGTTTCTATTTATATTTCTGATAAATAGGGAGAAAAGTACCAATATTTTTATGTAATATTGTGCCTCTAAGTCCTAAGGACACGTTTAACGCTTCAGATAAACTTTTTAACCACCGACTGAAGAAGAAAGGTGTTCTAAGTTTAAGGCTTTTTGTGTCTATGTGTCTGTACCTTTCAAGGCTCGTAGCTCCAAAAAATCACTCGTAATTTTTTTATAACTATTCTTGAAATGGAAAGCAGATAAATCTGGCATAGTTCTAAGCCAAGTTTGGTAGAAATCGGTGCAGCGGTTTTCAAGTTATGAGGATGTTTATCAGCCCTCGACACGCATTTTGAAGGGTTCTCAGGCATATATTGATTGTAGTTTGAAACATTTGGTTCTTATACCAGTATAACGTGAGCTACTATTTCTTAGTGTTTCATTGATTTTGTATATCAGGTAAGACTGGTAATGAGCAAGATTATGTTATCGACGTGATTAGCAATGTTTTTAACCCCCGACGCAAAAACGATGGGGTGGTAAAGTTTGACGTGTGTGTGTGTCAGTGCGTGTGCGTGTGTCTGTGCGTGTGTGTGTGTGTGTGTGTGTGTGTGTGTCTGTCGAATGCGCGCATTGGTGCGCGTGCGGATGCGGATGGTAGTAGTCTAAGTCATATTGTCTACTAAGGACGTGCCTAGTGAGACATTGTACTGTCAAGTACAATGCCTCACTAGGCACGTCCTTAGTAGACAATGTGACTCGCTAAGGAGAAGAAGAATGTGACTTACACTAGGACGTGCCTAGTGAGACATTGTACTGTCAAGTACAATGTCTCACTAGGCACGTCCTCAGAAACTAAGGACGTGCCTAGTGAAGCATTGGCTACTGAGGACGTGTCTAGTGAGGCATTGTCTACTAAGGACGTGCCTAGTGAGGCATTGTCTACTAAGGACGTGCCTAGTGAGGCATTGTCTACTAAGGACGTGCCTAGTGAGGCATTGTCTACTAAGGACGTGCCTAGTGAGGCATTGTCTACTAAGGACGTGCACGTGCGGATGCGGATGGTAGTAGTCTAAGTAACATGACAATGACAATGTGACTCGCTAAGAAGAAGAAGAATGTGACTTACACTAGGACGTGCCTAGTGAGACATTGTACTGTACAAGTACAATGCCTCACTAGGCACGTCCTTAGTAGACAATGCCTACACATACATATAGTGCAATGCCTCACTAAGCACGTCCTTAGTTACGAAGGACGTGCTTAGTGAGGCATTAGCAATGCATTGCTTAAGGACGTGCCTAGTGAGGCATTGTACTTGACAGTACAATGTCTCACTAGGCACGTCCTAGTGTAAGTCACATTCTTCTTCTTCTTAGCGAGTCACATTGTCTACTAAGGACGTGCCTAGTGAGGCATTGCACTATATGTATGTGTAGGCATTGTCTACTAAGGACGTGCCTAGTGAGGCATTGTACTTGTACAGTACAATGTCTCACCAGGCACGTCCTAGTGTAGTAAGTGTAGTGTAAGAAGAAGAATGTGACTTACACTAGGACGTGCCTGGTGAGACATTGTACTGTACAAGTACAATGCCTCACTAGGCACGTCCTTAGTAGACAATGCCTACACATACATATAGTGCAATGCCTCACTAGGCACGTCCTTAGTTACGAAGGACGTGCTTAGTGAGGCATTAGCAATGCATTGCTTAAGGACGTGCCTAGTGAGGCATTGTACCTACTGTACAATGTCCTTCGTTACTAAGGACGTGCCTAGTGAGGCATTGTACTTGACAGTACAATGTCTCACTAGGCACGTCCTTAGTAGACAATGTGACTTAGACTACTACCATCCGCATCCGCACGCGCACCAATGCGCGCATTCGACAGACACACACACACACACACACACACACACACACGCACAGACACACGCACACGCACTGACACACACACACGTCAAACTTTACCACCCCATCGTTTTTGCGTCGGGGGTTAAAAACATTGCTAATCACGTCGATAACACAATCTTGCTCATTACCAGTCTTACCTGATATACAAAATCAATGAAACACTAAGAAATAGTAGCTCACGTTATACTGGTATAAGAACCAAATGTTTCAAACTACAATCAATATATGCCTGAGAACCCTTCAAAATGCGTGTCGAGGGCTGATAAACATCCTCATAACTTGGAAACCGCTGCACCGATTTCTACCAAACTTGGCTTAGAACTATGCCAGATTTATCTGCTTTCCATTTCAAGAATAGTTATAAAAAAATTACGAGTGATTTTTTGGAGCTACGAGCCTTGAAAGGTACAGACACATAGACACAAAAAAGCCTCAAACTTAGAACACCTTTCTTCTTCAGTCGGTGGTTAAAAAGTTTATCTGAAGCGTTAAACGTGTCCTTAGGACTTAAAGGCACAATATTACATAAAAATATTGGTACTTTTCTCCCAATTTTTCAGAAATATAAATAGAAACGTAAAGGCAGAAAACGCTTAGAAACCGCGGGTGAGCGGTCGGACCGGCTGACGTCACACGCGAAATCGCCGGGCTCAAAACACATTTTGAAAATCCAAACTTTAAAAAATCGTAGAAAATTCAGTTTTTGAGCTATCGCCAAAATTCTTTCACTGTTGTGTTTTGGACGTAAAAATCTATCGATCTACATTAAAAAAAAAATACGCTCATCTTCCTCATTATGCAATATAATTGCTCATAGTCATAAGGCAGCATAGTTTAGTAGTGAGGGCAGGGCTGTGAGACAGTATAGTGGAGTACCAACAGTAGGTAGGGTTAGGTACTTCAATCTACTGCGGCATGCGTTTTCACATAACATAACAGTGTACCTAAATACCTACTTAGATACTCTGGGTGCTCATTGCTGTACCCGCGTACGTCTGGAACACTTTCTAAAAGTCAGTAGGTACTGACTGAGGCACCCCTCTAAAACCCCGTTTCCCCGATTCCCAAGGGTATGGATGGCCTACTTCAATCTCGTGAGGGCGTTGCTGGGCGCAGGAGTGCTAGGAGTTCCTCTCGCGATCAGTCAAGTTGGCATCGTTCTGGGACCTATGCTGGCCTTGTTCACTGGTTTTCTTGTTATTCACACACATTTGATTTTGGTAGGTACTTTTTGTATTACTAAAGAAGCACTCTATAATATATCTACTATCTACCTACAGGTAGGCATCTTAGTTATAGGTACCTATTAGGTTATAGGGTGTTCGGTGGAATCTTTTTCCCTAAATTAACTTTTTTGTAAATGTGTCTGTTCTGTTGCACTGTTTTCAAAATAAATAGTCGCTATTTTGATTGACCCTGCTTGACCTCATGACCCGAAAGGTTGAAACAGTGTTGCAAAATAATAGTGATGTCCTTATTTCTAAAAATCTATCTATCGATATTATACCTGTGATTAGGTATACCAAACTATTCTGATTATGATAAATTATATTACGTTCTATAATGTTTGGTCATATTTTAAGCTTAGATGCCTCAATGAAGTAAGTCGTCATTTGAAGATTCCGGGCATATCCTACAGATATGGGTTCCGTATAGCGTTACTGCATGGGCCGCCTATTTTTCAGCACTTAGGGCATCGAGGGCCGTAAGTACATCCTACAATAATAATACCTAGTATTCTAATAGGTAAGTAAGTACCTAGATACCTAATGAATAAGTAAGTAATTTATGTTACCCTATTATTATAAAAAAATTATGTTTGTTGAATACCTATAACAATAATTTAGTTAGGACCGTCTGATTTTACTAAAATAGGTATCTGTTTATAAATTATTGAACTGAAGTTTCTCTCTTTTCAGCACAATAATTGCAACTTTCATGATACTGAGTCAGCTTGGAATTTGCACTGTATTTGTAACTTTTACTTCCGATAGTCTGCGAGATGTTAGTAAAATTAATATTACACTAGGCACAGAAAACCGTAGCGTACCGCGTACCTTCCTACTTTTACTTACATAAATATGCAGGTACCGTCAATTGGGGGAATTTAAGACTGGAGTCAAACTTGGGACAAAAGTGTATGCAAAATTAATTTGCTCGTTGCGGCAAAACTAATGTAGATATTTCAGCCATTTTGCTGTCAAATCTCCCGGAGCTGCAAGAATATTACTCAGGTATCGCAAAAGTTTGTTATTATTAGCCTAAACTCTTTAAAAATACGATAGATCGTTACCTGTCAACTTAGAAATATAAATAAGCTGTAAAACTTTGTTTGTCTCGGCTTTGTTAATAGAGTTACGGTAAATTTGTTTGGAAATATCATAACATAACTTTATGGCCGTAATTTTGACGTTTACTTCGTGACAGTGCTACCAACCGTTCAAAAATAAAACGAAAAAATGTTAAGGTGTATTCACATTAGGGTAAATTGGGACAAACACATTTATATTTCCTCAAGTGGATGATGAGCAACTAGTTGCTCCGGAGAATGCATTTCGAGAGGAAGACATATTTTCCCTAAGTTTATCAAAGAATACTGTTGTTCTTAGTTAGAAGTGCCTTTAAAGGGTTATGTTTTTGTTAATCTAAAATTGTTAACTGATTGCTCATTTTATTAGGCTAAGTAGATATAGAAATGAAGCCAATGAGTGTGAAAAATACGATCTCTTAAGCTTAAGTTGTATTTTGATATTATTCTTTATTATAAATGTTTAAATGACGATCTCATATAATGTTCGAAAGATGGTAATTTTTGTTTACGTAATTTTTGAATTTCCTATGTTACTTTTGATACTAACTCCTTATAAATGATTAAATTTTTATATTTTTGTTAGGTAAGGATAGTATATATCTCTAAGCTAATATATATCTCTTCAGCTTAAGTCAATAAGACTTTAATTTCAAACTCAACTAAATTATTTGGTTAAGTTCATTTTAAAACAGAATTCTGTGATTTTTTTTAAATAAAAATGTTCCAATATGAATGCTACCTTATAATTTAGGTCACCAGTGATTTTAAAAAAAATATTAAATGGCTCAAGTTAAAGATACAGCAGTGTAACTAGGTTAAAACCTGTCAAAAGCATAGGTGTCCCAAATTACCCCTTCCTACAGGACAACTTGGGACAAGCACTTTTAAAAAAATATAATAAAAACTATCGCTAGAATCGTTAAGCTCACATGGAAATCATAAAATATAAGCGCCCACTGTAATTTAAAAAAATGAATCAGATATCTAAAGCAATGATTTTTATATTTTTTTTGTTCTTGAAGTTGAAAATCGTCCCAAGTTCCCCCGTTTGACGGTACCTACTTAATCTATGCAATAAATATTTTTTAAGATTGTAGGACTAGGACCAACAGGTGATATTTTCCAAATTATTATTGTTTTCATGGTTTAATACCTAGTACGTACCTACGTAGATTGATCGTAAATAACGATTTTGGCTGAATGATATTTTTTTAATCTATTTTAGATAATGGATTGGCAAAGTTCTAAGCCTGCACTCATGTCATTACTCATCCCATACCTGCTTTTGGAGTTCTTCATGAAAAATCTGAAAATTGTCAGCTACGTCGCCATGATGGGTAGGTACACTAGGTACCTAATAATTTATTATTATGTAGGCATGTAGGCATAATTGTTTTTATATGCTCGCCAGCTAAATAAATGTAACTAGTAGCTTCCTTTTTAGGCATTTTCTTAGATTTTTCTGGCTTTATTTTTCAGGTAATCTGATGAACATGATAGGTTTGATCTTGATATTCTATCATATCTTCAAAGAACCGCATGGTAGTGAAATAATCAATGGCACGACTGAAGCGTTGCCTATTCTTTTCGCTTTTGGAACTTTTCTTTTTAACCTGAGTGCTGTGGGAGTGGTAAGTGATGGCCTTTTGAACCGACTTCAAAAAAATAAGAAGGTTCATCATCTGGTGAAACTGGAAGATAGTCAAATTGAACTCAATTTTCCAAGTTTTGTAAACTTATAAAATTGTTTTTATCTTAACTAAAGACTTTCGTGTAAAAATGGGGAATAATCAGGAACTTTTGTTATTTTTTTTCAGACCCTTTCAATAGACAAAGCTCTCGTGAAACCAAAAGTTATGATATCTAAATACGGAGTTGTCAGAGTAGGTATTTTAGTGCCCACGGTAATTGCAACTGTCTTCGGGGTTCTAGGTTACTGGTCTTTCGGTACGATGGAGGAGAACGTACTTAGATCACTACCGTTTGATGACAAGTTGAGTCTAATTTACTTAAATAACTAGGTGAGGTCATGCTAAACATGACAGGCCTGAATATGATGAGATTATAATTTCTGTCCTTGTTTCAGTTCAGCCATGGCCTCCATCGGGCTGTACATGATTGCTATAGCCTTTGCTTATCCCATCCAGTGCTACCCCGTCATTCAGATAATACTTGAAGTTATCAAGAACCGTGATTTGGACAACGAGCCTTCTCAGCAGACGTTGAAAACACTGGAAAGCATTGCTAGACCCCTGTTTGTTATCTTAACTTGTAAGCATATACTTACCAAGCATGTTTGTATTCAGTGAAGTGTCGCTGTAGCGAATTTTAGAACGTTTTGGAAGAAGCAGGTGGCCAATAATGCATTGTCTCAAAATGCTGATTATTTGATTTAGTGTCCTTTGAGACATTGCTTGACTCCATCACTCTGAGACGTAATTGTGTTGAATCTCAGGGGTCTGTAACTGCACCGGTATTCATTATGTACCTAGTGTACCTACCCTTTCAAACGGAACACAGCAATTCGAGCATGACTGCTTGGTAGGAGGAACAGGCACGATGGTAGTACTTCCCTAGACGAATTATTTATCAATGAACCCTACATTAAGTGCTGTAATTAAGGTAAGCGTAGGTTTGAAGTACTTTGATTGTTTCAGTTGCTGTCTGTTACGTGGTGCCATTCCAAGGTCCCTTTGTAGCGTTCGTTGGAAATGTCTGCACCACAATGCTGGCTTTAGTCTTCCCAGCTATGATGGATATCAGTCTGATGTATCCCGGCCCTTATGGCAAATATAACGTGTACATTATCAAGGATATCATAATTATTGTTATTGGTGTTATTTCTTGGGTGTTTGGTGCCATTCTGTGTGGATATTTGATTTATGTTAGGATGATGTCAATGTATTCGCCGAATAATACTGATTATTTTCGAAGATAATGTTTTGGACACAACATCTTTTTAACCGCATTTTGTCTTTTTTTACGAGTATCTATAGTCACCCACAGATTATAGAAAGTAAGTATTAAGTGTTTTCTATATTCTAAGTAGTCACCATACCTGTCACCAAGTAGGGCATTGACATCATAGAGTAACGAGACTATTCTTTGATCGAAACGAGACAAAACTCAAAACATGACAGCAAAAAGTTATGTTACGAAAGCTGTCTTATTGACAAAATAAACTACCAAAGAAACGGAGGGAAATATTGTAAATCAATCGAATCAATCCAAAACACAATCTATAATTTTCCGTATGTACGGTCTACTATTTGTTTTACCAACATACTACGCCTAACAGTATTTAAATTTTGCTGATATTGATATGTTATTGCCATGATGTTGACGACTTGATTTCATGGAGGTGCTACAGGATGCTACTTATTATAATCCTTCGGTTTTATTTTGATTTTCCATATTGCTTATCAACCTCAGATTCGTAAGTACTTACACCTACCCACCTAATCCAGACCTATCCTGCTTTTACGTACCAACGCTACCGTCATCTTTTATACAAAGCTAGGTGCTTAGTTGTAGGTTTAGCACTAGTCTTTTTTTCACATTGCACCTAAAAATTGTCTACTTATTAAAATAGTGTAATAATTCGTAGGCAAAAGGTAAAAGTTTATATATCAAAGACAACCTTTCTTTTAGTACTAAACTGCCACTGTGGACTTGGGACTGTATTGATGAAAAGTGCGTGCCATACAAAGCAACGCAAACTGGAAAGTTACAGTCATTAGAAACATGTAACATGCTTTGCTCTTCAATCCAACTCTGGCCACAGCCAACAGGACAAGTCAGTTTGGCTACTACAGCGGTGCCTGTACGAGCTGACCTGTTTAAGCTGGAAACAGTGGCTGCACCGGCCAGAATCGTACGACAGCATATAAGAGACGCTTTTGAGCTGTTTCGACAAGATCTCCAAGGAATGGAAAAAAATTCTCGTGGATTCGAAGAGTGGTGTAATGTGCTGGTACACATTGTTGTTAGCGAGAGTGGTGATCCACGAATGCGACTGGATACAGATGAAAGCTATGAAATTCGGTTATACCCTGCGCAGAAAGCAGCGTTTACTTTATTAGTGAACATCACTGCACGTTCATTTTGCGGAGCGAGACATGCACTGGAAACTCTGTCACAGCTCGTATGGTTAGATCGCTATGCAGCTTCTTTACTGATACTGCAAGCAGCCACTGTCAAGGATGCTCCTAAATTCCCCTATCGAGGACTGTTGATCGATACAGCGCGCAGTTACTTTCCAACCAGTGCATTGCTACGCACTATCGATGCCATGGCGGCTTCGAAACTGAATACTTTTCACTGGCATGTAAGTGATTCGCAAGCATTTTCACTTCAGTTGAGCAGCGTACCTCAGCTGACTCAGTATGGCGCTTACAGTCAAAGAGATGTGTATACGGTTGATCAAGTAAGAACGATGGCACGCAGAGCAAGATTGCGCGGCATAAGAATTTTAATAGAAGTTGATACTCCAGCGCACGTAGGATGGGCTTGGGATTGGGGCCCTACGGCAGATGTTGGGGATCTAGCAAACTGCATCGATTCTGAGCCATGGCCTGCGTATTGCACCACCCCACCTTGTGGACAGCTCAACCCTAATAATCCCCATGTATTCGAAATACTAGACCGCGTCTACTCAGAAATCATTCAGCTGACTGGAGTCGATGATTTGTTTCATATCGGTGGCAGTGACATTTCAGAAAGATGTTGGGCAGAGAAATTTAACTTCACAGATCCCACAGAGCTTTGGATAGAATTCACAAAATCTGCACTCCAAAGCCTCGAATCAGTGAGTGGTAATTTACCGAATCTTACTTTATTTTGGACGTCGCGCCTTAGTGAACGCTTAAAAACTGATTTCAAAGGATATGTCCACAGCTTGGGTTTGCAAACGCGAGACGTGGAATGGGCTAAAAAATATGTGAGTGGACTGCGTACAGTGCTCTCGCATGAAGATTCTTGGGACTTAAATAGTGGCATGGGAGAGTGGTACCTACAAAACGGTGGTGCACCGTACACATCTTGGCAGAGAGTTTACGAGCACCGGCCATGGGTTAGGCATAGCTTAGGGGTTGTTGAAGGTGGTGAAGCAACGGTGTGGTCTTGGAGTTTAAGTGTGGGGGAGTTAGATAGTAGAATATGGCCTCGTGCAGCGGCGCTGGGTGAAAGATTGTGGACTGATCGGCCAGAAGGAGCGACGCGGCCGGTACATGCGAGGCTTGACGTCCACCGCTCACGCTTAGTAAGCCGAGGAGTGCAGGCTGCACCTATATGGTCTAACTGGTGCACACAAAATACCTATACATGTAATTAAAGTTTTATTAAATCACCATTGTGTAATATTTTAATTAAGAATGAGCGAAGCGAACTAAGATTCTATAGCCTTCATTCATTCTGTAGATATAGACATATCAAATTGCACATTTGACGCAGGCCTGCGTAAGGGACCTACGGACAGGAGTAGGAAGGTACCTACATAAGTAAAAGTTTTGCTATGCATGCTTGGGCGTAGGCACCGATTAGGTAAACACGACAGCGCTGAATAGAACATTGACAACGCTTACCACCGAACTGACCACCTAGGCAGGTACCTACCGAACACTGCATGCTGCCGTCGAACTATAAAAAATCGTTGCATTCTGCTATTATTTTTGCTTATAAATTGCGAAGACGACACGGACGAGTTGAAGGCGAGTGTCGCATCTGCGCGTGATAAGTTGTTTAGGCATCTACTCTTTGACCAAGAGAGACTATCGATATCGATAGAAATCAATGGTAGGTACATCAACTTTAACTAGGATACGGAAATGACAAGCTCCTGCCTTTCTGGGCGCTGAAGATTGCAATGGCTAAAGTGCTGGCTTGCTATTAGATAGATTAATTTAGTAGTAGGATTAGTAGGATCTAATAGATGGGTATTATCGTAAGGATTTTTTTTGTACCCAACCATAACCAAAAAGTAAACTCTTAAAAGTTACCTACCTTATTTCCTATTCCTACTTAATTTTATTTTTTATTTTTATTTATTTTCTTTAAAATAGGACTCCCAACACTAAAAAATTTATCGAATAAAACATTTTGTCAACCTATGTTTTTTAGGGAAATGTACATACCTAGGTGTTTATCAATATCGGTTTAAGTACCTAGTATTTTATTATTTTTATGAGGGGTGGATGTACCTATGAAAAGTTTTAACGAATTTTAAATTATATATAATTATTTAGAACTAAGTAACCATTATTCAAAGTCAAAGTAGTTTATTGGTATCTAGGTGTCGCAATGAATCTGATGATTCCTAATGGTATTAGAATGGCCCATCATTTCAAAAAAAATATTCACGACCATACTTGTCCCTCGTCGTACAAATGCGCCAGTTCGTACGTGAATGGCCTCTTAAATTTTTTTTGTGAAATTATCGTGGACGATTTGTATCGATGTCCCATCACTAGAATAGAGGAAGCGGATGTGACGTTTCGCGTCTATCTTGTCTATTATTTTATTTAACCTCACAATGTGGACGTGGCCTTACAACGGCAAACGTAATTTATAAAAATGAAATTGATTATCTCTAAATTCGTATTATTTTTTTATATATCAAGAACTCGTATGGTTTTCTTTGAAAATTTTCTATAATCATAGGAATCGAAATATTTTGTAAAGGTGCGGATACATTGAGCAAAAAAATATTAGGCTATGGTCAATGTGGCGGCCGAATGGCATGGTAGGAAAAGCGTCAAGCTATGGCGTTACAAGACTTTAGTAAATAGTGGTACCTATTTTGTAAATTCGTGTTAAGTGTAGTTTTATGTGTGAAAATAAATATGAGTAGATATTACGATTACGGTAACTCGTTATCTTGGTGAGTACTTTTCGTTATCAACACTTGACAACCATATTGCTTGCATGTTGTGTACGTTTTCTGAGAAAACAATACTTTACTTTCTAGGAACTCTATTCATTCCTTCTTATTTATTGTTTTTAAATTCTAAACATGAGCCCGTTCCTACGGATTGAATACGTAGCTAGTCGGTTTTTGCCGGGTTTTTTGAAAGAATATCGTTTACATAGAAAGGACCTAACACACAGGGTTGTAACGTGGTGGTCGAGGCTAAATAAAATGTTCAACAAAAAAAAACCAATCGTGGTAATTTTGTTAAGGCTTTTAACACAATTCTTCCATTACAACTACGAAGGTACATTATTTTTATTCTAGTGTCTAAAAAGTACATAGTAGCCTATTACAAAAGCGAATTTTGAACTCGGTACATACGTGTATTCGTCCAAGGTACATACTAACAACTTGACTATAGGGCTGCCATGACCTAAATTCCTACGCTTGACAATTATTTCCAAAACATAAAAAAAAATCATATAGATTTCACCTTTAGACTTTTTGAGAAACCCTCCAAATGCCTATTCAAACTAAAGCCGGAATGCACATGCCTGTAAATAACATGCCAGGTGCTTATAAACCAGCATGCCAGTTACTGGCATTCTGTGGAGCCATGATACACATGCCTGTGGGTGATACACCAGTTTCTAGAATCAAGCTTCTACATGCCAGTGACGTGCTACTAAATGGACCACTTGGCATGCAAGTCTTCCTCTCCTCCCCACTTCCCTGCGAGGGGAACAATCAGTCTCATTAAGCGGTTATTAGACTATGCAATCTCAAGTCAGACTTACTGATAGAGATGTAACGTGATGAGTTGAGTTATTTCGAACTCAAGTTATTTGAATTTACTCGCATCTAGGACTTGCATGCATATAAAGTCATACAAGTGAAAATCTAGCACCAATTTCTCTAACCACTTACGTTGCATACGGACCTAGTTGAGTCAACCCAATTGGCGGCTTGAGTCAAGGTTCAGTTTAACTAAAATAATTCGAGTTCGAAATAATTCTACTCATCACGTTACATCTCTATCAGTAAGTCTGACTTGAGATTGCACAATCTAATAAGCGCTTTACTTAAAGCCAGTAGCTTAGTTCTTACCAGTAACCGGCATGCATTAGTGCTAGGTAACAAGCATGTGTATCCTGGCATAAGACATGAGAGGAAAATTGGATGAATGGCAGTACTGGATTATGGTATCTGGATCGATGTTGAGTGCTCCTGGGCATCAAAGAGGTAATAGTTCACTTCTGGTGCCTGGAGAGGATATCAGGCCCAACTTCCGTGCCGGAGACTATAAAAAGATGCTATTAGGCGGCTAGCTCTGTTCAATTTGACCATAACTCATACATCGAACTCGCAATTTATAAATGACATACTGAGCTGTAGCCAGGTTTTAATTTCCGACATTGTTATTATTGTAGCTTTTTTATCCCATTCACTTCAAATGTGTTTTTTAGTGTATATTATTCCTTAAACACTTAGTTTTGAGGGTAAAAAAAAAGTAAAAATCATGTTTCTCCAAATGCCCCACTCCCTGTTGGCAACCAACTACCCTTACCCTTAGCACCAATTGTGGTTTGATGCTGTACTTTTTATTGGTCTGTACTTCTGAAGTGAGAAAATACATTATTTTGTTTGTGTCAATAGGTAACAATTATTCATCCATGGTATGCTCATCCTCCCTACATTGTAACAGCAGCTACTCTCAAATTTGCCTGCAGATCTGTTATGTGTATCCATGTTATTTATCGCTACTTGACAGAATTTTTCTTAGTTTTCTTGTACATAAAATGTCCTGTTTGCCTCCAATATTAAATATGATATAATTTTCTGGAAAATTTCAACGACAGGACTACCCCTTATTTCTCTTGCCATTAAATTTCTGTATTGCGATTTTTCTGGGTTGACCAATAAAGAATGATATCTGTTAATAAGTTTTCTCTCCTTAGCAATGACCGTTCACAGCTGCAGTGGAATAATTTGACAAATCATTTCCTAAAGGATCACCAAACCAACATAAAAGTTCAAATTCTGCGTTTATGGACCTATGATTTATTTATCTAGACATTAAAATTCAAATGCTGCAAGACTTGTTTTAACCATTGACGACTGAATGGATAATTATTCAATTGCAGATGTACCTCTATTAAAGCCCCTTTCCCCGTCGTTGTCCGGTGGCGTAAGAGAAATAAGGAGTCACGAGCCATTTCTTTCGCGTCGTCAAAGAAATTTTCCAGAAAACCTCTATGGTTAACCCTTCATTTACATTAGTTGTCCATTTTTGGACTGCTGAATTTCAGTTGACATGAGACGGTCGCACGTCAACAATGGTTAAAACACGCTCTTCAGCGAGAGTAGGCAGTGCGGCAACCAGTGCGCCCGCTGAGAATGGAACCTCCTCCGAACTTAGGAGTCGACTCCGAACCACAGAGAATGGCCACCGCTCACAAAAGGCCACTAATAACTCTAGGCAAGTGCCCTCCTGTCGCGTATGCCACGCCACTAGCTGTTAGCATGTCCCAACAACGCCGTGGTTTCAATGTTCACTTTGCTATGCTGTTCCCTGAAAGTCTACCAGGTGAAGCATGACCACGCTTCTGGTGTCGGTTTCGTGTTGATGTTAGGTTCACTCGCAGCTTGAAGGATTGTGGGTTCTATGTTGTAGAGATGTAAGTATATTGTTGGTTGTCAGGAATGGCCCGGGCTCGATGTCGTCGGGCAACGTCGGGCAGGGTGGGTCGCAAGGCAAGGATCCGCTTGCACCCGCCTTGCCTGGCTCCCGGAATGCGGGCATGTACCAGCATCCCGCAGTCACCGGGTACAACACACAGGACTCACGATCGCAAAATATACCCTCGGTATGATACCACTTGTCTTAAAACAACTATTTAGTTAGAAAACATGTCAACCCATTTTATTTAGATTCAGCAAAATCAGTATAGAACCTACATTAGATTTTCATTAGCGCACATCGTTTGGTAGATTTAGATAGCAGCGTCTAAAGACGTGTACCTATTAGACTAAGTACAAATAAATTAATGGGAATAGTAGCTAGGTTATTTATTTTAGATGTACTTATAATCATCATCAACATAATAATATACCTAGGTACACTGATAATAGTATAGAGTTACATATTAAAAGACATTATATTAATTTTTAGTGCTATACCTACTTAAAGATGACAAGGTGCATGCAAATATTATAGAACTAGTTATTAAACACGCCACACCATCTTTTTGCACGCCCAGGAAGACTGGCAGACAATGCTCTTAGCATTAAGTCCTCCTAGCACTACCTATTTGTGTGAAATTTTAAAATAAATTAAATAAATAACTAGGGTCGAGCGAGTAAAAAGAATAAGTTGATCTAGGGAGGTTTAAAAACATCCAAATAGTGTACTCTACAGCGTCCGAGTTTCTAAATCAAGGATCGAGTTGCGCTTACAATGGTTATCATCGATTTTCGAGGAATTAACTCGGGCACAGCACTCAGCTCATACGAATGATCAACGAGAGACAACATAATTATTATAATATGCGTAATTTAATTACGCATTATATCTACAACTTTATGGAGAAACGCTGCTCGAGACCGACAGCAATGAAAGAGCTCAGAGAGTATGCAAATGCAGTTCTAGAAAGGTTAATTCATTACCAGGTAGAATTGAACGGAATCACACTTACAGGCTCGACAGAATCAGATGTACGCGAGCAGTATGTACCACGGTTACGGCGCCGGCGCAGGCTCTGCAACCCTGGCCCCCATGCCATCACCCTCGCCCACGGCTTCGCTACCGCCCTACCCCGTGCATCCAGACGTCAAGTTCAAAAAGTAAGTATCTGAAGAATTAAAACGATCAATTAATTTGTTTCTCCAAAACCTAAACTGTCAAACGTTAGAGTAAAACAAAATTGACAAATAGTTTGGTACATAAAGCTGGTAAAATTTACCGCGGTAAGAGAACTTCAAAGGAGTTGAAGTTAAAAGTTTTAAACACAATTAAAACGACTCCAGATATAGCGAAAGCAAAGGGGTAATTATTATTTCTTCACGGTCGCATTTATTTTGCGCCTGTCTCGTTCCATTATACTTTTACTAGCTTCCGCACGTAACTTCGTCCGCGTCTCGTTTGATCCTGTTTACTTTCCGGAATAAAATTAGCCTATGTGTTTAATTCAGGTTTCGAACTATATATATTCCATGTTCATCCAAATCGGACCAGTAATTTTAGCGCGATTGAAACACAAAGATCCAAAGTAATCTAAACTGTGACATTTATAATATTACCAAGTAGGATTTATGCAGTTCTACTTTCAAGTAGTCTCCATATTATGTTCACAGATTGCCATTCTACGACGTGCTGGCGGAACTGATGAAGCCATCGACGATGATGCCGATGCAGCAAGGCCGTATGCAAGAAGGCACCTACGTGTTCCACTTGACGCCGCAGCAAGCCACTGAGATCGCGTGCGGGAAAGATATCATCGGCAACACGAACAAACTCGACTATGTAGTACAGGTGAAACTTATTTTAATTTCTTCCGTCAAACAAAAGAGGGATGAAGTATGATTTGTCTTATCTAGAGCAGAAACGTTATCTAGGTGATAGTAGTCACGACGAATCTATTAACCTCTAATGTATTCGCGCAGAACCCATTTTTGGGTCGAATTCGAGGTAAGCCATCGGCTTGTTCCATCATCCTATCCTATCCTACTATCCTATCCTACTTCTTACTAATATTATAAATGCGAAAGTTTAGATGTTTGGATGTTTGTGTTTCAATCACGTCAAAACCACTGAACCAACTTGGATGAAACTTGGCATATATATAGTTCGTAACCTGGATTGACATATAGGCTACTTTTCATCCCGAATAATTAACAGGATCTATAGGATAAAATGAACGAAAAGGATTAGCAGCGCCAATTGGCAAGAGGATTTCATTGTCATGTCATGTCACGTCAGTTTGACAGGGCGTAGTACTACCTCTTTGGTCTAACAACTAGCGTTTGACATTCCAGTAGGTACGAGTTCGGTGTAATGAGGTGTAATGTCAAGTTTCTCAAAGAAGTATCCGCTCGGTACACGCACAGATAATATAATGTACACGGAAACTGTAGACGCGTACGAAGTCGCGGGTAACTGCTAGTTTAGACATATAAAAAACAGCAGGAAAGTAGTACTAGGGCTCTTTGTGAAAGAACTCGTCCTGGTAAGTACTAGCACCGTACCTATTTCGTGCTTGGCACAGTGATGCTCGCATTGCTGTGTTCCGGTTTGAAGGGTATGGGTGCCGATTACAGGCACATGAGACTTAACACTTTTATGTCTCGAGAGTGATGGGCGCAGTGCAATGCACCACGGGGCGCGTCCTCAGTGGACGTGCTCGGTGAGGCAATGCATTATTATAGGCCGAGGTAACCCCTAATCAGGTGGGTCATCGGCTTATCCCATCGTTTAGTTGTATAAAAATAAGAAAAGCTAATTTTTCCGCACAACAGTACATGCGCATTCGTTGCTGCACCTAACACCAGAGGGATAAAGATCTGTGACTGCTCAAGCATTGATTCAGACTCAAGCAAGTGACAGGCGTCACAGCTCAGTCGGTATAGCTCTGCCTTCCGTGCTGTGGGTCGTGGGTTCGATCCCCACCAAGAACAAACATTTGTGTGTGCCAAACATAGATGTTTGTTCCATGTCTGGGTGTTACTATGTATTATAAGTATGTATTTACAAAAAAAAAGTATATAAGTATTCTATCAGCATCTAGTTCCCATATTACAAGCTTTGCTTAGTTTGGGACTAGAGGGCGTCGTGTGAAATGTCCATGAATATTTACCTATTTATTTATTTTATTTATAGATAGTATGAAAATCTCTACTTAAATTTTACTTAAATCTATGCTAGAGTAACAATTTCTTTATCAGAATATTACATGACATTACATTATCTCGAAAGTTTCAAAAGTACCACACTCAAGTGGAGTGTGGATTGTCACTACGTGACTTCAGTTTTTAATGTTTATTTACAGGCACAACTGAGGTTCTGCCTTCTGGAATCGTCATGTGAACAAGAAGATCATTTCCCACCTAGTGTTAATGTTAAAGTAAACAACAAAATGTGCCCACTACCAGTAAGTGTTGAATTAATCCTATCCTATCCTACTAATATTATAAATGCGAAAGTTTAGATGTTTGGATGTTTGTGTTTCAATCACGTCAAAACTACTAAACCAACTTGGATGAAACTTGGCATATATGTAGTTCGTAACCTGGATTGACATATAGGCTACTTTTTATCCCGAATAATTAACAGGATCTACAGGATAAAATGAACGAAAAGGATTAGCAGCGCCAATTGGCAAGAGGATTTCATTGTCATGTCATGTCACGTCAGTTTGACAGGGCGTAGTACTACCTCTTTAGTCTAACAACTAGCGTTTGACATTCCAGTAGGTACGAGTTCGATGTAATGAGGTGTAATGTCAAGTTTCTCAAAGTATCCGCTCGGTACACGCACAGATAATATAATGTACACGGAAACTGTAGACGCGTACGAAGTCGCGGGTAACTACTAGTATTTACTAAATCTAATCTAGATTATAATTTTGCATTTTTTAGAGTGAGGGAAGCGGACAAAAATCTTCGCGTACTAGTTTGTTGAGGGACAAAGTTTTGAAAGATCTCCAAATACTTAGCACATATTTCCTGAGGCATGACTGTGACTTTTGAGTATATTTGTTAGAGTGAGATACAATGCCCTTTTAGAAGGGGTAATTTCAGCTGAATCCCATTACAACTAATTCATCTCTCTCAGAACCCAATACCCACAAACAAGCCAACACCAGAACCAAAGCGGCCACCTCGACCAGTCAACATTTCGTCTCTAGTGAAGCTTTCACCGACGGTAGCCAATCAGATCCATGTAACCTGGGCAGCTGACTTCACCAGGGCTTACGTACTGGGCGTTTTCATGGTCAGAAAACTGTCTTCCGCTGAACTGCTGGGCAGACTCAAGAATAAGGGAACTAAGAACCCTGATTATACCAGATCGCTGAGTAAGTATTACATAGCATGCATTACAACCCAGTTCTAAAGCTTGTGCCAGACATCAAACAATCAATAAACAAGTACCTAATACATATTTTTCTAATCCAACATAGTCAGTAAAAGAAAAGTTATAGGCAACATCGCATCGTTTCTCGCAAAACACAAGTCTTATAATTCGTGCTAGACATTGAACGAGGTTATCGGACAAAAAACTCAGGTGGTCGACATAGCTCAGAGGATTAGCAAGCTGAATGTCGGCCATGTTTGCCGTAGAACCGACAATCGTTGGAGCGAGTATAACTTGAGTGGAGACCGCGTTTAGGCAAGCGTAGTGTAGGACGCCCTCCGGCGAGATGGGGCGACGATCTGAGAAATGTAGCGCAGACACTGGATGAGAAGAGACGAAGACCGAGCTCAATGGCACGTCGCGGGAGAGACCTACGTCCAGCAGTGGATCGATAAAGGTTGATGATTGAACAAACTGCCCAAAAATTCAACTAATTTTTCTTTTCCTTCCTTCTAGTTAAAGAAAAGCTATCAGAGGATTACGACAATGAGATAGCCACGACTTCGCTCCGCGTCTCGCTGATGTGTCCGCTCGGCAAGATGCGAATGTCGTGTCCGTGCCGTCCGGCCGCGTGTCCACATTTGCAATGCTTCGACGCGTCACTGTTCCTGCAGATGAACGAACGGAAGCCCACGTGGCTGTGCCCTGTCTGCGACCGGCCGGCGCCCTATGACACATTAGTTGTGGATGGGTAAGATAATATTACATCTAGTTTTATTATAAAACTAGCAGTTACCCGCGACTTCGTACACGAGTACCTTTTCCGTGTACATTATATTATCTGTGCGTGTACCGAGCGGATACTTCTTTGAGAAACTTGACATTACACCGAACCCGTACTCGAATGTCAAACGTTAGTCGTTAGACCAAAGAGGTAGTACTACGTCCTGTCAAACTGACGTGACATGACATGACATCATCCTCTTGCCAATAATTGGCGCTGCTAATCCCGTTTTTTCATTTTATCCTGTAGATCCTGTTAATTATTTGGGATAAAAAGTAGCCTATGTGTCAATCCAGGTTACGTACTATATATATGCCAAGTTACATCCAAGTTGGTTCAGTAGTTTCGACGTGATTGAAACACAAACATCCAAACATCTAAACTTTCGCATTTATAATATTAGTAGGAAGTGGATAGTAGGATAATTTGTACTGCCGCCAAGCTGTGATGCTCACGTTTCTGTGTTCTGGTTTGAAGGATGGGTGCCAGTGCGATTACAAAAACATGTGATCACCTTTATGTCTCAAAGTAATGCATCACAGGGCACGTGTTCAGTAGACAAGTTCAGTGAGGCAATGCATAGGCAGTGATTACCACTTATCATCAAGTGGGTCATCAGCTTGTTCCAACATTTAGTTGTAAAAAAAAACGATAAAATAATAATGGTCACTACTTAATAATAGTGAAGAGCAATAAACCTTATTTTCTGTAGTTCTAAGTAAATAAATAAATATTCAGGGACATTTAACACAACACCCTCTAGTCCCAAACTAAGCAATGCTTGTAATATGGGAACCAGATGGCTAATAGAATACTTATATACTTTTTTTTTTGTAAATACATACTTATAATACATAAGTTATAAGTTAGTTATAAGTGTGTACAATACGTTCAGTAGCATCTCTGTATAGGTAACATGTTTCTAACGTTGGCATCCCACTGCCTATCTCCTTTCACAGTATTACACTATAACCCTCAACAGATACTTCCAAGAAGTGCTCGCGTCGCAGCGTCTGCCGAGCGAGTGCAACGAGATCCAACTGCTGAAGGACGGTAGCTGGGCCGCCAACATGCCCGCGCCAAGAGTGCCGCAACAGGAACAAACGCAAGCTGAAACATCCGTCACTCTCATCTCTGACGATCTAGGTAACTGGGGGTAATCATGGACAAATCTGACAGCCGCCGCGTTACGTAAACCTAACGTATTCGAATCATATTGCGCGTCAACGCCAGCTCGACTGCCAAACGTTGTAGTGTCACCGCGCAGTGTATCTCGGATACGCTAGCGTAAAGAATTGACAACGAATAAATGTGAAAATCGTAAACGGATCGTCATTTACAATTGTCATATTTATTCGTTATCAAGGCACTATTCAACTAAAACAATAATACATATTCTGAGATCCAGAGTAGTGCCATTCAGACTTGACTAAAAGAAATGACTTTTAAAATAACATAAAAATATTTCACCACAACGTTATGTAGACATAGGTATCAGCAAAAGGTGCTCGTCTATAAACTAATAAATAAATATGTTCACAGAAGTAATACCAGTAGACGGTGACAAAGGTTCGGAAGCGAAGCGCGCGGCTGTCGGTGAAACCCGCACTCCAAAAGCGGCAGAAGCGATGGTAGATCTCACTTCAGACTCTGAAGACGAACTCCCTTTGAAGAGGAAGGTCCCTCTGCCGAAGGGAACTCCTCCGGAGCCGAGGGAAATCAAGAGTGATGACAATTATTCATCTTCTGGTAAGTACATTTCTTGGCTGTTCATTTTCTGTTGTGTAGCACATTTCTTAGTTATACATTAACGGCTTGATTAGCGAACACTTAGAAGGGCTTGAGTGCCAATCTGCAATGTAAACACGTGACATGTCACTGTGCACATCCAAGGCCCACAGAGCTATTTTGTTGCAGCAGCAGTAGAAGCGGTATCATCGAGCGGGTATCGGTCCCCGAGTGCCGGCGGGGGCGGGGGGGTCATCTCCCTGGACAGCCCCTCGCCCCCCGCGCCCGCCTCGCCGCAACCCGCCGCGCCTGACACTGCGCTCAACGACCGACCGCATCTATCCATCACACCTATCGACAGATGTGAGACATTCTTTTTTTACTTGATTGAGAGTGTCCTCAGGTCCCATCACCGATTAGGTGATACCGTCAAATAACTTCTCTCTCTCACAAACATTTTCGAACGTATGTTTGTTGATAATTTATACTTACTTACAAAAAACATGACTTAAAGATATAAAATCACTGACTGTAGTTATAACTGTGACAGGCGTCACAGCTCAGTCGGTAACGGCTCTGCCTTCCGTGCTGTGGGTCGTGGGTTCGATCCCCACTGAGAACAAACATTTGTGTGCGTGGTAAACATAGATGTTTGTTCTATGTCTGGGTGTTACTATGTATTATAAGTATGTATTTACAAAAAAAAAAAAAACAATGTATATAAGTATTCTATCAGCCATCTAGTTCCCATATTACAAGCTTTGCTTAGTTTGGGACTAGAGGGCGTTGTGTGTAAAGTCCATGAATATTTATTTATTTTATTTATAACAAATTGGATCCTTCGTAACGCATGTACATTGTAAATAACGCCATGTTTGTGTATAGGCACGAGCAATAGCACAGAACGCAGTGAAGAAAACGATGCAGCCCCTACTCACTGGGCGCCCTACGCTGACAATGAAAGGTATTATAAGCTTGTTAAACCTTTGCATCTAATCTAGATTATTTAAACAGCTTCAGGAGCCATTTTGTCCAGGCTCTTATGAACGGGGCGCCGCAGTGCCAGCATGGAGTAGGCTTGCCCAGCACCGCCTCTCAGCCTAATCGGCCTTATCCACAAGAAAGACAAGGTCATACGTGCGGAGCTGACTAAGCAGCCGGTTTCCTCACGATGTTTATCTTTACCGTTAGAGAGCACTGGCATTGCGCACATATACATTTTCAGAGTAGAAAAACCCATTAGTACATGACCGGATTTGAACCCACGACCTTAGAATCAGAAGGCGGGGTCGAGACCAGCGGTGGTCTTTTAAAACGAGGCATTTACAAATTCAATCAGATAACTTCAGAAAAATTTTCTGTGGCTCTGATATTAATAGTATTATAATAGCAATGATATCTCTTCTAACAGATACTGACTGAGGGCGAAGAGTGACCGCCCATTGAACACCAGCGGCCATTCTTCAGAAGGCGAGGAGCAGGAACAGGATTATCCAGAAGTACCTATACTTCAAAGCATATAGGCTTCCATCTCGAGCAAAATCTACTGCTGTATAACACCGCGAGTAAAGGCTGGTTTGCACTGAACCAGTGATTGGAGAGTAGAACTAACTAAGTGTACCTAAATGACAGTCAAATAAATGCGCTCTCATAGTGCACTCTACTATGTAACTATAACTCCGGGAATATACAGCACCTATTTAAAAACCAGTGTAAAATAAATTTTTGTCAACCTATCGATAAATTCATTTCAAAATCAATTTAAAAAAAAAAGCGCAAAAGCTTAAACAACAGCGATATGTAATCGCTAGTTTTTGCCCATGATTTTTTATTTAAAAACCAAAAGGTTAAAATTTTTGTCAGATTATTAACGACTATTTAAATTTTAGAATGTAAGTTAGCTTAGAACTAGCACAATAGGGCCGTGTGTCCCAAAGAAAGTTGTTTCCCACAGCGGTCATGAAGTATTGTGTTTTAGTTTGTATTTATCGCTGATTTTCATTAAAAAAAATTACTAGATGTCGAGTACAGTCAGTGACAGATTCATCTTTAGGTTCACTGATCTAAAGCCTGCTGGTTCCAGAAAAAGAACAGTTAGAGTCCATATTCCCCTATTTTCGTTGCTGACTGTACCTACTTTACGTGGAGTAGGTATTTGCCTAATGTTTATGTTAAATTTAATGTTTTTTAACATAAACATTATGTAAATATAAAATAATAATACTTAAAACATATTTTCCTATGTTTTGGTTAATTAACATAACTACAGTGCCTATACGGCAAATATTTATTTGATATATTTTTTATTACGCCCAAACAGTAGACTAACATAATCGGCGATTTGTCTTCACAAAAAATCAATTAGTTAGTACCCGCTAAAACAAGTGGAGTCATTGTTTATTGTAATAAGAAAAATAATGAATAAAATTGCATTATTTTTCACGAAAAATTCGCTAAAGCTTATACTGCGCATTGTTGAATCTGTGGTCACAACATAAGGTTACATTCGTTTGTACTCACGTACAGTCAGCTCCATAAAATAAATTGAGGTTTTGAAATACTCAAACTCCTTGGCCAAAATATATGCAGATGGTTTCTATAAGTAACATTTTCGTGATAAAAATTGTATGCATCTCAGATTGTGAATTGACTTCATTATATCACTGACTGTACCGAGAATAACCTATTCTTAAAAATTGTACCATGTAAGTTTTAACACTAGCCAATTCAACTTCTATTTATTTCATTTACTTATAAAATATATGAATATGTTCAATGCTACATTATTTGTCCCCAAAAATCTAAAATCTTCATGATTATGGGCCCAGAATCTTGTCCCCAAAAATCTAAAATCTGTAAGGCTGTGGGCCCAGAGTCTTAAAAATCATAATGTGCTGTCTGTGATACATACTTCAAATATTTTTTGTTGATTATGTAGTTGCTAATGACACTCAAAAAAACTAAATAAATATTAATTTTATGTAAAGGGGCAACTAGTGTAAATAGAATAGGTACCTAAAAATGTAAAAAAAAAAACAAAAATGTTTAGAAGAATACTTTTGAGGTTACAAGTTTCAATCTAGATTCTAACTGCACTCAAGTATAGATTTTTTGGCACTTTAACAAACATCTGGTAAAAAGCTATGCTTGGGGGCTTGAGTCTTAAATCAAAACTTGCAGGATACAAGGAGAGCCTGATTCTGATTGACACTAAAACAAGATTCATTCATTGAATCTTAGCATTTCATTATAATCATTAAAACACAATCATCTGTTTATAAAACCACTTCATTAGAATAGTAGAAAATTGTTAGATCATTTTGTTTAACAATATTATGCTTGTTAGTAATTAGTTACCTATTATCGAGTACTGCAGAATTGTAGATCTTGATGATAATGATGTCTACTTTCCTAATATACCTTTGACAGCGCTAAAATTATAGTGTTGTTCATGTTATACGAAGCGACTGGCAACATTTTTAGTGCTGTAGGAAAAATGAAACGACATCATTTTTTACCGTTTCAGCAGTATGTATATTAGGTAAGTATGTCAAAATTTTCATATTCGTCTTACTTGATAAAATAGATTAAAATTTATTTATGGTAAGATTGTGTGAATATTTTGTGTGATTGATTATTATATTGAAGTACCTAAGATTTGAAGCGGAAACATTAGCTTCTTATGGTGTTTATAATAAGATATTTACCTAAGTTATGGTTATGTAGAATTAAATAAATGTAAATACTTTCGTTTTGTATTTTAACTACCTTCCAAATCCTGTATGCCTGTGTTGGTGTTGCCTTGGACGAATTAACACACAGTAACCTATGATTTTCTAAGTACCTATCAGTAACTTACTGCATGTAGTAGTTACATTTTCCTGTTATTTGTTGTTCAACTAATTAAGAAAACTAAAGGCTACTTTTAAAAGTTTAAAATGTAGAGTAGTGCACAGCCGAATACTGAATATTCTGATTCTTGAATTTTAAACGTCACATGCCGGTATTCCTTTTCGGGTATCATATCACGCTATGTTACTACTACTTATATTATAATCTGTGGTTACTACTTCTTACTGCCACAATTATTAAGAGGCTGTTTTTGATACCCTATTTAGCTACTATGCTTTGTGCTGGGTTATTTTTATCTTACGGTAGCTACTACATACGACTACATAAAAAAATATGAACCTGTCCAACCAACGCATGCGATGATCCATCAACATTATGAACGTAGCAGTAAACTATGCAGCTGGTACCGGAAAGTACCAATAAAAAGAAAAGGCAATAAAACATGCAGCAGTGAAGCGGGCAGGCAGAAACATCCAAGCCGATTCAACGACCTCAGTCGCGATACCTACATTGAACTGACGTATAATTAATGTAATGAATGGGCGACTGTTCTGCTGCCGCTACAAACTTCATTTATTTGTCTATACTATTTCTGCGGATCAGCGAATAGCTCTGCGGTTTGAGGCAGGCAGGCAATCTCTCTACAAACTCTGTAGTTTACCTACTCTGTACGCGCCCTTCTCGCATTTTTTATGCCGCCCCATAAAACTTTTTCTCTCATTCTTACTCGGCTCCCCCCGCCTATCTTCATCTCGTTCCCTCATACACCTCGCGGACAGGGGGACACGTAGCGTAGCGTGCCTCGCTTTGACGGAGTTCCGCGGTCGTCCGCCGACTCAACGCGGCGCTGACGTGCGTTTCGCTCCACGAGAACTGTTCATGTTCATTGCAATAAAACCAGTGTTATTCCTATTTGTTTACTGTAAAACTTCGCCAATGGATTCTACAACGGCTTCCTGAGGATATTTGACATGACTGTGTTGAGTGTACTGTTTGTGTACGAAGATTGTGAAACTGGTTGGCCGTGTTGTGTGTTGAATGGTGATTAGAGTAATTTACTTTGGTTTTACGGTGTTAGGGTAGGTGGTTATCGATCGTTGAGAGACAAAGCTGTGGATTGTGATCTGATGCTGTACTTAAGGTAAGTTGTTGTGTATGGTGTGGCATGCCAGGGTGCTTGGTGGATCCATTAGATCGCCGTGGATGTAAACTAAACGGCCCTCAGCGGCCGGTGCCGCGGTGCGGGGGAACTTGCTTGCCCCACACGGACCACATAAAAGTTTACAGAAGGGACACTGCATGCATGCATTATTGAAGTTTGCCTACCTGCTATTAAAATTTATAATATTCCGATAGCATTACAAAAGCTCAAGCAGTTTTTCATCTAGGTAGGTAGGTACATAGTTTACGAAACCATTGTTATCCTGTACCTACCTATACCTACTTACCAACTAATTGGGTACCTACCTGCTTAGGTATTTGTTGGTTACCTAGGTACTTACTTACCTATTTAATTAATTTCAGTTAATAGTATAATTAGGTAGGTAAGTATAGTATTGACAGCTGCTAGCAACCTACCTACCTAGAAAGGCGGCAGGTAGGTACAGTCCATGCGGGCTCCTCAAAGGTAGGTAAGGTACCTATTATACCTAAGCTCCCGGGAGCCTGCGGTTATTCCATTCAATTCTGAATCCCGGACAATGACGAAAGATATCGAGGCACGCGCACGTACGATAAATAAAAAGTTTAGCCAACATCCATCAACGGAAATAAAATATTGCATTATCGGTAAAGAAGTCCCACCTATTGAGAAAAAGGAAAATATCACTCAACAGGATCTCTCTAGAACAAGATCAATGAGTTGCCTATGTTTATCGATACCACAATCGATCCGATAGCAAAACAAACATCGCTATTTAAAATCCAGGAATCCTTTGATCTTTCTTTTTCCGTTCAGGTTGGGTAACTTTAAATTGAATTTAACTAGGTAATCATAATGAAAACCGCTACTAGTAGCTACCTATCTGCATGCAGTATCTCTCTTTATGTGATTCAGATAGGTAGATAAGACAAATAAAAGAGATCTTTACAAGTATCTGACTGAAATGCTAATGTTGAATCTTGATTGACGGGTGATCAATCAATAAACGCACTGGTTTCAATGAGTCAAATGACTGACTTTCACATCAATAACGAAATTCCTATACATACATACTATCTAATCTATCTACAGTACCTACGTCGTGTCTTCGTATATGTTTAAAAAGCACTTCGGTTTCATAAAACATGAATGACGATCACGAAGACAAAAACCCTCTTTCTATCGTACCGTACGCAACATTTTATTGAAGACATGGCGTTCAGCATTCTAATAGCGCTTTATAAAAATACCTTATCCTCGATAATTAAGGTAAGTAGTCTGCGATTGGGATCATGGACTTATAAAGTATCACTTGAGGACAGGTGTGGATTTATAAAGTATTTTTCAAAATACTAGCCTTATGGGTAGGTAAGTACAGCATGGCTAAGTAAATTAAGTCACGCGGGTTTTCTATCTCATAACATCATAAGTACCTAAGTAGGTATCTGTATCAGTAAATTATGAACATCTATATCGCTAAGTATTTATTCGTGTAGGTAGTAGGTAGGCCTTTTCCGTAGCCCGACTCGACTACAAAAGCATAGAGAAGCCTGGAACGAACAGTTTGGTTTATTTGTAGGACGAATAGACTCGACTCTGTAATTGTCGTGCTACTAAATAGTTAGATATCTAACTATACTTATGCAACTAAGTTGCTGGTCGCATTCGCATATCCTAGAACTAATAGCTTCACATTCTGAGTAATGAATGCCCTTCCCTAATGGGATAATGACACGCCGCGCCGCGCTCGAAATATTTATAAAGCGGTCGAATCGCACCGTGTGTCAACAACTGGCTCACTGGCTGGGGCTCAATTCTACTAAAAAACTTGTCAGCTGAAACGCAGGTGAATCGTAGTTTTTCATCTGTTTTTAGGTTATTTCGTATCTAACAGACTTTGTCAGCTGAACCATAGCTGTTTTTATTTGTTTATATTATACCTCCCGACCGAAAAACGGAAGGGGTGTTATAACTTTTCATGTAGTAGGTATCTCTATCTGTTTGTCTGTTCGTAGCTGTGAAAGTAAGGCTCAGATTTGAATGCGGTATTTTGTAAGAAAGGTATGGTTCATAGTTCATAGCCATGTTTGGTGAAAATTAGTGAAGTCGTTTCCAAGTTATGAGGATATTCATCAGCTCTGAAAACTAGTTTTGAGGAATCTCAGGCATGATATGCAGTTTGAAATATTTAATATACTGGAGTATACTCAGGTCTGATGATAACCAGCAATGATGAAGAGAATTTAAGGAGATTTTTATGGCCGAAGGTTTTCAAATTTTTGTAAAGTAACTTGTTAAGCTATTTCCATCCAGCTGCACGGTGACGTTTCAGCTAAGCCGTATATCGATCGAACCTTAGTTGGATGGTTGGATGGAACTGAATAGAACGCTAACCGTTGTTTGGTAGAATTATTGAGCCCCGTTCGCCTGTTCGCCGTCCCATTTAGTCGACCGAGGAAGCCGATAAGGCGACCGATCGCCTGAATAACACATTTACACAGAACAGCTCTTACATTTACATTCCGTTTTCTGTGGCTTCTGTACCCTTGTGTGAACAAGCGAATGTTTGCGGAGTTTAATAACGTCGGGAAACGTTTGAGGCTCAAGCTCAACCAACATGGCCGCACTTGGTTAACCTGACTGATTAAAAACAATAAAAATCTATGTTCTGCAGTGTGCGAAGATAATACAAGAATAATTTGAGTTCAGTTCTAGCTTTGTTTATGCAGAACTGAGAGGCAGAGCACCTTTGCAGACCTCAAACGCAAGAGAATTAATAACTGTAAAATAATGAAAAAAAAAATAGCTAGAGAGTGTTATTCCAAATAAAATTAATTCACTTTGATGTTCCATCAAATCCCATCCATTCCATCCTCATTGAACAAAGTAAACACTGACAAAATCGAATACGACACGTTTACACTCATGAATAAGAAATACCTCCATGACACAAGAAGGATTTACCTAGATCTAAACTGAGCCTGAGGCAGCTAGAATCCTATTTACCGGCTCCGCAAGTCCTTACGTAATATCGACGCCACAAAGGAAAATTGAAGAGCCTCGAGGGCCCTAAACCACGCTTCCCAGCTCAATAGCACTTACGAATGATAAGTAAACACTCGCCATCTATCTCGATAATATAAAACTAATGCAAACAAAGCTTATGTTTTCATCCCACATAGAATTTAATTCCTAGGGTAAAGCGGGGTAAGATAGTGAAGAAGTTATAAGAGTGTCAGTTGACACGACAACCGGACAAGTGCGCGAGTAGGATGCCGTTTTCTCATTTCCTTTTATGAAGTGGCATTTCACTTGGCATAAAACATCGTCAATAATATTTGTGTGATCGTTAACATAACATCCATCTTTGCCTCTCTAAAAGTTCCTCTGAGCTGTAATTGACGAAGATTTCGATCCTTTTTAGGATGTGGAATGTGCCCGTTTATTTAGCGACGTATTCAAAATTAAAAAGGAAACTTGATTAATTAACAAAAAATACAATATCAATCAATTTACATGCTTCAACACTTAAATACCTGTAGTAAAGTGTAATTAAGTAAATATTAAATACGAACTATTTATCTCCTAACTCTACTTTATATGGCAGTCGACGTAAAACCGGTCAGTCGGTTTGACTTTGCCACTATCTGATGTCGTATAAATTAACACAGATAAAATGTGGTAGACAAAATCCAATTAGGATGCGGTTAATCTCGTCCATCAGTGATGAACACCGAATGATGTGATAACAAAGAAAAATAGACTGAAAAACCAAAATAAAAAGTAAATTGAACATTTTAAAGAGTGATGATAGAGTAGCAATTACAACGCAAGTACTATTCCAAATAGTTCAAAACCATGAGGTAATGTTTAAAACATTGATGCTCGTTAGTGGTCTTTCGAGTACACTTTCGTTACGAGTCCAATTTGTTTTTTCGGCGATTGCAGCGCCATCGCGCCATGGGAGCCTCGACGGGCGGTCCGCGAACCACTCGCTTTGTGCACGAACCTCGAGCCTTGCCTTTCATGGCGACGGTTATTGTACACCAGCTTTATTGCTTTACTCTTTGTGGCTCGAATGTTTAGAATAGAATCGCGATCGCCCGAAGCGTTTTCAAACATACTTCGATAGATTTATAACGAGTTGTTTGTAAATGATTCTATCTTTGGACTTTGCCAGCTATTCACATTTTTTAGCGTCGTTGGCACAGAATTGATTTACCTAGTACCTTACTTTATAGAGTCGGTAGAGTCGTTACCTAATGTAACTATGGTATCATATGTTGAGTGACCAGGTTTTATTGTAATCTGATGTGCCTACTCCTAACGGTTTTGTTTGAGATTCGGTAACAATATTACGGTGTGTAATAGCGGGTAATCATTCAATATGTTTTGTGGAACCGTTATTAAGTGCGTTGTCCTCGGTTTTGTAATGGTTGTATGCCCCCGCATTGCCGCACAATGCTCGATCGGCGGTACTATATTAAAATCACACTTGATTAGATCAAGCGCGGTATAACTGAACCTCCAGTAGCGGTATGCGCGCCTGGTACTCGGCACTCGCACACAACACCAGCCGTCAGAGCGAGAACGCTTTCTTTTTGCTCTGTCCGATTCCTTTTGAATTCTTTCTTTGTTCCTTTTGTTGGATTTTCATATCCTTCTGTTTTCCAGATGGATTAATTTTAATTTAAATTCAAAGTCTTTTCAGTTCGTGTTGATTGTGTTTTTTCAACGCATTGAGGTTCACTATGTTGTTTTTTGTCGGCGAAAGGCAGAGAACGGAGCAGTAAAAAGTGTGAAGGAAGGAACTCGAAGAACGCGAGTACGATCTTGCTTGAATGTAATATTTATCGGAGGGGTCGCGGGATCACACTGCTCGCCGCCGCCCACAGCCAATTTGCCGTCCGACGACAGTCTGTGAAAAGAACAGCTGGCCGACTCGATACCAAACCATTATAATACAAATAAACGTGCTTTAAATCATTGTGCACATTATTATCGTGATCCTCAGAGCAATGTTTGAATAATACGTGTCATGCATAAGTAATTATTGGTCCTTCGAGCCGGATTGGTTGAACTAAAACCGCCATGATAGGACCCAGTCAAACCGAAACTAACTTTCCCACAAAAAATCACTGACCACAAACTCAAAAAGATTCTTTTTTCAAAATGGTGCAATTTCGTCGTTTCTATTCCTCTGTGCATTGAGAACCAACTGGCGCTGACTGTCACTATTTGTGAATTCTACTTAGTAAAAACCCATTAAATAATAAATCATGGCCGCATACTGAGACGGTAGAGATAGATAACCTAGAGCCCTGACAGTCCTAGCTGATATATTCTAGGCTATGTCCTGCGGCGTGCGGCGCGCCACACTCAGTGCTCGCCTCTCGGCTAAGACATTCTGAAACTAAACGCTATGCTAATGTAATGGGCCCATTTGATCACGGCACGGCCCACGGCTAATTTCAAATTTTCAATGAGACGTCTGTGCCAGCAACTTTATTAGATGATTACTTATTAAAAGCAGTCTCAGAGCTCACAGCTGGGATGGTAATTCAATGCGAATTGAGACTCAACATTTTTACGGTTATTGGACGAAGGGGAAATTTTCAGACTCGTTGAGGATAAAATAAGAAGTAAAAACCTTTTTTCTTAACATCATTAAATTCTTTAAATGTTTTATGATGCTTAGCTCAATAAATCTAAGGTCCATTAGCCACTTTAACGTAGACGGTAATGATCATCATAATCAGCCACACCACTGTTAAACATTCATCTCGTAATTAGCTCGTAATGGGTGTCATTGGCTTACCTTTTATTATCTTATTATATGAAACTTGGTCAATATTTTTTTCTAATCTATTCCTAAGATCTTACCTACGTACTTATTATTGAAGCTGTTTTACCCTGCAGCATTTTACTCATTTGTCTTCACATCCGTTGAACTTAATGACTCAATACCTATTGTGTCTTTATTTTTTCTGCTCAATAATTCTACCTGCACCACAATACTTATTCTTAGAACGACGATCCTTTATAACGCAGCCTCTGGTAATTTCTGGTTCTGTGAGTATTTGAACATTTTGAGTTTGAGATCAATTCAAGTGCTTTCAAAGGTTTACCGATTTTTATTTGGTTAGCATTATCATTTACATACGCTATATCTGTAGTTGTGTGATATTGACGAAATACTAATGTGCAAGTTTTTATTAAGATAGTAGATTATATTGCTGCTCGAAATATTACCAAAAGTACTTATCACTATTTACCGATAATGTGATGACAGTACTCTTGATAGGATCGTGAGTAGAATTGATTGAGTTGAGTACCTATCTACTAGACTAGCTAGGTATTTCGCGAGAGCCCATCATATCTTGTTTATGGCTGCTATTTATGCAACGTCTGAGCTGGCATGTTTAACACTCAATTCACGTCTGTTTCTCAACCAGGTTATGTCTTTTCGCTCGGTAAAACCGGTATAATGTAAGTACGTGAACGGTGCAAGTACTTCGTGTGTCGGTTCGGTAGACATGTGGTAAGGCTATGCGGCTCGAAGGACCAACCTGTAATAAAACAGTGGTAAGTTAGAAACAAATATTAATTACCTATCGTACTTGCTAATGGAAATTCGAATCTCGTTCGAATAGAATCGCACGACATTTTAAACCCGGTTTTTTAAGTCAGGTAAAAAGGTTGCACGTAAGTAAGGGTTAGCCGTATTTACTACTTGATAGGCTTCATTATTAGCATAGTAACGTGCACGGTGCGACACACATCGAGACGAGACATACGGGTGTAGTAGAACTAGCACTGTGTAATGTGTACGCACACGCACCTTTTCATATGTGGACTGTGGACCTAGACGGCTCATAAATCACTGCCGCGGTAATGCGTAGATAACAGCTCTCTCATTTGTTTTCCCATTTCCCAAGAGAAATTTCTTGGCGACATTACCACGTCGTATGACGTAACGAGCAATTACCATAGCTTCGCGGGGAACCTCGCATTATCATAGACAATTCTCATTCTACACGCTTTAGAGATGAGAGAGACTTTGAAATAGTCACGTTTTTCCAGCAAACGGAATAGTTGAAAGCAATTTGTGTGCAAATCCAAATACGACACGAACTTAGTAAGTTACAACTTCCTCGAGAATTTACAGAAGCGCCGATATAAGTCCACTTCAACAATTGAATAAAATAATCCTCAATTACGATTGCAAATGGGTGAACATAGAACCAACATTGCTCCGACTTCGGTCCGTGCACGCCATCTCGCTTGATTAAGGCCAATTATAGTCTTCACGCGATTATACTGTCGCGATTTACGGATAACCCCACCATTTAAAGAGAGACGCCTCCTTCATTACATGCCATGAATTGCCGTGCCATTTCCACGTTCGAAGCGTAATGGCCGTACATTAAATTAATAGTGGAAACGCATCATTCTCTACGGCAAATTACAATTTTGTCAATGGTTATGATGAATATAAAATGGCCGACCTTTTACCAAAAGCGTGAACGAATTAATTAATATTTAATTGGAATTCTAAATAAGTGTGAGTTCAAAGCTTTACAGCGCTAAGGCCAGCCGAGGGCTCTGTTCGGTTCAAACAGATCACATCGATTACACGACGCTTATCGGAAATACAAATTGATTGTCGTTTAAACGCAGCTCCACTTTCAATAATTTTGTTTTATGTGGAAACCTGTGAGTTTATTTCGGTTCCAAAGAATGCCTCCCAGTCGAGCACTTGTCCGCCCGGAACGAGAGAACAGTAACAAATATTACACCGGTTTTATGTTGTTTCCAACTTTATTTACATTATTATGAAATAAGAAAGTTCCAAGTAATATCATTTATTATTTACGTAAGATAAGAGTTTGGAGGACGTTTTCTGGCTTCTGTATTGTAGGTTCTGCAAAATTATTAATCGTAAATTTAATTCGTTTTTGTTTGAAGCGGATTGGGTAACGGTTTTAGATTAGTTGAATTTGAAATTTAATATTTGACTTGCGTCTTCTTCGAGTAGATTTACTCCCATGTATTTTTATTATCTAGAAAGTATACCTTAGCTTAGGTACCTACTAAACCTAAGCTAGGTAACTAAATTTGACTTACTAAATGAAATTGACTTAATTTTGAAGTAAAAATTTTGTGTTAATTCTGTTTTAGTCACGAAGTCACGATTCGGCAGATTTTAAATTTTTTATGTTCGATTAATCTTATGTTGAAGCTATTGGATAGATTTCCGATGAGTATTACAATAAAATCAATCGAACGTAGCGATCCGAGCCACCAGGGAAGCATGACCGCAAAGAGTGAGACAGCGCGAAGGTCGCCTTCGAAACCAGTTTTGCTGGACATAAGCCCGCAAGGTGCCGGCGGCGCGGCGGCCAGGTTAAGTGCACTGTATTAGCATCATCGCCTGCCCTTTCATGTCTGCTTATCTCCTGGTCTAGGCAATTTAAATGGGCCTATTGAATTGCCTTGGAAAGCCTCGAGCGCCCGTTCACGGTCCCATCATTATTATGGCGTGACATTTGTTTTTGCTAGAGTAAATTACACTGCCTTTTCTATTTAGATGACATTCTTCCCTGTTGCTAGATGTTTTCCTGTCTATTTAGAAACACCTTGTTCCTTAATTTCATTTGGCTGGCGTTATTTAGTCGTTTTAGTTGGGGTGCGCTCAAATTAGTCATTTATACCTACGTACTAATTGAATTGCGTTGGCAGTATTAACTATATGCGGAACATTACCACAAGCGCATTAGCGTCAGCATTAATTACTAGGTAGGGCAATTTATACAAAGCATTGTGTCCACTGGATTGTATAGCTCTCGATAGCAATGATACAAATTAATCGTTTTGTCGCAATAATTTGTTGCTTCTCATGACGAGCTTTGATAAACTTTTCTTTAATCTTTATTCAACTATTTTCAAATGTAGTTAAACTTGATATCAATCATGTTTGGTATTTAAAAAAATATTTGGTTTTAACTTACAAACTCCAGATTAACAAAACTTTTTATTCTAAGCTCAAAAGAAGATTAAAAGGTTTGTGTATCGACCTTTTGTTACACAATTACCTATAAGTACTTTAATTTGTATAAAACCAACTAACAATTCAACGCATTTCAGCATCATTAAGATGACAAAGGACGTGAAAAATACAATAATCTGTGCTCTCTTTTGTTTAATTTACTAGGACAACCGACAAAATCTGGAGGTACAGCAGGCTACGGTTGCCATAACAACACGCCGGTTGTCCCCCTCCCCTTGGTTCGACGAGGGGGCTCTCCTCCCGCGGCATATCGATCCCGCGTCCCCCGCGCTCTTTCCCCTCTCCAAATCAAATTACAGGCGCGCGGCAAGCTCGCGCTACCAACATGACGCTTTTCGCGCCAGATCTAGCGCTTTTTTAATAAAGTGTCTTTATTTGTAGTACTTCCACAATTTTATAATCTGAAACAACACAGTCGTTTTATCGCAGTTCTTTCATAAATTAATACCCTGAGTAAGCATGGACCAACCAAATTGTGATTGAACTGCAAATTAAATTGTTGTAATAAATGAGTACTTACATCAATACATTTAATAATTTTATTAGTAAAAATAAATTTAAAAATATCTATTTTGACTTCAGCCGGAAGTCTTCAATTTAAATGTTTTGGCAGCCCTGCGTTAGCTCGTCGCGCGTCGGTCGCCCTCTTCAATCAACTTTGTATTGCCGCACCGTAATAGTATTTTAATTCTATCGCTTTTGACGGGCACCCTAAATAGCTTGTTTGCAAATTGACCAAGACCAACACGTGATTGCGTTAGCATCGTGTTTCACACATTAGAACGCGTTGAACAATGAACCCCTGTTGTTGTGCTAATTGATAAAGTTTGACGAATCTCTTTGTTACTGATACGATAAATTACTGTATCTTGGTTATACCGAACTGTTGTTGTACTTTTTACATACCTAACTACAAAATTTAAGTTATTCAAACCCTTCGAAAGCTTCCACTAGTCATTATGGTAGGGCAGCTGGATGGAATCCCCCCCCCCCCCCCCCCCCCTCCAACGAAGTAAGAGACAAAAGTTGCATGGAAATTTATTTTACAAGGATATAATTATAACTATCGAGTTAACTCGCACGCCCGCAGAGTAAATACTGTATCCGACTCGAAGGACCATTCTTAGGAGATATTTTCTTACAACTTCGTTAGATCAGCCTAGTCTACCGAAGTTGTAAGAAAACTCTTGCTCCGTGTATCCGATTGAATTAAATGAAGATTGACGTCCGTTTGAATCAGTTCCGCTTCGCACGAAGGCAATTTCTTTGCAAAGTTTTCTTTCACCTTTCGAATTAGCGACTCAAATTGATTGCAACTGTAAAACAGAAAACAATGATCAATTTTCTTGGCTAGCATTAAAAATGCCCAATAAATTCCTAGAATTCTTGTTTACGAATGAACAAAGTAGTGAGTAACTGAGTACCCAACTACAATATTACCAAACAAACAATACTACAATAAAGTTCGTTCGTTTTATTACATAGTAAAACGAACATACCGGAAGTGAAGCTAGATTGTTTTTTAAACGAATGGAATAAACAAACGTACATACAGTAGATTATTATTATTACTTATAGTGGAACAAACAAACGATTTAATAGCGATCAACAATAAAATCGATTATAGCATAAAATCGCCTGCGGTTGGGGGACCGCACCGAACTCTCGAGGCTTAGGGTTGACAGACGGGGAAAATTGGACAAATCGGTATTTGGTAATTTGGAACACCTAAAACTTTTCAGGTCAAGTTTTGTGTAGATATAGTAGATACTTATTTTAGTACTTAAGTGTATGTTAGTTAATACCTAACCATAGTAAATGTCTAGCACGAACTACCTATCTAAATCACTTCTGGTTTCTACTTACACAAATTGATAAATAGTATTTTATGTGGATGCTAATTGATAATATAATTTACAAAAGTCGAAATTGGCAAGGTTATAGATAAAGATAATTAGGCTGTCTACGAAAATGTCGCGTGGGTAAGTGAACTCGTAGCAATGACAGTTGGCAACCCTACTCGAGGACAGTTAAATGAGGGAATGTCGTGATGCGACGGTGCATTTGTCTCTCCGAATGTCCCTCGAATAATGGAAAAGCTGAAAGGCATATTTATCAAAACCGTCGAATCTCGTTGTTCATTGAAATATTCCGCATAAAGTCTTGTTATTTATGAATGTGCTTACAAAAGCTTAAAAGAAGTAGTATCGTATCCCAACCCAAGTCATATTTTAGAAGTAGTTTCTACACTTCTTACTCAAATCTGTTGAGCATCAAATGGTTTTTTAAACGTGAAAATATTTGTATTCCATGCTTTCTATTTTACTTGGCCTTAGTTAAAATAAAACATTCTTAATTAATTCTTTATTCTTTATTGCACACAACACAGGACATAAACAAAAGACAGAAATAGATGACATGTACAAAGGCGAGCTCCTAACAAGAGTTTTCTTCCAGCAAACCTTTGAGGCTAGAGAGAGGTGACTATAGAGGCAGGTCCGTGTACATAAAAGGTTATAATAAAACACTTGTTATAACATTGTGAGATAATATTGTAGATTTCTATTTTGTTGGTCCTGTTGAAAAGAAATCTTTATGTAAGCTATAAAAACTCCAGCTTAATAGCTTGTAGTAAATTTGTCTTTAAATGATGTGATGTCTGCATATTGCGTGATAGCGAGTAGCGACGAATAGGTCCTGGGTGGATGCCAGCACAGCACTACAAACACCAACTAGAAACGTTTTTGCTCGATCTGATTCACTTCTGCATCATTTATCACATTGTACGGCTGTCAAACAAACAACTCTCACAAACACTTGTTAAATAAACTTGTGGTTCCGCGTAAAACATAAAAGTACCCAACAGAAACATTTTAAACGGCTAAGTATGTTCTATTATTCTAAATCAGAATTGTAGATGTTGGATTTCCGCCAATGCTACTTTGTTTTGTCCCCAACTATGTTAGCGGTGCCTACGGCTAATCTCGGATCATTTTCACACGAGTGAAGTAGACTTTGTGTAACAAAATAATCGTGTTAATTGGCTCAAACTACTTTGAAAGCGAACGGATGGGAAAGTTTCAGTTAAATAATTGGGCCGTAATCGGAATCTCAGCTTCAAAAGCACGTGTTGGATACCAACAGGGGATTCGTGATCGAAATGATAGCGAGTGACCTCTGGGCGAGGGGAGAGTGGGGCAGGCTGGCATAGCGGAGTGGGCCGCTGCCGCCTCGACCGCGTGTAGCTAAGTACCCGTACATATTAACACAACCAGAGGGCGCTAATAAACACCTACGAAGCTACGCACGTACGAGCCACTCCGTGCGGACACAAATTGCTTTTGTTCGGTTCCGAACGTGCTATCATAGAACGATAGAACCTGCTGGGAATTGCGCCTGACGGCTGATGGACTCACAATGAGCCTCAACTTAGATAATTACTCAACTTTTCTAATGACTTGCCGTTGCAAGGTTGACGTACTTTCAACGCTTTGAAAGCTGGGCAGTTGAGTTGAAGCATGTTAGTAAAACAAACGGTTAAAATATGTGAGTAAAAAACTTCTTGTTATTCCAACGTACCGTGTATAGTAGTATAGTAAATACTACACACACATCCACAACATACCTACACTGTGCTACATACATACAAATTAACCAAGATCGTAAATGTTCATTGTCATTCAAATGGTAGTGATATTGAAAGATAAATAAGTACGCAAGTACTATTATTATCCCTTTTATGGACTGCATTATAACAAAATCTCAGATAAGATTTATCCTTTGTAATGTTACGTATTGTATCTTATCTTTGTTTGAAATAGAAAAAGAAACAAGGTTAAATAGCGAGCCAGTGAGCTGGCTCTACCATTATCTCTGAAGATAAATAAATATAGGCAGGTTAGGTAGTAAAGTACAAACTTATTTTATGTTATCTAAGTGGTTTCTCGTATCTATCTCGACCCACCATTTTTGGCTGTCTGATTTTTTCATGTGGGTAACTGTGTATAAAGTTTTACTGAAAACTCTTTCAGTAGTAAAACTTTATACCTACTTGTTCTTTAAATTAACTGATCCCTTTATTAGTGAGTTAAAAAAACGTTATTGTGAATTAATTATCAAATCATGTAAAACGCAATAATACTAGCCTTATAAATCCTTCCTACTAATATTATAAACGCGAAAGTTTGTATGTTGTTTGTAGCCTGGATTAACACATAGGCTACTTTTTATCCCGGAAAATCAACAGGATAAAGGGACGCAGAACGAAGTCGCGGGCTTCAAATATTCAAAGAACCCTGTCACATGTTGCGCGCAAATATTGACTTGAGTTTCTCTCTAAAGCACCTATTATTCTCTTCTGCTATGAAATAACAATTTATTTCGGTACGGCCAACGACGTTTCCACGCAAGCATAAAAGTCTTTCAGACATGAAAACCGGCAAGGGTCCCAATGTGTTGGCTATATCGTAAAAATTATAGCTATAAAGACCCACTCACATAAATAGAGATTAGGATGAAATTTACATTATTCAAGTTCAGCTGCTGTGTATAGAGGCAGCTAACCTGCGTATTTCATTTGACTCAAAATGAGTTCCGCTCGAGAAGTAAAAAATACTTATATTATATCAAAAGAAAGATCAAAAGTGGCACGCGGGTAGGACCGCGAACGGCTCCAAGCGAATATCCGAGGGAGTAGGGGAAAAGGGGACCGTGTGGGATTTTATCGAGACTCCCGCATTGATGTTATGAGTTGACTTATACGATATAGCCGCGCCGCGTCGGAAATATTGTAATCTAACATGAATACAGAATTCAGATATAGGTAAATATGTTTTACGATAGCTCTGCCAGTAATACCGATGGAGTTTTTACGTCCACGTTTTATATTAAGCATATAAATTGATTTCTTTCATCGGATACGTAAGTGGTTAACTTGAGTGGATGAGGACGTTGTTTAAGAGTTTATTATCGAGTTATGGGCACTTTGGCGTTGTAGACTCAGAATTGAATGGATAATAACTTTGGGTTGGGGCATAAAGTTTAATGAAGATTACTCATACATAAAGTTTAAAGATACCGGTTTTGAGATTTTACAAAAGGTCAATAAGGACGTGGTAATTTTACTGCTGTTGGGAATTGAGATGGGATGTGTGTAAAATTATTGATGTTATTAAACCTCGTTGATAATTTACATACTTGAACAATAAACATTTTGTTTAGTAAAGAAAGGCAATGTTCACTGTAGGAAACATTGGTATTTTCACTAAGTAACACAGAAGTAACGAGCAGTAACAACATGCAAGTTGCAACTGCACGTACTCATTACAAGAGTGAGTCCGAGGGGTGAAACCGGCCCATTATTATTGCACATCGTATTTCATACTCTACAATTTATTCGCTGGGGTCTTTACTGACTAAAACGAATTAAAAAAAAAACTACAGCTTCTATTAGCTTTAAGTAACAACAAAAATCATATAGGTACATATTTTTCTTAAAAGTATCTCTTGAATAAGTAAATTAAACTGAATCGTAATATTTATGAGCCCTATCTAGGGTAGCGACTAGCGAGTTTAACAAAGCTTTCTAGAGAAAATAAATGTGTTGAGTGAAGAATATTTTGTGGGGAGCGTCGACAGAGGGTCGCACAAGCTGCTCGCTGTATTGTCCAAATTGTTCGGGGCGTTAATAATTCGTCACACGCCTCACTTCATCGCTAACTGTTATTTTCGTGGGTAACGTTTTTATTTTAAAAGGAAAGAGTAATTTTGTTTATAAAAAATGAATGACTTCTAGCAAAACGAGTCTTGTGCAATTAAAACGAATCGATCCGACCTTTGTTGGTAATGGAAAAAACGAGCATCGCTTATAAATTAAAATGAGACATAAACACGATCCTAATCAGCGTTTTTACTTTTGTTTGTTGAATCGATTATCCCACGCGCCTGTTGAGATTATTGCTTGTTAAGTATTTTATCGTCATTCCCATCTATCGACGCCACTCGCATGTTATATTTAAATCCATAAATGTTATTAAATTTTTTTCTTCACAAAAAAATAATGCAGTGCTATCAAGTGCCAGATGTAAATAGACTCCATTAAAACGAAGCTCGCTCCGAGAACAAAGAAATTACTCAAGCAAGCTAAAAGAACAGCGTCATTGTGATTCCATCGAAGTGGTGGCGGCGGCAGCGCCAGTGTTTGCCTAACTTATTAAATTAAAGTTAACTCACTTTTATGTTCATCGAACTCTGAAAATGCAACAATTTGGTCGACGAGCCACAGTACAGAGCCCGTAGCGTAGTTTTAGTTTTATTTTGTTGGTTTTAGAAAAGTGAGAATCGAAATACTCGCTATTTTTGTAAGGAGATAATTGGTGAAACGAACTTGACTTTTCTTCATACCAAAACCTAATAAAACCCAGACTACGGGATTAGAATCAGGGCTATGATAACACGAAATTGACGCCACGTGATCAATCACTTAAGTTCAAGTTACCGATCCAGTACAATATGGGTAGGTGTCGTGTCGTGTTGCAGTTGTGTTTATCTGTTATATTCCTATCGTCCTATTCATTAAAAATATGATTTTGTTAAGCTGAAAATACTGTCGAACCGTAATAAACCTCACAAAAAGAAAACTAAGTCGCCGATCCGATAAACAACGAATGCGTGAACAGCAGTAATATAATTCTCCCGTTCGTGTAACACAATACCGCATAAGTATTAAAAACATCGAGTAAAACCGTTTTGCATAAACTCTATCAAAGGGAAAGGATTTCCATTGAAGTTATCGAGTTTGATTTCGTTCAATCACAGGCGGGTTTTAGAAGTATGTGACAATCCTTAAAAAGTAATCCCATGTTAATTATAATATCCGGTTTTGCTTAAGGTCCATTGTGTGCACGTTGTGGTCGATTCGGGTTGAGACGGTTGGGTTTCATCCGGTGGACATAAAGTCGATTCTCGGAAAGCCAGCTGACGAAGTTCTCAAATATCTACGGATCTGTTTCATTACTTGGCTAAGCTAAGATTACAATGTCAACACACGCTCAGTCAGACCATTCAAATGCCTCCAAGGGCTCCAAGCATGGGAAAGAGCTTCCTCAAATAGCGTACAAACGAATGTTGGTGTTTGCTTGAATATTCTGTTTTCGCGATATATTTTCATTTGTTTTATTATGAACATTACTTTCAGGAAGAAACCACTTAGCCTAACTCTGTATAGTTTTATGATGAGCTTTTATTTGCATTCTCCTTATACGTGTTCTCTCCACCGTTCTCACATTTCACGACAGCAGAGCAAAGTTTTGTAGTTAACGTTCTCGACGTGTTCCGGCTGCGAGAGCGAATTCTGAATAATACTTCGGTTTTTCTTATTCAGTAAGTAGGTATAACTCACACAACAAAGAGCTAACCGCAGGGATCCTAACAAAAGAGTATGAGAAATATCTGCACCCCTACTATCTGAGTCGCATCGCTACTTCGATTGTATTGGAAGATATTTCTTGCCTCGTTGCGGCTGACAGCATTCGTCGATCAAATAATTTCGTATCATTATGATAAACTGTTAAATGAAAGTAAATAATTATTGACTTTAATTTTGAATGTTCTTTATAACCTTATCTTATAACTCAACTCATAACTCAATCAGCTTCGAACACGTTATTTTTTAATCTGTACTTTCTCACTGCTGGGCATAGGTCTCCCCCATATCCTACCAATTCTCTCGATCACCGCTGCTTCCCAACACGTTTATTAGCTAACTTAAATTATTCATTCTCGTTATAAAAATGTTCCTAGTTCAGTAGATAGGTAATATACCGTAATTGGTTTGGCTCATGCATATTCAGGTAAATCACCACGAGTTTCCAGGAAAGCGGAGCGATACATAACCCATCTGATTCCTGATTATTCGGAGGCAATCCATTGCAATAAATTATTCTACCCGACTGGCGAGCGCCGCAGTAACGGCCCATAAACGCTTTGTAATTATCCGTTTGTTTAAAGAATGCATTACACAAATAAACTTTACGAGTCCAACGTTCAACATTTTATTATCTCACATGTTTTCTACGACGCACACAGAAAGAAAATGTTTTATCACCACACCTACAGCGATTTGCAAGCATGCGGTTTCATTACATGGCGTTTCATAATTTGTCCATTATGTCAACTATGGTCGCTGGTGATCAATCATCTTTCGATTCCACTGCAAAATAAATAAAATATCCTCCAATCTGAACGGCATAACAGCAATAACATTTTGTTATCCCTTCATGCATAAATGTTTTTGTAATATTTTGGAAGCCATATTCCTGTTTTGTCCTCCTTCCCCTTGCCAGGCGCTTTCGTACCACGTTGCATTGCACTGCTCGCTCACTGTGCTGTTTCTCTTTCTAACTTTAGTTTTGTGGATCAGAGTGCGGTAGGGACACGACCGATTGGAATTTTTAACTACATAACCATTAACAAAAATGCTGGTTTTTGGTAATTTAACTACCCATTTAGGCTTTTGTTATAAAGTTTAAAAATAGTAAAGAATTAATTCAGATGATTTAATATTATTCATTATGTAGTAGGTTTTCAACTTGTATCGCATAAAAATTGTACCTAGCATACCACCTACATTTAAAGCAGGCAGCTAATTGCAATGTATGCAAATACGTATAAATTATTATTTGCGTGCGATTTTACACTTTACTCATGTACTTAGTGAAGCATGAAATGATTGTTGCCGCGCACAGAGCATCACGTTTTGAATTGAGCACTCGCTCGCTCGCCCGCACTCGTCCAAGTCAGTATTCGAGTAGCGTGCGATTGCGACGCGCGGTTATTTGTACTCGGTACGACCGAGTTGCTATACATACAACACTGTATCGGCTACAAAATTCATGTTTAGTGTGCAGTGTATGCTGATATTCCCTTTGTTTCTCCGTAGGTGTGCTGGAGCCAGTTCGGTGCAAGGATTGCCACCGGGATGCCAGTGTGTCTAGTGATGGTGCATTGAGGTCGTGCCAGTACCTACCTAGTCTAGCATAGTGTCAGTGTTAACTATAGTGCTACAAAGTGTTGAATGGATTGTGTCATTTTTGGATTGCCATCGCGAGTCGTCAATAGAACATCTTGGGAACGGTAAGAATTCGTTATTTACATAATATTTTGGTTGAGAGAGTTGCGATTTGCATCATTAGTCTATTAATAATAGTTGGTTGCATTATTATCTTGTTTGTTTTGAATTAATGAGTTATTTTAATTTGAATAATCATGTTTGTATGAGCGTCGTTTATAGCCTGGGAATGTCATGCTTTATACTTTATAACTGCCGCGCTATCTTATCATTTTAATTAATTATGGATTGCCTTCAAGCGTTGAAATAAACGTTTCCAGATAAAGTGTCATTTTTCCATAAATTAAATAGGTACCTATACCTACTCTAATACTATAAAAAAATCTACAGTTACGGTCGAGACTGGTATAATTTCTGCTATAAATTTCTCTGAAGATACGTCGTCGTCGTCACCAAAGTTTTTAGAAGGAATAAATTTTGTGTTTTACGAGCGCTTAGACGTTTGGATGAATATAAAGTTGATTTGTTTCAATTATGCACACAAATAGATTTAGGTATCTGATAAGTCTACCCATGTTGTATATTATGATGGTAAGTACCTCGCAAAACCTACCATACTATCAGATTAAATTTGATCTCACTATTGTTTACAAAATAATGTACCTAATAATTAAACACAAAATTTTACTTAATACTCGGTTTTACATAATATAACATAATGAGGTTTGAAATCAATGAAGGTAATTAATGCTGAATTAGAAAGTTAATTTTCAAAAGTAATTTGTAACAAAAATAGAAGTATAACAACATAATTTAAATTTTAATATACGTATAACTTTGATTAATGGTTATCGTAACTCATTAATTTAATGTTCTAAATATAAAGATTACATTCTCCTATAAATCATTTTTAGACCTCATTTAGCGAACTATAGATGCTAGTGCATTTTTTTTTATGTTGTATTAAATAGCGTGTTGTACATAAACGGATGTAGTAGTACATACTATTAGTGCAAAAGTACACTTAAAACCTCCAGTGTACAATTTACCCCCTTCTCCCCAATTTTTTTGCGCAGAAACGCTAACTCAATATCGCCGTGTGTTTATTTAGCCAGTCTTTGAGCAAGTAAACCTCAATTTGAGTTTTTTTGGACGTGATCCCTTTGTTTATTTTAGACGGGGAGGGTTGGACAAACCCTATTAGGGTAGTGTATGACACTGAAAGGGCTTTGGCTTATTGAAAAGAAAATTACGTGACGCGTGGATTTCTTTGGTGTTAGTTGGTACACTTGGTACATTGGACACAAATGAGGTAATTTTACGCTGATAACGACCCGAATGCCGGGGTTTTGTTCGAGGAAAACAATGATATTGGTAACAAACTTCTCGGAATTTAGGGAATAGATTACTAACAATGGCATTGAAAGGGGCATTGTTCCTGGGTTTTTAGATTACTTGGGAATCGCGTGACGTTGCTGCCCTCCGAAACACGGAAGTGACGAATCATCCATACTTATATTATTATGAGAGGTAGCACTCGTGTTTGACGTCTGTCAATTAGGTATTAAGTCCTCGATCATCACCAAAATTGATCACATTCGTGCGGTCAGAAAACTTGTTTGGATCAAAATGATATTTTTTTCTGAACCTTTGCATTGTTATTCTCTAGATCGTGAAGCTTAGCGATTTAGCATAATTACATTCTTTATATCTTCAAATGTTTTTAAATGTGCGAGCAAAAAGGTTGTTTGACATTACCCATCGCCTATACAACTCAACATTTTTTTCCCACACAAAAAAAATAATGTTCATAATCGATCTCTGCCCCCGTATTCCAATCTTTTGCTGTCAAGTTATATTTCACTGCCCAGTGTAATTTCTTGAGGTCACGGTGGTACAATTTTGTACCACGTGATCATTCTTTTTAGACACTTTTTAGACTCAAATTCAATGACATCATAATGTCACTATTTAGTCACAGAATAACTATGAGTTAGTATGAACTGACCATGATTTAAAACTTTGCAGTTCAACTGAGATTGGAATACCCCTGCTGATCGCTATTTGGCCGCAAAGAGCGCGTGTAGTGTACCTAGATTAAGAGCGGCTTGCACCAGAGTCGCTAAACGCGTTTAACTCTTAAATAGTATTTAGCGAGTTGTCAAGTCATATAAATACGTCAGATTTAAATCTATTTAGCTGTTAAACACGTTTAGTGATTCTGGTGCAAGCCGCCCTAAGTTTACTTACAGGTACATATTTAACGTATAATAATGATTAGCTCCGCATCGTGTAATAATTGAAGGCACCGCACTGAGTACTACACACTTCCATTGAGCCTCAGATTATCTCACGTTCTAATGATGTAATATTCTGCGGCTAAATTACGATGTACGTATACAGACACACGACTTGATAATGGCAAGGTAGTATCAAGTATACATATAGGTACTTGTACTTATAGTTTATTATACACTCGAGAGCTATGAATTCGGGTCAACAACAAATTCTCGAAACCTGCATATTTAGTGCCTAGTTTACTTCGTGTGTAAAAGCTTATACTCAGTTACCGTTGGCCGCCTCCATAGGCTCCTACTCAGTTCTTCTATCGATATCAATTAGTATTACCTATCCTACATAGGTAAGGTTGGTAAGTACTTATTAAATAATTATAGGGGTTTTATTACTCATTGCATTCCTCCATTTGACAGGCGTCACAGCTCAGTCGGTAAAGCTCTGCCTTCCGTGCTGTGGGTCGTGGGTTCGATCCCCACCAAGAACAAACATTTGTGTGTGGCAAACATAGATGTTTGTTCTATGTCTGGGTGTTACTATGTATTATAAATATGTATTTACAAAAAAAAAGTATATAAGTATTCTATCAGCATCTAGTTCCCATATTACAAGCTTTGCTTAGTTTGGGACTAGAGGGCGTCGTGTGAAATGTCCATGAATATTTATTATTATTTATTTGAAAACTTAATGGCATTATGACTTAATAATTCGAGTCGGCAGCTCGACTAACAGATTACTAAGTCTACTAAGTACCCTATAAGTCTTTAATGTTTTCGGGATCTTCAATATATTTTTTTTAATTAAGATAAAATCAGTAAACTAATAGCAAATCGATTCGCATAGATACAAACACAGCTCGACTAAGCCGTAATATTCAAGTGCATTCGAAAAGCCGCGATATTTCCGCACGACAAGCAATTTTTCTCCCTGTACTGCACCCGTTTCGGGTTCGATGCTCGGGCAATGCGCCAAGTAGCGCGACGGCTCGGTAAATCATTTAGAGCTGGAGCTGGGGACTGACGTTATATTTTATTAGACACTAGCAGTTACCCGCGACTTCGTACGCGTCTACAGTTTCCGTGTACATTATATTATCTGTGCGTGTACCGAGCGGATACTTCTTTGAGAAACTTGACATTACACCTCATTACACCGAACTCGTACCTACTGGAATGTCAAACGCTAGTCGTTAGACCAAAGAGGTAGTACTACGCCCTGTCAAACTGACGTGACATGACAATGAAATCCTCTTGCCAATTGGCGCTGCTAATCCTTTTCGTTCATTTTATCCTGTAGATCCTGTTAATTATTCGGGATAAAAGTAGCCTATATGTCAATCCAGGTTACGAACTATATATATGCCAAGTTTCATCCAAGTTGGTTCAGTGGTTTTGACGTGATTGAAACACAAACATCCAAACATCTAAACTTTCGCATTTATAATATTAGTAGGATGATTTTTTTTAGGATCTCTTTTTGTTTCTATACTATAAGACTATAAGCAAACAAGAAATCATGAACATTCCGCCAAAGATTGGCGAATAGTAGGGAATCCTTAAAATATCTAAATTCGTATGAACTGGCTAGTGAAGAATTCTGGAAAGTCTCATTAGGTCGCGTGAAGGTCTTTTTAGTAATTTATAAAAACGTATAGTTCCTTGTTTGACTTCGTTCGCTTTCGTTCACTAGGTAGCTGTAGCTATTCAACGAAAACGATCACTTATTGATTTATATAATTTGTGGCTGGCTCTTGACCTAGGTACCAGGATCGCAGATCCAACGAGCTCCAATCAGCCGCTATTGACAAACATACGGCCGAATGTAATGGAATCTCTACCGATTTGTCTTGTTCACTGACAGTTTAGATGACAGCGTTCCGAAGGGTCGGGTAAGGGGACCTTTTTATTTCAGTCGAAAGTTTATCTTTTCTCAAGTCTCAGAACTTTGGGAGAATGAACGAACCCCTCTACTAAGGCCACGTTCGCGACCCCTCTAATAAGACATCTTTTATAGCAATTTATTTTATAGCAAATTATTTATAGCAATTTTAGCAATCATAAAATAATATGGACCAAAATATCGACTAATAATGACGCACGTATGACGCACAGTATAAAACTAATTGAATCTCTCATAATCACAATAACACAGCCGACTTCTGTAATGTTTGATCTTGGACGTGTCGCTGACTACCCCCTTTTGTGATCCACAAAGACCTTGAGTATCAATTCCAAGATACCGGAGATATTGTCTGTCTATTCATACAGAGCGCAAGTCATTAATGGGTCATTAATTAGGTACCTGACCTTCCTACTGTCTGAAAGTACTAAGTTTAGTTATTAGATTCTCGTTATTGATCTAAGTAGGAGCTGCTTGTTCAATTTGCTTAGTTATAATAGCCTCATTATATTTGCCATTCAAAATTTGTTTCCTTTATTGGTTTACTACAAATACGATAAACGTTGAAGAAAACTTGGTAAACAATATTAGGAATGAAAATAGCTATAGTGGTGGTTTAACGATAAAATTGATTATACATAATATGCTAACTAACGGTCATTAGAAAATACAAGAAATATGGTCAGGAAATTGGAGTACAAAAAAAATAAACATGAGTAAACCTGAAGTAGGTAGCCAACAGTACCAGGCGCACATGAGCACGCAGGCAATGAAAAAGTTACGAGGAGTTACCAAAGGGTGCATGTAATTAGTGCCGAACGCCAGTCGCCTGGTTATTTCAGTAATGCTATCCTGCTGCCTTAATACCTAAACAGGGCTTATTCAGTTAATTATTTGGAACCATTCAATTCTAGGTAAGACAGTTTAGGCACCTACCTAACTAGCACTCAATTAGCAAATTAAAATCAAAGTTTATTTATTTTCGCAAACTGCTTCAATGTTGTACCTAAGTTGACGAATCGTGAGTATTAAATCGATTTTAAACGCACGATTTTTCCACTTGATGAGTTTTACAGCTCTTTATAAGTTACCTAATTGTCTGATCGAGTATTAGAATAAGTCATCAATCACAAAAAACACTTGGAATTGAATACAATTACCGAGGTAGGTTTAAGTAAGTAAAGTAGATACAATTATAATTTAGACTATCACTAATTACCCGGTTGTGAGTTTAGTACTAGTTACTAACAGTACCAGCAGGGGTATGCCAATCAAAGTTGAACTGCAAAGTTTTAAATCATGGTCAGTTCATACTAACTCATAGTTATTCTGTGACTAAATAGTGACATTATGACGTCATTTGATGTGTTTTCGCGCATATTTTTCTGTCAAGTGTCTAAAAAGAATGATCACGTGGTACAAAATTGTACCACGTGACCTGAATAAATTACACTGGGCAGTGAAATATAACTTGACAGGAAAAGATTGGCATACGGGGGCTGTACCAACATAGCAGTTAAAACATGACCTCATCCTTATCGTTGTTGGTATCAAACTAAAAATATAATTGGTTATTTATGTACAAAGTAATCTTTTATGTAGGTGCGATTACCTAACAAGTAGGTAGGTACTAGGTATTGCGTGTTATTGAATAAATGTATAATAGGTACCTACTAGTTAAACATAATGGATTATTTAACACTGAGGTAGTAAAATAACACAAATAATTCCCCGTTTTTTTTACCATAATGTTGTGTATTATTTTGAACTACTAAATAAAAACGAACTTACCTACTAGAAGTCAATAAATATTTATCAACTTCCGGTAAGTTCGTTTAATTTTAAATCATAATAATAATCATGTATGATTAATGTCAGTGATCAGATCACAAACACAACTGAATATCTCTAATCATTTTAGTAACCAGCCTTATTTATGTCGATAATATAACAATAAATAAATTCTTCTTTACTCAAGTAAATACGTAAATTAACTACGTAAATTAACTAGTTTGACAAAAATAACTGATTTAATAGTTTAATAAATCAAAAGTAAAAAAAATGCAACAGCAGAAAACTCAAAACTCCAGCAGGTGAGATTGTGGCCAAAGGACATTCTATATTATATAAAAAAAACTGCTATTCTGTATTTTTTTAGCATAGGATTCGAGTGAAACCACAGATAATAATTTCTCTCTTGTTCACGCTCTGGTTACGAGTGCTCGAGACTATTCAAGATATTGGATATCTGGAATTGCTCCCTCAGGTCGAAGTCAATACAACTTTTCTGTTTCCTCGATGGCGAGTGGAGCTTTTGTTCGGGGTCTGTTTCAGACGTGTTTCGCAATGGAATTACTACCTAATCATAAAAACTAGCGTAAGAAAATATTCGCTCAAATATTTTTTTTGTGAACCTAATATTACCGGCTGAGCGCCCTTCGCGTTCGTCACTGATTATTAGTTCTGTAAAGAATCGTGAGATGACCACACGATTTAAAACCTTTGAAAAAAAAAACTACAATTGAAAAGTAGAACAAAATATTTAAATAAAATTAAGTACTTATAATAAACTGTCGCTGTCATATTTTTATGAGATTACATGATAGGCAGGTATTGTAGATATAGGTAGGTAGACACTAATTTTAAACGTTCTAAACGATTTGTTGGCACGGAACATATCGCTTGTCCTATTTCTCGACTGTAAACTAAACAATTCGACATGCTTCATTGATGTAGCTCGTATAACATGATACGCCCCTTTCCTATTCTGTGGTCCTCCGTAGAGGACAAATAAACTATGCGATTTTGAGATGAACCAACTCCAAAATGTTAGTTTTCAGATTTCTAGTATGATCTCACAATATTAAACATCTGAAAGTATGATCAAACGCAACGACATCGCTAATTATCGCCATTGATTTTCTACGGCACAAATTATAAACAATAGTGTCGAAAAACCATAAAAAAGACTGACTTTCGCACATCTTTTATAAAAATCGACTAGAACATAACGTATACCTAGGTAGCTGTATTAATAACGTCGGTGGGTAAGTCGGTATCGGTACAAAATAAGTATCTAATTGACGAGATCATCACAACACCCGCCATATATCGTTTTGATTTTACAGTATGGTATCGCATGCCGCGCGACATAATTGTAAAACAGCAATCGGTTGGCAACATCTTCTATTTATCAGTCGGTGATTATAAATCGTCGCAATAGCTCTAGCACAAAGTACGCGCTAGGCCGGGTTTATGTTACGCGAAGCGAGAGTAACCAAGCTTATCTATACTGTTTTATGATCATTTTACGATTATAGCCCCTTCGAATCGGTTATAACATCGTACGATATGAAATTTCTATAAAGGAATAATTTTAAATGGACATGTTCATTTAAGTGGCTTTTATAGCGGCGTATTAATTTTTATGGAGCGTGGCTTTAAGGCAGCCATTCTGAACTGAATCTATCGTCCTGCCTTAGAACGCGGCAATAAACTTCGTGTTCATTCGTTGCATAAACGGCCTACTAAATGCACTACGTGGTTATTATAGTCTTCCTTTATCACGATCATTATGATCATTTTAAACACGCTGTATCGCACGCTGATAGCACATTATTTAACTATAGAATGTTCATAATCATTTGCAATAGTATCTTTCAATAGTAACAATCAGAGGGTTTTCGTTAGATGTTTGTTGTTATTGTTGCAGGGCTACAATGGTGTGTGCGCGTGTGGTGGTATGGGGGGCGGGCGGAGCGGTCCGGCGCGCATGGCGGCGCCAATGAGGGAGGGCGCGCCGGCCGGCGGAGCTCGCCCCGCGCCCCACGCGCACCCCGCCAACTTCGAGTACGATGACAACGAGTGGGACATCGGCATCGGCGACCTCATCATAGACCTCGATGCCGACATAGAGAAGACCGACGAGGCGGGCGGCATGGCGGCGCGCGCCGAACCGGACGCGCAGCGCACCGCGCTCAAGATGAAAATCAAGCGCACCAAGCCCGGCACCAAGAGCTCCGAGGCCAAGCACGAGATCGTCAAGTCGAACGAGATGAACGGCGAGCCGAAGCCGGCGCCGACGGGGGCCGCAGGCCAGCCCGCGGTGCCCTCGCCCGCCGCCGCCGGCCCCGGCGCCGCCAAACGCGGCTCCGGTGGCCACCGGCGGGACAAGGTGCGCGACAAGCACCATCACCCGCACCCGCCACATGACCTCAATGGCGTGGCGCGCGTACCCCCTACACCCAATGCGCCGGGCCCCCCTGTGCCCGTGCAGTCTACTCCGCCGAGTCCCGCCGAGCCGGGCCTCGGCCCCAGCCCCGGAGGCCCCGCGGCTCCGAAGCCCGAACCCCGGCCGGCGCTTGCGACGCGGTTAGACGCGAAACCCCCGCCGCCGGCGGCACCCCCTCCGCCCCCCGCCGCGCCCGCGCCCACCCCCCCTCCACCGCCGGCGCCTGCGCTCGCGGCTCCTTCCAAACCAGAACCTGACGACTCCAGGCAAGAGCCTCATCCGTCGCAACCACCGGCTAAGAAACAAAAAACAGAACCTAAGGTAAGCCGCATGCCTGTTCTACCATCCGTATCGTAAGTTTCACATCTCGTGACATTTCGTCTCAAAAAGATAAGAGATGAAACCGTTGCAAATTGAACAAAGATTGAATCGTTTAACTTTCATAAACGCGATTCGTTTTGTCAATGCAAATAGCCATTATTACCGGAATGTACTATTGAAAAGAAATTATCGACGAGGGGATCACCCCTTATTTGAAATTCGCTCGTAATAATAGTGTATTATGTGACAGTTGAGCATTTGGGGTCAGGACAGATACGGGTGCGGATAATGTGTTTGATGTTGATATAGAAAACACAACAGATACTGAACACCCGGCCTTTAACATCGGCCCTGTGCTATGGATCGCGTAATGAACAGTACTTACTGTAGGATAGAGTGATACGGTGAACGCTCGAGCGATATCATTATCAGCGCAGATTGCTTTCGATCTATTCTGATAGGGTTTGTCCATACAGCATATATCCATTATTAAATAACTATCTGTAATCATAAAGCTATTTCCGCACTCCACAATCAACCATCATGCACAAGTTCAATCGAATAATTCACTAGTTTGTACAACACAGTTCTTTTAACGATGCAAAACACGTTGTGAGAGTCATAAAACGGCTTTTCTTCATAAAATCTAGCAATTCCCCAAGTTTTATTTCAAATAAGTACCTACAATATACATGCAAGTGTGTTTAACTTCAACCGTCTAGAAGAAAGCTAAGTCTAGCTCAAAACAAACTAAAGTACATTGTTGTACAAGCAAAGACTTGGAAATTGATCTCGTCTTTAATTATCACGCTCAAACTTTTCCAGTTAGGGAGCGAACGTTAAATTGATTCCACAAGCACTTTAGAAATTTTTAGAGCCCTCGACAGTGATTAATGGAAGGAATTTTGGAGGCTGCGATCTCTCGAACAATAACAGGGGAGGGTGACGACGCCCCTATATATTCGGCGTGTCCATTTAGGGCTGGATAATCTTAAAGTTGTGAAATATTGCGGCTCACCATCTGCCGCCGATAAACTAGTATCTGTGGGCTAGCCATAATTTTATGCGGTTAAACGTGATGAGTTCATAAGTCAACTTTGCATAAACATTTGGCAATCCTCGAGTCACGTCGTCGGTGTGATTAATGACGCGCTTCATACATTCGTTTACGCATTGTGAAAGATGGTCATTTATCGTCGCAGGTGCTGTGCATTTTGATTACTACCCATATTTTGTCACTCGCCCAGCCACCGTTTTTGTCAGTTTAAACTTTAAAGATTTGCATAGCTACATTTTCTACATTTCTCCGTAACTTGATTACGAAAACGCCTGCGGGTGATGTTTTGTACACGCCTTTGTCACACAAAACGAAACACTCGAATTCCGTTTTAGGGAAAGCCAGCGAAACCTGTTGTTTCTACTTTGGAGCTGACAGATTTATCGGTGTTATCGTGATGCCAATTTTGGAGACAATTTATTGTTGCTGGTTTTTTAACGACTTGTAATACTTGGAGAAATATCGAGGCTTATTTGTCAGTGAGGCCACAATCGCATTAATTTGTGGAGTGCAGTGAGCATTGTGCTTGTGCGGGGTGTGAGCCGCTCGCCCGCGCTGCCTCTGGGGTGATTTAATGAACCTATGCGGCGGGCGTCAGGCGCGGATTACACCCCACGACCGTTTGCACTCAATCAAGCTCGCAAACAGCCCTAAGCCCGGACAATTAAATACACTTCCGAAACAATCGGAAACACGCGTGATAAGAGCAATCGCTCAATTAGCGATTGCGAACGACAGGATACACGATATTTAAGTGACGAGGTTGATGAAGACTTTATGATATCACCAGAATAAAAACAAAATGCGGAAGACTTGCTCCACTCCAGCGGATGTCATTAAGTTATCCGGCTCGAACTGAACCCGCTGCTGTAATGTAACCACATTTATTGATATGACTATACATTTATATCCATTTACAAAATGAAATGATATAGCTACTTAAATTACACACATTATCATAAAAGTGTTCTTCGGCCTTGAGATGTATGAACATGGGTGGATAAGATACAGTTGAGTTGAGGTCAATGGCGCTCATAGATAAAAATACATTCAACTCATTTTCTAATTCGTTGTTTGGTTTATTTGCATGACATATGCCTGAGTTTGACTCATTCATAGATAAGAGGTCTTCACAGGCCATTACAGCTTGCTAGCTAATACGAGTTCGTCGCTGGTTCAAAACTGATCGCCAAGTTGACACTACATTTATAGTTTTTATTTTGAAATGTTGTCCAACATCTGAATACATTTAAGCAATATCAGAGAGAAGTTAAGTACTACATTGAGAAATAATACAGATATTTTAGCGAAATTTCAAGTGACACGAGCTAAATTACATGCAAATGTCTCTACACAGCACCATTGCCTACATCAAAACGAAACCTATAAAAGCAAAGCTCAAAGCGTGCTGAATAAATAACCTTCCAATATACAAAAATTACACATATAGCAGATTAGCAGTATATGAATGTGTCGCTCCGAATGAGGTTAATACACCTCACCGGCCGATTATACCGATCGCTGAATAAATTTACATGTTGATCACGTGATCAGTGTTCTCACTAAGCTAACTGCTAACCAGCCTGCCAAGCTCAGCTTACATTAAGTAAATAACTTGGATCAGTTGAATCACTTTGCGGCCCGGTGCCGGTGTCGAGAATAAGAAAAACAATTTATGTGCACTTAGCCGCGGTTTATTTCCTTATACAGCTTCAAACTGATATTTTATGGGATTGCTCTCGTAAAGGACGTAGCGGGACTCAACACCCATAAACTCGGTTCATTAAAAGGATTTTCATTTCTGATATTATTTGATATTGCGATCTGTTTGTCTGGCTGTTGTTTATTGTGGTGATGTAACGAGGCTACCGTACCGTATAACGCACGGCTGTGTTTAAAAATGGCCGTATTTTACTTTAAAAAGTTTAAACCGACGACCGCCCAATACATTACGCGCTTCAACAACTTTATTTATACAGCGGCCTGTATTATCTGCTTGGGGCGTATCATCATTCATCTCACAAAGCTTTATAGCTGGCCAAACTCGAAATTCGAATCAGCTTGTCAGTCGCACCATTAATTACATTTTTAATAACCTACGCGAAGTAATTGATTGATGCTGTAATATAAATCGCCTATTGCGCTGCGCAGGGACTGCGGAACGAATTGTGATAATCAAAACGACCTCCATTGATAATGAACTTTATCTTGATATCACGGAGAAAGATAATGAAGATAGTCGTAGATTGGTATAGTATAGTATGTATGGTATGGTACTATACTATTATAGTAATCAATATATTTTGTTGATAGCTAATTATAATGTATAATTATGGTAAGTTTTCTTACGATCTCGTAAAACATGATATACCTACACGTGACTCAACCACGCACGACATATGTTTTTCTGTCGTATACATTTATTGTGAATAATGCTTTACGACATAATTATGTTTTGTATTTCACAAATCTTTACAAATACCTTGTTTCACTGCTTATCACGAAATTCGACCGAATAAAATAAATGTGGAGCCACTTCAAATTTCATTTATTGAAACCGCAAATTTAGGTCGCATTCGTTCCGAACTCCGAACCGAATGGCTGACTCCTTCGCTGTTCTACGGTCCTGGCATTATTGTCTGATTTCAATCTGTTTTCGTATACATTACATACTGCAATCAATATAGTAAAATAATATTAAAAGGAAACAAAAACAAGAAACCCTTTAAAAGAAACAATCATAAAAATATACGCTATTAATAACAACATACACTCGAGAGCAATGATTCCGGGTCACTTAAAGAATGTTAAAAATCTCGGAAACTAAAAATGATAGGTTAATGCAATAAATTGTATTTAATAGACAATGTAATACTCCTTAAATGAAAGTAAAAAAATATGAGTCACCATACATTTTATTAACACAAAATTACATAAAGAAAAAAACTGCTGATCTCTCCTTAAAACAAAAATAGGAAACATGAAATTTTTGAACTTTATTACGATTTGACTTGAATTTTAATACTTCGTATTGCCTCCTCGTGCTTCCATTACTGCGTTTACGCGGTTTGGCATGCTGTACACCAAGTTCCTTATACGATTTTGGGGAATATTCTTCCATTCCTCTGTGAGAGCAATTTTGAGCTCACGAAGCGTGATTGGGGGAGGGTTTCGTTGTTTTACGCATCTGCCTAGCTCGTCCCAAGCATGCTCGATCGGGTTGATATCCGGGCTGCGCGCTGGCCACTCCATACGAGTAATGTTCATCTCTTGAAGGTAGTCATTCACAATCCTACCTGTATGAGGTCGGGCATTGTCATGCATAAATATAGCATCCTCACCTAAATTGACCATAAATGGACCAACATGATCATTGAGGATTTCTTCCACATATCTTACGCTAGTTAAAGAGCCGTTTTCTATGATCACCAGCTCTGTGCGACTTTCAGAAGAAATTCCGGCCCACACAAGTACAGACCCACCACCGTAGGCTACTTTTTCTTCGATGCATGCTTGCTTGAATCTTTCCCCTGGTCTTCGATACACTCTGTGTCTTCCATCGTGCTTGTAGAGCATAAATTTTGATTCGTCGGAGAACATAACTTTTGACCAATCTTCAATACTCCAATTTACGTGGCTCTGGGCATATCTTAGTCTTGAAATACGATGCCCACGCTCCAGTTTAGGGCCGTTTGCAGGTCTAAGGGGTTTTAAGTTAGATTCAGCAAGCCGACGTCTTACTGTCCATGCACTTGGGTTACTTCCTCCGAGGCGTCGAAACTGATTTGTGAGTTCAGTTCCTGTGAGAAAGCGATTTCGAAGCATGGTGTTCACCAAGTATCGGTCTTCTCGTGCTGTGGTACACCTGGTTCTGCCCGTTCCTGGTCTGCGTAGGTTAGAACCAGTTTCTTCGTAACGTCGGAGAACTCTTTGTACTGTTGACAGCGACACACCGACAGTCCTGGCTGTATCGCGCTGACTCCGGCCGGTTTCCAGCATTGTAAGTATTCTGGTGCATTCTTCAGGCGTAAGCGACATAATTTCAGCTTGAATAATGAATATAGAGCACTATCAACATGGTTTATATACCCACATAAATGACAGATTACAAACAAAAGCAAAACCAAATGCTGTAATTTCGTAGTTCCATCTTCGAAAGTGGCCCTTTTTCAAATTTGATTTTTTTAAGATATAACTTTACAATAACTAAGAAGTTTTAATACCTTTATTTAAGGAGTATTACATTGTCTATTAAATACAATTTATTGCATTAACCTATCATTTTTAGTTTCCGAGATTTTTAACATTCTTTAAGTGACCCGGAATCATTGCTCTCGCGTGTAGTTGTTGTCTTGTAAGATTTAATTAACAAGACTATGTTAAACATCGACGATGGTGTAAATAATAGCATAGAGCAGACTAGTTATGTAAACGTCGAATAGTATAATAATGTTAGAGCAAGTTGAATAAGTTCATAATGTTATTAATCAAGGTAGAACCAGCAGCAAGCAGCTGCTATGTAATTATTATTGGCGTAATTAGGATGTGAGGGCAAGGCCCGAGGCGAGACGGCTCAACGAATGCCATTATTATTTCCGGTTCGCATTACGGCAGTTTGTACTTGTTGTTTAATCTGTGGCATCATTGTGGAGATTGTTACCTCGTTGTCGTGGACAATAAAGCTAGGAATACCATGTACTATAGACAAATCACTTTCGATTAGCAGTTTCTAATGCAAACCGGTGTGAGAATATAAATGACTGTTAACCATCTTTCAAATTGAGTTCATCTTAGCCTACAATCAACTTGAGTTTACGAGTGTTGATCACTCATATTAGAAGCTGTTGATAAAAAAATCGAAAGTCATCCTCATAAACTCAAACGGTCCAATGTGTGTCAAATTAGTTGTCTAAAAGAAATAGCACTTGAAATAAATCAAATAGGAGTACTTAGACCTACCTAACTTCCTTAATCATAAAACATAAAACTTAAGTACCAACCTAACTAGCAATAGTACCTTACTGTGTAAGTTATAACCACTCCAACTCTTGACGTTCAAATAGTTTATTTACAGTTACTTATTTAACTTAACGGTTCCGCAAGCCTATGTAATATTATATTCCACTTGAAGTGTTTGTCGGGCAATTGACAGCGCTGTAGTAATACTTGCCTCAATTATAGCTGGATTGTTAGTTTCTGTCGCGCAAATAACACGTCGTGTTCGAGTTCAATAAATTCTCCGCTTTAGTTTTCATAAACCCATTTAAGTTACTTTACGGTCTGACTGCGGGAGTAGTTAGAGAGGGAGCAACTTGCTTATCGCGTCGAGTGAAGCGCGGATCGTTCGGTGTCTGTCGTCGGGCTACGTAATCCTGTATACCTGCTCCACGCTCGACTCTTTGTTCACTTCGGAAAGCCAACAGATGCGGGGCACATTCAATATTGCATTTTATGCTTCGAACAGCTATTTTATTTAAACCTTAGCTAGATTTTACTAGAGCGCTTTTTAAAGTCAACTCACGGAAAATCCTCGTCGATAAGAAAACGAATAAACTCAACTAGGTAGCTAGAAAAACTAAATCCACTCACAAATCCAATCGCTGGACTAGTACGTCGACTAATAAAACGTTCACAGACAGAATATAGGGGAGTCGAGGGATCAAAAGGCGATTTTTTGTTACAATTTTTTATAAACCGCTATTTTGCCCTCTTTTGTGCCTGTGTTGTTTACTAATGGGTTCTGTTGGGTTCGACTTAAGATAATAACTTTGGGTTTTTTCTCGCCGCCCATGTGTCGTTGAGAGTTTTTGCCGCCGGAAATACGAGAGCGCTGTTGGGCCGGATTAAAATATGTTTGTTGATCTTTCAGCTTAATCTGTAAATGGGCGAGTGGCGCGCATCGCATGCATGCACGTCGTTCGTTTTGTTTTATTTGTGTTGCGAGTGTTGCGACGGCTGATTACGATTTTTTCAATTTACTTTCGTTTTGGATTCCCATGACTGTTTGTTGTACTAATCGTTTTATTCAAATGCGACCCGCGCTTTTTCTCCCCCAATTTTTCATACCGCAACGCAATATCCGCAAGCGTTATCGCTGATTAATCAATCACCACACCACTCTCGTTTAATTCCCCAATATCCTGCGGTATCCTACTAACAATTACATGTGAGGGTCCCGTATCGCAGCGTCCAGCTCTGTGCCAATAACATAAATTGTCGCGGGTGGTCGGAAGTGGCCGCGCCCGCCGCCGCTTCGCTGGCTGCCTCCTCTCCACTCCACTCAGATTGCTGTCGGTCGACTCGACAATCGATATTCAATCTCTTTTGACGTTTTATACGCTCCCTACTTTCTTACTTTGTGTCGACGTTTAGGGCAAATGATTGGTGAGCGTTTTTCGTTTCCTTAATCGATGTCTGCCGTTCCTTTGTTCAGTCTACTTACTTGTCGAGTTATTTCAATGTGAATTGATTTTTACGAAGTGACGCTGTTCCATTTTATTTCACTCTGTCTGTGGTAATACTTGTGTACATATGTAAGTATTGCATAATTGTATTCAATATTACAGCTGTCCAAACTATGTCATACATGCTTTGTCTTCTTCCGTTTATTTACTTATTCGTTTTAGCGTCGTTGAATATACCATCAGACACGCTTTTGGTTTTATTAAATTAAACGAACAAACTACCTAAATAATTCGTGGATCACTGCGGTACAACGTCCTTGTGACGCCATTGACGAACTTAAAAGCTTTTAATAGTACGTTTGCGATTTCAGTGTGCTCATAATTGCTACATGGTTGAACTAATTAGCGAATTCCGGCGTCGGCGAGCGGCATCAGGCGAGGTAATTACAAATCCAGTCCGTGTCGTTTATCCATTCGTACCAAGTTATAATTGAAAGCTCGGTGGCCCAGAAGCCGACAGTTCGTGTATCGTGTTATTAGGTGCGCATACGTAATTTGTTTGTTAAAGACGGCACGCAGTGGTACCCGCTGTGAATAATTTAAATTCATCCCTTCGTCCCCCGCGGCGCGAGGCGCAGGGGCGGGCGCGTATCGATTCAGCTCCGGTGTGCCGGTGTGTGCGTGAGCCACGCTGTGTGCCAGCTACTTTCGGCTGTACCATGTTCCCCCAGTATTACTGAGCACGGATTCTCGGCTCGTTCATTCGGTAAGCCACAAAGCCCGACTATCAGTTGACACGGAGCTACAGCTAGGGTTACCAAGCCACGTTATTCTCGGACCGCTTGCTTTGTTTGACGCCGATGATTCTTTAGTTCATTATTTAAATCTAATTACCTCAACCATATCGTAGCGTAAACGCAATAAAAATATACCTTTATCTGAAGCCAAAGCCGGTCATGAATTATTCATGAGAAGCTTTTGAGATGGTAATTCTGTTCTAATTTTAATAATTTGTATTTAAAACATGTAACGTAAATACGATGACAGCCCTACGTTAATTCAAATGGATGGATTTATTTATACGATGTCTGTAGTAGAAACATTTGTGAAACGGTTGGTTTATCATAGCTCTATTTCCTTCATGTAAACATAAACGTCTCTATTAACAGTTTACGGAATACCGAAATATACAATATTTTTGTAGCATTATCCATCATAGATATATGTATGGTATGGATATTAAACGCAAAATACGTGAAAGAAACCACAACATGGATTTACCCAAGCTCATGAGATTTCATCCGTAACTAATTTGGAATGTTTGCATCCATAATATTTGTGCGGCTGCCGCAGCCGCCTCCCACGCAACTGTGCGTCTATTTTTGAATCAAGCTAAAATGTTTTCGAACAAAACAGCTGAATTTGAAGACACTGATTTCTTTTAGAAATGCTTTGAAACAAAGCCAAGAGATTTGATAGATTTTGTTGACAACATACAACGTGTCAACACAATACCAAACGACTCACTGAATAACGCTTAAGCCATGCCGAGTTATTGGTTATGTAAGTAAAGTACATTATAGAACGAAGGATGTACATCCTGTAACACAATGTTCTTATTTGTGTTTGCTTGCTTATTTCAAACAAACTTGAACATGGCGTTTAGCGTATAACCGGTAATCTATAACTTTATGAGAATGGACTAACAAAAGCTCCAACGACGTCTTCCCTTCCCTAACATCAGCTCTTTAGAGAATGTTTACTGCTTTTACTTACACACTTAATGGTGTTAGTTATACTCGAAGCTTTATTGATAGCTTTGTACCTTCGTCCATTTAAATTATTTTAAATGAGAACAGAAACAGTTATACTCACAAAACATTGATTATTATTATGATTTAAAAAGTTGTAATCCTTTTATCCCTTTAGTTTTAAGTTTTGTTTTGTTACTGTATATTTTTTGTCTTTTATTATTAAGTATTGTGGTGGTCTGAATAAATGTATATCTATCTATCTTATCTATCTATCCTTATCGCGTAGGTACTTGAATATAATATGTATTATTACATTACAGCAATTTTGTTACAAATGCATGAGTTGTTTCCTATAATATTATCAGAATCTGTATTGCAAAAATAATCGAACTATCTTTGAAAATTTGATTGCATATGTAAGCTAGGTTTAATTATATTATTTAATAAACCAGTTGGTTACAAGCTGGCAACTAGCCCATAAAGGTAAGCTACATCAAACTGAAGTTGATTAATCTTTATTTGCATAAAACTTTAAAAGCAAATTTTCGGGGAAGCGAAATGTAAAATGGTTCGGTGATAAAGAAACTCCACGTTTACAAATGAAACAGCAAGCTGAAAAAAACAGTTTGCTATTCAAAACGACAAATCTGCCATGCATGTTTCGTTATGCGCAATGTAAAGTATTTTTTGTAGGAAATTGAATAGGTACGTTGCATGCTCGTTTCGCTCGCCGGCTACGTAGCCGCTTGCGTACGTTGGCGCGTTAAAATAAACTAAGCTTTATTTTTATCATACGCTGCACCGTTCCGTGACAGACTAAATCCGATAAAAATGCCAAATAAAACTGCTTCACACCGCAACCGTATATCCAATTCACAATGTTCACAATTAATATAACAGATGTATATGCAAATGAAAAACCAGATGGAATAAAAGTGAAATAAAAACTGTGTTTTCCAAAGCTATTCTAGATTCGAATGCAGTGAATCATTGCTGAATAAACTGCTCTGCGTGGACTCTAAATTTCGTATAGCCCGCTTGAAATACTATTGGTTTAGACGAAAACCCATTTTATTTGTATCTGTCTAGCCGTCTGCTTGTACATGTCTTCTTGATGCACGATTCAAAAACTCCTTGACTTTGCCAAACAAATAAAATGGAATGATGTTCAGAAAATACATATACTACTGATTTTATTATTATTAAAACGATATTTACTACGTATAATAAAAATTTCAACGCCCAGCAATTAACAGCATTGTGTTACACACAACACTACGAAAATGGTTGGGATGAAAATGCATGGTTTTGTTCATGAAAACAAAATGTATTTGATGAAGCAAAAGCAGTATAAATATTATTTTTTACACGGTCAAATAAATACTCGCAGTACCGAAGTAGAAGCTTAATGTTAATCTTGCTCGAGCTCTGCATGTGCTGGAAAAAGGCCTTCACAAGATACTTAAACCAGAGGTGCGGCCAGACAACTGAATAAAGTTTTGTAAAGAGTAAATTGCCACCAAAGCCGAGAGCCGAGCCGAGTCGAACGAACCAGCAAAGGCACGTCTTTAATGAGACGGCTTTTTAATGGAAATACCGAGAGCGTACCAGGGTTGTCAGACCGCCGGCATTCAGCCCGAGATTCCCTGATAAATGCCCGAGGCAATAAATATGGATTTTGAATCGTCGATTCTGTTAGAATCCGTGCAATCGCCACAAAGCCGATAATGTTTGGTTCTGAAGCTGTTTGTTTCTTATCAAAGTGAGATTTGTGATCAATTGACTTTAACAAGATACGCTTCAACGAGCGCTTGTTATATCAACAAACTGACTCGTAATGAGCGTCATTGTTCGGCGGACAAAATGAATCAACCCTGTGCCACTTCACTCAAGCATGTAGTTCCGTTCGCTGCAAGTGGGTACCATAAACGAGGAGTAGTTTTTATAGCTCTTATTACGCCTGATAAATCTGGTAATAATTAAACGGCAGATAGATAATTGAAATCGCGTGAATAATCGAGCCGAGATGCCGGCAACTGCACTCGGACACGTTATATCGCGTGCGAAAGATAAACACAAAAAATAAATATGATATCGATATGATTCTTGGTACTGCCAAGATTGCGAAGATTCCGATTCTTGAATAAATACATGGGAGGTTGGCATGTTGCGTTATTCGGAATTGCGGTTATACAACTTGTGATATGTGTATAGTTCTAGAAGAACAGTCTTTATTTATACGAGTTCGTTCTATTTAATAATAAGCTTTGTATAATTTATCGTGTAATGTTTTTTTTCCATGCATAATAATATTTAATTTAGATCATACAACTTCGTACCTACTTAATTCGTTTTGCAAATGGTAAATACTTTTATATTATTTACTTAGTTATCCTCATTTACCATCCACGTGTTTCATGTTTCCATTTTAACAAAGAGATTTTATCAATTTTTATCTCAATACTTTATTTATTGTGATCGTAAAATGCTGTTTTTGTATGCGTAATAAACCGACTTCGCAATCCGTGTCAAAACAAAAAATATTGAACAAATTCTTATTTTTAGCGGAATCATCAAAGTGAAATGAATCGTTATCGCATGTTGCTTTAATTAAATAACAGAAATATATGAAATATCAGCCCCTTGATTGTCTAATTCTGATACCATTCAAATCTGACCAATTACAATCAAAATGATGACCATCCATTAATTAGAAACTGATAGTATCAAAAACATTTTTGAAAAAGCTGATAATTCGCTAACAATTCCGTTGTAAAATCTTGATTGAAGTCCATTGATAGCGGACGAAAAGTCATATGTGTAAGAACGATAACTCTGCATATAAAATTGCCTGTCGCAAAACATATACTTATAATTTAGAATAGTCTAATTTCAAGATTGTTTTACAGATCATCATCATCAAGTCAAAATGCATTTGCATTATAATTCCGTGTACTGATTCGAGTACCGACAATAAAACAATGTAGGCGTCCATTATGCTGTAAATCAGAGTTGACGCGCCGTAATTGGCTCGACCGCTGCCTGTCCGACTGATCGCCTTCCGTTGATGGTCCCCTGGTACCGTGATGTTGATGGCTTGATGGTCACTCTCAATCTCCCCTAGTAGATTATCATTATTGAATGAGCGACTCGATTTGACGTTATTTATTAGTACTTGAGTACATACATCAGTGTTGCTCGGACAAACGTCAATTTCATCATCTCCCCCCCCGCCTCGGTTGAACCTCTAGCTTCTCCACGAGTTTTATTGTAAAATAATTAGTTTCCCACATATTTCTTAAAACAAAAGGCTCGCAAAAGTTACCCAGTGTCCATAACTCCCCCTGGTATAACAAACAACACATAAACAGTGAAAATAACAACAAAAAGTGAAAATTTTTTTCCTGTGCTGTGCTGTGCGAATGCGAAAGCATTTTGTAAGCCGCCATTTTAGCAGCCATCGCCGGTAACCGCACGCGACTTTCGCCCCTGTGTCTGAGGCGGACGGGTCACATTCGCATTAACCGACCTACAGGCCTGCATTTCGTTATCAATATTTTGTGCTCATTTGAGATGAAGTGCTCCGGTTGTTTGAAATTCTCTAAGGACCTCACCTGGATAGATTGCACAGCCACCTCGTGCAGAAAACAACTGTGCTCATTATGCATAAACATAAGTGCTATTCCTAATGAGCTCAAAAAAACATGGAAATGCCCAGATTGTTGTGCGTCGTCAAAAAAAGGAGGCGATAACAGTCACACCCCGATCAGAGGGCACAGCGACCAAAACATCACACTCAGGAAACCCAATCAAGAGGCGATGCCGCCCTCCTCAACCTCCGAAGTAAAAGAACTGACAGCTGAGCTTCGCCTTCTAACCCACGAAATCTCATCTCTGAAAAATCGCCTCGAGGAGGCGACCGTCTCTCTGACCCGCTGTCACTCCAGGCTAGATGAACTCGCGACTGCGGTGGCCATAAATGACTCGCGCATCAAAACAATTGAAGACCGGGAAAAACAAATACTTACCTTGAGCGGGACCGTCGCTCTACTACAACGCGAAGTCAGGCTGCAAGCGCAGGCCCAACTCAGTAACGAGCTGGAGATCTCAGGTATCCCTGATAACACTAATGAGAATCTGCATCACATCATGATGGTGGCGGCTCGTAAAGTAGGTGTGGACATAGTGGATAGTGACATCGACTGGGTGACCCGGGTAGGGTCAAGAGCCCAGGTTGCTAAATCAGCGGCCATCGAACTCGGCGCTCCCCGCCCGGTGGTTTTGAGATTACTGCGGCGATCAAAGCGAGATCAGATCCTAAAAGCGGCTAAAACTCGCAAGAACATATCCAGCACTGACCTTGAAGTTCATGGACCATCGCGCAAAATCTACTTCAATGAACGGCTTACAAAAGAAAATAGGGTGTTGTTTCGTGAAGCCCGGACCAGATCAAAAATGCATGGATATGCATACTGTTGGTGCAACCAGGGCTCAATCTACATCCGTCAACGGGAAGGAAAACCTGCCCTTCGTGTGCCGACCCTTGCTGACCTGGACAACATCCTTGCCCCCTCTGGTACTGGACGCCCAGCTGACTGAATACCAAGGATGCTCGTTGCCTACTAGTGCTCTTTGTAAACTCAAGGACCCGTTCACTTTACAGTTTACCCGTAATTCTGCCTTAATTGTGCATGCATATGTAATAGGTTATAAACTTAGTGTAATAATAACATGTAATAATCTTGCATGGCTATATAAGCCAAAAATAGGCATTTCATCCTGGGTCTTTATAGGATATTTTTCCCTTACAATATCGATGATTTTTGTGCATAACTCAATTTCTTATTTATGCACCTATGTTATAGGTTATATATTTAATATAATAATAATAATTCATAGTTCCACAAGGCTGAGTAAGGTAAGAGTAAGTATTTCTCAACTGAACTTTAGAACTGATTTTTCCTTTACTAACTTAATTTTTTTGGTAACTGATTTAATTTCCAAATTATGTACTCTTGATACAGGTTTTGTGTTTGGTAAAATTGGAAAAGTAAATAACTTCTCATACTCAAGGTTGTGTAGGGTGAGAGCAGGAATATCACACTGTGACATTCCAATTTGTTTTTCTCTAGTTTTAATACAATGTGTTAATCATTTATTCTACTATGAAGAATGCTTCGAATTCTTAACTTTGATACTAACCCTCAGCGTGGTAGTTCCAGACTCATTAATGCTGGAAACTTGGATGAGTGCTTTTAATATTTTTTGTACGAAATGGATACAGATAGTTTAAGCTCGGACATAGACTCAATGGATATAACCTGCCACGCACTCACTGAACCGGAACAGGTTAAATATATATTGACTTCCAGTTACAAATTTAAAATAATTACTTTCAATATTAGAAGCATAAACAAAAATTTCGACTCCTTCCTAGTCACATTAGCTCGATTAAAAGGTAACTTTGATGCTGTGATTCTGACAGAGTGTTGGCTCTCAGAGTCATCAGTGATTCCGCAGATTCCTAATTACACAGAGTACCACTCTGGCAGAATCATAAATCAAAACGGTGGGGTTATTATTTATATAAAAAACAATTGGAGCGCCTTATGCTCTGAGCCCCCCATTGAAGAAGCAGACTGCCTGGTTGTACACATTCCTAAAGTCATAACCATCTTTGGAATCTACAGATCCCCCTCGTTTAGAAACATTAACAAATTCTTATCAACACTCGAAGACGTTTTAGATAACTACAAAAATTACCCTAACATTGTCCTAGCAGGTGACATTAATGTCAACATCTTGGCAACTGATAACAGAAACGAAGGCTTGGAATACCTATGCCTTCTAGCGGAACATGGGCTTATACCAGCAATCACATTACCCACCAGGAACCAGGCTTGTCTTGATCATATCTTTGTTAAAACAAAAACCGGTTCTGTAGGAATTGTCTGCGAGACTGATGTTACAGACCACGATATGGCTATACTGGGTATAAAACTTGGGGACCGTACAAAGGCATCTCCACCAAAAACCAAAATAAAAAGGAACTATGAGTTAATAATCAAAGATTTAAAAGCTGTAGACTGGGGTGAGCTTCTGCAATCCGAGGACGTTAATCAATTAGTTGATATTTTTAGCAGTACTCTCCACAGGATAATCGAAAAACACACAAAAAAGATTGCCGTGGCGCACTCCAAACGCATATTGAAACCCTGGATCTCTCCCGGACTGGTTCGCTGCATGCGACACAGGGATCGTCTCCATTCTCGGTCCAGACGTAACCCCAACGACCTAGTCCTTCGTACCGTTTACACCCGTTATCGTAACTTCTGCAACAATCTCCTGCGCAAACTCAAACGAGAATATGAATCGAAAGAACTTGAAGCTAATAAATTCAATACTAAAAAACTATGGAAAACTATAAAAAATATCTGCCATATGACTACTAATAAAAGAGAGGCCACTGAACTTTTATCAGCAATTGACAACTCGAACCCAGTAGAATCACTCTCCTTGTGTAACAAGTACTTCTCGACGGTTGGACAAAAACTTGCCGATGAAATCCTCGATAACCTACAAGTCAACCAGGCCGGCCTGGCGGGTGACATTAATTCCGCTAATCACTTCCCAAGCTCGTTCTTTATGATCCCCACGGACGAACATGAAGTTGAAAGACTAATAATGAACTTACAAAATGATAAAGCTCCCGGTCTGGATGGCCTAACTAACCTACTTATCAAACAAATAAAAGACTACATAATTGTACCTTTAACCCAAATTTTCAACAAGAGTTTATCATCTGGTATTTTCCCTGAACTCTGGAAACTTGCCACCGTAATCCCGATTTTCAAAGCCGGTTCCAGAGACACTCCTAGTAACTACCGCCCGATATCTTTGCTTGGTGTCTTCTCAAAATTGTTGGAGAAGTTAGTGAACAAAAGACTTGTGTGGTTCATCGAAAGTCGCAAAATTCTGTCAGACAGACAGTTCGGTTTCAGGCAGGGGAAATCCACAGAAGAAGCGCTATCCCTTTTATTAAATAACACGGTATCTAACCTAGACAATAAAAGCAATTGCCTGGGAGTGTTCTTAGACCTAGCCAAGGCTTTTGACACTGTTTCCATCCCAATACTCTTAAAGAAACTAGAATGCTATGGTGTAAGAGGTATCGCTCTTCAGTGGTTTGAAACTTATCTGAAGAAACGGAAACAGTGTCTCTGCGTTGATGGCGTTAGAAGCCCTCCTCTCGATATAAACTTTGGCGTTCCGCAGGGAAGTATCCTTGGCCCCACCCTCTTTATTATCTATATGAACAGCATACATGAGCTTCCTTTAGGTAGTGCAGATATTTACTGCTACGCAGATGATACTGCTATTATTTTTTACGGCAAGACTTGGCAAGAGACGGTTGCGAAGGCGGAGCTGGGTCTTATGAAATTGAATTACTGGCTGCAGAGAAACCTGCTTACATTAAACACAGAAAAAACTAAATTCATCTGCTTCCACAAAACTAAAGCTTCGGCACCCCCCGCTTCAATCTCCTCTATCAAAGTACATAATAGCAACGGTTGTACCGCTGCGGTCAATAGTTCTGGTTGCAGCTGTAGAGCTATAGTTAGAACTCAGGTTATCAAATATCTTGGGATACTAGTTGATGAAAACTTAAACTTCAATGCTCATATTAGCTATCTCTCTGGAAGGGTAAGAAAAATAATTAATGTTATGAGATCACTTAGAAACGTAGCAGACTTTGAAATTATCAAGTCCACATACCTTGCTTTGTGTCAATCACTACTAAACTACTGTATAACCTGTTGGGGTAGTGCCTCGAAGACCGCTATGATTCAGATAGAACGTGCGCAGAGATCAGTCTTGAAAGTCATGTTGAACAGGAACCGCAGATACCCTACAGCCAGTGTCTATAGGGATAGCGAGGTCCTCAACGTACGACAACTATACATTCTCAGGGTGTGTCTCTCTATGCACGATCGGGTTCTCCGCAGTCCGGAATACAATAGCATGCTCAATAAACGTATTTTTAAACTTCCACTCGCTTCTGTGAATACCTCTTTTGCTAAACGTTTCAGCCCGTTTGTCGCAACCTCAATATATAACAAAGTTCTTAGGCTGTGTGACATCAAACATTGTTCAGTATTTGAAGCCAAGCGGAAACTAACTCAACTGCTCTCCTCTCTCACATATGACCGTACGGAATCCCTTTTGGTACCTTTGTCCTAATCTTGAATCACCCATCTCCTGGCCATTTAATTTGCTTATCATGCCTTAACTTACTCTTATCTATTCTTCTTTAGGGGAATTGTTTCAAAAATAAAAAAAAAATTTAGGTAGGTATTTTATGCTTTTAAATTTTTATTGCTTTATATAACAAATTAGATAAACCGAGGCGCTAATTTCTCTAGTCAAACGTATGGGTACCCACGATACAGATTTGATCTAGTGTGGGTGCCACAGGCAATCTTTTGTTTTCTCTCCTCACAGTAAAACTATCTGAATATTGTAATGCTATTTGCAAGGTGTAGGTAGGCTAAATCTATCTTACAAACTTAAAAATTAGATTAATCGCTATGCTTGTGATCGCTGCACAAATCGGATCAGTTAAATCATTTCCTTCCTTTTATAACTACAAATGACAGCTCCTTGATCGTATGTCCGAATTGTTCAGCGATCATTAGTAGGCACCTACCCCTGATGTTTAGGTAATTTATCTGTCTGTTGTTTCTCACTGTACCTACATGCTGGGTTTGTACCTATGTACCCTTCCTACCCTTGCCTACCTACTGTATGTACCTATGTATGTTTTGCTGGAAATAAATATTTTTTCATTTAAAAAAAAAAAAAAAAAAAAAAAAATTTTGAGGTAGACTGGTGCAGTACACGAACCAAATGGTATTTTGTCTTTAAATTGTATGTTGTCAATCTAAAAACCACTTTTAACAATTTTTCTCATTTTTAGGGATTGCAAACATGTAATAAAACACTTAATAAATAGCTTAATATAAACACTTAAACGGTTAAGTCCCTACCTACTCGTAGTTGAAATCTTTTCAGGCGACAATGCCGAAGAAATTACGAGCTAGCTTGCAAAGAAAACTTTATAACAGCTCTAATGACTACCGGAAACTATCGTTTAAGTGGGTCAATTGCTGGCTGTTATTATCTTTTTTTTTATTTGATTGGGAAAGGAAACTATATAGGGACCTATGTATTGTTTCTATTGTAAATCTATTTATAAACCTAACTATTATTTTAGATGATTATTTATAGTAAGACAATGATAATTTTATTAACAAAAGTACTTACTACACAGTTGATATAAAAAATACTTAGCATCTCCCATCGTAATGTAGTAAAATGGTATATTTATGGGTCTGGTCTGGTATGGTATGTTTAATTAGGTATTTATTTATTTATTAAGGATACCTACACAATAAAAATATTTAACAAGGCAATTAACGAGCCGTTCTTATTTAATTATTGTAAACTATAAATATTAATTTGTGCTAATTTACACTGTTAATTAATCATGTCTGAAACAAACAACATCATGGCATTATTTAACAAAAGCAATATTTAAAATGGCTTTAGCATAAATATTATATTGTTTCTCATTTTGAAGGTTTTATTTTAGTAGGGGAGCCCAAGCGGGGATTTCGGGATTTACTAAAGCGCGGCAGATTAATATACAGGGGGTTACCTTGTACCCGGTTAAGTACCTCCACAAAACATGAGGCCCATATATAAGGCCGCCCGTGAAGGATACAGGATCAGATTAGTAAAAAAAAATTGACCATCAGAAATTCTCGAGCGCGTCAGATTAAGGTAGGGTGAGTTAATTACATCCAAAAAAGTGTATATTCCACTAATCTGACAATTTGAGAGTGACGTAAAAAAAGGGGAGGGCAACAAAGTTGTAAAAAAAAAACGTCATCTCGACATTCTCGAGCGTAGCTAAATTTTTTTTTATTTTGAAGGAAATAATTCAAGAATAATGAAAAATATAAAATCTGACGATTTCCGCAAGCCGAAATAACAAAAATTCGTCGATAAAGTTAAATGCGTGCAGCTGCGTGATGCCTATATTTCCTTCTCCGCGTTTCTATTCCTCTCTCACTCTTTCTCTATCTATTACTCTCAAGCTTGAAAAACCACGTCGATCGCCACCAAGCTGGTCAAAAGCGGTTGATTCGTTCGAGAGATATCGTGAACTAAAGAAACCCGAAAAAGTGTTTTTTCGGGATTACTCCGAAATTTGTGGCTCAATCAATTAAAATTGCAAAATTACTTATGAGGATGATAAAACTGCGTCGAATTGCGCCAACCGCGTGAAAATTGCTTGATCCATTCAAAAGTTATTGCGGTTTGAAAATTCCAAAAATAGTGTTCTATGAAACTTCTATCAGACTTTCGAGCTGGGAGAGCTCAAATGCATAGAAATATTATTTCTTTGAACTCAGCGAGCTCAAAATCCTACTAATATTATAAATGCGAAAGTTTAGATGTTTGGATGTTTGTGTTTTAATCACGTCAAAACTACTGAACCAACTTGGATGAAACTTGGCATATATATAGTACGTAACCTGGATTGACACATAGGCTACTTTTTATCCCGAATAATTAACAGGATCCACAGGATAAAATGAAAAAACGGGATTAGCAGCGCCAATTATTGGCAAGAGGATGATGTCATGTCATGTCACGTCAGTTTGACAGGACGTAGTAATACCTCTTTGGTCTAACGACTAACGTTTGACATTCGAGTACGGGTTCGGTGTAATGTCAAGTTTCTCAAGGAAGTATCCGCTCGGTACACGCACAGATAATATAATGTACACGGAAACTGTACACGCATACGAAGTCGCGGGTAACTGCTAGTATCACATAAATTATATTTTGAGCTCAGAAATGTCATAAGTTCAATTTTAAGCACCCAGGAATGGAATTAGCGGGAAGTTGCAGGGATGGCCTTTAAGGTGAACCGTTTTTCTAATTTTTTTTTGTCAGATCAGGCAAATCCCTCTAGATAATCGTCAGATTATGAGACAGTACGTTTAGAACATAAAGATGAACCATATATATCTTAATCTGACGCGCTTGAGTATTTCAAAATGGCGAATTTTTTTTGCACATTATGAAAATGGCCGCGAGTTTGCGTCCCATCGAAATCGTCAGATTAGTGAATGAGAGCTTTTTTTTGGTGCACTTAACACTCCCTTAGAAAATCTGACGCGCTCGATAATTTTTTTTTTTTTTTCATTTTCAACCCTTAAATACAACCACCCCCATCATGCAAACGATCAGATTAACATACGTACATTATTAAAAATACGTAGGACATTGATGCTATCAATATCTGACGCGCTCGAGGATGTCCATGCAACAGTTTTTTTTTACATATTTAAAAATCTATAGCCGCTTCCCCCACCGATGTAAAGGTATATATCATATAACATTTTTTTCTTCTTATCATCTAAGCTTTGCATCCCAATAGGTCTCTACGACGCTCGAGTAAATCCCCATTTAGCATCGTGGGCTCCCCTACTATTTTAGTTGTTCATTTTTGTGACATGTTCATAAATATGCAGAAAGATTTCAACGAACATGGCATTCAAAAAGAGTGACGTCAAAAACATCCTTGCGAATGTAATTTTAAATCATTGAGGTACAATGCAGTTGCTCAAAGTTTATAAAATGTACTTATAGGTAGGTACACAATATACATAATGATTATGAGTGACTAAAAAGCCGTGTTGGCCGAGTGGGATTGTACCTCGACTTTCGATCCGAAGGTCGTGGGTTCAAATCCCGGCCGTGCATCAATGCATTTTTCGTTCGGAAAATTTATATGCGCATTAACACGAGCTTTACGGTGAAGGAAAACATCGTGAGGAAACCCGCGGCTTAGTCAGCTCCGCACGTATTGACCTTGTCTTTCCTGTGGATATGGCTGACTAGGCTGAGAGGATGGTATAGGTGCTGGGCAAGCCTACTCCATCTAAAACATTGTCCCAGGCACTACAGTGTCCCGTTAAGTGTAGGCATAGGTTGCCTCCTGACGCTGTATAAATCATCTTCAATAGATGTAAAGGCCTATTATTATGAGTGACTATTCGGTGAAGGCTGTTCGATTAATCAAGATCGAGCTTTACTTCCGGTAAGTTCGCTTCATCGTTTAAAAATGCAATACGTGTATTTAGGTAACCTACCTAGTAAAAAATATTTTGATAATTCGGTCAAATACCTCTTCTGTATTTTAAAACGTATTTATACCTCAGTGAAGGCATCTAGTGTCAGTATTTAAAATGAAACATAAATAGCTTCAGTAATTATGGTTTTTCACCGGGTTAGTCTCAAAATCCCCTTTGAGTTTTCCCCCTTAAGGAGATTTTTAGACTTTCAGTCTCAAAATCCTCTCGTTATTGGGGGTAAACTACACTAGGTAAGGTACGATATGTTTTTTCTACTAAAATTACTATTCGTAAATAGTCAGCAAGAGAAAGAGGGAAAATTCAAAGGGGATTTTGAGACTAACCTCAGTAATCCAACGTGTGTACAAATTAAAGAGGACAAATAATTTAAGACACGCAAACAAACCTATGTCCATCAGGAAACGGATCAGCACAAAAAGTCATTTTGGAATAGGTACTCCAAAATTTCTCATTTTGTTTCAATAAAGTTAACAAAGATGTGTGCAGTTGCAACGAATGGTTCCACTCGGCAGTAAATTCTGCTAAAAACATTAAATTGTGGAACCACTCTTTCGCAGAGCAACTCACTTTATTGACTATCCAGGGTTGCCAACGCAACCCGGAAACACCATAATATAATTTGACAACGATTCAACAGATTGATAGATACGTCTGTTAATTGAAGTGCATCTTCTTTGTCTCAATAATCGACCTGTCAATTTTAGAGATGTCGACCCCATTTCAAACTGGTAGTTCGCCCCGAACTTTTTTGAGCACATTGAAAGAAACATCTATTTTGATTATGGCTGAGATAAACTTTGCAAATCGCATCGATACCACAATCTAGTTGGCTGCCAGTATTACTTGAACTACAAAATCATTGAAACCCTAAGTAATAGAAGCTCACGTTATACTGGTATTTCCTAAATTTACAATTTTCATTTTCACTATCAAAAATTCTTCCAATTTCAGGTATCAACCCTAAAACTATACTGCGCTTTCTGTCCGAGCGTAGCGTCCTCTCTTTATTTCTGCTTCGAGCAACGCCTCTGCATTATGCCTGCGATTCCACGATGCAAATGACGATTCAACTACCGCACTCCTGGGTTTTTATGCTCGCCTGGTAGTTTCCTTAAAATGCCTTCTACAGCAGACATCATTTAGGTGCACCCATTACCTACCTAATAACAGAACGTCAACTAAGGTATGCTTGAAAACCTAAAGTTTTAGACTAGGTAGACTAGGCTACATACAGATTACGAGCGAATGAGACAAAGCTTTCCATCATGTGATTAACATGTAAATAATTTGTTATTTATGTCCATATCATCTACGGCACGGTACGAGTATAAAGACTAATTTATTATCTTATCAAAATCTAAAAGGTGACCCGGTTTGCCCTCAATCTAACGTATTTCGCCACTAACATGTCTTTTATGTTGCGAAACTAGCCGAACGGGTAGTCTTGATCTGGACAGTGTAAACTTTATTATAACTGCTTTTATTGTCGGACAAACGACACCTCGGACCACATTCTACCGCAATGCCTCCCCAGCGGGCACGCAGAATCACTAATGTGCCAAAACACGCGAGGAATGTTTGTATTTTACTGGTAATACCGACTTTAATACCTTTACCTTTTATCATTACATTCTAATCCTGACCTTACGTTTATGTGATAATTTCTAGATGTTTGTGATCACACCCTAATAAATAAATGGTCTAATTTGGATGGGTATAGTCACAAGTAAATAATGTTTTTAGAAAATGTATAACACATATCCTTTTAGAGTTAAACGGTTGTTAATGTTTGTTATTTATTTTTCAAGCTCAACCTAATCTATACATAAAAGTTGTTGGTATAACTGCTCTTATATAAAAGCTTTTTATATAAAGTAAATCCGTTATTGGATGTAAGGTTTATTATTAAAGTGTTAAATAATTTATTTTTAAGATCTGTGGATTTTGTGATAATAAAATAAAATAAAAAATTCTCTTTATCGAGCGTAGCTTCAAAGCCTTCTAACCGCAGTTTGAAGTTAGTACGAATAAAAATACTAGAACGAATTTAAACTGAATCCATCATTCCGCAAGTTGACATGCTACAATCACGAGAGATTAAAATACGTCAAAAATGTATGATGTGATTTATCATTTAGTAATGTCATTCCTTTTAATTCATTTTGTAAAGGTAATTTTTTTTCTTTCATAATGAACTGTTACAAAATCAATGCTCGAATACTTTTCTGTACTTGAGCACAATGAATTCTTGAGCATTTCAAACCATTGCCCCTTACAATTATATTTTCAGGTCGGTCGTTTCAAATTGTGTTTCCTCTATCTATATGTAAGTATAGTAGGTAACTTCATGCTTATTTACACAAGTGAGTAGGTAGGTTAGGTACTTTACGTTATCGCAAAGCAAATTTACACGGTCGGCAACGGTTTTAGCATAAATACGAGCGAAGTAAAAACTACTTTGTTTGATGAGCGACGTTGCGTGTGAACTTCGGAGTTTGAGCCATTGTCGTGATCGAGGCTGATTCTTCTTCTTTTTTATATTACGGCGGTTCTGTAGGCTAAGGATTTAGCAATGCTTGTGATTAATTGTGCCCAAATAAAATTATTTAGGTGTTTTTAATTAGATTTACATACCTAGTTAAACATCTACGTTATTTCACGCTAGGTTATGTTATTAACAAAATAACTTTGGATTTCTTACTTTTCTTAAACCAAAACACGAAATTATAGGCTTATTAAAAAGACTGAAGGCGAAGACACGTTTGTGACATTGAGTTGTAGACTCCAGCGGTACAGCAAATCGGTATTTATTGCAGCTATTCTATTACTAGACGTGTGAGTGGTAACATTGACTAGCTTGACCTCATTCGAGTAACCGTTTAAAATCGTTTGTATCAACAATTTCAATAGAACTTTTAAAGTAAGTCTTACTTTCGTTTCAACTTTACAAAATCATCCGTGCAATTAACCTTGGATGGAACTAGTTTAAACAAAACTGGCTGCATTGAAAATAAACTTAGCTATTTCAAAACAGGCTTATACGGCGTCAGAGGTTGAGCCACAATCCCCAGGGTAAGAGAATATGACAAGACATGATGAGCTATACAGAAACAAGCTGATCAAAGCTATCAGCCTAATGGATCTTCCCAAACTCGCTGAGAGCTGTATGGTCCACCTGAAAGTCTCTGAATCGTCTTCGGAGTCAGGTGGGCCGCTGCAGGCATAACTTAGTAAAATGGAGGTACAAGCACAATGTGACTGCGGAGCCCAACAGACAATGCCTCACCTCCTGTCTTGCCCAGAATGCACCAATACCTGCACCCGGAAAGATCTTTGTGACGCCACGGTAAATGCTATTGACGTGTCCCGTTTTTGGGCAAGACATGATAATTTAGACATGATATAGGTAGGTACTAATAATAAAAAAAATACATGGGAGCCAATCGACTGAAAGAAGAAGAAGCTGTATGAAAAGCTCCTAAATATAATTGTGTTTAATACGTTACTAAACTAGCTATTGTAGCTTATCAATAAAATAATATTGGCAGACTATATGGACCCGTTATAGATTTTATTGTCTTGAGATAATGAGATCGTTATTCTGCTAATGGTGGAATGTTATTTATTGCTCTAATTTTATATCTACCTACTTAATTACACTGGGTCACCTTGTCACCTTGGCCACGGAGTTTACTGATACAAAGAAGATGTGATGAGAATATCACTTGCAGTCCCAGTGATGACTACTAGGGGGCTTCGAGAGACTCTTATCTATGCTGCAGGCCATGACATGGCCATGTGGGGAATTCAACTTTTTGACGAAGAACGCATCCTTATAAAATCCTTACTATCCTACTAATATTATAAACGCGAAAGTTTGCAAGTATGGATGTATGGACGTTTGTTACTCTTTCACGCAAAAACTAATGGTCCGATTTGAATGAAACTTGGAGTACAATAGTCCGTAAGCTGGATCAACACTTAGGCTACTTTTTATCCCGGAAAATCAACAGGATAAAACGGGACGTGGATGAAGTCGCGGGCAGAAGCTAGTTATTCATAAGCTATAAGATACATTACCGTAGGTAGATGATACCTTTAATTCCATTACTTTCACCAGCAATCGATGTACGAATTACGATTCTCCCAGAAAAAAAAAGCTAGTGGATAGATAGGATCTCACGCATGACTGCACGTAAATGCAGTTAAACGTGCCGAAATAAACCGTCCACTTCCGGTAGAGGAACCTACTTGCATGCCCTGCCTATACGTCCTGCCCCCGTATGCCAATCTTTTGCTGTCAAGTTATATTTCACTGCCCAGTGTAATTTCTTCAGGTCACGTGGTACAATTTTGTACCACGTGATCATTCTTTTTAGACACTTGACGGCAAAATATGCGCGAAAACACATCAAATGACGTCATAATGTCACTATTTAGTCACAGAATAATTATGACTTAGTATGAACTGACCATGATTTAAAACTTTGCAGTTCAACTTTGATTGGCATACCCCTGCAGGTAGTTGTTGGAACTTGTCCTCACTACGTACAGATAAATAAGCATAATAATCACTAGATATAGTATAGCGTTTAGGTATGCTTAGCTGAAATGTAGCGCATACACTGGATATGAAGAAAGAAAGACTGGGCTCAGTGGTGTGCCTTGGGAATTGGGATGAGTCCTAAATTCGGTAATCTATAGGAGAGATCTACATGCAGTAGACTAATGTAGGTTGATGATGATAATACCTAATCGCTATCACGAGTCTGATTCACTGATAGTTAAGTTTGTTAAACTTTTCTACATAAAATTTTATCATTTTATTAATACAATGAATCTTTACTGATAATAAGTTCCTTTTCTGTTTGGTCGTCATGTACGAATGTTGCTCAATCTAAACATGTTAATAAATAATTTAACCAATATAGCTACAAAAACGAAAAAAAGATATTCGATTGTATCCACGTTTGTTATTAATAAAATGGATTTATTATAGAGTGTCTCCATTTTATAATAACTTCACTTTATTGATATTCTAACAAAAAGAGAATACTGAAATAATTGTAGTAATTATCTTCATTATCAATCTGTCCAATCTACCTTGAAAATAATCAAGAGTTGGTATATCTTATCCATCCAATCTTTTTTTAGTATCTTCAATTAGTATTTATAGTCCAACATGTTAAAAATACAGCATTTCCCCGCATTTTATTTAGCTTGTGTTCTACTAGTAACAGGTTGCCATTTGCCAACCCATCACTGTTGCTAAAATTATACTGATTCCAACAATTTGTTTTTAAAAATATTTTTGAAGATACAAATCTATTGTGTCTACGTGTTGGTAGGTCGTAAATATTTCGTTCAAAATAGCGGCTTTGATACTTGTAAATTACGTTATGAAACGAATGGCAGTAAATAAACGCGGAAGAGTAATGTGTGCAGTTGACCTACATTCCGCATTGAAGCTTTTACTGGCTATAGCTGTTTCCACTCTACCAACGACACGACATACGATATCGAGAGAGAGCTTATCTTCTTCTTCTTTTATATATGACCTGTGTCGGTCATTTCGACAGACAATTTTGCCAGTGTCAAGTGAATTATTTGAAATAAGTTTAGTCAAGTCGAGTCATTCGTCAAGTCGGCTGTCGTTTGGTTTGAAGGCAAAATGGTCGATTTTCCCTTCAAAACTTAGAAACGGATTCCGTCAAATAATAACATCACATAATACACATTTATTCCAATGACTCACACTTACCTCAAGTATTATTGGTTAAGATTCCACCAAAATTAAAGAAAACACTCGCAAAAACACCAAGAAAAACAATTAAAATAAATGTGCTAGTGTTTTCTATATTCTAAGGGCGTCTTGCACCAGAATCACTAAACGTGTTTTACAGCTAAATCGATTTAAATCTGACGTATTTGTATGACTTGACAACTCGCTAAATACTATTTAAGAGTTAAACGCGTTTAGCGATTCTGGTGCAAGCCGCCCTAAGATGTGCTAGTTATGTTCCTTCTACAAATGACAGAACTCGAATCCTGAGCTAATCTTACTAGACCTTTCACACCGCGTTGGCGCCGACACCGATATTTTTAATCGAGGCACTGACATGTCAGTCATTGTCGGTCATTGTCGTATATCGTCCAGTTTGCAAACGTCCTATGTTGGCTTCACGTTTGGTGCCAGACCTTCTGATTGCAACAATTCTCATTGTTTTAGCCAAAACTTTGTTACCAGTGTCATGCTCGAAATCGTTGTTCTTTGTACAAGTAATTGCTGTTGGTAATCTTTGGCTTTTGCGACTTTAATCAGTCAGTGATTATATTTTAAGTTCATATTCACGTTTTGACCTTGTGTTACTTGTGAATAAGGCCGACTAGGCTGAGAGGATGTTATAGGTGCTGGGCAAGTCTACTCCATCTAAAAAAATGACCCAGGCACTAAAGCGTCCTGTTCATCATCATCTATATAGACGTATTACTTATTTTATGCATCAACATATACTTTTAACCTGCTGATGAAGCTTTGAAACCGAAACCTAGCTGAGAAGCCTTCAAGTGACTTCTGAACTCAGTCACAAGCTACTAACTAACTACTAACCTTACTAACTTCTCGAACTATCTAGCTCATACTAACTTTCACTAGCTAAGTAGTTCGATTCTTAGATAAAAAGGTTTCAAATTCTTGATCAAATTCAAACAAATTGGATGAAAATCCGATCACAGTTTATCTTTTAAATCTATCTTACTGTTAAATCTAAAGCATAAATAATCTCCAATTCATATCTCTTCATCGTATTAGATATTCAATTAAGATTTCATATAATTATACGAGTCGGACTCGGCGTAAATCTCCTTGAGTTTCTATGAACATAAATATCCTGTCCTTTACTCCGCTTAATTTTATATCGGTCTGGCCAATGGCGGGGATTGTGATGTTTCATAAATATAAGAAGATTAGTGGGATTATTGTTATTAGCTTTCTGTAAATCATTACTGGTCTCTATAGTAAGGTGATCGATGAACAAACGACACAACAAGGTTCACAGACTAAAAACATCATTGCCATTCAATGTTTGTAATACGGCCAGCGTCTTGGGGACGTTTCCGATCGGCGTAGTGGTTTCTTGGATCATCGGAGTGTAATGTAGATAGTTTGCAACGGTCTGTCTGTATTACTTGCTCAACTGTTTTTTGTGTGTTCTGTAAATAATTGTATTCGTTATTTTTTAGTGTTCTGCTCAATCGAGTGGGTTCTCAAATCATTTTTTTCCTTAATTAGTCATTTTTATATGTTTTATCTTTACTTTCCTGGCTTAGTCAATTATTTGTTGTTTGTTCATTAATCTATATTTATATTTTAAGCAATTGATCCATCCATATTTAGCTAAAAATCTGACACCGATCTGTAGACACTATTAAACTAGTAGCATCTACTCCATATCATATTAGAGCCTCTTCTCTAGTGCCAAACGTTTTACGATCCATTCCGTTCAGTAGTAAAACTACAATGTCCCTCTAGCTAGAATAACTATTATAATGTCGGTTTTTAACAGCGTCTATTCACGCAACTCTGGAACATGGTAATGTTACTGCAAATACTTTTACATTCTAAAGTTGCTGTTGTTGGTAGTTAAAGGTTTTTATTCCTATGTAATTAAAAGCAGGTGTTTGTTCCCTACTAGTTCTTTTAAGCGGCTATTAGAGTAAGTGCACAATGTTATGTTAGCGGCGGTCTCGACTTGACTATCGCTCCCAGCGACTGCCCTCGGAAATGTGCTTCTAATTACAGCCCTACTTTCAACTAATAACGCTCCAGTGGTAATTTATTCTCTCTATATTTGGACTGCGACTATTGTACGTTTCAAAAGTCCTCTCGTTATGTCTACGACACGTTTTTTCTCTCCATTCTTCATCCCAGAGAAAAGTTTTATCTCTTCACGAATAACATTAGTAAAATTGTACTAAACTTTGGCAACGTAACCGTTTCTTTGAATCGAAGTTTCTTCGACGATTCTCCGCTAAATTAATAAAGTTTTAATTGAATTCAGTTCGAAAGCAATTTTACATGGATGTCAACTCGGATCTTTTCAGTCTTTAACTTTTTAAGAGGAAGAAAACAATCTTAAAGCATCTCACTTATCTGGAAAATAATATATTTCCGGTGGCCGAGGGTCGGTCACGTGTTTGCGATGTCTTTGTCCGTGTGACATAAATTCTCGGGGCTTTTGTGATCAGTCACGATAGCTATCTCGGACATCTCGACGAGAATTTCTCGCTAAATCAGCTTAGCACTTGTCATTTCTTTGGAATACCCTGCATGCCGTCACCGCCCTAACAATTCGCACGCTTAAAAATAAAGTGAACTAACTCAAAAATTGGGTTTTTGGAGATTTTCTGATAAAACGCATTATTTACTTGCAAAGAATAGGTAGCATTCGACAGGCGCTCCATTCTGAGCAATTGGCGCGAAATAGAAGACCACCTAGCTCTTTTTTACGAAAAACATGGACAGGTTGATACTTGTAAAGTGCACCATTCAGTGATGCGCCACAACTGATGAGTAATAAACGTGTTTTGTTTCGGAGCATAGCCAAATACTTCGCTTTATTATCAAAAGGTAACGACTTATTTAGTATTCTATTTAGTAGGAGACTGCTTCTTTCAATTTTATTTCACTTTTCTTAAAAAAGTTGTCAGTCTAACTTATCACAATTTAGGTTTATTTCAGTCTTGTATTAAAAGTTTAAAGGCTACTAAGAACTTTTTTGGTTTATTTCATTGTAGTTTTAAATAGTCGTACATATTTGCGGAACAACAAGAAATAATTCGATTTTTTGTTAGGTTCGATTCTTTAACACAGTTAATACTTGTAGTTACTACGTTTTATGACTAATAAAGGCTTTGAGTTTTATGAAGCGTTTCAAGTTATTTCTTTTTCGGATTAATTAGGTATACGTTTTAAAAAATGTCTTGGAGGAACAGAAGAATTCTGGGGCTGGTCAGTGAGCCTTCGATATCACAAAATCAGAGCGTGGAGGTGGAATCACGTAAAAATACTGCTATGGGTCGTGCTATTGAGGTAAGAACTTCATTCTTGATTAAAATGGGTTTTATGGTAACTTAAGAGTTTGTTTAGAAGTTAGACTGTATTTTTTTCATTTAGTTCTCAGGAGAAACATCATGTTGTGATTGTGAAGATGTCGAGAATATGAACTCCAACAAAATGAAGGTTGTACAATTTATATAAATTAATGTGGCAAATACCTACTTTTATTTTGTTTGTAAACTAAGTAGGTATTTAATTTTACTTGACTACATGAGAAGCAAAAAAAGGTTTTGTAAACCTTTTTTATACTAAACTTTGTTATTATTTGCAGACGTTTGAAAAGAGTACCTACTCCTTTGGACCTATCAAACCCAGCTAAGGATAAGTTTGTGTAATGCAAATCAAGTAGTTGCAGCAAAGTACCTACACAAAATCAGATCTATATCCTTTTGAAGTTAGGTGTAACAAACTATTGCGCCTTGGGTGTGGAAAAATTTGTTTAGCTCCAATACGACCCAAAAATGTGTTCTGCGCAGATATTTCAGGGGGACTAAGATCCGTTGGGACTACTATTATGTGGTTTTGTTTTGCTATAGCCTAAAAAATATTCAATTGTTACCCGCGTTAAACATAATCTATGATTATTGTTGCAGAACCTCGAATCACGACTTGGTTCCAAAAAACCTAGTTATGAAAACAATATTGATGAAAGCAATAATTGTTTTCCTGTAGGTCAAGTCTTGTGCCTGCATATCAGGATTCAGATTCAAACGACGATGATGTATCAGCTAACACGATGCGTCGTCGATCAACATCACCTTCTTCGACCTCCTTATCTTCTTCGTCGTTAGACACTGATTGCAGCTCATCATCTTCGAGTCAAAGTCAAAATTTTTTTATTCAATAAAATCACAAGGATCATTTAGAATCGTCTTATATAACTAGGTGATTCTAGGTGCCAGTTCTAAGCAAACAGAGCCTAGAAAAACGGGCAAGAAACTACGGCCTGGTTCCTAGCGTTCCTAGCGTTCAGCATCAACTAAAAATAAGGCTATGGAACCAAACCCAGAATTAGCTAACCTGAGCCCTACTGGTGTGCGGATGGCTGATTCAGATGTTATAGAGAATACGCCGGAGTCAGATCTTTAAAGGAATTCAGGAGCACCAGGGCATGATGCTGTCAATTCACCAATTCCTATTACATCTCCTTTGTACACCGAAGAAAGCGATATTGATGGTGATGTTTGTGATCCAACTTACATCTTTGAAGACCAATTTGCAAACGCTGCTGGGTCTCGACTAAAAAACTTAGTTACTCCATCAAGTTCGGAAAACTTGAGTTCAGATTTTGAGGCAGAGACGCAGCAATGAGGACGTAAAAGAGATCGAAATCCCAAAAAATGGTAGCAAAAAAGGGTTAAACGATTAAAAACCCAAGGAAACTTTCATATAATTATCTAAGTATGTCTACAACCCGAAAATATGTAACGGCTCGCTGTCTCAAAATCCAAACTAAAATGAATGGCAGTGGCTATGTTCTCGAAAACATGCGTGAAAGACATGGACATTATTGAAAATTTAATACATAGTTAATCATCAGAAAACATATTTATTCAATTCGTCGCATTGAATCATATTATGTGAGCGCTACTACCTACTAAGAGACAATACATTGACGGAGGGAAACGATCGTTCGTCGTTCGAAATAACGAAGAAAACGTTAAACAAACAAGATGATTACAAAAAGGTAGATGTTAGAAATAAAAGAAGGGAAATAAGACTAGTACCTAACAGAAATTAGACCTGGCATATATACACACAGACATAAGAATTGAGCGCTAACAAAAAGAAAAATTTAAAAGAACTCTAAAAAAAAATTGATTCCTTTCTTTTTTTATAAATTTATAAGCAAGCGTACTACCCTTTATGCCTTTATGAGTAGTTTACGTAGTTACTGTAATCTATATTAGGCATTGTTTTTGCTGCCTTGATTGTTGTTGATTATATTTATAAACCGCTTGTGAACCTATTTGTGTCGTCTATGGTTTTTTACAATATCCCACTAATATTATAAATGTCAAAGTTTAGATGTTTTGAAGCTTAGATGTTTGGATATTTAGATATTTAGATGTTTGTGTTTTAATCAAGCTTCAACTACTGGTCCGATTTGGATGAAACTTATGGAATAAAATATAGTCGTAGCCTGGATTAACACATAAACTTCTTTTTATCCCGGAAAATCTAGAAGCCAGTTATTCATAATGATAGGTACCTAGTATTTTCATCGTGATCTCATTATTTGTGTCGAAATAAGAAAGTAGGAGTCAAAGTTGAATAAATACCTATTAGTTACCTATAATGTTTGATATTAATTTACCTACTTAGTATTTTTGATTCTAATCTATATCTACCTAAGAAAGCGCTTAGTCATTGAAACAGGCACCTACTAGTGTTATACGTAAGCCGTTATATACTGTTATTTTATTTGATATAATAATAATGTAGAACTTATTATGGTTGTGTTTGTGTTTCATTTATTTTTTAAAATAAAATCCTTGAATCAGCAATTAATTTATTAAAAAACCGTAACATTTTACAATGCAGAAGTTGCGATGGTATTTTGATTATTTATAAAAAGATGTATATTATCTTAATTTTTGTTTGTGATTTCATTTTGATTAAAAGAATACTGATGCATCTAGGTTTGCGCCGTAGCAAAAATATTTGTTTTTAGTAATAAAACGAACTAAGTCGGTAAAAATTTTTTTGGAGCCTTATATATAAAAAACTGTATACAATATGAATGATTTTATTTCGTAGTCGTAAAGGTTCATCTTTTAGCTACGCCCTGAATTCATTACCTGAATTGAATGAATTGAATATCTGTTACAATCTAGCAAATTATAGGTGACGTCTAATTAGCAAAACTTTGAACGCGATTTCCCAAAACTTTGGTTTTTTGAGTTATTTCACTTTATTTTTAAGCGTGCGAATTGTATCCACGAGGTCTTAAAACGAATAATACTTTATGTCATAATACTACTCGCATTATATTTCATACTAACATAACTGAACTGAGAGGTGAACTGTGAGGGAATATTACAGCGCTCAAGGCTCTCGTGTTCACTCTCAGTCACGTCACGAACGACGCAAATGTCTGTAAATCAGAGTTACGCTTTCTTTGCTCCATAGGATTTATGGAGGAAGGCTCGACGCCTCGCCGTGTATCTTCCCGGCTTTATACTCCCCTGGTACTCAACTCGCATCTGAGAACTATTGCATAAAATTCGTGGAGAGCGCTTCGTAGTTAATAATGCGTTTTATTTCAATAAACTTTCATTGATCGGGGTAATATCAACAAACAAGTGATGACCGAACATCACGACGCGACGATATTTATAAAACACACCCATCATCTCTCCGTGGAGCGCCCAGAGCGAAATAAAATGGGTGGAATATGACAGGAATAAATGAGACGTCTTGTAGTAGAAATAGTGCGACGATAGTGAGGGCAATCGATCACGGGAACTCGCACGAATTGCAACATTTATATAGATCCGTCTCGGGCTTTCCCACTTTTATCCCGGCGGAAGATTTATATTCACGCGCGACACCTTCGCCCTTTGAAGTTGCGAGATGGGGGAATAAATTCCGACCGAGCTCACGCGCGTTGATTTTAATTAAAACGCTATGAGGTTTAACGGTTTATTACTTTCAGAAGGAGTTGTTTAAAGAACATAATTGTATGATGCATCAAGAAGCGTTTTTAATAAAGAGAGGGGAGAGCTATTACGGAAGCCATTGTCCACCGGCTTGAGTGTGATCCACTTAATCGGTTGGAGTCGGATAACAAAGCTAACAATGTGATAAAGCGAGCTCGGACACGTTGCACTTGCAATAACTATAAACTATCAACCGCAAACGTCTGCCATCTTGTACTAGGAGTCGATGGAATATCCTCATCTCCTTCCCACCCGCCGTCTCCCTCCAGCACCCTCGAGCAGTCGACAGCACAACACGCAGCTATCATGATATCTTATCCAACTGAGCTTGAACTTTCACATCACTAATGAACTAGACTTTAACTTGACACAAACTACTTACATGAATGTGTAGATAACAATAGGTACAGAAAGCGGTGGTTTATGTAAATATATTTTCATTCATTCTCGTGACCAGCGTGTTCACTGAATGTCCCCTAGTTTTGTCATTACCATGCTCAGAATGCACCGCAGCAACTATTATATTTCCTGTTTAGAGCTGTCCTACAAACTATAAATCGATTCTAGCTTGCAATAAAATTTAATAATGCCAAGTTAAGTACTTTAAGATTTTAATCAAAACCTTTGTGTAAGTTATGAAACTACATAAAAAATCACCTACATATTAATTTAAACATAAATATGTTAAGTTATTTCAAGTTGATTTAAATTCGTTATCAACGCATCAGTTTTGGTAATGAGCGGCGTGCTCGTCCGTCTGTGCAGTCGTAGTTTGAAATAGCTCCCGAGATTCCTATTCTCCTGGTATCGGAGTTTAAATTACACAAATTAATCCAGGCGGGTAGCCCCGCATCCCTAGGGAGGCTTACGGGCTCCATAAAATTGCTTGATATTTTTTTGCGAACAACCCTAATGCAACAGATTTTTAACTGAAATTTAACTTTGTTCTCTCCGCTAGTAGAGTCTGGCTTTAATACTCGACTATCGCGAACAAAATATTGTCTTAAATAAATCTAAATGTTCACTGTGCTGCTACCGCGGTTACTTTTTACTTTCATGTTCTTGTTTTCAGTTTTAACCGTATCATGCTTTCAACGTATGTATTTAACTCTAAACAATTCAAATAGCTGGCCCCTTTGTGCTCGTATGTCGAGCATCACACAAAGAAATGTTTTAGTGATTCAATGGGTGAATTAGTATGGCGTTCAGAGAGCACTTTCTCAACGGCGCGATGTCGCATGAATTATTGATGTCGTAGAGACAGAGGCACCCAGCCAGGCGCGGTTTCGCGACATCTCCGTACAACATTTTATTGTTATAAATTTTATTATTCCTTTCTATGCCATTTTTATTAGTACATCACACAATTCGTTCGTTTTATTGGCTCTCATCACGTTAACTGCCCATAGAACCTTATTTATTCCCGTTAATTTACACGAGTTCGCCGTGGCATTTCAGTCTGGCGATAAAACACTTAATTGAAATCGTGCCAAGGGAAGCTATAAAACGCATTAAACTTCACTTCAAAATTGATACGATTGAATTGTAAAAAGAGCAACACTGAACGAACGTGTTATTAAAGCACATTATTAAAATAACAGTCGTTGCGAGAGAGCGATGTAATTTGAAACTCGTTTCGCATCGTTTACTATCCTACTGGAAGTGAAATGACATGCGTTTATTAAGATTTTAAACTGAGGAACGAGTCTTAGGACCTTCATCACAGGGGGCTGCATCTTGCAGAACGCTCCGTCTCTCAACGTCATCAGGTTCTCAAACTGTTTAATCAATTACACACACCGTCGGCCGCATCGGTTTGTGGGCTTTTTCCGCTTCGTAATGGATATGGCGAGGCTACACACGAATACCGATAATAAGTATGTAGATTAGATATGCAGTGCGGCCGAGTCGGTCGGGTTCACGCACGAATGCCTCCAGAAGTGTAGAGGGTAGACCGGTACGATTGCTGCGTTTGTGTGCGGATGTTTTGCTTGTTTTTATTCTTGCATGTGTGTTAGCTTTAGCTTTCCTGGTCTCCACGGACGGGCGCAGGCGCAGCTCGCGGTGCGTCGCGTGTGAGCCGCTGCTATTTTTCGAGAGCCCGCTTCCCGCTTGCGTGCTCGCCGTCGTTTTTGCACTCGCTTTGTTTTATTGTTTTCGTTTGAAACTACAGAAATGAGCTGCACCGCGCTGTGCACCTTCATCATTGTTCCCTCGTCTCTTGTATTCGGCCCTGCCTCTGCATAACTTTTTCTCTGATTCCGTTGCTTTGAAATAGCATTATTGAACGTTGTAATAGACCATGGTGTTTGCCTTGTTAACTCTCCATTCAAGCGTTATTGCTGGTCCAGTTAATTACTTTGTTAAACCGGATGATGAAAAACTTGACAAAGCTACTTTGTAAACGGTTTATTTTATGGTTTTGTAATTCGGCGATTAATCTGTTCGAACACTTCACAAAAACGAAGACTTCGTATTGGTGTTTGTGTTACACTACGCAGTGGCGCTGTGACTACACAAGAGCCCGCGTCATCGTACGAGGCGACCGCGCAGTGTAACACAAACGTCACTACCGAATCTTGGTTAATCATTATTCGGAGTAGAGGTATATTTGCATTTATGCTAATATCTGTCGCTTTCATGCAAATACTGGGTTGGTGTAGGTATTTGTATTACAGACGGCTTAATGATACTTACACTGCCTCTAAGATCCCTCGGGAGTTCTGGTTATGGCCGTATTAGTGTCTATCTGTTCCATTCCAGTATTACTTGAACGCGACACTCGTTATTAATTTACATGACATCTTGTTTGTAAGAAACGGCTTGCGATTGATTTTGCAGAGTATACGAAATAGGTAAGATTTAAAGTGTATTACATTGAGGCGCGATTCGTCCCAGATGTTACCCGTTCAGCGAATAACGATGAGAGTTATTGTGTATGTGTACTTGTGTACAATGTGTACACAATCGAGGCTCTCAAACAGGTTTCACGAAGCAACAAAAATGTCAATCATGCTGTAGAATCGAGATGTTTTTTGCCTCAGGCTTGTCAAGAGCAATGATAGTAACACTTGGAAGTACCTAATTGTGGTGTAATTACCGTATGTCTGTTGTATGTACTTAGCATAACCACATCTTATTTTTTATAATAAACACGTTTTGTTAAGGCTATGTCATTATTTGTGTGAGAATATGTTTGATTTATTGTTTTATGGTGTACTGTACTTTGAAGTCACTATAAGCGATTGGCATCGATCGTGTTGTTGCAAACATTGTATATTTTAGTTTATTTATCTCTGTATCGCATGCCAATGGTGTTTTATTCCTTGCTACATTGTGAACACCTCGTTAGCATGTTTCTTTATAATGTATGCTTTTATAGCTGTGTTTATGTTAACCTTATCGCGTATGAAGTGCTAAGTAATAGCTTCGATATTTTGATGCAATATATATTTTAATATATTTTGTTGTGTTGTGTGACAATCATCTTGTTATTCTCGAACACGTATTGTAGAAAAATAAGCAATTATATTCATATCAAAACGTATTTAATTAGTTAGTAATTAGTAAGCAGTTACTGTAAGTACATAACCTACAGACAGAGTTAGGTATAAATATCAATCAAGTCACTCAGATCGAGCAATCTCGAATCCTACGAACTAATAAAATATATTTATATATTATATTATATTATTCGTAGCTCGAATCAAGCTGATCAGGCAGCTGAGCTAAAAAGGCGATAATCTCGAGCCAAATGCTTAGTTGCTTAAAGTATTTGTCGATGTAGACAATAAGCTGGTCGTGTCGGTCTCGCCGCAGCCTCCGGGCGATAACATCTCCACTCGCTGTACAAATAGCGCTATTAACCTTAACACCGCTAAACGCGACATGTTGAGATCCGCTGGGCTGCCCGTCTCTTTCCGACGCACGTCCAAAACACACCGTATCCCTCACACCCGTTCCTAAGCCAACATGTTTTAAAATAAGCACCGGGCGAGCGATTAATTAAATTGATAAGCCGATATACCTACGGCGTGACATAATACGTAGTAATTGATAAACCCGACATTATTCGCGCGGGCGGTGCTCAGACCCACTTTATGAAGATAAAATCTATAAGACGCGAACTGATCGTTTCGTTGAAGCTTCCCTATGGGTGAACAATGTGCATTCTGTCATTTTACTCGCCTATTTGTATTTGATTTATATTAAAAAAATGTGATGATACGGTTTACTGCTTACCATTGGAATATTATTGTATCAAATGGCAGTAATTCCATCGTTGTGTGACGTTCGTCGAAACTATTCAGTTCATTCTGTTTTAAATTTCATCAAAGTGTTTCGTTCAATCCACATGTTGAGTCAATCTTCGATACAACTAATCGTAGGTAATATTTATAATCTGCTAAAGTCTGTACCTAAGTATAATGTGATATGTAGAAGTAGAATTTACTTTAACTTAGACGATTTTCGTTACATTATGATTGCGAATTGCTATGCTAATGAATGCCGGTAAAACGTTTAGTAAAATTACCGATAACACGATATCGGTTTTGGTCCAATGTAAATACGACCAGTATGTAAGCATCAAGTTATTTAGTTACTGAACATTCCACGTTCCGCAGGGGTATGCCAATCAAAGTTGAACTGCAAAGTTGAACTGCAAAGTTTTAAATCATGGTCAGTTCATACTAACTCATAGTTATTCTGTGACTAAATAGTGACATTATGACGTCATTTGATGTGTTTTCGCGCATATTTTGCTGTCAAGTGTCTAAAAAGAATGATCACGTGGTACAAAATTAGGTAGATGACCAAAAAAAAACACAAGTGACACAACAAACCAATGAATTATATTAATTAACATAGATAAGGATAAACACCATAATCGGTGTAATACCTACTTGAATAATAATTACAGCTTCATCAAGGTGTTTAAACATCAAAGGATCCGCATAATATGGTTGAATTAGCATTTGATTGATATTGAGTTGAACCCGCTCCGCACGTTATTATGGTACAACAGCTTATCGCTTAAATCGAATACAGAGGCGAACAATAATTAATAGATTGTAAGTAGGTAAGTAGATCTAGGTAAATATAGAATAACCACAATAATGCTCCTATTTTGCTGTCAAATAAAGACAAGCGGCGGCAGCGCGAGTCGCTATTCATTAGTCAATTACACGCTCTGATTGTCGGCAGACGGCAGTTAGCGCGCTATAAAACGTTGTTTTCCAATCTCGAGCACATTTTATTTGGAAACTTGTCCACTCGTAAAAACCGACAAGGAAGAATTAGACATGTCATGTCCGCTTTCTTTGCGCTCGCTACGGTCATAATTTCATTTTCTCAACCGGGGTAACATGAGGCAACGGAGCTCATTTCATAACCCATAATGTGCTACGTCCTTTTCGCTCGTGTGCGAGGAAGCGGAGCAAGAGACTCGTAAAACCGTAACCATCGAAGTTTGAGCTCTACGCCCTTCCGTGTAGTCGCAGTTTTGGGTAAGACGGAACTCCGTGGTGTCTTCCGCCCTCGACAAACAGGCGCACTACACAAGGAGAAGTTTTCTGCTTCATTTATTAGCAGGCGAATGTCGTCGGAGCCAATAAACCGGGAATACTCGCCACCCTCTCTAGACGATTTATGAGTGAAACTCGCACTAATTCCACTAACAGCACTCCCCCAATTTGAATGTTAATTTTTAACAATTTAAGACTGTTTAGTGACTTTGTTATGAGTTGAGGCGCGTCTGTTGAATTCGTAATTCTGTAGCTCGTTCGTTTCAGATTTACGCCCGAAATAGCAGTCTTAAAGGTTGACTGTGTAATGCGATTTTACGATTACCGTGTACCATAGATTCAAAATATAAACAGCCTTTACAAACTTGAATGGCATTTTCATTTGTTCAGATTACATTTTTGCAGAGCTTAATTTTCGTAGGTAATTGGATTTTTAATTAAAATCCGAATTGTTTATTTTACAAGCATGAATTTACCTTTTATGGTAGTTTGTATTTGTTTCAGGTAAGTTGCCGTTTTACTTCGCAGCCACGAGTGTCCTCTGAGGTAAGCTGGATGAAGCCACAACAGCTAAGGTCACATTACCACTCTCTATTTTATTCTCATTTACTATTCATAAGACATTTAGCGAGATGGTTTGCATGAAACGTTTTCAGTGACCTTAAAACACGGCATGTTAAGTAGGTATATCAGAAGTAGGCAATTATGGTGAAATATACGACTCTCTTGTCACGAATATAGCATTAGGCTTATAGCTTTTGATGCTATTAAGATAGATACAGTTCCATAAATATACAATTTTCTACCATCGTTGATTCGATGCGTAGCGAATGTAGCGATGCCGATAAACGTCAAATTACGGACTACTAAATAACTAACTAGCTAAAATTGTCTGTCGAAATGACGGACAGAGGTCATTTAAAAGAGAAGAAGAACTACCTTATAGAGGTACCTACAAACAAAGCTCCAAGTAATGAATTTGAATGTATCTCGCTTTTACAAAGTAAAATAAAATCCAATTAAAGTAAAGTTAAATCCAATTCAATACAATATTCTCATACGATAACAATTTGACGGAATAATTAATTTGGATTGAGGTGTGCCGTTAATAACGTTTTCTAATGGGTATATTGTAACAGTGAAATGTCGAAATCCTGCTCTCCTTTATTATTTATACAAGAGGGGGAATTCCTTTGATCTCCCTACAATCAGGGTCCTATTCAGGCGGTTGATTAGGAAACAACACTACCAACAAAATTATTAATAAATTGAATCATTCTGTTTTAAAAAAATAATTAAAAGATAAACTCTGTGTCTATATAAGTCATGATGAAATCTGATGCAAAATGAAAAAAAAAATTTTGAAACTGTAAAATCTGAATCTACGAATTTTAACTGTGAAAACATAAACTAGCTTCAAAGGACCATCTTTTTATTAAAAATAGAGCTTGTAATCCCCAGTACACTAATCCTAGCTCCAAGCCTGTCCTCTCGGCATTTTCTTATACCCTCCGCTTTAATTATTTCGCCTTTGAGCCCGCTCGAGTTCGCGGAGTGAATTCTAAGAGGTTGTCACAAAATGGAGTCTTAATTACGAGACCGAGTTTTATTTGTAATAATTAATTTTCTTTAATACGACTTTTTGTTATACTTGGGATGTTATAACTGAAGCGCATTTGAAATATTTTAAGAGATTGTCGTGTTGTTTGATATTTCGTTTTAAATGATGTTGGGGGTCACCAATGTTGATGTAAATTTTGCGTGAATAGTATATCTATTGCATTTTATCTCTATAAAGATAAAATGACCATATAATGCCAAGAATAACCTTACATCTATACATAGTAGATAAGAGTAGCACTAGCTTGCCAAAAACTATTCAGAATAATAAATACCTAAATAGTTTTCAATGCAAATACCCTATCTGATTCAAAATGTTCATTTAATAACATTTTGATGTAAAAATATGTTGAATCACTCGCCGAAAGCACAAAGCTAAGTAAAGTCGTTCATACAACGTGTAACATATTGTCCCTATAAGCCGAAAAGGGGCTTATTTAGACCAAACACGCGAATAGATTGGCATGGCGTTGAATACAACGTGTTTGAAATTTCTATTTTTTTTAATTTATTTTTTATCTTAGAAAGCGACATCCCTGTATGTTTATTTTCTTTGCCTATGTATCCAGCTTGCTAGTACACATGCTCAAGCACCTTTCTATCACGTCTCAATTTTTATGGAAACTTTAGGACGCTTTTCATGAATGAAATACTTCGAAATATTAAAAGTCGTAGAACAAATGTTGTTCGCCATGACGTGTAGAATACCCCCCCCCCCCCTCTCTTCGGACTTATAGGGACATTATGTTACACCCTGTATAATGGTAAATAAGTATCTTTATTCAACAACCTACACGTAAAATCATATGAAATGTGACTGTGAACTCGACGGGACAATTTGTAATATAAAAGAAACAAAAACTTTTACATCCGAAGAACAACATAATAATATCTCTTTATTCCTTTTCCTTTGTTTTCCGTACTTCACCCTTATTTACTTTGATCGTATTATGCCAATTTGGCGAGTTCCGAAATGTTTTCGCATTTGTAGCTATCAGACATTTCGAACAAAATGATAAGTTATGGCGTTATCTGTTACAGAACTCAGCCATTATTTTATGAACTTATTTTGTATCGTTGAGCAGAGAAACGAGTCGATGGCAGACAATAATTTTATTGAGGAAGTTGGCCCAGGTCGGTCGTTAAGACTGACTGCGGCGATCGACTTAATCCATTACCATTTTATAATGTCGTAAACGTTTCATGACTCCCGTCAGTTAAAAGTTTATTTTAATTATAAAATTAAAATTGACGATTGAGTTGAAAATTGGTAAGTTTTGAGATGAGTACGATGCGCGACCGCTTTTGGGGAAGTTCTTAATACAATATTCATCCGACAATGTTTGTTAAGTGATAATAATAAAATCAACGTGAATGTAACTCCCTCGCCCCTTTTCGCCATATTTCTGGAAATAAAGTGACAGATGAAACGCTTGTGAGTAAATAATGGCTTTCGAGAAATCTCTGAAATATTTCCGGGAAAAAAGCTGTAAGATAAATCTCTACTTACCTTTTTTTAGAAATGAACAAAATACACTTTTAGGACAATACAAAGAAACCTTTATAGTCTATTATTTTCTATCAGAATGTTTTACTTTTACAAAAGCTGTGAACTTTCCTTCTCTCATTTACCTTCTTGGATTTTGTTTTCATTTATAAACTTTTACCAGATTCAATCATTTCTTGTAGTTATAGTGTGCTTGTTATTCTTTGAGGTACACTGTGCTACTAATTCCACAAATTTCTTGAATTTTACAAGGTCTTTATTTCCTAAAACGCCGATTAACTGATACCAAACAAGGTACTTACCTCAATTTAAAAGTTATAAATGAAATCAAAAGATCACACAAGTTATAAAAAGACTTGGAAAAGAAAAAAACTTGAGCCGTGGCTTTGTTTTTGAATATATTACCACAGTATCACGAATACTTTTGTGTACGAATATAACAAACTCTTTTGTAAATACCACGAGTATTCTTAGTATCTAGATACTTTCTAAATCGCGAGCAATAACATTGTAATAATCTACAATATCAGAATTAAATATTTACTTACCCCTCCAGCTTGTTTCATAAAATCTATTTATATGCAAAGGATATTCTGAAAAGGATGTTAGAATATCTATGTTGAATTCATAATACTTACCTTAAAGTATAGCAGAATGGTCCTAAGAGGACATTGATTCAGAACTTTGTAATCTATGATTCAGATGGATAGTCTGAAAAGTTATTTCTTTTTTTTGAAAATCGAATTTCCAATTTATTTTTCTAAAACAGCCATCCTTGTTCCACGCATGCTTTCTAAAAAGGTTACATATCTAAATCAAATTTTCACTGAACTTGGTGGAAGCAATTTGTTTTCCCCCAGTAAGTAGCAGAACAAAGGAAAGCTTTGGAAACCTTGTTAACTTTTTAAAGCATTCGCTTTTGCATTATTCAGTGGGGCCGGGTACAGTTGTGCACAATCTACCTACCAGTACAGCCTTGTAGTACGCTATTCATCTTTATAAGTAGTCTTTTGAATAAAGCACACGATTAACAATGAACCTGCTTAGTGGCGGACTACTCAGTGTTGTTTTTAGTTTAATTTCCGATTGCGCGACAATTTTGATGATCAGTAGCTTTTATGATGCAATTATACTTAGATGAGAATATAATTTTACTTACCTTAAAAATATCAAGTTATGATTAGTGTATAAATAACTGAATTATATTATAACAAAATTATAGATGAGAGTATAATTCATTCACATTATATGAATAAAAATTATTAGCGCATCGATTTCTATTTCCATAATACAGATGTCCTAAATCGTTATAAAATACATTTAAGTCGAATGAGATTAATAGATTGGCTTGCCTAATATAGTATTTCATCTATAAAAACGTTCTATCGACTCACACAGACGCATGCACATTAAAGTCGGTTTTAATAGTAGGTTGCCTAATGCAGTATATCATTTTCATAATAAACGTCAGAATCGCACGCAGTCGCACGCACGACTAAACACGGAAGGTAATAATCAGGTAGAAAAGGATCAAAAACGTACTTACTTCTAAACTTATCCGAGTCTTTGAAGTTCCCTTACGTTGCGTATTTATAAAAAAACATGTAGGTTATCCAGCATAAAGGGAGGAGTACCTAGGTATTATATCTACCTAATTATACGCTGACGTTGCGGTCAATAGCTTGACCAACTCTGGCTATGAAAATGATTATCTGACCATTCCAATTTATAGCCTAATTCAATTCAGCTATTTGATCCATCCATCCGATGGCTAACGTCCTTGGGCATGGTATTGTGGATGAAGAGTAACGTAAACGGGTAACAAAATGTCAAATTAATAGCCATCTTGAGGTTGTTTCCATTGCCATTCAAATAGCGCAATTGGGCCGCCGCCGCCGATCTCGATTATACTTTATGCTGATCATAAAACTGCTCGAAATATAATCTAATTCTATATCAAGCGCATCTGAACAGATTAGCAAGTTTTCGATTTCATTACATATTCATTAAAGGGTTTGGTTTGAGCAGTCAAAACCCAGCTTAAATCTCCAGAACCGTTTACCTAAATTCACTGATCTGATCACCGTATGTACTCATAGATAGTGTAGAATGTGTGGTGTGTGGGTGTTTGCACGTGTACATTGTGTCCACCTCAACGCGTGTCCACCTATCCGGAACTACAGCAGCCCGAAACCCTCTGTCCCTCCGCCCCTCACAATCGACATTTTGTAAGAACTTTTTGTTGAATAAAATGTGATTTTCATCGGTTAGGCTGAGGCCAAACCAGTGTAATATTGTGAGTTGTTGTGAATCGCTTTTGCGTCACTTTCGATTTCACACATTGCTGTGGTTTGGACTAAAAAAAAAAGTAAGACGTAAAAAGGATTCAGCGGATTTGGGCCCTGACATTTTATTTTGGGCCCTATTTTTTGAAAATACCCAAATACGAACTTTAGACTTAATTAAACTTATCCACGGCTAAAGCGTATACATTTTCCGAATGCAATACAGTACTTTTGATTCTGTCCAATCGGGCCCAGCGTCCTATGGCTGCTCAGAGGTCTCCTTTGCCGGTTAACTAAAGCAATGGATAATATTGAATAAACCATAAAAATAAGTTTACCTACCTACGATTTATATCAGTTGATTTCCTATAGGATAGAACACTAGAAGTTTCCAATGTCTGATTCGCTATTCTGCCCTCGTAATTGAAAACACACAGTAACTTGGAAAATCACGTTTTGTAAAAAAAGCGTTTATGGTTTGATAACTATATCAGTTAAGTGAGAAATACTATTCTTATAAAAGTAGTATTTCTTACCTAACTGGTATAGTTTGGTCAGAACAAAACGACTGAGTTACTTACAAAACGTGGTTTTCCAAGTTACTGTGTTTTCAATTACGAGGGCAGTATTACTGTCGTCAAAAAGATTCTTTCGCGAAGACCGGAGAAGTTGGGTTATGATTTTCATAATTTTATTAGCAAGAGAATAGAGGCAAAAATACCGCAAATTTTCAGCAGCGACTTCAAACATTTTGTAGAATATTTAAGCTTTACGAGGAAAATTAAGACAATATTGTTGTTTTCGCTTGCTTTTACTTAATTAGAAATAACTGAAATAATAGCAGAGGCACAAACGAGGTTTGCGGTTGTTATACTGGTAATAGTTTCAGGTTTATACGAAAAAGCTCTCGCAGTTGGATGCGAGGTGATATGGATAGATATAAAAGTCAAATAGGTACCCAATCAATGATGTAAAATAATTTAAGATAGTAGTTATAGTTACGTACGTACATACATCATTGTACATTACTTATTTGGATGGTATGTCTTCGACAGCATATAAGAATACTAACAAACAAAGAATAATAGGTAGTATACAAGTAATATAAGATTTGATCCAGTGTCCATTCTACTGCAAACCGCAAATAAATGACGTCAAAAAAATTGGTAACCGCATGAAGTAACCACAAGCTTACAGCATGTTTACAACATTGTATTTGTCCCAGCTGCAGCCACAATAACCGTTTTAAAACATATTCAATTGTCTTTTAAAAGTGAAATGAGGTCATCTATCTTATACCACAAATTATACTCTATAAGAATATTGGTAGCATTAAAACGCTATTTATGAATATTATAATTCTTTTATTTCAATTTAGCATCTTGTTTCATTAGCAAACTGACTGTCATATATTTGTTATTTATGCGAGTGTGCCATCATGAATATTTAAAGCGTGCCTCGGCTCCAAGCAAATCATAAGTTTCTTTATTTGCTTAAATTATATGATTCGGTGTTTCGTTGTTATTTCATTTATCCTTTTTGGAATTACGAATTTTGTGCCCTTGTGAGACAACATTTATATTTTTGAAGAGAATATTATAAATATCCCCTGGTGATCTTATCTTTTGATACCATCAGAATCTAATAAATTACAATCAAAATGTCAGTTTAGCGATCGCTGATTTGCTGAAGTATGATTTTGACATCATATTGATTGTAATTTGTCAGATTTTGATGGTATCAAAAGATAGACCATCGGAGATTCGAGTTCTGTCATTTCATTTGTAAAAGCAACGTAGCACATTTATTTTAATTGTTTTTCTTGGTGTTATAGTGAGTATTGTTCTTTAATTTTGGTGGAATTTTAACCAATAATAGTCCTTGCAGTCATAGCATAAAGTGTGAGCCATTGGAATAAATGTGTATTATGTGTTTTTATTATTTGATGGAATTCGTTTTCAAGTTTGTAAGGGATAATCCACCATTTTGTCTTCAAACTTGACAACGACTTGACGTATGACTCGACTTGACTAAACTTATTTCAAATAATCCACTTGACACTGGCAAAATTTTTTGTCGAAAAGACGGACAGAGGCTATATATAAAAGAAGAAGATAGACAATCTGGGGACAGAATCCCATCGTAATTATAAGTCTGATAGCAGGACAGGATCCTAAATTTATCACACCTTTGTGTCTATGTTTAAATAGCATTAAGTATACATTCTGAACTATAAATGTTCCATCAAACCTCTATCAAAACATCTTCACACACTACAAAGATCTTAAAAAATGATAAATAATATGATATTACAATAACAAGTAAGAAACGTATTCTCTAGCTGTTGTATTGTTATTTAATTTGATAGTTTTATTTGCGGTGAAGGCACAATGGAGCCGTGGCCCGAGGCAGTGCCGATATTGTGCTCATAAAGGGTGCTCCGGAGGGAATAAATAACTCTACAGATTTCTCGCCTGAACACATAGATACGACTTATAGGGAGCAAATCCAATTTAAGTGTACGACATCAAATGCGAAGGGAGATTTCAGTACGATTCTATTTAATACACAAAGTGCTGACATATTATTATTTTTACCAAAAAATGTGTTGATGTTATTTCAACTTTGCGTGTCGCGTCGTCAGCAAACTCTTCATTTTTTGTTGTATAGGCAACATTTTATATATTTTCTTAGAATTCGTCGGTGAAATTACTAATTTCATAATCTATTGTTAGAAGCAGGTAAATGCTTTCAAGTAGTACTTACTAAACGAATTATATCGCCTACTCTTAAAATATCCAGCAAAAGTGTTGAAGCAAAAAACCAATGTGGGTTCGTTCCTCTCTAAATTGTGCAATATGTCTGCATTGCGAGCCGAATTTGTTAAAGCCGGGACCCGACTTTACAAACATAAGCTGGTTTTTCTAAACTAGTTTCAGTTCCCACGTTTTTCCTTTTCCGTTCGTAACCGACATTTTTATCGTAGCCGTAGAAAATGCTATAAAAATACACGACTCGAATTTTGGAAGTTGGAAACTAACCAAACCAAATGACCGAGTTTTATAACACCCGTGTTCTTTTTTGGTTTGGAGTAGTTTAACTACACGTTTCTGAATGAAATAAGGTGGTGTTTGTGTAGAAAATAGAAAAATAATAACGTTCGCGTATATTTCCAGCGAATTATGGTGGGTGGTGTGAAAGAGGACATAAATAAGAAATAAGGCCTAAGGCATAAATCGGATTACTCCCGCAACCGACTGCGCTTAAATGGCTTATAACAAAAGTAATGATGTTTTTGAAAAGCTTAACATTTTGTTTGAATATTTCGTTTTCATTTTATACAGCGTCGGCAGTTGACATACTTCTTTCTAAATTGGTAAACAGAGTTGTCAGTGACCATTAAAAATAATAAATAGTAAAACTCGTTTTGCATTGCTATAAAATCTGCGATTCAATTTATTTAACCAATAAAAACTTTAATGAAAACAAGTCTGAAAAAAAGCTAATGTTATTACGTTTTATATTAAATTTTGCAAATTGGTTTGCTATTAAAATAATTGCTCTGGTATAAGTATAGTGTAAAGGTAGGCGCCCATTAGTGGTTATTACAAAACATTAACCTTAAAACCGACCATCTAAATCACCTCGCATTTATTTATTGCTTTATTTCTTGGTATTTATTTATTGGATTCTTAAAACCGGTTACGTAAAATATTGAATCAAATTGTTTGATGAATGTTTTGCATTTATATTATACCACAAAATATAGTTCTTCAATTATACATCAATCTACGAACTATTGAATAACATTAATTTATTTTGTTAATTAATAATATAAATAAGTACCTACTGTATGGTTTTTGTACCTAGTCGATTTTAGAAATTTCCGTTTCATATTAAATTATTATCCAAAGTCAAAGTCAAAATTTCTTTATTCAATAAAATCACAAGGATCATTTAGAATCCTGGACAAAATATGATATTGGCACAACTAAACTGTAGTTTTCGACATTTTTAAGTCTGATAGGTAGGTAAAGTACTCCTCACCAATTCTCTTTGCTCTTTGAAAGAACATGTAAAGTCCGCACTCGCATAGATAAACCTATACCTAGATTCGATGCAATTTCATTTTGTCGTGTGAGGTTTGGTATTCCGTGTCGCATTGCATTGCTCTTCCGTCCTCCATTCGGCATCCGCATCCCATATAACTAGGCCCTAGGTAGCATCCTTTTGAAGAATGTACACAGATGGATTCGTATCAATAACTGGCTTCTAGAGAATTCCTTTTCATGAATATTCCAAGGCATGTGACATAGCTAGATACCACCGTTTTGGCTTTTGCTAAGATGATTCATAAAATTGCGTATCGATTGCTATTTTTTGTCCTAAATAGAAAGCTCTAACCCACATAAAACTTTTTACGAATAACCAAATTCATCATCATTATCAGCCTGTAGATATCCACCGCTGGATAAGGTTTCGGAAAGAACGATTCTGATTGGGTCTGAACGGTTGGTTTTCCGCGGTGCACCAAATTACAAAATTAATTAAATAATTCATTCAAAATGCTTGAGTGTTTTATTGATTTCGAATAAAAGAAATCCAATATCATTTATGCCGAAGCTCGTGTCACAACCACAGCCTCCTTCCGGCGTTCTGAGCGCACAAAGCACTCGCTTCAGTTGCATTCTTTTACTCTCTCGACGCGAATTGTTTTCGTTCGACTCTACTTCGGCTTAGATCTTTTGTGATAAAAGAGTTTGGCCTCTGTTGACTTTCGCAAATGAAAGATTGTAAGCGGCTTTCGTAAAAAAGTTCACTGTTGATTCAAACGTTTATGTTGATATTTGTTTTTTTTTCATGCACATTTCACTCAACAAATAATTGCTTATTTTGGGGCTAGAGAGCGTTGATGTGTGAAATGATTGTACACTATGCGAACTAGATTGCTGATCGAATACTATATACTGTTTTTTTATAAATACATAATTATATGATTAATTATATTCAAGGAACGACTGTGTTAGAATTATTTTATGGTAATTTTTTGGCCATTTAAGCTACTCATATTATTTTATTGGAACTGCATTTTGTTATTAGATATTAAGAAGTTCTAAATGTCACAGAAAAGCAAAGACCCCAAGCTTAGTCATACAAAAAAAAAACAAATATAAATTAGCATTAAAAAAAGGATAAAGTTTGTTTTCGTCGGCTAATTCACTCGCTAATTAGCATAGCGACTCCCAAACCTGCAAACGAAGCTTAAAAACTAAAAGGGAGATTAAAACACATTTATCCCATCTCTCTTTCTCCCGTAATTGAAACTTTCATTTATACCTGTTAATTGCTAGGCACAAAGAGGGTATGATTTTTAATTAATCTTTTTTGACTTTCCAAACTGTGCTGGCGTTATTATTTCAATAAAAACGTTTTTCATTGTTGTCGTGACGGATAATACTCGCTATCTGCCTTCGTTTTCAATAAATAATTTTGGCTTTATTCGATTGTAGTACCTATAACTAGCTATATAGTATTCGTTTTGCAATATTACGCTTGAAGTATTTAGTTACGATAGTTTATTAACCAAACGTGAATGGTCTTAATTGGATTTTTATTCCATTCAGTTTGAATTTTTCTCATAAATAAATGGAACGTTTAGCCAACATTCGCCGCAAAATGGTCATCTTTTTATCATCACTTCCTTTATAACATGTTTAATAGCTATCATTTAAACCCACTGAATGTTATTTTTATTTAAAATCAAATAAAACATTTAAACAAGCGACCGGTTTACCTTATTTAATTTATTATTACGATGCTTTGATGATAGAAGTTAATTCCATCTGAATTATTTTAGGTTTGGAATCGAAAAAAATCTTGTTGAAGATTATTCGTTATTTTTAGTAGACTTTTTGGCTGGCATGTAATTTATACGCGGGGAGTTCCAATATGAATAATTTTATACAAGTAAGTAGCTATTTATTTTCTGAGTCGATTAGAAAACTTCATCAAATTAGTGTTTTTTTTTAACTCTCTAAATAAACGATCAAAACATCTCGTCTCACCATCCAACCAGTGACATTAACGTTCATCATTTTACACAATAAAATATTCATATTCCTAAAAAAGGGATTAGCTGGTTCATAAACTTCAAAGAATATAAAATAATAAAAAAGCCTTGCAACGAGGGAACTGCCCTATTGAAACAGTTGTGTCAAATCGAATTGTACGAAGTTAATTAACCCTGCGTCAGCCGGTAGGGTCTTCGTTGCCCTAGGGATCCGTAATCTAATACAGAAACAGTATCCCACCTTCAATATAATGCAGGGCATGCACGCTCACAATACACAGTGGGTTAGCTATTTTTTGCTCAATTACACAGTGGGTAAGTTCCTTTTTGCACAAGTAGTTAATAAATACCTATGTATCTGGTTTGTGAAAATACGGGGTTTTTGTAAAAATCTACGTCAGGATTAATCAAAGGGTAAGCTGCATGACTTGACAGCTGCCATGACTATTAATGTTTTTGACATCTCAATCTAAAACGTTCATTCATTCATTCATTTATAAACATAGCAAAATCATATTTGGCTTCTTAAAATTGCTAATGTGACACCAAATGATTACGTTTTGTTGTATTCTCGAGAATAAATACTTAAGCAGAATGTATTGTACAAGAATCGCATTTTAGAATACAATAAAATGAGCTATAAAATTGTCTTCACTTCCCTAGTAAAACGGCAGTAGACACTTAACAATAGAGCAACGAACGGAGCGTAAATAATAATTAACACAATCACAATGCGGTCGGTGAGGTGAGGCTGCTTGGGGCACAAACACAGTAATAACAGAATAAGAATGGTGGCAGCTATTTCTACTCTTCTTATATTGCACTTGATTTTATAGCCTACTCAATCAACTGAGAAGAAATAAAGGGTAAGAAAGGAGTGAGTACTGAGATGACGGCTGAGGGAAATGGAAAAAGATGTTCTACCGACCCCAAGAAATGTAGGATAAGGGCAGGAATATAATCCACAAAGCTGCAAAAATTTCATTAAAAATAGGTAGGTAGGTATTTTAAGAAGTAGTAAGTTTGAGGAAGCGTGATAATTTTATTCAAAACGATTCATCTTCGCTCCTTTACTTCACTCTTTAAAGTTAAAAAAGCGTAGATGAAAATTCAAGCAAACCGCAGTTACTAGTATGCGAGTTTCTCAGTAATGTTAGCTAACCGAATTAACTCAAGAATACATTAAGTACCTACATCTACTCGTTCCGATCGCTTCCTCCCCTTCCGTAATCACGTTCTAATTCAATATAGGTACACCGCAAATGATAAATCAATGTCGGCTCTGTTTAAACGATCGTAATGGAGTTGACAAATGGTATGGAAATTCTAATTTCGTTCTCCATTTCAGTATGGTTTTGAGTAGTCTATTGGTAAATTGGCAATTAAACTGTTCAATAACACTAACCGGTTATTAATTATCCGTTCTAGCCTTGACACTTCTACAATCATTCATTCATTCATTCTTGAATACTATTCATCTTCGTTTTCGTAAATATTTAATGATACGGCAATATTTCTCAAATCTTTATAACAAAAATAAAACCTGTATTAATAAGTATTTATTCTACGATATTTATAAAGACCAAAGTGTGGTAATGCTGATGGTGTTCTGGGCCATTAGTTGGCCTGGCACGAACACTTTTTGTCGTCACTTATTCCGCATAGCAAAATTAATGTTCCGTAGTAGGTGGTATATAAACAAAACGGTGGGTGGGGCCGGTGCCAGGATTATGGAGGCTCAGAGTCTATTTTATAAAGAAAAGACATTTTATAAATTATTCCTCACAGGATAAAAGAACGTTTGTTTAACGATCCTGTCAAAACCATTTTGATTGCTTGTCGGGAGCTCGGGGTCAGCAATCACAACACAAACAGATGCTACCAAAATTAAATTTCAACTTCATTTAATTTGTCAGACAAACCGTTATCTAGCTTTTTTATTTAAATCTGGCTAGACATTTAATTCCAGTAATTTGTAAGACGCCAGGTCTTATTTATCATAAACAATTTAGATCTTCTGGTTTTCATTACTTTCATATTTAAAGTTTTCACAAATTTAGACGTAAACCATCCATAATATTTAAACCTGGGATGGCGTAAAATTTTATAAACCGGTATTAAATAGTTTTAGATTTCTTTCTGTAGCATTTTTTTAAACCCCCATCTCCCCTCTGGCTGCAGGCGCAGGCCCGCCTCGGTATTTATTGCTTCTGGCACGAAGCGGGCATTCACTGCCTCGCAAGCACTAAAACGTGCCGTTTCCCTAAATTATTTTAATGACGTATGTTCCCCCCGGTTTAGTGGATTGTAATACGGTTAAAGTTTCACATTGGAAGCTATCCGGCACATTGTTGCCAAATTCAACACTTTTAGAAGTATATAGTAATCTCCTTACCCAAGTCTCTCATGTTGCTATGTGTATTTTTGTATGTCGTTTGGAACAACCGCAGCGTGTTGATAATTTGTAACTTGGCTTGGGTAATATACCAGAAGAATGTAGGAACAAGCTACAATAGCATAGTATCATGGGCTCAACCGAAATGGTTCCCAACAACTCAAGGAAACGACCTAAAGACGTTGTTATGATTATGAGTCAGAAACAAAACGAGATGTCTCGAGCCATTAGGCAAGTCGGTCGGTTTCCCCTTTACGCCGAACGCGATACGATACGACTGCAAATTAGTTCTTGCGGAAGATCTTCAAAGTCGAGCTTCGTCTTAATAGAGTCGAAGCAGCCGTGAAGATCATTACACCTCCGCGGCGGCGCTTTGTTCGTGTCGTGGAATTGATTCACTCGGTATTGTTTCGAAGACACCTTAGAGTTGGTTATTTGATATTGTGCTTTAGACACGGCCTCGAGCTGTTATTGAATCGTATTTTTTCCCTGGGTTCGTTTGTTGAGATAAAACTGCAGCTGGCTGTCGTGTCGACCCTCCTGTTGGCAGTCGGCTCGTAACTTCGACCCCTGCCTGTTCCGAGCGATGCCTCCCCCTGTCTCGACTTGTAACGTTCTCGCTGCCACCCATAAAGGTTTTAATAGCGATATGGCGTGTCGAAACATTAATATGCTTGTGGTAATAGTAAATCAAACGAGGATTGTGGATTGTCTCCGTTGATAATGTATGACGGGCGGTAGTGGGCGTCAGAAGATAGCGCATTTGTCATTCCACTAACAATAAACCGTTTAATTTTATTTATAGTCAGTGTGGGCTTTTAATCGATTTATTATTTGCTGTTATCGCACTTGGATATCCAAACATATGACTTCATCTGGCGGATCTTATGGATTATTTCCAAGAAACTTTGTTATGTTTGCGATGGTACTTAAACTCAAAGACCGAAAAAACTAAATATTTGGTTTCAACAATACAGCTCCACCGTTCGTTTCAGACAGTAAAGTAAATTCAATATTGTTATTGTTCTCTCCCTATCGATACAGAAATATGAAAAGATTATCGTGCGGATATAATACCTGTCGGTTCGCATAAAATTTTGTTATTTTTCCAATAATATGGTTTTGGGAGTCGACAATCTCTCGGATTCGAAGCTAGAGTGCTTTAGTTCTCAATTTGTGATGCCATTAGCTTCGTGCGTGAGGGAGATGCCGTTATACCGCCATTCCTTTTTAGGAGCGAGCGCTGAATGTAGATTGCTTCATTTGATTATGTTTAACGCCGTAAAACGCTCTTTGCATTTATGCAATCCTGGTAACAGGGTTTATGTTTGATACTCTACATACTTTAACACCTGTTTATACAACATAAAAGCGCAATAAAGAATTTGAATTTGAATTTGTAACTCTGAACCGCAATCAGCAGAAGTATCATTCTATTCTAAGTGTGTACTTTGTGTATGAAATATATTCATAGTGGTTTTTATAACAACCTATCTAGCTAATAGGCTACATCCCTTGTCTGCCTAGAGTTCCATACATAATATTATTATTATTATTATTATTATTTATGAGTTAATCCTTTTCGGCATTTTTACGAAGAACTTTTTAGATTTCATATGACTCTCGCTATGGCTAACATATAAGTTTACTCTGGTGAACATTTAACCAACAAACCCACAAATTAAATATTATACACAAAGCGTTTACTTATTATTTATATCGGTACACTATGAGATATGCAATGCAAATTGTGAAATTGCATTTCATAACTAATCAGTGTTCAGTGAGTCCGTAACTATACGAGCTTAAATTAAATTGTAATCTATTCGATCGCCACATTTCAGCTGGATACTTAACGTTTTGGAATAGTTTGCATCTATTTCTTATGAAAGTGAATTGCCGTTTCTATAAGTCACTTGTCGATGAAATAGTTGGCTGATATGTATTGCAGGTCGTATATTGTCTCGAGCATAACGTACCTACCTATAGCTTTAATATCCGTATATTCTATTCTACAGAAACTGCTAGCTTTGATGGCTCAAGCGCGAGACATCCACGCCTCCGTAATCCAGGCTTTCATATTGGAATCTGAGCTAGAACGTCTGTCGCTTGCGTGATCATTAGACTGAATAACTAGATCAACTTGGAATTACATGATTAATTCTTGTGAGAATTTTGTACATAGGTCTAATAGTGAGGAAGGAAGTTAGCGCAAATGTACACACTACTTCAATTATTAACTACTGATGTTGAAAACCCATGTTACTCGTATATGCAAAAAATATGTTATAGTCAGTGCGGAATGATAACATAACACTTATTCTCTGCCATTTATGATATCCTAGTATATTCTGACAAGTTCCGCCCCGAGTCATTATTTCCTAGTAACATGAGCTTTTTTTTATTCGCAGGAAACGGCAGAAGTTTGCGTCGGCACTTCCGTCGGGACGATAACCGAACCGGACTGCCTCGGGCCCTGCGAGCCTGGTACCTCGGTCACGCTGGAGGGCATCGTGTGGCATGAGACGGAAGGTGGTGAGTTTTTACTAAGCGCACGCACTGTAGCGCCCCATCTCATCACTGCACGCTTATGCACGCCTGGTACTTGTGTCCGCTTTTGCGATGAATGTCATTGTGCTTAATTGAAACTTTAGAAATACTGAATATGGCAAGATAGAGACAGTTATTTTATAAAGTATGTTCAACATCAAGTTTCAAATAAGTAGAGACATTAATTTCACTTCGTTCATTTCATTCGTAACTTACAATCATTTTGTTGGAGTTGATATAAGATGACATCGTTAGAATAATAATTTTATAATGAACCCACCTTAATTCTATACTTTCGTAAAAGAACTGTTAATTAATAATTTATTATTTTCTTGATATTATGTTCGTTAACGAAGCAAGGGTTCTCATCTCACTGAAGGACTGTTTAAAAGTACCTAACAAAATAAAATTGAAATCCCCAATAGTAGTCATTGCTTAGTAAGGATTTCTGGAATATATCCTAAGTAGTATGCTTAGCAGAAATACCAAGCTATTATTAGTAATAGCAGCCCTCGTTAGAATGATTAAATCGTCATAAACCCACAATTACGCGACGGGCGGCCATTTTACAGAAGCTATAATAATAATTTATTTATTACACCTGGCTCGTTCAAAGCGATTATGGAGTGTTTCAACCTTTTTTGTCGTCGCTCGCGTTTCACGGCCACGTTTACAGTTTCAACATTTTTCTCTTGCGATTAATATTAAATTTATTCATGGACCACATAAACAGAGGAGTCAATGAGGCTCCAAGTAATTACACGCGCTGATGAGGCGATGCCATCGCGGAATATTTTAATAACTTCCACAAAACCGATGCCTTTACACCTTTTATGTTCTCCTGGCAATAAAATGTCCCGCAACTCCACTCGTTAGGGAGAGCAAATAAATACCAAAATGGTTATTTCATTTTGTTTACGACGAAATCAATTCTTTACTGCCAATGTTCAATTTATCGTTTATTTTTATAGCTTGATACTTTAACGGCCATATAGAATTGGAAGTACCGCACTGAGAATACATGGATATGAAAGAAGACATCCTTGAATGTTATAAAATTTTGAATAATGAGCATTTTGATTATAAAATTTAATTATTCATAACTGTAAGATTAAACGCGTAATTAAATTTATTTCACATCACGAACAAACAACCGCCAGGTCTGAATTTTATATTGGCTAAGGCATTGAATTTTTCAATAATACAACGTTATAAAGTAAAGTAAAATTTGTTATCAACCCAATTTCACAATTTAAAAAAAACGGACTAGTACGAATGCACGAAAATTTAACTAAAATAGGTTAGATATATGACCAAATGTAATAAATTAATCTCATATTTGGTACAAGATCGGCACAATGCCCTATCTCATAATTATTATAAAATGCTGTAATAAATCACCATCTGCCGCTTCTGTTAGCACTTTCCAAAGTTATCCGCCGCGCCGTGGCTCTGCTCCCCTGGTACCCGGGGGGTGGGGAGACGATTCTCGCCCTTCCTTATTTATTTTCGGCTAATGGCGTAGAGATGTCGGAAATTAAACACTGTTGTGTTGGGTGACTTACGACTGCGAGATTATTTTTAACATTCGTTTTGCAAAAAAGACACAACCCACTTGGTCAAAAAGATCTAGGTGGTTGGGTCCTTTTTGTGAAACAAAGAAGAAAGTAAAAACACAAGAACACAGAGATCTCCAATGTAGAAAAAACTACTACAATGTAGAGACGGTTGTTGGGATACTTAAACTGTCTCAGAAATGTAAAACTGACGATGTTTTAAAATGTTTTTGATAAATAGCAGGTAACAGTAATAGCCGTGACACGTCGCGAACCAATTTATCGAATTAGTATAATACCTAGTACCATCTGACTGATTCAAGATTACTGCTACCTAATCGAATAGTATATTGAGTAGAATAGTTTGATTTGCGTCAACACACTAACCAATGAAAAGAACAATATCTACAAGCGCTTAGCACCCGGCCTGACTGACCTCGCGACGGTCAAAGCCGCCCACGCGCTCCGTTCCCTACAAGTTTTAATGTTCTTAGTTAATCGATTTACTCAACGGTGCTTAAATACATAAAATTACCTTATTATTCTTAACACTATTATAGCGTCAATTAGTTTTAACGGTTTTAACGCTCTCTTTCTCCCGAAGATAGAACGATTTAAGAACGAATGATAACATTATAGGATTAAACGAACTTACCTGAGTAAGTTTTCTATCCTGATTATTGGATTATTTATTTTGGGCTGAAATGTAAAGAAGGATCAGAGAGGCGAGTACGAGTTTGCAGTGTGTAATACGTCTGACGTCCAGCACACCGGTGTGCGCTGATTGGTATGGAAACACTGAGCGGATTTTTTGAGAAGCTCGTCAAGCTTCCGCTCAGTGTTTCCATACCAATCAGCGCACACCGGTGTGCTGGACGTCAGACGTATTGCACACTGTAAACTCGTACTCACCCCTCAGGGCAGGAAGTATTAGCACAGAAAAATAATCTGATGTGATGAACTCAATAATTCATTTATTTTACGAGACCACTGCTGTGGTGGCTGGCACTCCGTTTCTTTATGATTTTATTTTAGTTTAAGGACGAAAATTCTGAATCATTAGAAACTCTGCAATAATATTTTACAGTAAAATCTAAAAAAATCAGAAGCAACATTTTAATCTAAACCAGCATTGTTGACGTTGAAATCCCAAACGAAAAACGTGTACGATTGGAATAATTCTGAAATGCAAAGCAACCAATTGAAATAGGATAATCTTTTTATTCTTGTTTAATCTACTCGACTTTCCACGACTCAGTCAATATTGATGGAGGTACTAGGATTCCAGAGGCTTGTAGTGGTATCGTAGTGACTAATAAATGTGCTGTGGTGGATCTGCCCCCTTCGATGGGAGGTTGATTACCCGCCCGGGTGCAATTAGCACCTAAATGAATTACTTACCTCTTTATGTTGGCCTGGTATCTTCGCTTCGGTATTAGATTGATTTTTTTTACAGTAGGTAGGTACTAATAAAAAAAGCTTTGAGAATATACGCTTTGATGTTATAAAATCATTATATTGGTGTTCATTCTTTGTTCAATAGTGACTTTTATTATTGATAATAGGTTACCTAATGTACCTATACCTACCTAATCAAAGGTCTAGGTCCAAAACCGTACCAAAAGTTGGACAAAATGTAATAATGTCCATAATTTTTCAAAGCGGTTTCTAATTTAAAAAGCTCTCCAATCCGTCAGTCATTAGCAAAGAGTGCCGCACAAAAACAAATGACCACCAATTATTGACACGACAAATCGAAGGATCACCCACAAAGGGCCACAAATAGCAGGACAAGCCTCTAATTCAAGTATGCCGTGACTGGCAAGTTTGACAAGGGCTACGCCACTCTAAATAAAGGAGTGGTTTTAAATTCAATATTAGATCTCTCTTCAGTAAAATACTTGAGGTCTTTGTTAGTTTTCAAAGTTATAGATTACTTATAGTAAAATAGCTGAGACTTCGTTCCTGTCTTGTTTTCTTTCGATCACGAAAGCTGAAAACACCCGGCGTTTCCCAGATTTCCATATCTTACAGTTTTTTAGATATATGGATATAGGCGTTGTCAGTCAGGTTTTTTAGATGAACACGTGAATTCAGTCACGCGATTGTTTCCATAAAAGTAAGTACGATTAGGCTCATGTCATCGCGTGCTAACCAAAGCAATGAAAAGTTCGAGCAAATTTTTCGAATTTAAAAGCGTTAATATTTTTGTATTCTTTTATTTTATGGCGATTAAAATTCTATAGTGAAAATTTTATCGTAAGTATTTAATATGATTGTAGGTGGAAATACAAACGTACAAAAAATATTAATGAAATGGTGAAACTTGCGAGTTATCTATCTGTGTTACTATGACTTGTACTGTACCGGCAGTCCGTATTAACAATTTACAAGGGTGTTCCACCCCTAAATAATAAAGGAACGTAAAAGTGCCGCGGCCGGCAATTTCCTTTTGAGCGAACGAGGGAAGTGGGGTGCCATCTGCCCGCGTTTCCGTACACCACCTCGATAGTGCTGACATCCTGGTACTTGCTTATTCGTTTGTTGGAATATTTACGTACAAATAAAAATTTATAAAACGTCTAAACATGTTTGTTTTTAACCGACTTCAATAAAAGAGGAGGGTTTTTTATCGTCATAGTCATAATTTCTTTATTCAATAAAGTCATAAGGACTTAGGATAATCATTTAGAATCGTCATAATCATAACTAGGTGATCCTAGGTGCCAGTTCCACGCGACTAGAGCCTAGAAGAATGGGCAAGAAACTATGGCCTGGTTGGATCCTAGCGTTTTTTTTTTCCTTTTTACAAAAAAATATTCATGCTGAAGTCATTTATCTTTCTATTCCATTATATGAAAAATAAGTATTTTTACAAGGCCTATTTGAGCCAGTCGGTTAACATACATATCTCAATATTGTCATAATATCATATCTCCAATTCAATCACATGCTAATGGCTTCTAGAAATGCTTTATAATAATAATAATAATAAATTCATTTAATTCAGGCAACACAGTAAAAAATACAAGGCTTTATGTGTCCATTGTTCGCTTGAACAATAAATAATATGTAGTTGTTACTGAGAATCTGATTATACATTAGTTGTCAGATAGTTTTATCTTATTTCTGTCATGCTTTAGTCTAGTTCGTGATTTAAGTGACTGTGTAGTCTTCCAAGCTTGAATTTAAGTTTTCTTAGTAGTTTATTATTATCCCTAAAATAATTCTTATGATATACTAACTGGGTATAATAATAATTGAATTCATGATAAGGGGACTGCATTACAATGTTTGTTAGATATAAGTAGATTTATTTAGTCACACCACCTCCTACTTTATATTATCTGCATGCGATTCATGAAATTTTTAATTCAAACGTGTAAAATCCGTGGCCTTTGCGATTGTTCTCAAATATTTTATGGCTCTGCGGATCGCTCTGTTTTTAGTTATTTATTTTTTACAAAGGACTTGTAATGTCTTCCGTAATAATGAGAGGTCTGAGCATAGATCTTTTAATTCTGACGGACATAAAATCCTCAAGTGTTAAAAAACCAGTGGAAATACCTGACACTGATTTAGAATTCAAAAAGACCTCTTCATATATCTCTCTCTGTTTAACACGACGAAAACTCACCCGGATTAAAAAGGGATTGTCCTATCCGAACCTTGTACTGTTATTTATTCTGTGTCGTAACCTTCATTTTTATCCCAATTTGTTGCTCTTTTTTTACGAAAAACGACGACAAAAAAAGATTAACTCGTCCCGGATCGTATCACGAGGCGGACTCTGTTTTTAAAATAAATATTCGTCGCTCTATAAAAATATCAACCTTCATATTTCATGAAATATCTTTATGAAAGGACAGATGTTTGCCTATCTATAGTGGTACGATACATCTTTGTGTACAGGACAGACAGTAAAACAGTAAATATTTATTATTTAAAACCTGTTTTTACTGTGTAGCTGTAGGTATGAGAAATGATCTTAAGTTTTAATGATCGATATTATAATAAATTGTGATGATATCTTAGTACGTGATGTGAATAAGAATTACTAGTATTTGGTTTGTTGGTAAGAATAATAGATTAGTTTAACTTTTCAATTAGTTACCGATTACTCTTACACCAAACCAAACCTAAATTTCGTACTAATATTCTGTGCCTAAAATAAGCAAATGAAGAAAAGTTTCAACAAACTAAACGTACTTTTCTAATAAAGTTAAAAATATTCTTAAGAACTTATGTTTTGTTTTAATTTTGGATAGATATGTTTGTTTGGGTATGATACGCTATTGCCGAGACAACAGTCTTTACTGGGGGCGTACCAGTACTGGGGGGCTTTCAAAAAAAGGGTCATGAATCTCAGGAATGAGGGTAAAATAGATTAATTATGCATAAGTTTGCACGCTAGAGTCTGACCGCGTTAAGTCTGTAATGGAATGATTATTACCTCAAGTAACTTGTTGTGCATAATGAGTTTTAGAATCGTTTCCGGGCACACAATGCTTCCAAATATACCTAGGTCTTAAAATGTCGTGTTAAAATATTTAAAGCAATGTTTTATGCTAAACATATAATTACATGTTATGTGTGTATGTTTCTATGTTGTGTTATGTGATAGTTCAGTCATAGAGGGCGTTATGTGAAATAAAACAAAAATAAATTGTAGTCAGTACAGACGATGCTTTCAACTAAGTAAGACTCATCCGCATTCGTCTGCAGACTTAGCGGGGATAGACTATGAGATAAGCATCACGTGTACCGAATATGCTGCAAAAGTTCTGCAGCAAAGTCACGTGCGGTGGGCGTCGTCTCGGCGAACCATCGCTTGCATCCGGACTCCGGCATGCAAATGAGGCTCCCTTGTGACAAATTGGATCGCAACGACTTCACACGGATAGTTTATGTGCAAACGTTTTATAAGACAGAAGGCCTCGTAAAGTCCTCAAAATGAAGTTCCAATCTCGCGATGACCTCCTCCTTATCTAAGGTTTGCTACTAGAGCCTGAGAGACTGTTTTTATCTTGTAGTTTTCAGTGTTCGCTCATATTGTTTTTCAATTTTAAATTCACTTAGTAAAAAATTGGAAGGATATGGGGGAGACCTTTGCCCAGCTGTGGGAAAGTACAGGTTAAAAAAAATTGCTGTCATAGTCTGTATTATGAGTGTATGATTGTGACTGGGTATGCAAGTAGAAGAAGATCGAAGAAGAAGTGGTTGGATTGTGTGAAAGATGACATGAATGTGAGAGGAGTAGATTCAGAGTTGACGAATGATACGAGTGAGTGGAAGAAGAAGACATGTTGTTCCGAACCCACCTATAGCGTGGGATAAGGGCAGGAGAATGATGATGATGTCATAGTCTGTATTTCGGATAAATCGTAATAGTATTATGGTACATTCTATCAATAGAAATGTACGCTACTAAAAAAAACTAAATATCAAAGGACATTAGTGAACGAAAAAATATCGATTGAATAGCAACCAACAGTGTGGTTAGAAATGGAGTGTCTCGCAAAAAACAGTATTCTCAAGTATCCAGCAATGTGATTCTCTTTGTCGTGAATTGCCCTACAGAGCATACTCTATTTGCTATAGAGATTTCTTACTAGCTTTAGACATATTGGATAAAATTGTGGGCTATTCCGGAAAATAAAGTAAAGGAAACCAGTCTCGATGTAGGCTACGACATTTACGACAAAGATCATAAAGATCTAGAAGTTGTAAAACTGTCGAACTGAGAGAGCACTAGATTTAAGATCCTATTGTTCATTCCTTTGTTTAATAATTGAATTACTAACAAAAGAAACACGAAAAAAACTAAAATAATTAGAACAGTTTGAATTCCAGATTATCTGATATTCAGTGAAAAACGATTAGATAATGTCAATTGAGAAAAAACAAGAATTCAGTTAACTTAATTCAAAAACAGAATTGAGTTAAGTAATATGGCATTGGGTTCAGCGCTGTTTCTGAATACGGAAAGAGTTCATTCAATAGACTTGAATGCCTTCAAGTTTGCCTTCGTAAACTATTTGACAGATTTTCATTTGAAAATCTCTGCTACTTGATAGGTTTTTGTCATTTGAATCTCTATGTTATCTCATCTATGGATGTGGGTACAGTAGTCATAGCCGTTCTCTCTCTGACACACACACTCTCACCCCTACACTACACTCATTTTCTTCAGGTCGATTTACATCAAACGAGCGAATGCTCATTCTATCCCCACTACAGCAAATTCTTCTAGTGTAAACAGGCGTAGAGCATTTCTTCGTTGTTCTTAGTGCGTTCGCAAAGATTCTATAGAATATTTTAAGAATGCTCGCTCGCTTGATGTAAACGGCGCAAGAGCGCGCGAACAGTTGCTTAGAGCGTTCTAGCGTGTTCGGACGTGCTCGCGCCACTGAGCGGTCTCATCAAAGCGTTCTTGTATTCTAGCTCTTGTTCTAGCTCTGGCTCTATGTTCGTTTGATGTAAATCGATACCTCTAGCTTTCGTTTACACTAAAAGATTACGAAAGAATGCTCTTGTTCTAGCTCTAGCTCTTTGTTCGTTTAGTGTAAATCCACCTTAAAACGGACCAAGAATAAGGTATACGGAGCTACCCGCAGCTAAGTTCGGAGAGACATAGATCGAGTGTGACTATTGTACGTCTATGTCTGTATGTATTTATATTATGTACGTAGTTTGAGCAGTGAGTTTCCATTCAAACTCGTACGAGTCTAGGTAGGTCACAGCACAATGTATTGTAAAATACTACTTGATTACTACATCCATACAATACACCTCCAAACCAAATCTTGAAATTCCCCCGTTACTTGTGAGTTGCAACTAAGGGTGGCCCCTCAAGTAATCCAATTTCCCCTTGCCACGGAAGCCATTTGAACGTGTTGTCTTGTTACAGGTGTATTAGTAGTGAACGTCACGTGGCGAGGGAAGACCTACGTGGGCACGCTGCTTGACTGCACGAGGCACGATTGGGCGCCACCACGGTAAGACACTTCAAACTTGTAACTTGATATCTATAATGGTTGAAAATCGTTTAAAAAGCCAACTTGTCTTACGCATATCCTAAACTTCCCAAATATAATGTCCAAAAAGCAATCGTTTAGCTAGATGTGATGTGCGTGCATCAAAAAGGGATTCCAGAAATTCTGCCTCTAAAATAAGGGAACCATCGGGGTTTACAATAAATGTTACAAAATGAACGAATGAATTATGTACCTAACTAGAGTTGTGAAAAACTGACCTTCTCATAAAATATTGGCCAGCTGTCTCCAGCAACACCTTGAACAAGTTTGACATCTCGATCGTCTTGTTTATCAAGTTCCATAATAGGTTTGACAGACAATAAATATCATATACGTAATTAAAACATAAATAAAATACACTAATAAAACAAAAACCGGTTGGTATTCAACCAAGGGTACTACTGGTGGTGCAGTACAATGCAATTTCTAGGATATCAACTAGCTAGCTACTAGAATTAAATAATATGTGATATGTACGTGATTTTATTTAGGTTCATGTAATTGCATGTAAGTCGTTCTGAGTAACTCCTTAGATATGGTCAAAGATCAGATTCGGTACTTGCTTGGAGTTATAGTTGCAACGTATTTCATTCATAAAATATTATATGGATCAAGCGTCGGAAATGTTGATGAAACAGTTTCATCCTAATATATTTTATACTAGCAGTTACCCGCGACTTCGTACGCGTCTATAGTTTCCATGTACATTATATTATCTGTGTATTATTATTATTATCTGTGCGTGTACCGAGCGGATACCTTGAGAAACTTGACATTACAATTTACACCTCATTACACCGAACTCGTACTGGAATGTCAAACGCTAGTTGTTAGACCAAAGAGGTGGTACTACGCCCTGTCAAACTGACGTGACATGACATGACAATGAAATCCTCTTGCCAATTGGCGCTGCTAATCCTTTTCGTTAATTTTATCCTGTAGATCCTGTTAATTATTCGGGATAAAAAGTAGCCTATGTGTCAATCCAGGTTACGAACTATATATATGCCAAGATTCATCCAAGTTGGTTCAGTAGTTTAGACGTGATTGAAACACAAACATCCAAACATCTAAACATCCAAACATCTAAACTTTCACATTTATAATATTAGTAGGATAGGATAGGATAGTATCAAAGCAGATGCAAGTTGTGCTTCTTTCTTTTATCTAATGTAGTGGGTATCTTCCAGGTTTTGCGATTCACCGACTGAAGAGTTAGACGCGCGGACGCCTAAAGGGCGAGGGGCGAAGCGCGGCCGCGGTGCCGCAACCCCCAACGACATGACAAACTTCACCGAAACCAGATCCTCCGTACACAGCAAACTCAGGAACGGAGGCGCAAAGGGACGACGAGCCCTCCCCTCCCCGACCCCCTTTACCCCCCCTCGACCCGACTCGAAGCGGAAACGCACGAGCGAAGCCGAGGAGCGGCCGCCGACGCCGAAAGCGAAGCGACCCCCTCCTGCTTCATCATCTCCCCCTCCAGACCCAGTGCTACTAGAATGCCCCGAGCCGAACTGTTCTAAAAAGTACAAGCACGCGAACGGACTGAAGTACCACAGATCGCACGCGCACGGAACTGACGTTGATGATGACAAGGACGGCTCCAGTTCCGAACAAGAGGAGGTTCCGACAGAACCAGCGTCGCCGGCGCGGCCGTCATCAGCGCCAGCGACGCCCGCGACGCCCGTCAAATCCCCGACACCTGTGAAATCCCCCACCCCCCCGAAGGAGAAAACCCCGGAGAAGTCACCGGAGAAAATTGTTCCGGTGGAGTCTCCGGCGGCAGTGCGGTTCGATGAGGCGCCGACGCCGGAACCCACGCTGGCGCCGACACCTGAACCTGCGCCAGTGCCGGAACGGCCGGTGACGCCGCCGAGCTTGCCACAACAGTTCAAGGTATGGAATTTAGAACTACATTTTGAAAACCTTAGGCTGTTGACGGTCAATCACAACTTCTGCATAAAAAAGTGAATGTGGTTGGTCATTAGTTGCTATGGCGGATGTTATATTTGCGAAAACCTTTACAAAGGTTTAGTCTTTGCGTACAAATGGCCACAATCAGAAGCCTATTTATTAAGTTGCCCCAGTTCTTTCCGTTTACTGAATTCTCTAACTCCTCGTAACTGATTACAGGTGAAACCTCGATCAGCACTAATGCCTACGGAAGAACGGAAGTCAACGGAATCTCCAGCTGAGGAGTCGCCAGGCAAACGGCGGCGGCGGTCACCCACGCCCGGAGTCAGGTCGCCCGCGTATTCAGACATATCTGATGATGCCACGCCTGACGCACCGCCCGAAGCTGACCATAGACCCTTCCCGGTCTATCACCAGGTAAATATGAGTTCTCCCTGCATAGTTTAAGGTCCATAGTTGATCAGGTCACTTACACCTGCAACACCCCCCCCCCCCCCCCCCTACCTTCCAAATCGCGAAATAAGGTTTAGCGTGGCTTTGGCAAGGTCAAACCGTTTGGTTATCCGGCTGACGTGTTGAGAAGAAGGTCATAAAGGCCAAAATGCTTCCTTTACCATCGTTAGTAAAATAATGGTATTATTTATTAACAGTATTACGGGCAGCCCCCCTACCTACCGCCCACGCATCCCGCCGCGGCGCCTCCGCCCTCAGATAAGGGCAAGGAGGACCTATCCAAAGGAGACCCTAAGGCTGATTTAAAAGTAAGGACCAACCGACCTAGTGCGTGCTATTACCATAAGGCTTATGAAAAAGATTGTCTGAAGAAATACAGCCACAGACAATTCTAACCGGAACATAAGTTTGAATCGCATGCTGTTATTAATTTCACGCACATACGAGACTTTACACATGACGTCACAAAGTGACGGACGCAGTCCAATGTCTCACGAGGCACGCTTCAGTGGACGTGCTCTGTGATACATAGGACAGGGTTATTTGCTCATTTCTCTTCGTGTAGGATCCCAAAATACCTTTATTAATATGAAACTTAATGTTGACCACATTCATATATTTTATTTGGATTACTGCCGATGCATTTTAAACTAATAATGAAAATAATAATTGTCTGAAATGTCAATGAATATTTATTATTATAATTATTATCAGGAAAGCAAACCCGAAAGTCAACCCCCCAAAGTGCTTCCGCAACACTTCTACCCATACAATTACGTCCCAAATTTTCCATACAACGTGGAACCGGGTCCCGGGGGACCCCCTTTGGAAGACAAGAGCAAAGATGACCGGTCAAAAACTACCCCAAGTCCGTTAGACAAGAGTAAACGAGCTGTGGACAAGGAACGGCCGAATGATAACCATCAGATTTTGAAGGAGAGTATTGAGATGAAGGCCCAGATGGGACCCTATGGGTTCCAGAGGCCGCCGCATACGAGAGAAGAGGAATTGAGAAGGTAATTTCTACAACTTACGTTTCCAGCCCAGCATCAACAGACAACGATCCAAATGAAGACAAGATATATTTTAACCAACTATAAAAGAAGGAGGAGGTTCTAAATTCAGTTGAATTAAGACCAAAAATTACACAAATATTTTTGTTTTTTCTTCCGTATACAAAACATTGTCTAAGGCGCGGCAATATTTTTTTTGAGATCGCGTCAGATAGTTCAAAACACAAGGTTTAAAAAGCGATAATTCAATCTTCTAGATACTACATGAGCCTGGAGCAGCGTCGTAAAGAAGGGGGGGATGGCAAACCCCCCCTCGGGCCGGGGGTGCCCCCCCGCCCGGCGCCCGCGCACAAGCAACCTAGCAAAGACAAGGAAGATAAACCTAAGGAGGAGGTCAAGGTACTATTCTACATCTTTACATTATTCGTGAACGTCAAGATTGCGAGATCCCCACTTTCCTCTGGATGCATAATCAAAATGTAACCTCATTATAATTTATTGTCCCGTTAATGTGTGAACAAATATCTATGATTACATTCGTGACTCTACTTAACTATTTCCAGGTGAAGCAAGAAGGCCAGAAACCTACCACTGAAACCCAAGGACCCCCTCCCCCACCCACTTCTCAATACTACCTCCCCCCTTACATGCAAACCCCCCATTATGGTACATTACCGTTCGAGGGGGTGTACCGAGCGCCTCTAAGCCCGATGCTAGTGGGCGGTTTCGGTGGTGGATGGCCGGTACCGCGGTACCACGCTCCGGAAGACCTGTCGCGGCCGCAGCAGCCGCCGCCGAAGATGGAGCTCCTTCCGGCGCATGCTCACCCCGCGCACCCCGCCCATCCGCATCATGCTCAGTACTATCCGCATAAGATACATGAGCTGCAGGTACTTATGAAAACTTTTTTTTTAGTCTTTGCAGCCTGTGTTACTTTTTTCACTTTGCTCAGAACAGAATTTATCCAGTCAGTCATATCTCTAAATTTTCTTTTAATTTTCAATCTAATAACTCAATGTGTTTGTTCCCAGGATCACGCAAAGTCCCCTTCAGGCAAGCCCCCCCCGGCTCGGCCGGAGGGGCCCCCCCACAAGGAGGGGGCGCGCTCCCCCCCTCCACAAAGACACGTGCACACACACCACCACACGCACGTGGGGCTGGGGTACCCCATCTACCCGCCGCCTTACCCTGGTTAGTATTCTAGTTCAGGTTCCAGTTGATACAATTGAAGTTGAAGCTGTATGTAGGTAGGTACTTCGAGTTCGAAGTTTTCTCTAGCAAAGAGCTGAGCCTCGAGACTGAGTTTCATTTGTTGATTTGCGAAAAGTGAGTCGCAATTTTTGAAACCAAAACCATTTTTCTCCATACTTACAAAATTAGCGACTCATCACCGCTAATTTTGTATGGATGATTTTTTGCTTTGATGCAACAATGTGAAACACGTTATTTCATAGAAACGTGGTTGCTCTGATCATTAACTACAGAAAGAATAGAAATGCCGGTTATTTATTTAATTAGACATGTGAACACCCCCGAATTCATAACCATTTCAACCAATCCAGCGCAGCGCTTGAATCCGTGTCTAGAACTGCCTCTACAATGTAGAGGTAATGTAGAGTGTACTTGTTATGAATTCGCGGGTTGAAGTGTAATTCCGAAGACCGTCAGCACCCCTCAGCAAGCGACATGTGTGCTTGGTTGCAGGGCCAGGGCCGCGGTAGCATTCGGAGGGGCGCGGTAAGGCCCCCGGCGCCGGCGCCCCTAACTAACGGAGGCTTGTCTGTTGCAGCCGCGGCGGTGCTGGCCAGCACACAAGCCGTCGTCAACTCGTTCCCCACGCCACCCAAGTGAGACCACCACCACCCGGTCGGTCCTCACTTTGTTTCTTGTCTGTCTTGTCTCGAATGACAAGGTATCTCCGCGCGGCGATACTAGCCATTAATATAACACTGTGATCTGATCTCGCGTGTGTTTGTGACGCTTTGAATGTTAAATGTGAACGGATAGTTCCCCCCTAGAGGCAAGTGTTGTGTTGAACTCCCTGTGAACGTTACGCAAGGCGCGCGGACCTGCGCCCTGCCTACCCCCTAGTAGCACAAACTAGCTGTAAATATTAGTGTATGTGTACATTACCCGTTTTGTTAGCTTCGTGTAAGTGAAACATCGAAACACCCGTGCGGTGTCTGGACTATACTCGAATCCTGTAAAATTTATTTATAACTGCATTCCACGAGCGAGCGTATTTAGTTTTTTAAATGTATTAATAGTTAGATGTAATGTAGTGTAAGTTGAAATGCGTCGATGTGATCATACAATTCGTAGAGTGCACAAATCGTACTTTGTCTTGGTATAATGTGAATGACTTTATTGTATTAAATTAATGTAGAGCATATCCCATAGTTGTGAGTGTGGGCACCGCTGTTATGTAAGAACGTCTGGCTTCCTATATCGATACCTTATAGTAAGTTGTACTCGGAACCTGTCCTTCTGAGAGCACTCCCTAAGTTCACCACCCGGGGTCTTTGTTCTTTTAACTCGATTGAAAACAGCAACGTTGTGAATGCTGTTCATGTATTGTGGCTTTAGAGATTGCTACGCAGAATAGAGGTCACTCCAAATACTTAAAAGTGATTTAATTATAGATTTTCCTACACTTTCTCTACTGCACAATAGAATAAAGATAGGTACTGCATAATTTTGACCTTTCATTTTACAAGTATGCATTTAATAATATCCTATTAGCGTGCTAAAGTAGCCTATTATTTTTATTAAGGGTAGTCTTCCAACGGGTTGATTTTTAAATGTCCTATTTCCTGTAAGTGTAGGTTGTTCTTTACAACCAAAATTATTTTAGTGTTTATTTTAACTCAATTCGTGTTGTTTGTTTGAGAATTGAAAGCGTCATTCTATGTTAAAAATTAATATTAGTATTGTAAAATATCTGATTTGTTTTACACAAAGACATGGTACCTGTGTAACCTTTCAGGTCAAAACATGGAATATTGTTTTTCCATGTTGTGATTTTATGTATAAAATGCGGTTGAATACTGCTCCCGTGTCCACCACGTACCGTACATGTCTACGTGTACGTGTCTGACCAGTGATTTTAAACTTTTGTTGTCCCTCAAATTTTTACCTAAATAATTGTGTACCTACAGATATTCTGTGCTTGAGATTACGAAATGAAGGTAATATAGATTTTAATTTGAAAAATCTGGTTCACGAGGGAGATATGTTTGTCAGTGAGATCTTACCGCGATTAGACGCTTATACTCCACTCAAGTATTTCATCCACAGCTTGGAAATATTTTCTTCTAATAGCTGTGGTAATAGCGAAGCCCAAAACTATGTTAATAAAAAAAATGTTCTAGCGTGAATCGGGAATCAAGTGATTTCAAAATTTTTTGACAGTCAAATATTTTAAGATGTTAAAATATTGAGTCTCGATTTATACTTGAGCATTGTTCTGGAACAAAAGCCTAGGTAACACTCTGCGATTTTTCGTAGCGATTCAATCGCGATGGTGTAGCGATACTATTGTTGTCTACCGACTTTTTTCAGCGATTTTCACTGATCGATTATAGAAACGCCTATAGTATCTGTTAAATCGCTTAGACGTCGCCGCATCGTCGCGCACTTCCTAAACACATTGCATCGCTGCAAAAAGTGCAATGTGTAACCGCTGTCAAATAAAAAAGCGCTAAACCTTGTTCTAGCGCCCTCTACAATCTGTAACGTATTGTCTCCTATTTTAACAGAACCAATTGTCTAAACCAGTAACAATAAAGCGGTAATTTTATTTATTACTAATTAGAAACAATTTATCTTAGTGGAAAAGGAACTTTCTCTGTTAAACGCATAGACTGATTGTTCGATTGACTCCTCATTCGATTATATACGCTTATAAGCTGGTTTCACCGTCGACTTTGCAGTTGCAAACAAATCTAGGGCATAATTAAGTATTCGTTTCCTAAGTCCTAGACTGACGCCCCAGACTTTAGGGCATTTGCTATTAGACTATGTCGAAAGTCTAAATAACAATACTGGAATTATGAACCGATTCTTAATCGAATGGCAATAGTAATGCTTGGCCTAAAATATAGGGTATATTTGGTCAGTATTCAATGCTTTGTATTTTGATCTTTCTACTTGTAGTAGTTAACAAGTCATGCCAATTGGTCAATTAGCTGCAAGGTGAAACCAGCGTTAGTTGATTTGACGTACCAGTGCAGACTTGTTACGTTCGTATTTAGAATATACGAAATAAGTTATGAACATTTGTGTATTTTTTTTATGTAACAAAGCCAAGTTTGATTTGTCTTAGAAAATAATTCGAGACGTTGAAAAAAAGGAATAAAGATGATTATTTCTTAAAAAAATGTGTTTTATTTTATCTTATCAAATAATATACAGTAAATAGATACGAATAAAATTCATGTATTCCTTAGTCAAACCCCCCTAGGACCTCTTAAGGAGTTAATGAGGATATTTCCCTTGTATCACTCGTCGAGTTCATACCACAGCAAACGAAGCTAAGCAAAAACTGACATTACTTACTACCTCGCATCGCAACTAAAACTTTCTACCAAAAATTAGACACTAGAAACCAAAATTTAGCACGAAGGAAGAAACATTGACTTAGTTTAAATAGAAGAACAAGGATTAGCAAATTCATATGACAGTGTGCGGGGATTATGACTTTCAACGTTGAGGACCGTCGTAGGTATAAGCAAAAAGGAGTAGAAAACCAATCTTTCAAATGCACATAGCTTATTTACTCATGGTAAAAAGAAATCATAGAAAAGTTTTATTGTGATGCGAGCTAATGTAGACTTTTCTGATCTTATTGATATTAGCTATGAGGCCAAAAGAGTTGAGCTCTTGCAAAGGGCTTTACTAGCAAAAATATATGAAGTCTTCTTGCTTCGTTCGCGATGGATAACTCACTTTACCTTTTGTCATCTATCACACAAACCAATAAAATAACTTTTAAACTATAAAAATCTACAAATCAAGACTTAGTTTCTAAGATAATGGTAATCAATAGTTACAGATTTGTACGTGCTTTTAAATTACAGTGCATGGTAACTAGCATCGTTTGTACCATCAATTGTATTGTCAATAAAAACACCCAATGGTTGACCATACATGGGTAATTCTTATTTCCAATTTCCATGATATTGTGTCCACAATTCTAATAATTTTGTATTTAATGTGACAAACTTGTTAATTAAGGTTACAAGTTTAGTAATAACTATTAACCCTATAGTTGTTAAAGATTAAAATTCATAAACGAAACAAAACATTTTTAATAAAAATTGTCCTGGCACAGAAATAGAAAGCACATCTTGTGTTTCAGTCGGTTAGTCAACACCACTGAGGCTTTTATTAATTATATTGATCGCACATACGATGCCAATAAAATATTAAATATTTTACAAAAAAGCTAAAATAAAATTACCTACAAAGTTAAAATAAATAGAAAATACTGATGTAAACGAGTAAAAAAGGTACAAAATTGATACCACGGTTTAAGAACCATTACAGCAGGTATCAAAACTCTTTGGTACAAGATATTACAAGGGTTTGAAAACTCGTCGGTTCTCGGAGGAACAATTGAAAATGTTATCTTCTCATCCCAAGTTCATTGGCGGATAGAGGGGGCAGGGGCATGGGCGCCATGCCCCCCCCCCCCCCCCCAAAGGTCCAGGAATTCCATGGGTAGGTACATTCGATCCTTCAGCTCCGAAACTTGTCAACACCCCTCAAAATTAAATCCTGGATTCGCCCCTACCTAAGTTATGCTTTGGATGTGAAAAAACTCCTCTCAAAACATGCTATTTTTAAGAAGATTTTTTTTTCAAACTATATTATAAAAAGGTTAGTGATTTTACACTTTTAAATAGAAGATCATATGGAGCCTGGAATCCTAATTTAGAAATATCTCATTTCAAAAATACACTTTAATTTCATGTACTAATTTATCCGAATAAATACTGCTACTAATTTACAAATTAATTTAGAAGTTTCACAACCAATATTTTTGTATAATTTAGATACTTACCTACATTAGTTAGAAAGGTTTTGATGATGATTTATCAATAAACGGAATTAGGAGGTAAAATTATAGACATTCAAGGACAAGAAGCGTGAAGAAGGTGCTTCACATATTTTAGGTTTTTAGTGTTGAGATCAGCTTAAATCTAAAGAGATAATTTGATCTTAAATGCTCGATGCATCATTGCTGTAGTTTGGCAAGATTGAAACTATTTTAAACTAACTTTAATGCTACATAATTATTATTTTTATGAAGATTGTGATGATGTATCTGTATTTCATTCAATATTCTTGAGTGCGCCCGTACAGAGCATATCTCACATAAATAAAACTAAGCTCATATAACAGGCATTTGTAAAATGCAAGATCAGGTATTTTGAAAAAGTTTTTCTTAAAATAAGAACACTACCTAAACACTTGTAAAATAATTACTAAAAAATATTATGCGAACATAAAAATAAATAAGGATTAACACAGTTAACCTCAGTAACCAGTCTTGTCCAAAACTCAAATATGTTGTCATTTTCAGTCTATATAAATATCATCTAAATATCATCTGGGCGCAACTGGCGTTCACCTTCATTAATAAAAATCTGCATAGCTTTATACAAAAGGTACAAACCTAGCATTCTGCGTTCTTTCAGCGGCCAGGATGCAGCTACACCGTAATATGTACCACTTTTCAAGTTCTTTAGAGTCGATAATCCTATAACATCTATCATGGCTGCTTCATATGTGTATGCTTCGGCTGGGATAATATTTTGGTATATGTGGAGACAGACTACGCCGACTTTGCTTTGCCATATATCTAGAATGTGCTGTATCTTCTTGTCGTTGGATTGTGTGAAGCCGCTTTTCCAGAGTGTTAGAGCTTGGTAGAGATGCGCGTAAGGTCTTGAGCGCTTGCCTGAAAAAAATAATATTCAATAAAGATTTATGACTTACCTTGTACTATCAGCAAAAGTTCTACCTTACCACCTTAAGGGTGCATTTCCTGTAAACCGACTAGCCGTTAATTTTTGAATACCAATAGAAGCCAATTATTTCGGTTGTAAAAGTTATGAAAACAATGGGCCGTCATAAAAATAAATAGATGTTTAGGTCTTTGGTTGGTCAAAATAAGAAGACAAAAGAAAAAGGCGGGGTCAGGTAGCTAACTGCTTGCAAGCGAAACAGTTTCAAAAGTGGTAAGGCGGAAATGCTGATGGTACATCTCTTATTTAGCTAAAAATAGAGCGGTTCTCACTGGAGTCCGTGAGGCGACATTGTAATACACAGAGCTAACCGTTCAACATCAGGTGGCTCATCTGCAGTTTCGTAATTTTTTCTCACAAAAATGTTTAATAATATTCATTGTGACCAAAAGTTATCTTGAAAACTCACCCTTGCCGACATAAAAAATGGAGTTAACAAATGTGAGCCACGACTCCATCTTTGTCAAGCCACCTTGCTTTGCGGGTAGATTGTCGGTTATTCTTGGATCCAACAGCAAATACGTAAATGATGTCTTAGATTTCCCCTCCCGCCATTTTTGGTTCGGATCAGTGAAGTTCGCGCGAACTTTCTTGTCTAACTCTATGTAGCTTGTGAGGTCGGCCATCCACTGCTCGGAGCGTAGGGATTTTTTAAGTTCTAAACTATAAGCTGAAATACAAAAATAGTTGTTAATTAAGGTCCACATTTATTAGAAAGCTATTAAAAACAAAGGGATGCAAAGGCTTAATTATTTTGTCTTGTTGCAGGAATCGAACCCACACTTTTTAACTTAGCTGAAACGATTATACGCTACTAAGGCCGGTTGGATAATTTTGCAGTGAAGAACTTTTTATAGACTCCAGAGAAACTAGTGTTCAAAGTCATGAAAATAAGTTTGCAATGTTTTTTTACCCCTATTTAATAACTGTAGGACACATATACGGGGGATTTTGAATAGTTTTACTACCATTGTAAGCTAAACTATGCTAAAAAATTAATAAATAAAGTAAAATAAGTTTCAAAATATAACCATGTCAAAATCTTCAACTAACTTCTACTGCTTGTCAAAATTTTAATAAAAAATCTCTGAGTAGTTTTGTTGTGACTAGCACAGAGTACCTAAAATAATAATCGTCATCATATCAGCCTGTAGAAGTGCAAAATATACATCCAAAGAGAGAGGTCAGTGACAGCTGGCAAGCACAAGGTTTTCTTGTCTGGAGTTGAGAGCCTACTAAAAATTTTCAGTACACACGGCCACAGGTCAGGTTAGACACCCAATATAACCATGACAACGCTATATACAATGCAGAGAATCGATGGAAACGGAATGCAATAGGACGAAGGCGCGCAGCGCGTCCCACACAAATATACTATCGTCCCTGTCGCACAATTCGCAACGTTCAACGTTTTCGAAGCTCAAACAGTCTAGGCCGACGTCGTAGGTATTTACATTCTCTTTGGTCGACGTGTCTTCGTGTGTACGTACCTTTCTCATGTTTGTCGACTACTGGAGCATCTTTCCTCAAAGCCTGCAGCTTCTTCAAATACAATGTTCTTGTACTGTCCTGGATCGGTCCGGGACTAAAGCCCAGTTTCAGGAGTTCAGCTCGAAGGGTGTTGTCGTCGTATTTCACGGAAGTGGGGAGAGAAGATGCGATGGATAGTACTGTTTGGTCTGGGCTACCGTCGCTGGCTTCGTCGACTGGCAAACTGAAATTATATGTTCGGGATCATTTAGAATCTTATATAACTAGGCGATTCTAGGTGCCAGTTCCACGCGACCAGTACAACAACGCAAGAAACTACGGTCTGCCCCCGTATGCCAATCTTTTGCTGTCAAGTTATATTTCACTGCCCAGTGTAATTTCTTCAGGTCACGTGGTACAATTTTGTACCACGTGATCATTCTTTTTAGACACTTGACTGCAAAATATGCGCGAAAACACATCAAATGACGTCATAATGTCACTATTTAGTCACAGAATAACTATGAGTTAGTATGAACTGAGCATTATTTAAAACTTTGCAGTTCAACTTTGATTGGCATACCCCTGCTGGTTCCTATTTCCTAGCGTTTATTTTGTATGTTCCTTTACACAAAGAAATATATTTAAATGCTGAAGTTTCTCCAGAAGCTGGTGACAATCATCATCATGATTTCCCTGCCTGCCTCGCTAGGTGGAGTCGGTACAACATGTCTTCATCTTCCACTCACTCCTTCCTTAACTTTCTCCTCTCACATTCATGTCACCTTTCACACAATCCAACCACTTCTTCTTCGGTCTTCCTCTACCTCCGTACCCAGTCACATTCATATTTATAATTTCTTTCGTAACATGATTTGATAGTAATATTTATAATAATATTTGTAATGGTGCTTATGAAACAACAGGTTCTCGTACTGTGGTAAATGTTATGTGCGGTATTCTACAAGAAACCAAAGCTCTAAATACTAGCTTACGTACAGATTTGTGGAGTGGTGTACTTACATAACAGGTGAGACGAGTAATCTCTTCTCAATAAGTACAACTTGTTCATCTTTATCCTCATATTTGTATTGTTCGTGCACGTTGGCGATGACTATACTGCCTCCGGAGTAGTTAGAACTGACACCACTGCTTGCTGACGAACGGCGGGTGTTCATACCTTTGTCTGATAGCCATTCATTTGTTCTGGAATGAAAATAACACACATGAGACTAAATACCTTTGCATCTCAGAATGATGAACACAGTGCATTGTTTCACAGAGCACGTTCTCAATGGACTTATTTTGCGAGGTAATGCATTGCTATAGACAGGCATCACAGCTCAGTCGGTATTAGCTCTGCCTTCCGTCCCGTGGGTCGTGGGTTCGATCCCCACTGAGAACAAACATTTGTGTGTAGCAAACATAGATGTTTGTTCTATGTCTGGGTGTTACTATGTATTATAAGTATGTATTTACAAAAAAAAGTATAAGTATTCTATCAGCATCTAGTTCCCATATTACAAGCTATGCTTAGTTTGGGACTAGAGAGCGTCATGTGAAATGTCCATGAATATTTATTATTATTTACTAGATAACCTCTGAAAATCAGTTAATCAGCCTTATTTTTCTCATAAAAAAAATTCAATCTGAAGACAGCTCATTTCATGTGTAGATCCGTTCCGGTATCCGGTATCCGTTCCGATCCGTAGATCCGGTATGAAAAGATCCGTTGTGAGGTTGTGACTACTACACTATATTAATTGCAATGTTTTTTGTTTCTACGCAATTATACGCTTCAAAATATTTTTATAAGGTATAATTCGCGTAGACAATATTATAAAGTTTTTTATTTGCAAATGTAGATCAATTTGACTTGAAGCTTACCTGTTTTGCATAACAGCCATGGCCTTATCCAACGACCGATCGCTGGAAATCAAACTTTCATTCGTTCTGTTTCTGAACTCGTTGTCTTGAATCTTTGTCTTGAACTCATCATTCAATTGTCCAGTAACCTTATCATAGTTTATTTTCATTTTATTGAATTCGTCAGTTAATTCCGACCGATCGCTAGAAATCAAGCTTTCGCCTTTGTCAAAATATTTGCTGCGGAGACTACATTTTGTGCCGTAGTTTTTATGAGCGATGAGTTTTGGAGAGCCTGGTAGCGAGAAGTTTTCATACACGCTCTTTCTTTTATTGCTATCAGAAGTGCAGTGTGTAGCTTCTAATCTATGAATACCGCTGATTCCTTCGCTTTTCTTCGACAGACAGGTTTTAAAACTGTCTGCGGTCAAATCTAGGGTGAAATTTCTGTCCCATGGTTCGGATTCGTTGTCTAACAAGTATGTTTCTGCTAGAATTGTCGGGTAAAGTTTGTTGACGACTAGGCTATTATTCTCGCACCAGGTTCTGACGATTTCAGATTTTTTGTACGTGGTATTCGTCTTGGATTCGTCATCAATTAGCTCATATTCTGCGACCACATCGTCGGTTGCCACAAGAATTTTATCTGGAATTAAAAATCAAATAATTAGGTAGCTATTTTGATTAGAAATCGCAAGCACTACTTGTAAAATTGGATTAATTTTCTTTCAGTAAATTACATGTTTTCATTTGTTGCAAACAAACCACTGTGGCTCACAAGTCACATGTTGACAGTTCATCGAATTACCAAGTACTATGTCAATTATACGTATCCAAAATCTAAATTATACGTACCTAAATCTAAAGTATACGCGCAGTCTTCATCATCATCATTCTGTTCTAAATGATCCAGATGGTCGGAAACTGACCACTGTTGCTCACGGGTCGCGTAGTCGCGCGCTGACATTCCGTCGAAGTCGCGAAGTGTGACGTCACCACCACAAGCAAGTAGCAACTTCATGTTGTCAACGCGGCCCCATATAGCTGCTATGTGGACGGGAGTTACTCCGTCGTCGTTACTAAAAGAAGGTTTTTATGTGAGTGAAATGAGTACCTATCATAAACTTAGTGGTACCTATACAGAGCAAAATCTAAGTTACATTCTTGATGATTCAAACTGATTATGCCCGAATGTCCGTTGCTCTTTAGTTTCAATACGGGTCGTCATCTGTCTGATAAATCTATCATCTCATTGGTAATTCAGTTACAGGTTAATTAAATTAACCTATGAGATGACGGGGCATAACTCGAGTTAGAACGAATTAGGAAGAGATTATGAGGGTCCGAATAAACCTCGTAAAAGAAACAGTCGGGTGATGTACGAAGCTTTTTTGCATCTTATGCGTCGAAATAGGAGCCGATCTGTTATTTTGCTGAGAACAGCTGATTGAGGCCGGTTAGGTCAGAATTGACAGGTGTTTCGGATATTCAGAATTCGCATAGAGACGCGGATAATTAGGACGAGTTATCCAGCTGCTATTGAATAACTTTGTTGTCTTAGTAGCGTATGGAGTTATGGTGAAATGAAGACGAGCGCAGTACTGTACCCGGAATGGAAGTTGTGCAGCGAAGGGCAGTGCTAGCGATCGTTATGCCGGCGCGGAAAAAGCTTTGACAAGCTGACCAGCATTTAACTTACATGTCGGGTAGATAGATAGATAGAAAATACTTTATTGCACACCTTAACCTAGGGACTACTAAAACATACAAAACAAAACTTAACTAATTGTACAATGGGCGGTCTTATCGCTAATGAGCGATCTCTACCAGATAACCATGGACGGAATGGACTACGAGGTAACTAGGGGTACCTATGTTACTGGTCGTTAATTTGTTACGATGATGGTAACTAATATGCCGAAACTGATAAAAATCTACGAACATATCGCTCTTTCTTTTTAACCGACTTCAAGAGATTCTCAATTCAGCATTTCCATTTTAACTTTTTCTTGGCAGAGCTGCAATAACGAGCGATTATCCGTAGGCTGCGCGGAGGCGTAAATTGTCAACGAGTTTAACTAGAGTCAAACCGCTTGCTTCTGCTTCACACGAAGTTAGTTAAACCTTCGAATTCATAAACGATGTAGGTAGATAGCTAAATTCAGGCGCTAGGCGAATGATGGTCGAAGTGGTTTAAACTTTGGACTGTTCGGTCCCCGTTTATAAGTTCAGGGGTTTTGTTAAAAGTGAGTCTTACCATAAGTTTGGGTTGCCCCCATGTTTCAGGAGTAGCTCCGTGCATTCTCTAGATTTCGCTTCCGGGTCGATGCCTACCGCCAAGTGCAACACGCCGATACCCTTGCATGGTATTACAGCGTTTATGTCAGTGGGGGTTGCAGAGAGGAATCTCTCTACAGACCTGAAAAATAATAAATATTCATGGACACTGGTTGCTGATAGAATACTATGTATAGGTACATTTTTTTTAAAGGCAGAGCTATTACTGACTGAGCTGTGACATAATAATAATAAAAAGATGCAAAAAGTTTTCCTCTCAGTGGGATTTGAACCTGCGCCTTCACGAGTAACCAAGATTTGTATGCGAGAGAAAGATTGTCCTTGAATTCAATGTTGATGTGATTTACTGTTTATTATTCCCGCAGGCAGCATCTCTTTAGTAAAATCCTAAAGACATAATAGCTACCGTAAACTAATTAATAATCATTATCTTTATTAGTAATCATGTATGAACATTGGCTCTAGAAAGTAAGGTCACTGGCCATCTTAACTCCCACAATGGTATGGTTCATAAGAGGGTGTGGGCGGGTGGTCAAGTAGTAAACTTAACTCCCACAATGGTATGGTTCATAAGAGGGTGTGGGCGGGTGGTCAAGTAGTAAACTACACCCACCTAGGGTCACATTTTGTCTAATAAATTCTAATAATCCAAACATAGAATCCACATTATCATATTACATTATTACGCAAGTGTGTATGTTTGTAAAAACAGATGAACCACTGAACCCGCCATCGTTAAAGATCAATTTTACAGACAACCCAATCTATGACTTTTCCAAGTGTACTATCATGTATCTAACGGAATAAAACAAATGAATCTGAATCAAGTAAACAATTTTAAAGCACATTATCACATTTAAAACCTACCTAAAGTAGTCACAACGGATCTCTGTCCCTCTGATGTATCTGGACAAAACCCATTTTTGGCTAATTGGAGGTAAGCAAATTTTTACGCACAACAGTTCTTGTGCAATCGCTTGTTTCAACTAACTTCAAGGGATAAAGATCCATTGTGCGTCCTGTACCTACCTACCTTACCTACCACTGCTAGATGTAATACATTAATTGAGTAGTATATGTGCATGAATTCAATAGTACAGAGTTCTACAACAAGCAATATTAAAATTAGAGAAAGCAAAGCTTTTGTGACACTTGTGGTGGTGCAGACATTCGAAGGCTACAGTAACTGCTTACCATCAGGTGGGTTTTATGCCCGTTCGCTGACTAGTATAAAAAAAACTGAATATTTTATTATGCAATCTGGTATTGCACGAACAAAAGTTATCTGGTTAGAAAAATGACTGATTTTTGCAATGATGAAATCTCGATGCAACAGGTAAAAACAGCAAATTATACACTTTACACAGGCACAGTACATCAACTGTATCTGTAATAAATAAAGGTATTGACTTCTATGGTTCAGTGGTACAAAATTGAACCTCTAGCGCAGTGGTTTCCAAAGTATGGGTAATTCCCAAAACAAGCCAATATTGGGTGGGCCCTGAAAAATAGGTGGACAGATCGACCGACCGGGCCAACAGGAGGGCGACCATGGACGGTGACTATTCTTGATGATAATCATCCTTGCCTGTTTGACGAAGCTATGGAAGTCCTCAAAAAATAGCACTCCTTGTATTTAAATATTAACACGGATCGGAACTGAATTTTTTTATAGTTCTTTTTTCAAATGGCCGAATTAAGAACATTTTTGTTAGGTGTGTCTGTCTAGTCAACTTGGCATTTTTTATGCTAAAATATTTGTAAATGTGGGTAAGTACAAGGGTAAGTGGATAGGTATGTTAGGTTTTTGCATATATTGCTACTTTTGCATTTCTTCCAAAATTTGGAAACCACCCAGAATTGTCTAAACCTACTAAAGATTATCACTAATTTTTCCTCCTATGCTTCAAAAACAATATTTACCTGAGTTAAAAATTAGATAGGTAGGTAAGGTACTTAATCACCAATAAATAAATAAGGTAAAAAATGTACAATACCTTGAGTCTCCGTTTTGGATCAAATCGTACAACTTGAAGAGTTCTCTGTAGGCCGTTCCCATGATTTAGAATTCGAAAGTAATATAAATTCGCAACTTCTATCATTTCCTGTACGGTTTCCTGTCGCGGATTTTTTCTGCATTCCACATTCAACACAGTTCTCTGCACTTAGCACATTATTTTATCGATCTAATTCCACCAACTACGATAACATTATCTCTAGCAATCACAAAAATTAAAACTAACTAACTTCTATTCTATCTTATTTCTTTTGTTTTCATGAGTGAGCCTCAAATTAGAATTCAAATCAAAATAACGTCAAGAAAGAGCCGAAAGCCCTTTTTGTTTACATTTTTGATAACGTTCCATTTTACACAATCGTGGTTAGGTTAGTGCAAAAAATATGACATAAACCTATATCGATTCCAAATTCAGAAATTAGATAGGTAATGAAAGTTTCGATAGTTTACGTAGATAGAAATTTTGTAGTTTTGTACGTAGGTATTTATTTATTTTGTGGTGTTATCTTATTATGCAAGAGACCAAACTTCATTATCTGAGTGTATTGAAACGAACGAAACGTATGAATAAAATAGTTCTATTCAATCAAGCATAGATGGCGTTAACATAAATTTTCTTAACAATGGATTAGTCATCCCAAAAAACCCCAACAGCTCTTCAGCAAGCGTCAAGACGAGAGGTTAATTTTTTTCACACCCAGAGGCAGCTTCCACCTGCTATTCATGCACCATGCACCTGCCATTGTAAATCTCATAACAGCAGCTGCATGTGATTCGACTCGATTTCACAACCGATCTCGACCTTAGACTCCTAACTACATAAGGTAGGTACTTTATTGTTTCGTGTAGGTGTAACTAGCCACAGAAGAGCGCTGGTAACGCTGGATAATTACGTGGGCGTGGGCCATACTATCTGATCTATCCCACATTCCACTGTAACAAACAACCAACGCTATTATTGTAGAGAAAAGTCTTTGAACTTTGATCGTAATCTACTCAAACTAAACCTCTTGCTCCGTGCGCTATGTACCTATGCTGTGCTACCTACCTATGCTATGCTCACGAAATATTAATAAAAGTAAAACGAAAATAAACGTAGGTAGATCATCAAATACACCGCTTGGAAAAACGTTAAGTAGGTAGGTACAGGTAGGTACTAGGTACTAACCTAACTATTTTTCTACCTCAACAATGTACCTTCCTAGTTACTACTGATTTTACTAATTTATTCGGTGTTAGGTACCTACCTACCTGCAGACCAACTTGTATCATTGAGAAACAATTTTATTAGGTGGCGGATATAATTCAGGAATAGCCAGTTACGTAAATATATCGTAGAAGGTACCTATCTACCTACTAATATTTATCTTATGCCTAACCATTATTTTGTAGCAACATTCCGTCCCACCGTGCCTTGCGCCTTTACGAACTCAATGGCAGGCAAGAATGGAGGAAGCGCGTGTGCGAGCGACTAGGTACGTATCTAACTACCTACGTGTCGCTAATGTCGCTATACTTGTAATCGTTGCATAACTATAATCAGCTGTTATCTCCAACGACATAAGTACCCACGACCCCACAGATCAAGTAGGTACCTAAGTGTTCCGTGCACGATTCGCAGCACGGACGGCGGCACGGCAGAGCTAATAGAGCTGTGTGTGAGTTATGACTTTGTTTGTGACGCCTACCAAGGCCAATTTGGATGAAACTTTGAATGTAATTAATAGTTCCAGACACCCTTGGTATTGGTATATCAGCATTTACTCATCTTCGAAAAACTCTTGCAAAGAATAGAAGCAGTTTTTAATTAGATTTCAACACGGTTTTAAATCTTCATGGGCTTTCTATATTTTTTATATCGGGAATGTTATTAAAAAATTTGACGGACATTGCGTGTGGGCTGGAGTGAGTACCTACCTATGAGTTCCATATTCTCGCCAGATAAGTGGTGGGTGGGATAAAACCTTACGGTAAGTATACCTAAAGACTCCAAAACTTGATCAGCTTGACAACTCTAGCTGCTAGAATGTATGCTAATGAATAACGGTTAGTTGCTGCTAAAATGATGTTAACCGTATTCGAGACGCATTCCGAAACTGTTTGACCACATAAATAAACATGAAACTCGATCGAGGGGACACTTAATAAGCACCTACCTACTTATTCTAATCTGTAAATTGTGCTAAGCCCAGCTTAGCTGCTGGGATTCCTGACCTATTACAAAAAATGCACTACAGGGTAGGAACCATTTCTGTGGTCCTAAAGTACCACCAACTTGGTGGTACGTGGTCCCAAACCAACATAATGATTCAATGTGTACTATATGCAAATCCCCGAGTAGGTACGTTACAAGTTGGGTCTTGAATAAATCCCTTTAGGTACAAAAAATTTTGTACCTAGGTACAAAAAATAAACTGGACAAGGCGCAAGTTTTATTTGCGCATGCTAGGTAGTGTTCCGAAAGATTCGCTATAACCAGTTCCATAAAACCATTATGGTACAGGTTTTCTGAAAAAATCACCCATTTTTGACGGGTACTTTACGAGAAACCCGTCTGGAATGAAATATTTCGAACTAAATATTTTTTTTTCTTCAACCAAGTTTTTTAATGAAAAATCGAAATATAAGGTTCTTTTAGTTAAGTTCTAAGCTTTCATTAGATACCCCACTCAATGGGGTAAAAAAATATTCTTGTTTTCATATCCCGTTTGACCCCCCTTAGTAGTCCCTAATTTCCAGAATATTTTTTCCGCGTGCAAACCCTCATATTGGGTTGTGATAAACTATTACTATTCCAAATTTCAACTCTCTAGCTTCTACGGTTCAGCTCTGGTGGCGTGTGACAGACAGACGGACAGACGGACACCGGAGTGAGGCCATAAGTGTTCCGTTTTTCCAAAACTGGATCGGAGCACTAAAAACTAAATCTTCGATCACTAAAAAGACACCAGCCATCATCGGTGACAAGACCTTTTAGGTACTAACTACTACTACTACTAGGTACTAACTACCTAGTATTATCCCTATAAACCTTACTATAAAAGTGATTTCTTTGTTGTTATTTGTTCCTCATCGCATGCTGTGACGCCCTATAAGTATGGGAGCACCAAGATTATGACCCTCGACTAGCTCACTTGATACTAAAGTGCAAACCCGTGTTGGGAGTCCTATTTTAAATAAAATAAAAAATAAAAATAAAAGTGGTATATTCCAGAAATCCCTACCAAGAAATCCTCACCAGTACCTACTTAGGGATTTCAGTTTTGGAGTGATGTCTTTAGCGCGCGGGTCTGCGGGTCACCTAATCGCAATAGGTAGGTAAAGACTCTTTGTGATTGTGAGAGGAGAGGAGGGATGTGAAGTGAACGATGTGAATGTACCTAAATAGTGTTCTGTGGGCCTGTGGGATAGTTGAGCTGAGCCACTAGGTAGTAGAAGTTGTGAGCCTGTGCTGTGCTAAGTAGTGTTTCTCAAGTCTCATCCCTGTCAAAAAGAACTTTACTAAAATAATAGTTTGAATTTGGAACCGATTAGTGCCGAAATTGTAAGTTTTTTTTAATGATATATAGCTTATGTACGTACTTATTATTCAAATGAACCGATAACTAGAACGTTTATTTTGACAACATTCGATGGAGATTGAATTGCAAGCAAGGTTGCGAAAGGTCCAATTCAGGGTCAAGTCTAAACCCAATAATTCAGTCATTGACTGTTACCGCGCATCGATTAGAAATGATAAGATTGACAAGTAGTTACTTGAAGCTACCTAAAGTTCTTATTCTTATGAACGTTACCAACCGCACTTCATAAGCTAGGAATATTAGGGCCAGCCTCGATGATGGAATTTTTAGGTCACTGAAAGATGAAGCACTAAATAAATAAAAAGTAAGTAAGTACGTAACTAGTGTAACTAACTACCTACCTAGGCATCCTACAACGACGACAGTAGGTAGGACTAGGTACACCTACAATGAACTTAGTTTATCGTTAACCGTGAACCGTCACAAATTATCAGAAAATGGATTCTATGAACTATAGTTAAAGTCACACTAATTTGCATAATTTGCATTAACTTCACATTAGATATACAATACCATCCATCCATGTATGAACCACAGTTACCGAACGTTTTACCACGGAATACGTGGTTCTAGATACTATCTAGGTAGGTACTTAGTATTTTAAGTTTTTTCAGATGTCAGCGTTGGTGTTTCTGGCACTCGTGGTGTCAGCCAAAGCCTTGGATAACGGCCTGGCTCGGACTCCTCCCATGGGCTGGCTGACATGGGAGAGGTTCCGGTGCATCACTGACTGCGACAAGTACCCTGACGAGTGCATAAGGTATTACCATAACTTTTTAACTGACAGAGGCCATAGCTGCTGTATTTTGCACTCACGCGTCTACTCTCTTTTTTACAGTGAACGACTGGTACAAAGAACAGCAGACCTAATGGTGAGTGGAGGCTACCTCGACGCTGGCTACGAGTACCTTGGCATCGACGACTGCTGGTTGGAGAAAAAACGCGGTGCTGACGGACGTATGGTACCGGACCGACGCCGTTTCCCTAACGGCATGAAGGCCATCGCTGATTATGTAAGTCGTGTGTTCAGATATATTAGAGAGAAAATCAGATGTCTGCCCACAAATGGAGTCCTCTTCAGTATCTATAGAAGTTTCCTGTGGGACATGCTAATAGCCGATGTAAATATTTTAGTATTGTATATTTGGTCATGTTTCTTTTTTTGCCTAAATTGTTAATGCTATAGAGCCTTTTTTCAGATCCACGGCAAAGGATTGAAATTCGGGTTGTACCAGGACTACGGTAACCTCACGTGTGCTGGCTACCCGGGCGTACTGGGAAATGAAAAGGAGGATATAGCCACTATGGTGGAGTGGGAGATTGACTACTTAAAGCTCGATGGTTGCTACATCAACTCTAGTGCCATGGATGAAGGTAATTTGCTGGACTTTTCTTGGTTTCCCAGGACAAGAGTACCGTGTTTGTATTTGACTTGTTGGTAGATAGGTTACTAATCCAGTGTTTTACAAACTATGCCTGATTTTCAGGATACCCTGCTTTTGGCAGAATGCTCAACAAAACTGGACGTCCCATTGTGTACTCCTGCAGCTGGCCAGCGTATCAAGAACCTAAAAATATGCATGTAAGAACGAACATAAACACGATAATCTGTACCACCCTTTGCTGCGTAGAGGCTAGACCTCTCGAAGAAGATGATTTTTGATCAAATCTTATCTAATTCGATAAAAAAAGGTTACATGTGTATAAAACTGCATTTTCAGGCTGACTACGCCTCGATAGCTGAGCACTGTAACTTATGGCGTAACTGGGATGATATCGATGATTCATGGGCTTCCCTCACGTCTGTTATGAATTGGTTTGGAGACAACCAGGCTCGTTTTGCCCACTATGCTGGCCCTGGACACTGGAATGACCCGGATATGGTAAGTAAAAAAATCTAACTAAACTTGTAAGTAGGTACTGCTAACATTGATCGCGTGAAAGTTCCCAACGAAAACCATCCACAATCTCCTCAGATTACCACATTATACTGCTAGGCATTGACATTCAAATTAAAAACCAACATGCAATTCAAAATCAGGAGGGAGGAAAGGTCATAGTATCGTAATGTCCTCGACTGCACGATGTGTACGATGACTGTTTCATGCGCCAGCAGGGGTATGCCAATCAAAGTTGAACTGCAAAGTTTTAAATCATGGTCAGTTCATACTAACTCATAGTTATTCTGTGACTAAATAGTGACATTATAACGTCATTTTATGTGTTTTCGCGCATATTTTGCTGTCAAGTGTCTAAAAAGAACGATCACGCGGTACAATTGTACCACGTGACCTGAAGAAATTACACTGGGCAGTGAAATATAACTTGACAGCAAAAGATTGGCATACGGGGGCAGGACAGCTTTGGAATACATAATGATTTAGAAATCTATTCTAAACTCAACGCCATGAATGCGATGTGATAGTGTTTACCTAGACAATTAAATGGTTTCAGCTGTTGATAGGAAACTTTGGGCTAACAATCGACCAAGCTCGCGTCCAAATGGCAGTCTGGGCGGTAATGGCAGCCCCACTACTCATCAGCACGGACCTGATGACAATCAGACCAGAGTTTCGTGAGATCATACTCAACAGGGATATTATAGCTGTCAATCAAGACAAGATGGGCAAGCAAGGGACTAGGGTTTGGAAAAAAGCCGGTTTTGGAGCAGTAAGTTTAACTTGTATAGAACTGACACGCACCTTGATAGGTATACTGTACCTAGGTAACTTATGGCGAAGGAAAACGGGAAACTCGCGGTAGTCAGCTTCGCACGTATTAACCTTGACTTTCCTGTGGATAACGACGACTAGACTGCGAGGACGGTGTAGGTGCTGGGAAGCTTACTCCATCTAAACATCATGTCCCAGGCACTGCAGCGTCCCATCGCCAGCATCGAGGCATGGGTAAAAAAAAGTGGTTCCTGACGCTGTGTAAATCATTTAGATTGGATGCAAAGGCCTAATTATTATTATATGTAAGTACTTAATTATTACTAATAGTTAATAGACGGTTCTTGATTGGAGACTAGGTACCTAAAGGAAAGACGACGCGACGTGGTACTAAAAGTTTCTGAGAGCCGCTAGGTCAATGGTTTACTCTATAAAACTATGTGGAGGCCTATATTCAGTGGATGTCATACATCTAGAATGATGATGATTGCTTTGCTGATTACAAAAAATATTGCAGAGGTCTGGATTGGAAATCTGGAACCGTGAATTGTCTGATGGATCCTATGCCGTGGCGTTTGTGAGCCATCGCGTCGATGGTGCTCCGTACGCTGCTAACTTCACTTACTACGATATGAAGCTGCCTCAAAAATGTTACTGCGTCACGGTTAGTTCTTTAAAAATCTAAGAAATATTGAAAAGTGACATAAAGACACCTTTTTCATATTCTTTCCCAAGCACAAAAGCAAAGCATATACGGTAGTATTTATGACTATTATTGAATGAGATTCACTTCGTACATTGCGAAATATTTAGGGTAGTGAATATAATTTTGACAGGGTATAATACCACTCCAGAAAATTGGAGACCACTTTGTACTTATTTTATTGCGTTCATGTTGTATAAAAAGATCTACCGACATGAGCCCAGTTAGGGCACGACAATGAAGAATTCCTGACTGATATTCATAGTTAGTAAATAGGACAAAACAAATTAGATTTACCTTACTGCTATTTTAATATTTAAAAAAAGTGTTTATTTTAAAATATTTGGTATTTACGTTCCTTCTAGGATTTATACAACGAAGAACCAGTAAGGACATGGGGGCCGAACGGTGATTTTGAAACTCGAATCAACCCAACAGGTAGGTACCACATATTATAGGCAAGTATTGTTTTATTTATTGTTATTAAAAGAAAGCCTGGGACTACAACGTAACGTACGTAACGTACAAGTTATACGTAAGTATTAGTGTGCACTTATTTTATGCTTTATTTTTCAGGTGTAAAGTTTTATAAGTTCATGCCGAATAAGCATCCAGATCAAGAAGGCATGGCTGGGGAGGATGTGATCGTGAAAATGATTATCAATAATACTGTTCAAGTTTAGGTTGTTATAAATACTTACCTAAGAATCATTTATTTTAAAACTGTGTAGAAGAGATCTTAGAGTAGAAAAAGTTTCAACAGCCTACCCATTTAGGGCGTACTATATTTTATTATACCTATTATCAATACCTAGGTATTGTAGGAAAATAATAAACTAGGTACACTTGATATTACTAAAAATAAAGTGATTACGAAGATGAAAGTAGTCTTATTTAATTAGTTAAAATGACTATAATTTAAGAGTCTTTAGACTACCGACAGTAGTACTTATTAGCTAAATCGGCGCGCGGCGGACAAGCAAGGTAGAAAAGAGATAGATACTTCAAATTCAAATTCAAATTGTTTATTTAACATAGACATTACCATTACAGAGATCCAAGGCGATAACGCTATTACATATTTAAATCTAGAAAACTGTACATCGGTATTATACCTACCTACTATATATTTGACAATACAACTAAATAGATCGAAAAAACATCAACTTAGATAAATACACCAACGTGATGAGAAAAACGACATTATAAATGGGCTTTAATGTCACCTTCACAATACTTCAAAACGGTTTTAAAAATTTTCTTTATACGGTCGTCAAACACGTCTGTCTCAGGATTAAGCTTGAGAATAGCATTGAGATGAAACTGCGCTCTGTAGGTATAGCGGTGATTGCTGGCGTGCAGTAGTGCGCGCAGGGCTTGGCGCGAACAGATGGACACGTCCGGGACGGAATTTGGCACGCTGCTCGGGTACGCTGAGCCTACTTGCTTCCAGAACTAATTCTGGGCAGTCTAGCACCCCATGCAGGATACGGCACACACACATTAATTGCTCGCACAGCCTACGCGTTTCAAGGGAATTGTAACCGAGAACACCTAACAGATATTTAGTAGGAAACATATAAGGGTAGTACCCTAGCTTTTTTTTGTATAGAAACCTTAAAAATCGCTTTTGCACTTTCTCCAGCATGAGGGTATACGTTGTCTCATGAGGATTCCATACGCTGGAGCAGTTCTCAATTTTAGATCTGGGGGGTGATTCTAGACCGATAGATATTGGTGATAGATATAGAGATTTTATATCTATAGGCAATTATATCATATCACTTGAAATCTCTACAAATATCTCTACTCCACGCTAAAATACGTATTCTAGCCGGCAATAGACTTTTGCTTTAGTAGATATATCACAAAGGAGGTTTATTCAAATAGTTCATTTACACTAACACCGGTTTCCACAGACTATCTAGATTTTGTTTCCACCGAAATGCGTTCAGTTATTATATACATTTAGTATTTAACCGAATAACTTTGTTTGGTCGTAATAAAAGTTATATTTTCTAGTAAATGTTTTAATAGTAAATCTGATTGTTGTTTTAAAATAGGTATTTTTGTACAAATACTCATTTAATAGTAATTTCGTCTCACATTTTTCACAAGAAATGGAATGTTATCTTGACCTTCTGCCTGCACAAGGGGGGCAAAAAAAAAAAGAAGAAGCGGCAATCAGAGAAATTTTTCCAAACAAAACAAACATTTTCATTTCAATTTCCTTTTGATTTTTATTGTTTACTATTAAAATACTTAGATAATTACCAAAAAATCGTTGCAGCTCGAAAAACTCCGCTCATATAAACTATTTGAAAGCACATTACGAGAGAAAAAAGTTTAGTGCAAATATGATTTTCGTGCATTGTTGGATGAGTCCTCCTGTGGATGCATCACATAGGGGAAAATTCCCCATGCTTGGTATTAGAAAACGTGGCAAGAATCATCCATGAAGAGCAATATATAAGAAACAACGGTTTTGGAGACAGTGATTTGATAGTGTTTGATAAACATACCTACTTACATTTTGGACTATATGAAAATAAAGAAATATTATGTATACTTATGTCGTTTTAATTAATTTAAAAGTGAGTAGGTAGGCTACCTAGCTTGTAGTTTTATTCCCGCATCCACTGATCATTTAGGCAGGCTTAGATTTGTAGCAAAGGTAGGTAGTCAGAGTAACATTGAAGAACACAAGTTTTCTAGGGGCTGCGCAGGCTTGTGGGGGTGACCTAGGTAGGCAGTAGGTAAAATTTCAGCGGGCGCATCGCCTAGGCTCTAGGATACAAACAAGAGTCAATTTCAGCCTCCACAAGTTGATTTCGCCACATATTCTATGATAAGTTCGTCCGTTTGGATTTTTACCGAAAGTAGATTTCTATTTGACACTAGGTAGATACTGAAATGTCTAGTAGAGATCTCAATATCTACTGCTGCCGACCAGTCGATACATGTCTATCGGTTAACGGTCGATATATATCTACAGTGATATGTCCAGAATACGATATCTATTGCAAATTTTTATATCTATTGAAATTTGACACTTTGAGGGATATTTATCTATCGTGATAAAATATCTATCGGTCTAGAATCACCCCCCTGGGGGAGATAAATATCCCTCAAACTGTCAAATTTCAATAGATATAAAAATTTGCAATAGATATCGTATTCTGGACATATCACTGTAGATATATATCGACCGTTAACCGATAGACATGTATCGACTGGTCGGCAGCAGTAGATATTGAGATCTCTACTAGACATTTCAGTTTCTACCTAGTGGCAAATAGAAATCTACTTTCGGTAAAAATCCAAACGGACGAACTTACCATAGAATATGTGGCGAAATAAACTTGTGGAGGCTCAAATTGACTCATGTTTATCTCCTAGAGCCTAGGCAATGAGCCCGCTGCAATTTTACTACCTAAGTCATCCCCGCAAGCCTGCGCAGCCCCTAGAAAACTTGTCTGTACTTCAATGTTACTCTGACTACCTACCTTTGCTACAAATCTAAGCCTGCCTAAATGATCAACGGATGCGGGAATAAAACTACAAGCTAGGTAGCCTACCTACTCACTTTTAAATTAATTAAAACGACATAAGTAGACATAATATTTCTTTATTTTCATATAGTCCAAAATGTAAGTAGGTATGTTTATCAAACACTATCAAATCACTGTCTCCAAAACCGTTGTTTCTTATGTATTGCTCTTCATGGATGATTCTTGCCACGTTTTCTAATACCAAGCATGGGGAATTTTCCCCGATGTGACGCATACACAGGAGGACTCATCCAACAATGCACGAATATCACATTTGCACTAAACTTTTTTCTCTCGTAATGTGCCTTCAAATAGTTTATATGAACGGAGTTTTTCGAGCTGCAACGATTTTTTGGTAATTATCTAAGTATTTTAATAGTAAACAATAAAAGTCAAAAGGAAATTGAAATGAAAATGTTTGTTTTGTTTGGAAAAATTTCTCTGATTGCCGCTTCTTCTTTTTTTTTTTTGCCCCCCTTGTGCAGGCTGGCAGAAGGTCAAGATAACATTCCATTTCTTGTGAAAAATGTGAGACGAAATTATTATTAAATGAGTATTTGTACAAAAATACCTATTTTAAAACAACAATGAGATTTACTATTAAAACATTTACTAGAAAATATAACTTTTATTACGACCAAACAAAGTTATTCGGTTAAATACTAAATGTATATAATAACTGAACGCATTTCGGTGGAAACAAAATCTAGATAGTCTGTGGAAACCGGTGTAAGTGTAAATGAACTATTTGAATAAACCTCCTTTGTGATATATCTACTAAAGCAAAAGTCTATTGCCGGCTAGAATACGTATTTTAGCGTATTTTAGCGTTTACAATATCTATCGGTCTAGAATCACCCCCCAGGGGGGTGATTCTAGACCGATAGATATTGGTGATAGATATAGAGATTTTATATCTATAGGTAATTATATCATATCACTTGAAATCTCTACAAATATCTCTACTCCACGCTAAAATACGTATTCTAGCCGGCAATAGACTTTTGCTTTAGTAGATATATCACAAAGGAGGTTTATTCAAATAGTTCATTTACACTTACACCGGTTTCCACAGACTATCTAGATTTTGTTTCCACCGAAATGCGTTCAGTTATTATATACATTTAGTATTTAACCGAATAACTTTATTTGGTCGTAATAAAAGTTATATTTTCTAGTAAATGTTTTAATAGTAAATCTCATTGTTGTTTTAAAATAGGTATTTTTGTACAAATACTCATTTAATAGTAATTTCGTCTCACATTTTTCACAAGAAATGGAATGTTATCTTGACCTTCTGCCTGCACAAGGGGGGCAAAAAAAAAGAAGAAGCGGCAATCAGAGAAATTTTTCAAACAAAACAAACATTTTCATTTCAATTTCCTTTTGATTTTTATTGTTTACTATTAAAATACTTAGATAATTACCAAAAAATCGTTGCAGCTCGAAAAACTCCGTTCATATAAACTATTTGAAGGCACATTACGAGTGAAAAAAGTTTAGTGCAAATGTGATTTTCGTGCATTGTTGGATGAGTCCTCCTGTGGATGCATCACATAGGGGAAAATTCCCCATGCTTGGTATTAGAAAACGTGGCAAGAATCATCCATGAAGAGCAATACATAAGAAACAACGGTTTTGGAGACAGTGATTTGATAGTGTTTGATAAACATACCTACTTACATTTTGGACTAGGTATATGAAAATAAAGAAATATTATGTCTACTTATGTCGTTTTAATTAATTTAAAAGTGAGTAGGTAGGCTACCTAGCTTGTAGTTTTATTCCCGCATCCACTGATCATTTAGGCAGGCTTAAATTTGTAGCAAAGGTAGGTAGTCAGAGTAACATTGAAGCACACAAGTTTTCTAGGGGCTGCGCAGGCTTGTGGGGGTGACCTAGGTAGTAGGTAAAATTTCAGCGGGCGCTTCGCCTAGGCTCTAGGATACAAACAAGAGTCAATTTCAGCCTCCACAAGTTGATTTCGCCACATATTCTATGATAAGTTCGTCCGTTTGGATTTTTACCGATAGTAGATTTCTATTTGACACTAGGTAGATACTGAAATGTCTAGTAGAGATCTCAATATCTACTGCTGCCGACCAGTCGATACATGTCTATCGGTTAACGGTCGATATATATCTACAGTGATATGTCCAGAATACGATATCTATTGCAAATTTTTATATCTATTGAAATTTGACACTTTGAGGGATATTTATCTATCGTGATAAAATATCTATCGGTCTAGAATCACCCCCCTGGGGGGTAATTCTAGACCGATAGATATTTTATCACGATAGATAAATATCCCTCAAACTGTCAAATTTCGATAGATATAAAAATTTGCAATAGATATCGTATTCTGGACATATCACTGTACATATATATCGACCGTAAACCGATAGACATGTATCGACTGGTCGGCAGCAGTAGATATTGAGATCTCTACTAGACATTTCAGTTTTTACCTAGTGTCAAATAGAAATCTACTTTCGGTAAAAATCCAAACGGACGAACTTATCATAGAATATGTGGCGAAATCAACTTGTGGAGGCTGAAATTGACTCTTGTTTGTATCCTAGAGCCTAGGCGATGCGCCCCCTGCAATTTTACCTACTACCTAGGTCACCCCCACAAGCCTGCGCAGCCCCTAGAAAACTTGTCTGTGCTTCAATGTTACTCTGACTACCTACCTTTGCTACAAATCTAAGCCTGCCTAAATGATCAGTGGATGCGGGAATAAAACTACAAGCTAGGTAGCCTACCTACTCACTTTTAAATTAATTAAAACGGCATAAGTAGACATAATATTTCTTTATTTTTTTTCATATAGTCCAAAATGTAAGTAGGTATGTTTATCAAACACTATCAAATCACTGTCTCCAAAACCGTTGTTTCTTATGTATTGCTCTTCATGGATGATTCTTGCCACGTTTTCTAATACCAAGCATGGGGAATTTTCAAGCATCCACAGGAGGACTCATCCAACAATGCACGAAAATCACATTTGCACTAAACTTTTTTCTCTCGTAATGTGCCTTCAAATAGTTTATATGAACGGAGTTTTTCGAGCTGCAACGATTTTTTGGTAATTATCTAAGTATTTTAATAGTAAACAATAAAAATCAAAATGAAATTGAAATGAAAATATTTGTTTTGTTTGGAAAAATTTCTCTGATTGCCGCTTCTTCTTTTTTTTTTTGCCCCCCTTGTGCAGGCAGAAGGTCAAGATAACATTCCATTTCTTGTGAAAAATGTGAGACGAAATTACTATTAAATGAGTATTTGTACAAAAATACCTATTTTAAAACAACAATGAGATTTACTATTAAAACATTTACTAGAAAATATAACTTTTATTACGACCAAACAAAGTTATTCGGTTAAATACTAAATGTATATAATAACTGAACGCATTTCGGTGGAAACAAAATCTAGATAGTCTGTGGAAACCGGTGTTAGTGTAAATGAACTATTTGAATAAACCTCCTTTGTGATATATCTACTAAAGCAAAAGTCTATTGCCGGCTAGAATACGTATTTTAGCGTGGAGTAGAGATATTTGTAGAGATTTCAAGTGATATGATATAATTGCCTATAGATATAAAATCTCTATATCTATCACCAATATCTATCGGTCTAGAATCACCCCCCTGATTAGAGATGCATAAAGAAGTTGAATGGCCTTTAGGTTTGTAAACTCTCGACAGTTCCTAGTGACAAACCCCAGACGCTTGAAGCATTCTGCTGTTAATTTTTTCATATGGTCATGAAACTGTAGTGCCGGGTCGAACAGAATGCCTAGATCCTTTACTATCAGGCATCTGGTGATATTCTGGCAGTTAATTGTATATTGCGTGATGACTTACCCGCATTTCATAAACACCGGGCGGTAGTTAATCGCAAATGACATTAGTTTTTTTTTGACTGAATAATTAATGTCAATGGTTCACCAATCATGTCAATCAAGCAATCAAAATGGAAAATAAACCAAGTTCAAATTGTTTGACACTGACAGACAGACATATAAAAAAGACATATTATAAAGAAGCCATATCAAAAAAAAAGTTCAAATTGTTCCTAATGAAAAATCAAATCACCTTTCATTTTTAGCATTTCTATCATACTGGAAGATCATAATCATCAAACTGAAAAACTAAACTAGCACTGAGCCTATATATTATTATATCATAACCACTTGTAAGTAGTTTATAGAACAAATAAACTACTCCGAACTACGTAAGTCAATCGCATTATTTTATTTTATATTCAACCATTGATTGATCCCACACGACGACTGGCGACGACAGTAGTTCACCCAGGTGGGGTCGACTTTGTTTGACGAGTGCGGTACCTCCCACAATACCTACTTGGGGCTGCAAAGAACAGGGATAGCTGTAGCTCGGTCTCGCTCATAGTAGTTGCCTCATCAAACTGCACTAAAACTGTGTAGTTTTGTTAAGTGAAATAATTGTTAATTATTTTTACAATTTATTATATTTTTATGTAAAAATAAACTGCACAATAAAATACACCATTTAAAAAATAATCAGAATATTTAACATTTTAGTGCAATAATTTTTAGGCAGCGTGCATTTCTCATCAATTTCTTTTTTTTTTTAATTTTTTCTGGCGCTGGATAGGTACTAGTCCTTTTGCCAAATTCTCATCAAATTACTGTCCAGTGTTTCCAGCCAGTATTAGTTGGGAAATTCGCCCTTCGAGATACGAGTAAATATTTTGGTCGAACCTAATATTCGCCAACATCATTGTCACTCACGCCAAACTCCCGCGCCATTTTAGATGTTTGAGATAAAAAAAATGATGTGGAAAGCTAAACAGCAATGCCATTGATTTGACAGAGATGGCAAATAATTTACCTATTGCGGCCCGGAATACAACGCAAATTGGAGTTGGTGGGTTCAAATGTCTCGTACGTACTTAGTTGAGCTAAAAAAATTTTTGACCGTGGTGATGCCGTTTTTAACTATTAGTAAGAAAATGAAAAAAAAAACTTTATTTCCAGCAAAACATACAGTAGGTAGGTAAAGGGTATGCAAGGTACATAGAAACCTAGCAGGTACAGTGAGTATCAGATATGAGAGAGTAGGCAGAGTTATTTACCTACACATTTAGGGGGGTGCCTAGCTAAAGAAATTAGCGCCTCGGTTTACCCATTTTGTTATATAAAGCAATAAAAATGTTTAGTTACCTACCTAAATGGTTTTATTTAACCTGTCAAGCCATCTACTGCAAAAAAAGTTCCGCACTGTCAGGTCACGGGGGGGGGAGGGGGGGAGGGAGGTGTACTTACTATGCGACTTACACTTAGGGCATTATGGAAACAATTTTTACAGATACATAAGAGTAAGTTTGGAGGCATGATAAGCCAAATTAATAGCCAAGGAGATGGATGATTCAAGATCGATAAGGTTGCCAAGAGGATAAAAGATTGAATAATGTAATGTAGCAATCGTTAAAATAATGGGGTAAAATTGAATTGTGAGTTAGTAGCACTGCAACTCCATGTTTTTCTTTTCAAAAACATGTCCGTCATTGTCCATTGGTGTTGGCTTTTTTTACTTTCGTGAAGTTTCGTCAAAGAAAGATTTCCTATAAATAACATTGAGTTGAGCATCTGCTCCTCCGTTTTCTGTAGTGAAATCTGTGTGTTGTGGGAGATAAGAGACTCGTGGTTGAGACAGTGACTCTGTATTTAGATTGGAACTTTGTGATTAGATCTATCTTTCAAATATGAAAGAAAATCAAAGGAAGTGTGTCAAGTGTGGGGCTTCACCGTGTGAAAACCCTGATACCATATTACATCGTTTTCCTAAGCCGGGACCAACTAACATTAATCGGTAAGTAGTCTACTGAACACAACCTGATTGTGTCTGTCTCCATGGGAATTCCCATCATATTTTTTCTCATAAAAACTCTGACACTGATTGTTATGAAATGAATATAATAATGTTACTAGGTATAAAAGCCCGATCTGCGGTAAGTCTTTTAAGATTTACCAATTTGTACGGGTAAAAGTTCCAATAGTTCTATGATCATCGTTCATAAGGACTTTTACCACCATTCACTTGGTAAATCTTAAGATTTACCTCAAAGTCACGGTAGATGTTGAAAAAGACATCTCAGTCATGTAATAATATAGGGTGGCATAACAAAGCACATTACAAATCTATTGTGTTTCGTTACTTCCATCGTTAAGACTCCCTAAATATCATAAAATTAGGAGAAAATAAAATAATAGATAGATAATTATTTATTTAGTTCACAATCACAGGTAGGTACAGTACAAAACAAGCAGGAAAAACAAACAGACAATAAGAACTATTCGGAACATTTTCATAAGATAATGACATGAAAATTGCTTTGGAATGAAATAAATACTAAATGATGCATGTAATAAATTTCAGATGTGTGTTGTGGGCCAAGTATTGTTTTCCACATGGTTCCTGGAGCTCTCAAGAATTCCATCGCCAACTTCACAGTGAACATAGAATGCTGTGCACTAGACATTTTGAAAGGAAATGGTTCATTGATAATGCTGGTATTAGGCTATTCAAAGCTGCAGTACCAGATGCTGAATGTGACAAGGTTAGTGAGTTTTTTCTATTATAATATACTAGCTTCCGCGCGCGACTTTGTCCGCGTCCCGTTTGATCCTGTGGATATTCCGGGATAAAAAGTAGCCTATGTGTAAATCCAGGCTACGAACTATATCGACGGTTAAAAGGCGACTTGACTCAAGCGACATTTTTTGCAATATTGAGTTATGAAACTTGGAATAAATTATGTATTCCAAGTTTCATTCAAATCGGACCAGTAGTTTATAAGTTAAAAAACTAGAAAAACTGACTTCAATTCGACTACCAGCTTCATCATCAGATGATGATGTTGATGACAGTTTACTGGGATTGTTCTAGTGACCATAAACACCACTAAAAAGTCACAGGAAAGCAAAATACGCAATTTATATAAGTTATTTATAAGCCAAACTACTGAACCGATTATGATGAAAATTAAATGGGACCAACCTGGAAGTACATCCTTTCAGATAAAAAAAAGAATTTTTGAAATCGGTTTATAAATGACGGAGTTCTGAGGTAACACACATTAAAAAAAAACAACTGAATAGAGAACCTTTTCCCTCTTTTAAAGTCGGTTAAAAAGGGCACACAGTTTCTTAACACTACTTGTTTGTTTATTTCAGGTTTTGACAGACCCTGTGTTGGTTACGATTGAGCCTGTGGCTGGTCCATCTTTAACTCTACCTTTAATGGAAAATTTTAACTTATTAAACCAGAGCCAGATGAATGTCGATGGTACAACTACAGGATCGCTGAATACCCAGAAACCAGCAGAAGATGGCAAACAAAATACCTACAATTTGGTATGTATGTATGAAAAATGTATGTAGGTATGAAAAATACATGGACCTATATGGCCACCAGCCATGGTGGTATAGTAATTCTATTCTTACTATACTGTCTACGTCTAATAAGACAACCAGCTTACCACACGAAATAGTAGATTGTGTCATAAGGGACCAAAATTAGAGTAGAATCCTGAACGTAGCGAGGATTAACACTACACATAGGCACACTCTGCTTTTCATCCCCCTCTATGAGAAAGATAAATATCATAGGCTTTTAGATATTATTCTCACGATTTGTTCGGTAGTAAATTGTTTATGACAGTTTCTGTGTTTAATTTTACACTTTCTGGTGTTAATATGGTGTTCTTGGTGGGGAATAAATAAATATATTGAATTTTTTTTGTACTGAGAGTTTGCTTACTTGGCTAGTTTTATCGTTGTTTGTTTAGTTAATAATAGGAGTAGGAGTAAGAAATTTGGGATAGTAAGAGGTATCTTACTCTCTTATTTTTTTATTATTTCAGGAGAACTATCGACTTCAGCGACAACGACGGCAGAAGTATTAAAAAAAATGGATGAACTATTTGACAGCGGCAACGCTTATACGCCAGACAGAAGAAGAGGAAAGCCGTTAGCCACCAATATCCAAAACAATACGCGTCATATAGAATTATTTGGGCAAATGAAAGAATTTTTTAAAAAACTGAAGTTTTTGGGGTGCAGAACACCACCCCCTTCACAACAAGGATGGATATGGACCATTAACGGATTGGAACAAGTGTGGAAAAATCTTACAACTAAACATAAAAACATAAAAAGTCTAGCCAGAAGAAGGCTCCAGCAAGACCCACTAAAAAACTTATTCGTAAACTTAAATAATACAAAAAATCAATAAACTTGTGACTTTTAATTTGTTAGGTACCTGATTAGTTTTCGTATTTCACTGCTAGGCCAAGAGAGACAGATTGCTTATAAACAGTTTCTGCTGTTTGGCTTATCTTTTTGTCAAATGCTGACCTGATAAAACTAGCAACGATTTTAACATTCTGTAATAATCTTATGTCAGCATTTTGACAAAAAGATAAGCCAAACAGCAGAAACTGTTTGAACAATTTTAATCCCTGCCAGGTCTGTTCGAAATTTAGCGCTAAAATAGATTGAAACTGCCACCGAATATTTTAAAAGTTGGTGCCAAAAATAACGCCATCTAGTTACGAACCCCCAAACAAATGGTCAATTTTGTCCTGCCATATTTGTATGCAGTAAACGTTCTTCTTGGGTAACAGTATTCTGTGAGTTCACCAGTCGAGTTTCGCGGAAGAAAGAAAGCTGTTTCGGTTATTGGTTTGGTATTAGGTCAATGGTACGATCAAGCTGTCGGGCCGGTAACCGTAGCGTGTGACGTCGTCGACCAGTAAACACGCAAGACGCGCTCAACTCGATAGACACCTCAGTTCACGGTTCTAGCATCGACCGGCTTACACGTCCTACTTATATCAAACACGAGTCGTGAAAGTGATTCTCGGAAATATGGGTGGCAGAGTAGAAAACGTAGGGATAATCTCTATGGAACTCTACTTCCCGTCGCAGTATGTCGACCAAACCGAATTGGAAAAATTTGATGGAGCTTCAGCAGGAAAATACACAATAGGTCTCGGCCAAAAGAAAATGGGATTCTGTTCTGATAGAGAAGACATTAATTCGCTGTGCATGACTGCTCTGCACCGCCTCATTGAGAGAAACAACCTCAACCTGCACGATATAGGACGCCTGGAGGTCGGTACGGAGACCATCATTGATAAAAGTAAAAGTGTGAAATCTTTTCTTATGACCTTGTTTGCCTCTGAAGGGGCCACAGATATTGAGGGCATTGACACCACAAATGCTTGCTATGGTGGCACTGCTGCTCTCTTCAATGCTATCAACTGGGTGGAGTCATCGTCTTGGGATGGAAGGAAGGCAATAGTGGTAGCTGGAGATATTGCTGTTTATGGAAAAGGACCTGCAAGGCCCACAGGTGGTGCTGGGGCAGTAGCTATGCTTATAGGGCCCGATGCGCCCTTGATTTTTGACTGCGGTGTTCGTGCCTCATACATGACTCATGCATATGACTTTTACAAACCAGACCTAGCCTCTGAATTTCCATTTGTCGATGGTAAACTCTCTATACGTTGCTACCTCAGTGCTTTAGATAATTGTTATAATTTATTCTGTAAAAAGATGAGAAAGATTGACCCTGATTTTAAGGGTCTCCTGGGCTTGGATGGCATGTTGTTCCATTCTCCGTACAGTAAACTGGTGCAAAAGTCTTTGGCCAGAATCTGCTTCAATGACTTCCTGAACGCATCTGAAGAAGACAGGGAAAAACAATTCCCAGGACTTTCAGACTTCAAAAATCACAAATTAGAAGATACATATTTCGACAGGGATGTGGAAAAAGCATTTATGGAGTATAGCCTACCATTGTTCAAGGAAAAGACCGAACCCTCACTGAACATAGCTAGGAATGTTGGGAATATGTACACTCCCTCATTGTATGGTGGCCTGGTGTCATATTTAACAAGCAAACAACCTAAATCACTTGTTGGAAAGAAAATTGGGCTATTCTCCTATGGCTCAGGACTTGCATCTACTATGTACTCAATAAATATCTGTGAAGATATGAGTGTGGGGTCAAAGTTAGAGAAGTTGATAACATCGCTGCAAGATACCGTATCTTTATTAGAATATAGAGAGTGTGTGGAGCCTCATAAATTCTCAGACTTGATGGAAGTCAGAACTAAGAACTACCACACAGCCCCGTACTTACCAACGGGATCCATAGAAGTGCTGTTTCCTGGAACATACTACCTCATTGAGATTGATGACCAAAGAAGACGCTCATATAAAAGGAATGTTGGAGATTTACCCTCTAAATACCCTCTCAATAAGTATGTATCAAAATTGCATTACAATAATGTGTAAAACATTTAAGATGTTAACTTGTTTAATAGTTGTTTAAAAATAATCACCAACCATTCCTTGTGCTAAGAATAAGGATCAATTTTATAATAGGTACTTAGTGAAAATATTGTGTTGTTGAAAACATTGGTAAATAGAAAAATTGTTAGAATAATTAATTTTATGGTGCGGGCATTGGCATCTATGAATTTTATTAAATTATGTTATTATTTATTTTATTGGTGAAAGATTTAATTTCCTTATGTTGTTTGTTTGTTATCTTGTGTTATAAAATAACTGATAAAGTAGATCTAAGTGCATTCTAATTGGAAAACGTACTGTAAATGTGACCCTTTAATCTAATCTGACAATTTACATGATTGTAACCACATACCTAATGCTATTGATTCTGTTATTGCATTTTTCTAAACTAACCTAATTTGACAGCGCTAGAATTATAGCTGTCTTCGTAGTTTCAGTTTATGAGAAAGGGACGGCGATATTTTTAATGCTGTCAAATTAGATTAGTTTAGAAAAATGCAACAACAGAATCGACAGCAATGTCTTGAATTCCATTCCAATCTTTTTCACATTTTACGAGCATAGATTTATTTACAGTTTTGTATTAAAATCTAATCAAATCTGTGCTTGAGTCAGAGTTCTTTATTAGATTAAGAGCCTAGAATTGATACGTAAATATATTACATATAGGTACCTACATACTAAGCACGTAGTAGACCTTATAAATCCGTTTTATGTACCACGGGGGCTATTTCTCGAAGTTAGAAGCCAGGCTAGACTTGCACCCCATTTCCTTATTTAAATTAAAACAATTACCTACCCTAGAAATATCCTATATAAGCTTGTACCTTTTGAGAAAGGAGCCCTGGGCCCTGACAGACATTTTTAATACAATTTTGAATGAAATATAATATTTGAAAACTGCAAATTTTTGTTTATTTTTTATTCCTGGGTATTATAAAGTAACGTAGTGCGTGATTATTGGGCGTCCTAGCTCTAGGTACCTTCTACTTATTTGTGTGAAATTGTAAAATAAATAAATGGTCCCCAATTTGTAAGATCTTGCGTGTCATGAATCATTTTAAAATAAACGGCTTTCAAAAAACATTGAAAAATATTACTTCCGATGCGGAGTTTCAAACATTAAATCATGTGGAAGGAAGGATTAAATAAGGAACCTTGTATCATAATCCTTTAGAATTGCGAAAATAACCCATCATCATTTTAGATTTCAAGCTGAAAAAAACCTAAGTAAGTTATCGTTAGGAACTTGTGTTTAGAAATCTTACGATATCTTTTGATTTAGACTATTCTAGACGTTCGCTTTTAAATTAATTATAAGTTTTGAAGACTAACCACTGCTAACTCCAAAGTAATAAATTAATCTACCTAGTTTTTATAAGTACAATGAAGTCATTACTCGTACTAAACCGAAATGTCCTAAGACTTCGTTGATATGTGTTGTGTAACACACAATAATTCCCTTGATCTGTGGATAAATGATAATACATTAGGTATGTAAGGTAGCGAAATAGAGAAAGTAATTTTGAAGTTTTAAAAATTAGGTAATTATTAAAGTAGGTATTCAAATTGGTTTAATAGTTCTCTAACAAACCATAACTGTATTTTCAAAATATTAAAAATAACTCTGAATAGAAATACTCCAGCTAGAAATAGCAAATTCAAGTAGCAATTAGGTACTACTACCTACCCACCGTGCACGTCAGTGCTCACTGATGACCGGGCCCGATTAGCCATTGTATAGGTTTAGCCTGTGTTTATGACTGAAATAGATAAAGGGTTTTGTAATTCTTTTTATCATTATGATTCTTTACGGCTTTGAATTTCCCTCTATAGATATACATAATTTAAACTAGTTTTCCCGCATAGGTTTACCCCAATTACCCTTCGGTTGGTATTCAAGGGGTCATTGATAATCTTATGCTACTTTAACTCTGTTTTTTATCGGAAAAAAAAGTAGGTAAGTGTAACAAATCAGTGGAAGGTGGAACCAACAAATAGCCTACATAATAAGGGCCCAAGACAACTGTTCAACCAACAAGACTTGTAGGTATCTGCGTCGAAAAACCTAATCTCAAACACACTAAAATCTTTTATTTGTACAATAAAAAAGTAATTTTCGCCAATTTCACTATCTTTGATATCGATTTGGATTCGCTCCTATAAAAGTACTACCGCGGTTTGTGGAGTTATCACAGATCATCTTAAAAGGTAAGTCGAACGACATAATGTTTCACTTTATTAAACCACTTTTAATTCCCCCTCTTCACATGTTTGATTATTTTTTGTCCTCATTTTAGTGCAAAATGAAATTCGTGGTTGCTTTCGTCGCTATCGTCGCCGCTGCCGTGGCCGTGCCTGTGAAGCCGGCCGGCAACGAGCTCGCTGAGATGGAGGCCGTCATCGCCGCCATCAACAGCCCCAGCACCGACCCTGCCACCGCAATCCTTCTCGAACAGCAGCTAGCCGCCATCGTCGCTGAGCTCTCTCCCATTGCCGTCGGACCCGCTATCGTCGAGACCAGCCCCATCTCTGTGGGACCCGCCATCATAGAGACTTCTCCAATCTCTGTCGGACCCGCAATTATTGACTTCCCCCTCCCCGACGGTGGTGTTGTCACCGCTGATGAGTCCGACGTCGTCGTCCCCGCTCCCGTGGTCGCGCCCACCCCCGTGCAGCCCTCTCCCGTGGTTGTCGGTGAGATCCCCACTGGATCCTCTCCCCTCGTCCAGATCATCGTGAACGTGAACCAGGCTGAGTCCGGTGTGGTCGCCCCCGCCCCCGTCTTCGCCCCCGAGGTCGTCGTCCCCGCACCCGTCGTCGAAGAGGTCTACCAGCCCGGTCCCGTCAACGTTGTGGAAAGTGTGGATGTCGTGCCCGTGGAGGCCGTCCAGGTCGTCGAGCCCGTCGTCATCCAGCCCGTCGTTGTCGGCACCCCTGTGCTCCCCACCCCCGTCGTCGTCGAGCCCGTCATCGTCGGCACCCCTATTATCCCCGCACCCGCTGTCGTCCTTCCCGAGGAGCTGAACTAAATCTAAACTTATGCGAAAGGATCAATTATGAATCTTAGCTATAACGAAACACAACATTAAATTAATACATAGTTTTACTAATAACGTGTTTGAATGATTTCTATCTCCTTGCGGTATAAATACCCTGTCGAATGTAAAAAACTAAATCTTCACAGCAAGACTCTGGAGTAGGGACCCAGATCGTAAAATCTGAGATGAACCAATTGTTTACAGTTAAACATTTAGCTCAAGTTTGTAGTATGCAAATTATTGATGTGTCCATCACACAGTCTTGCAAAACCTACCAATTTATTTTTCCTTTATTATAAAGTGTTACTCATCTGGAACTAGTAATCAACCTGTCCGAGTAATAATAAAACACCTAATTAAAATTACTCCTTTGTAGCTAAATCATTCACTCTTTAGGTACACAGATGAGTCCGTGGACAAGACTAATATTTTATACTAGTTGTCCTGTGAGAACAGACATCGCAAGCCTTTATAACCATGCAATAACCGACACTTTCCCCTTTCCCTTGGCTAAATCGAATTTTAGGTGCTTGAATTTTCCAATAGACCCTGCCTATGTAGACTTTTGAGCAAAACAGGGGTATAAGTTTTATCAATTACTGCAGTTCCCCTAGGTCCTAGGAGTTCGAATCTGGTGTCTACGGATTTGTCTCGTAAAGGCGGAAAAGACTGCAGTCTCATTGATATTGGTAGCAGTAAATTTTCGGGACACCATCTTGTGTAGAATGAAGTCTTTAGTGTTTTTCTCAAATTTTATTAAAATTCGGCGATTAACAACGCTACAGCAAACTTTCCCTCTTTTCTCCCCTATTTTCCCCCCAATCGAAAATCGCAGTTGACAAAATTTTCGTAATAAATCAAGGAACTTGTGTACCGATTTTTGTCCAAATCGGTTGATAAATGCGACCTGTAGGCGATTACTGACAGACAGACAGCCGGACAAAAGCATTTTTGGCCAATCTCGAAACTGAGACGCTTCGCTCGCTCGGTCAATCAAAACTACACAAGCTAGGTACCTGCATAAGTAGGTAATTACGTACCTACCTAGTTGAGAGAGGCGGCTAGAATGACCGACCTACTTTGCTAATTCGGTAGTAGTAAGAAAGACATGCGTTTGGAGTTGGTACAGATATATTTAATGTTTTTTCAAATCGGATTAAACCAGAATAAGTGTATATAGAATGGTTTCAAGCTGTTGGGTGCAATTGTACACAAGAAGAGGCCCAAATCTTTAGTTAAGAGTCTCGGGGAGGACAACTGCGGGGGCTGGAAGTACGGGAGTGCCGACAACGACAGGTTCGATAATAACGGGCTCGACGACTTGGATGGGCTCCACAGCGATGGCGTCCACGCTTTCGACAACATTAACAGGGCCGGGCTGGTAGATCTCATCGACAACAACGCCGGGAGCTGGGACGACGATCTCCTCAGCAATCTCAGGGGTAGCAACCGGGATGGAGGCAACGGGCGTGGCCTGGATGATGTTCACGATGATCTGGACGACGGCAGCGCTTTCCGAAGCGGCTGGGGCAGGCGCAACGATGGCGGGTCCGACGGCGACGGGCGCAAAGTCCACTACAGCGGGTCCAACGGAGATTGGGTTCCCCTCAATAACGGCGGGTCCAACGGAAATGGGAGAGAAGTCGACGATGGCGGGTCCGACAGCGATGGGAGTTTCCACGACAGGGGTGGGACCGATGATGCCAGGGGCCACAAGATCGCGCTGGACTGGCCCAGCGACAGTAACTGCCACCACCGCGGCTAGAGTGATTAATAACTGCATCTTTTCAAGAAAATAAAAATATTTTTAATTACGCACCTACTTTTAAATATAGTCAAGATAAAACAGCACAATTAGCAGATTTTTAAAGAAAGGGATTTTATAAATTCGCCTGTTTGGCTAACGTGTTTACAAAGTATGTTTAGATTTTGGGATACGCAACGTTTTATACCTAATTAAAAGTATTGTTATCTTTTACCAATCTAATTAATACAAAATTACTAATCCTGGTGTGGATAAAATTGATGATAGAATACAACTGATAAGTTTGTAAGTATATGGGAGATTAAGACGGCTTAGTTTATTTATTTATGACCCATTGTGTTTACTATTTTCTTCTATGCTATCATCTACCAGCCAACGTAAAAAAATATGACGCTAGGTAGGTAGGTAATCATAATATATAAAAACATTAAAAACAAGCTGTTACTCGCGACCCCGTACGCGTGGACTAAGTTTTCCGTGCTACTGATTTTTCAAAATGCATCCACTCGTACAATACCAGAAAATAAGCTACCTAGTTACTATCACTTAGTTTAATTTCTATCGAAATAATACAATAACTACCACAGAACAAAGGAATAACTACCTACTGTACCTACATATAACTTGCTATAACTCCAAGACGCAGGTTATTATTTAGAACTGACAGGCGTCACAGCTCAGTCGGTAATGGCTCTGCCTTCCGTGCTGTGGGTCGTGGGTTCGATCCCCACTGAGAACAAACATTTGTGCGTGGAAAACATTAATGTTTGTTCTATGTCTGGGTGTTACTATGTATTATAAGTATGTATTTACAAAAAAAAAGTATATAAGTATTCTATCAGCCATCTAGTTCCCATATCACAAGCTTTGCTTAGTTTGGGACTAGAGGGCGTTGTGTGTAAAGTCCATGAATATTTATTTATTTTATTTATAAGAACGACTATTTAGAACCATGGTATTTTAATTCTACTTCCTGGTGGTTCATCGGTTTCAAAAGAGTCGTCTATCTCATCTTTCTCCGGGTGGTCTCGGGTATGGGCTGACGACAACGTCCAGAATATCTTTCGTCTCGCTAGTCGTGCCCACAGAACTTCTGGAGCACGTGGAACTTTCGGCTTCAGAAAATGAATGAAGAAGCTAAGTAGGTATACGCTGATATCGGTCTTTAGCTTCGTCAACAGACAAAATGGAGTCCTTATTGTGCTCTAGTGCGTTTTAATTATTGTCCGCTGAAAATTATTGTTGCATCATTACGCTGCGTGGTTTACTAAGTGATTTTATTTTAAAAGTAGGTACTTAGGTAAGGTGCTTAGATATGTTTTGGGGTAGATTATGAAAAAAACAGTCAAATTTTTTCGTCATATTTATTAGACAAAACTGCTAATTCGTTATCTTTTCGGTCGTATTCGTAGAGAAACAACCTCCTAAGTTCAGATATAATAACCGAAAGAAAAATAGATTATGGTACTTATTGTTTTCGATTACCTACCTATAATATTGAAGATCAATGTGCGACCTTAGTTATTCACCAGGTACCTAGTACTATGCTGTTCATTTTAGTTCAGCTCCTCGGGAAGGACGACAGCGGGTGCGGGGATAATAGGGGTGCCGACGATGACGGGCTCGACGACGACGGGGGTGGGGAGCACGGGGGTGCCGACAACGACGGGCTGGATGACGACGGGCTCGACGACCTGGACGGCCTCCACGGGCACGACATCCACACTTTCCACAACGTTGACGGGACCGGGCTGGTAGACCTCTTCGACGACGGGTGCGGGGACGACGACCTCGGGGGTGACGGCGGGGGTGGGGGCGATCACACCGGACTCAGCCTGGTTCACGTTCACGATGATCTGGACGAGGGGAGAGGATCCGGTAGGGTTCTCACCAACAACCACGGGAGAGGGCTGCACGGGGGTGGGCGCGACCACGGGAGCGGGGACGACGATGTCGGACTCATCAGCGGTGACGACACCACCGTCAGGGAGGGGGAAGTCAATTATTGCGGGTCCGACGGAGATAGGAGAAGTTTCGATGACAGCGGGTCCCACGGAGATGGGGCTGGTTTCGACGATTGCAGGTCCAATGGCGATGGGAGCGAAATCAATGATAGCAGGTCCGACAGCGATGGGGCTCTCGACTATTGAGGGTCCGCCGACGGAGATCGGACTTCCAGCCTCGTCGACCACGGGGGTGGGGCCGGCAGGCGCTGGGACCACCAGTCCGCGGTGGACTGGGCCAGCGACGGCCACGGCGGCTACGGCAGCAAAGGCAATTAGGAACTTCATTATTAGCTGTAAAACAATTAAGTTGGTTAATACTTGGTACCTACTACCTATTGATTTATTTAGCTATGAAAAATAGCGTCATTTACCTACAGACCTACAGCCTTGGTAAATCACACTTACCTGCTTGTAATTTTGAACAATCAAACTATGCAATAACCGTTTATTTGTTGTGTTTTATACCCAAAGAGTTATCTTTATTCGGCTATGAAAGTTTAGATTATCTTGATAGGTAGGTAATAGTTAGCACATAGGTACCCTATTAATTATTCTGTGCCCTAGGTAATAAATAACAGAGGAAAACAGCACGTGTTTTACCTTATCAATTCATTTTTAATTTCCCTATTGTCAGACAATACTATTGGCTTTTACGACGTTAACGTTTCTACGACCACAACAGGTTAATGCACCTGAGCAACCTTAACCTTTAGTGAGGCCACCTTTAGTACCGGCTCCACCCTTTAAAGCAACCCCATCGCCTTAAAATCATTAAAGCATTAAATTTAAAGCATTAAAATCGTATCGTTATTGGCGTCGCGTATTCCTCACTTCTGCCAGAGGCAACCCACCTTGAATAAAATCTATAACAATATTGACGACACCAGTTTTTCAAATTTTTTTCTGTATCTTCGCTTAACTGCACACTGCTGTTGGACTTTAATTTGTCAAAGAGATAAACATAGTCACGAAAATCTTTATGTTCGCGTAGAATAACGTAGAAGTCTAGATTAGTAACGTATCCACAAAAAGTCATAGCGAAATAATAAACTCGAGCACTTGGATGGTAGATGCGTAAATCAATACTGATGACTATTTACTAGTTGTGACGTATTTATACTAGAACCAATAACCATTTCCTAATTACAAAAACCAATTAGGTATAAAGGCTTTCAGATTTATATTTAAAAAGTATTTAAAACATTCCTACCACACAACAATGGTAATGCTAATATACTCTTATCTTTGGCAACTGACATAATTATCTATTAAACTACAATAAGCTTACGTACTTACATATTTTGACCATTGTATTGCCTAATTAGAGATGCTAAATTTATTTTTAGTACCTGAACTCGACCATTTAGGTTGAATTGCGGCTTTCAAACTATAATTTATACCTGAGTAAGACTTATTACCTGATGGACTTTATCAGGTAATGACTTACCTAATGGATTTTTAGCTTGGTCGGGAATTTGTGACTCTTTGTCTATTTCAAAAACTAAGAATAACGTTGTACTTTATGAGCCACGCGCACGTGCATTAAGCACATAATTACGCTAACGAGAGTACATAACATAATTAATGAAGAAAAAAATTGAAAACCCTTTATCTTGTGAATGCACGAAGCGTGGCTCCTTTTTATTGATAATTAGAACTATTTATGAGTAGATTACGAAAATCAGTAACTTTATGTTAAAAAAAAATTAACTTACAAATGGAGCATCCTGTACTTGGTCTGTTGTGTGTTTAGCGTGCCAAGTTTCGAGTAGATATTGAAGCTGTGTATGTGTAGGTTACGATAAAAAAAACCGCATTCCGAAAACGTAGGGAAATATGAAGTTATGGCCATTTGAATATTCGTTTTCATACAAAATGACTGAAAAATTCCACCTTTTCTCAATTTACTCAAAAAATATTGCACTTACGGTAAAAGCGTCGTGAATTAGTATTATAGAGAATAGTTAACTGAATACGATAGCATTATAAAAATAACATATTTTGACATCAACAGTTTTTTTATTCCTATGTCCAACACGCTTCATACGTTCGAACCACTGTGCGCCGCCAGAGCCGTTGCCATCGCCATCACCGCCAACACCACGATCTCCACCACCAGCAACCACGTCCAGCGAGCATAACAGGTTGATGACTCTGCCTGCAGCCACTCCACCACCTGCACCAATGCTGAAGACAACACGCAGGGGCCGGCCGGTCGTCCCACCTGAGCGCTACGCCTAAAAAGGGGGATGTCAGGCAACACTACTGGCCTGGCAACCCTACTGTACGTTCGGTGGTAGGCTTGCGAGATGTAACAAACAATCAAGAAGTATTCGATCATGCTAATAAATAAGTATTCTCAATTTAAATAGTTTAATATACCTACCCAGCTTATACCTATTGCCTTTTGACTTCTATCGTGCGTGTCACGATCACTGTAAATTTTTTACCTGGGTACCTATCTATTAGGCACCTACATACCTTTAATAGCTAAGTACCTATTTTATTTTATAGCCATCGTATTATCCGTGATGATAGCAGATAGAACTTGAAAAAAATCGTAAATTTTATTAATGGATTACTTACTGAATTTATAATGTGCAATAAACTTTTAATATTGTTATCGTTTGTGTCAAAAAGAAGCAGTTAGGTACCTACCTAACTGCCTACATGCCTGGTAGGTAAGTACCTACATTAATTTGGTGCATTATTATTTTCCGGTTTGAAGGTTATGAGTGCCCATGCCCACACATACTTTTACGTTTCGGGATGATAGACAATGGATGCAGTGCCTCACAAGTCACAGGGCACAACCTATGAACTGATAGTCTTGTTATAGTCATCAGAGTCATCTGCCTTTCTGTTTAGCCTGTGTGCACCTACTGCTCAGTAGGTATACCTACCCACAGAACACGAAACGGCTTTGCATAAGCACAGTAATAGCGTTATCGCCTTGGACCTCTGTAATGATAATGTCTATGTAAAATAAACAATTTGAATTTGAACAGTAAATAATGTCGTTCTTTGGACTTTTGGAGCATAGATGCGCAAAAGTTTCCCGAAAAAAAAGTGGATTTGAATTCGTCGCGGCGACGGTGGCGGCGCCCCTGCAATTTTTTTTCTGTTCTGTATTTTATTCTTATCCTATCGCTATACCTACCGTATGTACCCTTAGGTAGGTACCTAATATTCCTGAGCGTCGATATTAGTGACCTATTTATGTAATGAGTGTTCCATTTTTTAAACCCTTGCTTTCTATCTAATCAAAAAAAAGCAGAAGATGTAGATGTCTAACTACTTTGCCCAAGTAGGTAGCTTGAATATATTCTCTATCTAGCACAATCTTCTAATCTTTATTGCCATTCACTAAAAATGATAGTGTATTACTATAAAAGTTTAGAATGAAGCTAGCATCAGCATAGTCGCTTGTACGACACGGGCAAAAAAGTAAGTAACTTGCGAGTACCTACCTTATATTAGGTATGTAGGTTATTATGCCAACATACCCTTAACAGTACTTACTACTACTTAGATAATATATGTAAGTAGTAGTAAGTACCTAACCTACTATACAGATTGAGCGGTTTGTCATCTTAACAATAATTTTGAAATTTTGTTTTAGCACCTTAATTAGCACCATGAAATACTTCGTCGCTATTGCCCTGCTGGCCGCCGTGGCTTCAGCCGCTGTGATCAAGCCCACGCAGCTGATGGGCGAGTTCGCCGAGATCGAACAGATCGTTGCCGCTATCAACAGCCCCAGCACCGACCCTGCCACCGCCACCGCGCTCGAGGCCATGCTCCTCGACTTCCTAGGCGTCGCACAGCCTGAGGTCGTCGTCGTCGAAGAGTCCTCCCCCATCTCTGTCGGACCCGCCATCATCGAAACTTCCCCTATCTCCGTCGGACCCGCAATTATTGACTTCCCCCTCCCCGACGGTGGTGTTGTCACCGCTGATGAGTCCGACGTCGTCGTCCCCGCTCCCGTGGTCGCGCCAACCCCCGTGCAGCCCTCTCCCGTGGTTGTCGGTGAGATCCCCACCGGATCCTCTCCCCTCGTCCAGATCATCGTGAACGTGAACCAGGCTGAGTCTGGAGTGGTTGCCCCCGCCCCCGCGGTCACCCCCGAGGTCGTCGTCCCCGCACCCGTCGTCGAAGAGATCTACCAGCCCGGTCCCGTTAATGTTGTCGAGGCTGTGGACGTCCTCCCCGTGCAGCCCATCCAGGTCGTCGAAGAGGTCTACCAGCCCGGTCCCGTCAACGTTGTGGAAAGTGTGGATGTCGTGCCCGTGGAGGCCGTCCAGGTCGTCGAGCCCGTCGTGATCCAGCCCGTCGTTGTCGGCACCCCCGTGCTCCCCACCCCCGTCGTCGTCGAGCCCGTCATCGTCGGCACCCCCATCATCCCCGCCCCAGCTGTGGTTCTCCCCGAAGAGTTGAACTAAGTATAAGCAGCGACTACCCTTACTGAATTATTTGTTTGTATCTACCTATAAAATGTTATTCATATGCATGAGGTAGGTATCTACATTAAAATTCATATCAGTATTTCTTGTTTCCTTACAAGCAGGTCAGATTTCGGTGGCTTCTTTAAAAATACCTATTTACCTAGGTAGGCTTACTTAACCTAGTGTAGGTATTGCCGATAGGTAGGTACTGCCCTTGCCGTTGTCGTAATTGTGAAAATCGTTGGAGGTTAGTTAGCTGTAGGTAGGTACCTAGTTCAGTTTTTCGGCAGGGCAAATCCTGATTCAATGTTATGTAGGTACCTACTTAGGTATCTAACCTTCCTAGGTGGTTACTCACTTCTTACCTTCTTTGTGTTGTTTTTAAAATAATGATCATCTTTTTGTGCCTACTTAAGTAGGTACATACCTACTGAAGTAGAATAGAAACTAAACATAGTGTCCATCACGCGACTCCGTCCAACCGCAGACTTAGATTTCATTGATAGGTAGGCCTACTATTTAGTCTAGAGATCTAATAGATATTTCTCGTCTTACTAACGTGATAACCTGGGATTACATACAAACAGCCGCATTCCGGATATCCATCCGGATCCATGTAGTCCCTGCTATAGCTATCTTTGTGTCAAATCATCAAGATCCGTTTAGCGGTTAGTAAGTTCCTTGTTTGCACGATGTTCCTTCAATCATTGACCGAGCGAGCGAAGCGGCTCAGTTTCGAGATTGGCCAAAAATGCTTTTGTCCGGCTGTCTGTCAGTAATCGCCTACAGGTCACATTTTATCAACCGATTTGGACGAAAATCTTCACACATATTCCTTGATTTATTTAAATTTTTTTGTCGAGCGCGATTTTTGATTGGGGGGAAAATACGGGAGAAAAGGGGGAAAGTTTGCTATAGCGTTATTTATCGACGGTTTCCAATCAAATTTGAGAAGCATACGAAAGACTTCATTCTACACCAGAGGGGCGAGTACGAGTTGACAATGTAAAAACCGGTGTGAAACGTCTGACGCCAACCACACCGGTGTGCGCTGCTTGGTATGGAAACATTGAGCGGATTTTTTGAGAAGCTTGGTTTCGTCAAGCTTCCGCTCAGTGTTTCCATACCAAGCAGCGCACACCGGTGTGGTTGGCGTCAGACGTTTCACACCGTTTTGTACATTGTCAACTCATACTCGCCCCTCTGATCGTGTAAAATAATTTCCAAAAAGGGGGATTGGAAAGGGGAAAAAAGGGGAAATTATATTTTTATTTTTTTTCCGAAAATTGACTTCTATCAATATCAATGAGACTACACAGTACACAGTCCTCTTCACCTTTACGATACAAATCCGTAGACACCAGATTCGACCTCCTAGTACCAAGGGAAAGCGAGCAATCGCTAAAACTTATAAGTAAAGTACCCCTAATTTGCTCAAAAGTCTACATAGGTAAGGCCTATTGGAAAATTCAAGCACCTGAAATTCGATTTAGCCAGTGTAAAAGGGAAAGTGTCGGTTATTGTATGGTTATAAAGCTTGGACGATTCGTCCAAGTTATAAAGGCTCGCGAGGTCTATGTTCTCACAAGACAACTAGTTTTAATTTCACTTAGGTTCATCATAAACGATGTGGAGGCTCTTCTACTGCGCTAGGCGTATGGTGGTCGTTCGCCACCTCTGTGTTAGATAGATAGATAATTCTTTATTGTACACTCAGGAATAATACATACAAGAAATAAGAATCATTTATTGTAAAACTGTGTAAAATAGATCTTACAATATAATTAAGTGGAAAGTTTCAACAGTCTGCCCATTTCGGGCGTACAAAATTCGTTGGGTTTGGTCAATCCAATCTAGGTAGGCAAGTAGGTACCTACTGAATTAGTTAGTACTGGTAAGAATATTTTGATTCCAATTAGGTATACCTAATATGAATAAAAACACTCCTCCAGGCATATTCCAGGTGTGTAGTTTTCACAATTCTTATAAAGAGAAATTTTACTGGCAGGTTTTTTGAAATATAAATTAGGTGTTTGTCAAGTGTATGTGGGTGGAAAAACTCAATCCTCCTGCATCCAAGAGGGCTAATTGAACACCACCTACCTCAGTTCGACTGCTGGTGCTGGAGATCCGCTTCAGGCGCGCACGGCACGCCGTAGAAGTCCAGATAGGTTTCCAAGGGGTTAGCACGGCTATCCAAGGTCTAAAAGCTCTCGGGAAAAAGCACACTACACGGCAGTGAATCCACACACACAAAACAGCTTGTTAGAACGTCCAACAGTGAGGAATTGACACAGTTCAAGTCGAGAGAACAGAACGTCCGATCAGCAGCTTCCTGCCGCTACAGGCGGCGGCACCGTCGATTTGAGTTCAGTGGTGAATTACCAATCTACCCTCAATTCAACAGCAGAAATCGAACACCAGGTATACTATAACCTATACCAGGTACCTATACTATAGCCTGGAAGAGTATTTTGATTCTATACTGTACCTTACCTACCTATTAATATTAAGCCATTTTTTAGCCTAAGTTTAAATACATTTCCATTGAGCTCTTTTAAGTCTTCTACTTAATATAGTACAATGGGCGGCCTTATCGCTGATAGCGATTTCTTCCACCTGGTAGACCTGATCTTTACAGCGTTCCATTTTTTACGACTGAGTATTCACTCGCTAACCTTTTTCCTTGGCTTAGGAACCGGCAATAAACTCAGATTATCTGCTGCATAGGTAGTTGCCAAAATATTAGCCTATCAATCACACAAGACTTAGTCTTGTGTGATAGACTCGATCTCGACTCGATCAGTTTTTTCTTTACCTATCGATGGGGTTCTTTACCAATTTTTATTTTCATACCTCCTTTGACCTTTCCCCTACTCGTAAATATCAAAATATTTTATTCGAGTCGCAGAATATATTATTATACTTATTACTTAATATTAGTCCAAACCTGGCTGGGTTGAGTTGGGTCTCTAGACGGCAGACAGTCACCGGTGGCAGCGCCTAACGAAATAGCGGTATAATGGTCTTCAATATCTCTGCACCAGTGAGGTGAGAAGACCTTGCCATTATTCCATACCTAGATCTACTCGTACTCATGGTTATTAATCTAAACTTAGTTTTATTGATCTAGGTTTTGACAGAAAACGGTGAAATCCAACCTAAAAACGTTTAAATGATAAACTCAGTTGTAAATAAAATAAACAAGAAATACTGTTATATATATGTTAATTTTTATTAAAAGTAGGTAAGTACACCTCAGTTCACTTACACCTCATGGCATCGTTCATGTGAAATACATTTTTATAGGTCGTTCAGTAGGTACAACCAAATCATAGTAATTACTTCTTAGTTCAACTGTTCGGGGAGGACGACAGCTGGGGCAGGGATGATGGGGGTGCCGACGATGACGGGCTCGACTACGATGGGGGTGGGGAGCACGGGGGTGCCGACAACGACGGGCTGGATGACGACGGGCTCGACGACCTGGACGGCCTCCACAGGCGCGACATCCACACTTTCCACAACGTTGACGGGACCGGGCTGGTAGACCTCTTCGACGACGGGTGCGGGGACGACGACGGCGGGGGCGGGGGCGGGGGCAGGGGCGGGGGCGGGGGCGACCACACTGGACTCAGCTTGGTTCACATTCACGATGATCTGGACGAGGGGAGAGGATCCGCTGGGGATCTCACCGACTACCACGGGAGAAGGCTGCACCACGGGAGAGGGCTGCACCACGGGAGTGGGGAGGGGGAAGTCAACTATTGCGGGTCCGACGGAGATAGGGGAAGTTTCGATGATGGCGGGTCCGACAGAGATGGGGGAGGACTCTTCCACGACGACGACCTCAGGCTGTGCGACGCCTAGGAAGTCGAGGAGCATGGCCTCGAGCGCGGTGGCGGTGGCGGGGTCGGTGCTGGGGCTGTTGATAGCGGCAACGATCTGTTCGATCTCGGCGAACTCGCCCATCAGCTGCGTGGGCTTGATCACAGCGGCCGAAGCCACGGCGGCCAGCAGGGCAATTGCGACAAAGTATTTCATGGTGCTAGGTGGCTAGAAAAGGTTAACAAATTATTAGTAGGCACGATATTATATCCCTATTCCCTACACATTATTATACTTGCAATGTACCCACCACAATACCTATCGTAGGTGACGATGTAAGGTACTTACTTCTTTTGCTCGTGTTGTACAAGTGACTATGCTGATATTAGTTTCAATTTACTTTTTATACTATTACGGTATCATTTTTTTTGATACTATATTGATAAGAAGATATTGGTACATACCTACCTACCACAGGTACTTAGACCTACCTAGCTATGTAATTAGTCTCAAAATCCCCTGTGAGTTTCCCCCTTGTCTGAAAATCCCCTTGGAGGTGATGGTGAAATAGGCACTAGGTCGTACAAAATGTTTTACAATATGCTATAAATAGAAATAACTACCTACCCGGTGAACGCAGACAATATTAAAAACCACATTTATTTTTCGCGCTAAACTGAAACGATCCACTGAGCCTGAGACTACATGGCATCCGGAATGTAGTTATGTAGTAGCAAGCTGAGAGCAAGCTTGCGATTGGCAATTCGTGTTTCGGATACCATGTAGTCCCCATTTAAAGTTCAATTTGCGACTTGTAATTTTTTTGGTCGCAAATCGAGTGACAGCTGACTTGACTTGATGTTGACATAATTTAAAAGCCGTCAAAATGACAAGAGCAAAAATAACGAAATGAAGCAGAAGAAAAGAAATAACAAAGGTTATTTTTCTTTCCCGTCTCGTTGTTGTTGTCCTGTGGATTAGTTTCCCATTCCGTCTAGTTCCTTCGAAGTTTATTTATTTTCTACAATGAGATTAAATCCGATTCTTTTCGGAGGTGCTACACGCAAGGATGCCAGGAGGCCACAAAGAGAACCTGTTCCATTTCAAATGCTGCTACCCTTAGAGCTCAAGAAGACTGTTTCTGGCAAAGGGGATAAAAACAACGACGCTGCCTGTATGCAGGAGCTGGCCGTAATGTTCGCATGTTTCAAGAAAGCTGACTTCGACCAACAAAAGTGTTTGAATGAAATATCAGCATTCCAAGGGTGCTACAAAGATTATGCTAAAAGATCGGCCACCCAAAGAGAGCAAGGCAGAAAGGGTATTTTAGTTCCCGGAGAGAAGAATCTAACACATAAACAGATGAACCAGTTGTTAAAAAGTTTTCCACCCAGAAAGTAGTATACATATAAGTAGATAGACTTCATTTTAGTGTGTACATAGAATAAAATGGTTATTTAATTTATCCGAGTGTGTGAATGCAATATCTTTACCACCCCTTTGTAATTATTTATTATTGTAGTAGTTAGTTATTTTGTTGTTACATAGGTACTACTTGTATTGTAACTGTCCCTTGGACGAATACACGGGACACGTCATGCTCGAAAAAAGTATGAAAACACCGTCGACCACTTTTAGCGGGGCTCGGGAGGAGTGATCTATTGCTGCATTAGTTCTGCATATAGCGTTGTCACTGTCTAACAATTATTGTAAATTGACACTAGTGATTGACGCATTCGATGAAATAGTATCGATAAAAATGAATGAATGACGGGAAACGAAGGAGTTGAATTAGGTTAGCCAAATTATTAGCCAATTAGCCATTAGCCAAACAGGGATTCTTGTCAGCTGACCCGGGTCAGCTGACCCGGCTGACAACTAGTTTATAAGTAATTAGCTAGTTACTTAAAAACTAGTTGTCCTATGAGAATATAGACCTCGCGAGCCTTTATAACCATGCAATAACCGACACTTTCCTCTTTCCCCTGGCTAAATCGAATTTCAGGTGCTTGAATTTTCCAATAGGTCCTACCTATGTACACTTTTGAGCAAAATAGGGGTATAAGTTTTAGCGATTACTTACGTTCCCTTGGTCCTAAGAGGTCGAATCTGGAGTCTGCGGATTTGTCTTGTAAATGCAAAGAGGACTGTGTAGTCTCATTGATATTGGTAGGAGTATGTTATTGGGAAAAAAATTAAAAAATAATTTCCCCTTTTTTCCCCCTTCCACTCCCCTTTTTTGGAAATGTTTTTACACCATCTTGTGTAGGATTAAGTCTTTCGTGTGCTTCTCAAATTTGATTGAGATCCGACGATAAACAACGCTACAGCAAACTTTCCCCTTTTTCTCCCATATTTCTGCCCCAATCAAAAATCGTGGTCGACAAAAAAAAATTAATAAATCAAGAAACTTGTGTGCCGATTTTGGTCCAAATCGGTTGATAAATGAGAACTGTAGGCGATTACTGACAGACAGACAGACCGCCGGACAAAAGCATTTTTGGCCAATCTCGCAACTGAGACGCTTCGCTCGCTCGGTCAATAAGTAACTAGCTGACCCGGCGAACTTCATACCACCATATTGTGAGATTTAAAAAAAGTTTCGATTTCACTTTTTAAAACTTTCTTTTATACATACAAACCTTGTCCTGACAATCTGTTGATGATGATGAATATGAAAATTGCATAACGGCATTTCAAGCTCTACTTACAAATTCAGGCAAGTGTAATGTAGGAACAGCATCTTTCCAGAGTCTTTTCCTTATTTTTGAATTTTTGTTGTAGCACTCTGGTTAAAAATGTATACTACATATACTGCTATGTTTTTTTGGAATCCATGCCTGTTCTCTGCGTACTGCTTTCACCCATTCTCTTTTTTTTAAAGGGATTAGTTGGAAACCTGAGAGTGAGAATAAATTTGTTCGTTCATTTACATCGATATTTTTCATCGATAGTTTCAAACCCTATTTGAAAGAATTGTAATGAACGAACACTGAACGAATGAAAAAAGAACGGTAAAACCCGACTCATTTCAGTAAGCCATAAATATAGTTACATTGCAGAAAAAATTGAGTACTCGTTAATATGGCATCATATAAGCAAAAATTATATTCAATTTTATTAGTTTTATGAAAAATTAGCCACTTTATCGGCATAAAATTGTACTCACAGGTGAAAAGAAATATTAGTTACGCGATCACTGTAGTTTTTACAAAATAATACGGCGCATTTTGTCATTTTTTTGCATTATTTTGTCTTGAGAACCAACGTAGTGGTCGTGTCAACACTGACGCAACAATTTGGCTTGTTAGGCAAAAAGGCTGGTACGTGGCGAGCGGGGGTAAAGGCGAGATCGGCCGAGTTACGTGTCCCGTGTATTCGTCCAAGAACTGTCCCCAGCATACACATAGAACATTCTAGATTTTTGAATATGCCATTATTTAGCACTAAATTAAGAGCAATTTGAAATACTAGGTCTAAATGTAGGTACCAAAAAACCTACGAAGGTGCAACTCTGAAACTGTGTATGCTGGAGACATGGGTCTCCAGCTAGCATAATAGGGTAATAAATAGGTAAAAAAACTTAGGTACCTACTATGATGATGTCAGAAATTAAAAACAAGTAATTTACAAACCTCTAATATGCACAGTAGGTATAATTATATAGGTGGCATATTAGGAGGTTAGTTAAGTACCTACATCAATAAAGTATCACTTCGTTTATTATTTCAAACTTACAACAAGTAGAATTATAGTAAAATATAAAAATTGTAAATATTATTTAGAGGCAGTGTGGACCCACTGTGGGGAAGACACTTGAAGCTCAATGCGATGAACGGTTATGTATTCCTCATCCGATTCGTGTGCGTTGTAAAATCTTTCTAGCTGTTCTATCGCTTTGTCCTCCAACTGAAAATAGTAATACATATTGTATGAGTTCACTCTAGGAGCTCATAACAACCACCCGTTTTGACCCACAACGCAAAAACGACGGGGTGTTATAAGTTTGACGTGTATTATATTTCCGTGTGTATGTCTGTGACATCGTAGCTCCCGAACGGATGAACCGATTTTGAGTGTTTTTTTATTGTTTGAAAGGTGAAAGGTTCGACGCACATGCGTGACCTCCTAGGCATATATTTTTTGACACATTTTATTTCAATAAAAATCTTTTAGTTTGGAGGTTAACTTCCTCCGTAGATCTCTTACCTGTGTCAAAGCTAAAGGTTTGGTCATAATCCTCGAAAAGTCCTCCTTCTGCTTCTTCTGATCTGTCAGTATCTGGTTGAACTGAACTGGTTTAGATTTGGGGCTGCTACTAGCAATCGGTGCCTCGCAAACTTTCCAAGGATTCTTTTTCTCAGGAGGGCTGACACTCATTCGAGTGAAGAAATCGTTTACGCTTTGAGGAGATTGCTCGTTGCCTTCCATAGCTAGCTTTTTACGCTGTTTTTGAGATAACTTTGGACCCATGCTGATGAAAACTGGACTCTTTGCTAAGTCTGGTAAAGGCGAATCTTGAGAAGTAAAGCTTGTGTTGCGTTCTGGTATTGTAGTGATACAATTAGATTTAGTGAGCTTAGTGAAAGATTCTGATGGAGTTTCGTTCAAGATATCCTTAGCTGTGCTAATGGCTTTCAACCTAGCTTGGACCACTTTTTGCTGCTTCTGCTGAGATGATGGTACCTCGGTCCATTTCTTTTGGTCATTTTTTTCTTTTTCATCCTTTAATTTGCTAAGCGATAGTGTGATATCTCCAGCATTTTCGTTCGACAGGTCCAGTGAAGTTACAGAGCTGACAGATTCATACCTCATTCTAGCTTTTTCGCTTTCCGTGTACTCAACTTTCTTAGACTTTGGTTTCTTTTTATTGGTTTCTACAACTTCATCTCTTTTGAGCTCTTCATCGATAAAATCTAGATCTACGGGATAGTTTTTGGTGAACTCCTCTATGGATTCATCGTTTGGTGCGTTGTAAAAAGGAGTTATGACTCTGGATGACATTATCGGATTGAATTTGCAGTAGTAACTTGTTATATCGTCTAGTAACGCTTGTTCTAATTGGTCTAGCGATCTGTTTTCAAGGATCGACGATAAGTTTAGTGATATGAACTCCATGCAGCATTGTTTGAGCTGTGTTGCGTTGTATGTGTGTGCAAATTGGCATAGCTCTGTACAATTTTTCAGAGTTATCATATTAGCGAGAGCGACCTCGCACATTTCTCTCAGTCTCGATATAAACAGCTGGTCGGCGACAATGAGCATGTTGCAAATGAAATCGATGCTCTCGTTGCAATTTTCAATTTCTGGGCATGAGTCGGCGTATAGGAAATTTATGACGGGGAGAAGAATTCCGTAATTTATCGCTAGCTTCACTGTAGATAGTAACTTGCTCTGCAATAAAAATATAAGACTATAATATACTTTACCTCTGTATAAAATTTACAGCAAGTTTGGATTAAAATAAGGTTTTATGGTCGTAATTATTATCAAAATGATAATACATAGGTATTAAGCTTGTAAATTATGCAGATTAATAGTACCTAGCATGATATATTATACAATTTACTACTGGGTATATAAAGTACTGTTTTTATCTTTTCAGCAGTTAGTTTTTTGACCTTTCAATAATTTGAGGAAGTCGTAATAAATTAGATAGTTATGATTATCCGATAATGTAATTCGTTTCAAGTCTGCGCATTATTAAAAAGATTACGATAAAATTGGCTAATCCTGATTATAATGTATTGCTATATGGGTATTATCTATCAATTAATAACGTTTAAAATCAGGTAGCATAATGTCATCGGTCCATCGGGTAAGGGTCTGCTTTTACATCTCCCAGAACGATGTCTGAGGTTCTGATCAAATCACATTTTTGAACACAAAACACGGATACCTACATTCTACATTAATATAATAAGAAAAAGTTTTTTAAGTAGTCAAGTAATTTTCTTCAGGAACTAGTTATGTACTAACTATAAATCCCACTACTATTATAAGGGCGTCTTGCACCAGAATCACTAAACGTATTTAACAGCTAATTCGATTTAAATCTGACGTATTTGTATGACTTGACAACTCGCTAAATACTATTTAAGAGTTAAACGCGTTTAGCGATTCTGGTGCAAGCCGCCCTAAATGTCAAAGTTTAGATGTTTGGATGTTTGTGTTTCAATCACGCTGTAACTACTGGTTCGATTTCCGTAAAGAAAACAAATTATACCTTAGATAACTATATTAATGACAAAACTGCATGGCCCGATGTCGCTCCACCCATCGACAGCTAACTACTCGACTTGCAATGTCAGTGCTATTCTTGTGTTCTATGTATATTTCCTTGTAAAAAGGAACATATAAAAAAACGCTAGGAACCAGGCCATAGTTTCTTGGCCGTTCTTCTAGGAACTGGCACCCTAGAATCACCTAGTTGTAAAAGACGATTCTAAATGATCCTTGTGATTTTATTGAATAAAGAAATTATGACTTTGACAGAACAAACCTCAGTCCAAGAATGCATAAACATGCCGTTAAAGTACTCGAGTCGTGCCGCGAGTATACATTTATGTGCAGGTATCAAAGCCCCATCTTTAGTAGCCACGTTCGTATCGACTAGGTCGGGGAACGAACTCCTGTCCCAATGCATTGTAGTTCGTGTATAGTCGGCACTGTCCTTTAGACATATTTTACCATCTTTATAACTGAAAAGTTTGATAAAAATTAGATCTAAAACAATGAGTTTCAAAGCATCAATTTTCAACACTTTGACGCCTATGCCCTCATCACATTATAATATTTGAAGGAAAAAAGATGGTTTCCATACAACTATATGATGGAGCAAGCTGATGGCTCATCTGATGTTAAGAGGTAACCTATGACAGTCTCGTGTGCCTGTAATTGCACCGACAGAACGGGAATACAGCAATGCGAACACCATCGCTTAGCAGCAGAAATTGGTACAATGGTAGTTTCCTCAACTCTATTACTAGTATTATATTATCTGTGACTCTATCGTGTACGCAATAAAGTTCAAATTCGGTGGTCTAGTGGCAGCCACCCTGCCTTCCGATCCTAAAGTAGTGGGTTCAAATCCGATCGTGCATAAATTTTTCTATTCGAAAAGTTTATGCGCAATGCCAGTGCTCTCAAACGGTGAACGAAAACATCGTGAGGAAACCTTGTCGTTCCTGTGGATAAAGTCGACTAAGCTGAGAGGATGGTATAGGAGCTGCGCAAGTCTACTCCATCTAAATCGTGTCCCAGACACGCCGCGTCCCGATCATCGGAGCATGGGTAAAAAGTAGCCCCTGACGCTATGTAAATCCTACTAATATTATAAATGCGAAAGTTTAGATGTTTGGATGTTTGAGTTTCAATCACGTCTAAACTACTGAACCAACTTGGACGAAACTTGGCATACATATAGTTCGTAACCTGGATTGACACATAGCTTACTTTTTATCTCGAATAATTAACAGGATCTACAGGATAATATGAACGAAAAGGATTAGCAGCGCCAATTGGCAAGAGGATTTCATTGTCATGTCATGTCACGTCAGTTTGACAGGGCGTAGTACTACCTCTTTGGTCTAACGACTAGCGTTTGACATTCCAGTAGGTACGAGTTCGGTGTAATGAGATGTAATGTCAAGTTTCTCAAAGAAGTATCCGCTCGGTACACGCACAGATAATATAATGTACACGGAAACTGTAGACGCGTACGAAGTCGCGGGTAACTACTAGTAAATAATAATTTAAATATTCATGGACATTTCCCACAACGCCCTCTAGTCCCAAACTAAGCAAAGCTTGTAATATGGGAACTAGATGCTGGTAGAATACATATACTTTTTTTGTGAATATATAATTATAATACATAGTAACACCCAGACATAGAACAAACATGTATGTTTGTGACACACAAATTTCTTGGCCTTTAGGCCTGGCCTGGCTTTAGGCCTTTTGATTTAGGCAAAGGTCTGCTTATGAAGCTGAAAACTTACAAGAACTTATCGCAAAGTTTGTGCAGAGCCATAACTTGCAGTCTCTTGGCGGCCGCCTGCACGAGTTTCACCGGATCGCAATAGAGATGTGTCGGGCGCGGAGCCTCACTGCGCTTGAGTTTAGAACCCTTTCTCTTTTCTTTGTTGTATACTTCGAACGCGGATATTTCCGCTGGGGTTTCTGAGAAATAACAAGCAATTAAAGTAAAAATTTAAAAAAACCCCGAATCATGGATCCATTTTCATCAAACATAGTTAAGAACACACCCGACTTATTCACCTTTCAAACAAAAAATATCGAAATCGGTTCATCTGTTTGGGAGTTACGTTGCTTAAGACAGACACACATACACAGACACGTCAAACTTATAACACCCCGTCGTTTTTGCGGTGGGGGTTAAAAAAATAGATTGTAAAATTCTTAGGATCCTTTGCATATGTTCCGGTTGCCGCGAAGTCATTTAATTATGTTGCTAACTGTAAAACCGATATAATGTTTTCTGTGTATGTGCCTTCGATCAACTGTATGTGTGCTTCGGCCTTATTCTCACTTCGGCAGAGATTTTACTCTAATAGGGATGACGTCACTTCTCGGCCAAAAACTCGTTTCACCCACTGGTTAAACGAGTTTTCGATGTCATTTCGATGACAGGCGTCACAGCTCAGTCGGTATAGCTCTGCCTTCCGTGCTGTGGGTCGTGGGTTCGATCCCCACCAAGAACAAACATTTGTGGGTGGCAAACATAGATGTTTGTTCTATGTCTGGGTGTTACTATGTATTATAAGTATGTACAAAAAAAAAGTATATAAGTATTCTATCAGCATCTAGTTCCCATATTACAAGCTTTGCTTAGTTTGGGACTAGAGGGCGCCGTGTGAAATGTCCATGAATATTTATTTATTTATTTTCACGTCATCCTTATTAGAGTAAAATCTCTGCCGAAGTGAGAATAAGGCCCATGTGAGTTCGATTCCCACCAAGAATAAACATTTGTGTTATGACAAACTTGAGTGTTTGTTCTGTGCCTATGTATTATAAGTATGTATTTACAACAAAAAAAAAAACAACAATCTAGTTTCCATGTTACAAACTTTGCTTACCAATCTCGTCATCAATATCTCCATCCTTGTCCTTCTTGCCGAGTATATCTTCCCTCCTTATCTTGAGACTGCAGGGCCCTAATTCTGCTACGTCACAGGTACCCGTGTACATGAATTTCAGTATTCTTTCGAACACGTCTGAAAATAATATAAAAAATACTTTTTTTTTATAATTTAAATTGATACCTTTATTCACAAAGAAAATTACGACTAATACAGTATTCACAATATTTATAAACAAAATACACATGAAGCAGTTGAGCTATCTACACAAAATTACTTATTTGCCTAAGGTTGTAAAACTACAGAGTATATTAAAAGTTCTCTCTAAAACTTGAGTTGGTATGTACCATCAATAACTAAATCAGCTATTTCCATTCAACATAAAGGAATCAGTTCATTACGAAAAATGCCAGAGTTTTGGCACTTTGGATACCTATGTCATGTTTTGACGCTTATCAGTAGTATGTTTGTTGGTTTGTTGTACATTGCAGATAGACACTCAAACTCTTCTAATTTTTCGATAATCAAGCCGTTAATGTATAACTAAGAAATGTGCTCACGCCCTCGTCTGAGCACAATTGTAGCGTTCCATTCGCAGAGCGCCAATGCATAGTCCATTGTATAAAATGTCGTTGGCTGTTTCATATAATTTTGCTATTGCAGCAGATTTTTTTTCGAGTTAGCATGGATGGTTTCATATGAAAAATTTACTAATATAATTATAAGTTTAAAAAACTAGAAAAACCGACTTCAATTCGGTTACCAGCGACGATGACGATGATGATGACAGTTCATTGGGAATGGTCTAGTGACTATAAACACCACTTAAAAGTCACAGAAAAGTAAATTACGCAATTTCGTGCACGTGGTTGGCATATTTTTTTTCAGTTATTTCTATTTATAACCCAAACTACTGAACCGATTTTGATGAAAATGAAATGAGACCAACCTGGAAGTATATCCTTTCAGATAAAATAAGAATTTTTGAATTCGGTTCATATATGACGGTGTTCTGAGGTAACAAACATAAAAAAAACATACAACCAAATTGAGAACCTCCTCCTTTTTTGAAGTCGGTTAAAAATAAATAATAAATAAATATTCATGGACTTTACACACAACGCCCTCTAGTCCCAAACTAAGCAAAGCTTGTAATATGGGAACTAGATGGCTGATAGAATACTTAAATAATTTTTTTTTTGTAAATACATACTTATAATACTTAGTAACACCCAGACATAGAACAAACATCTATGTTTTCCACGCACAAATGTTTGTTCTCAGTGGGGATCGAACCCACGACCCACAGCACGGAAGGCAGAGCCGTTACCGACTGAGCTGTGACGCCTGTCAATAATAATATGTAAATAATAAGCAATGTTACCTGGGAGGACATTGGAAAGAGGGATAGTTGGTTTCCCCCCCGCGGTGGGTATGGTGTCCTGGTATAGTTTGTAGAGATAATCGCTGCTAGATGCCACTATGAAAATGTGCGCTGGGTAGCGTTTCGTGCCGATCTGCGAAGGAAAATTAAATAATATACTGACAATGCGATTACGCGATTATCTAAAGCCGGGACGACAGGTTAACATACCCTTCGAAGCACGAAAGCACTCAGAATGCGACTAGCGGTCACCCATCCAAATAGTGATCACGCAGAACGTCGCATAACTTAGATTAATCGGTGCCATGACTTAGCATGAACGCCAAAAACGACGTCTCTTTCTATCGAAGAGAGGACAAATCATATTTCGTCCCTTTCTTTTGTTTGACGCAAACAGAGACAGGACTAGTTTTAGTCTATTTTTCGTAGACAACTCGCTGTTCAGGGCGCATCATGTACCTACTTCACGAATGGAGTGTTTATGATTGAATGTTTTTAATTAATTAATTTTTTGTATGTCTTTTACTTTGGATATAAACATTTTATTTATTTTATTAACCCACTAATATTAAGTTTAGATGTTTGTGTTTCAATCACGATGTAACTACTGGTCCGATTTGAATAAAACTTAGAATAAATATAGTTCGTAGCCTGGATTACCACATAGGCTACTTTTTATCTCGGAAAATCAACAGGATAGAACGGGACGCAGCCAAAGTCGCGGGGAGAAGGTAGTTATTAATAAAATTGACCTGAAATACGACATCATGCAGAATATCGTCCTCAGCTGCAGTCACACGCAGCGTTTCCATATGCTTCGCGAAGCAGGACGGCGATAGCTCCGGTATAGTCCTCAACCCGCACGTGGGCTTAGACTGGCAACAACATTAAATGCATTTCTTAATTCTTTATTGCACACAACACAGGACATAAACAAAAGACAGAAATAGATGACATGTACAAAGGCGAGCTTAACCCTAAAAAGAGTTTTCTTCCAACAAACCTTTGGGGCTAGAGAGAGGTGACAGGCAGGTCCGTGTACATAAAAGGTTATAATATATCGGAAATTCGATACTTACTAAACTAAAAAGTTAATATTATTAAGAAAGATAAAGTAATAAACATTTGTGAGTAACTTTTGAATATTTTTCATCATCATCATCAACCTATACTCGTCCACTGCTGGACGTAGGTATCTCCCAACACGCGTCATTGAGCTCGGTCTTCGGCTCTTCTCATCCAGTGTCTGCGCTACATTTCGCAGATCGTCGCTCCATCTCGTCGGAGGGCGTCCTACACTACGCTTGCCTAAACGTGGTCTCCACTCGAGTATTAGTTTGCTCCAACGATTGTCGGTTCTACGGCAAACATGGCCGGCCCACTGCCACTTCAGCCTGCTAATCCTCTGAGCTATGTCGACGACTTTGGTTCTCTGTCGGATAACTTTATTTGAATATTTTTAACCGACTTCAACTAAAGCAATAGGTTGTCAATTCGGTTATATATTTTTTTGTTAACTCACTCAGACTTCGTCGTTTATAAAGCGATTTGCAAAATTATTTTATTTGGAAGGATACTTCCAAATTGGTTGCATAAAATCAAAAACAATTCAGTAGCTTGTTGTGGCTTGACGACTAAAGCCGGGGACCGACAGTTTAACGTGCTCTTCGAAGCACGGAAGCGCTCAGATGTAAATACCACAAACGGTCACCCATCCAAATAGTGACCGCGCAAAACGTCGCTTATATTAGATAATCTGTGGAGATTGAATAAAAAAGTTACGCCATAAGCGCTTCTGTAACTGACTCGAAATAACAATAGTACGTACAAACCTGCAAAACTGAAAAGTTCAGTCCTTCAGCATCAACAGCTATAGAAACAGCTCGATGTACATTAGGTATCTTCACGATCCTGACAGAAGTGCAGTCGTCCTTGTCTAGAAACTTGACCAGCGCTGATCTTCCGTCCTTTTCTCTCTCTTTCTTCGGCTGCGGGGTTGTCACCTTTAGAAATTGAATTTAGTAATATTACAAACTTATTTATACAGACCGAAAACTTTGGGCGGTTAAAATATCTATCGATATGAACTTTCTCCAAAGAACCATCAATATAAGCGCGAAAAAAAAACAGCTGGTCCATACAAAATGCCTCTTATTACATCTATCTATCTATACTATTTATAAAACTGTCAAAAGCTAAAAACTAAAATTAAAAATATGGAAAAAGTAATGCAGATCCACCAAATAAACGACTCTGATTCCAAAAATCGAGTTTGTTTGTATGTTTGTTTGTTCGTGGATCACGCCTTAACTACTGGGCCAATTTCAATGAAACTTATACAATTTAGAAGCCCTTTTCCGGATCAAAACCTGAGGGCTATGTTTCATTGAAATCAAGAACGTGATTTTTTTAGTGAAAAATATAACATACTAGCAGTTACCCGCGACTTCGTACGCGTCTACAGTTTCCGTGTACATTATATTATCTGTGCGTGTACCGAGCGGATACTTTGAGAAACTTGACATTACACCTCATTACACCGAACTCGTACCTACTCGAATGTCAAACGCTAGTCGTTAGACCAAAGAGGTAGTACTACGCCCTGTCAAACTGACGTGACATGACATGACAATGAAATCCTCTTGCCAATTGGCGCTGCTAATCCTTTTCGTTCATTTTATAGTTAATTATTCGAGATAAAAAGTAGCCTATGTGTCAATCCAGGTTACGAACTATATTGAAATTGAAATTGAGATTGAAACACAAACATCCAAATATCTAAACTTTCGCATTTATAATATAAGTAAGATGACAGAAAAAAACGGTACTCGCGTACGAAGTTGCGGGATCAGCTAGTATAAAAATAAGATTGATTGAGTACTTATGAGTTTTAAACGTAAACTATACCTTTCGTGATATAGTGCCGATGTATGCCTCGCCGTGCGTAGTGGTGAGGTAAAAGGCGTCGTGAGTCAGTGCTATGTGGGTTACTAGGGTTTGGTGGACTAAGCCGAATACACATCTGTAGAAATAACAAACATTATTCACGCTGGAAATGGGGCTATCGCGACCCTGCTCTCAGTCAATGTGACTGCGGGGTCCAAACGATGTCCCATTTGCTCGTTTGCCCCTTGTGCCCTAACACCTGCACAAGGGATGACCTCATAGATGCCACAGACGAGGGGGTAAAGGTGGCGAAGTTCTACTCGAACTTCGTCTAGTCATACCATTGACACGCAAAAAAGAAGCTGTAAATAAATCGCGACGTTCTGCGCGGTCGCTACATGGATGGGTGACCGCTAGTGGCATTTACAACTGAGCGTTTCCGTGCTTCGGAGGGCACGTTAAACTGTCGGTTCTGGGGAGCGATTCTAGACCCATAGACATTTTATCACGATAGATATATATCCCAAGAATAGATATATAACTGTCAAAACTCCATACTTTTTGACAGCTTTTGGGGGATATATCTATCGTGATAAAAAAGTCTATCAGTCTAGAATCACCCCCCTGGCTCTAGTCGTTAAGCCACGACGGAGTCCTTAAGGCGGCCTAAGAACTCCGTATATTATTAGAAGGATATTTGGGTACCTTGTGAGTTGATTGGAGGTATCCTGCCATATATGGAGTTGTCCGACGTTGGTGAGCAAAAGAACTGTCACTCGGGAGTAAGCACCTTGATCATTCACTTTGCCTTCCACACATATTTGACGTAGATTGATTTGCCTGTGAAGATATAAAATATACTCATTTTTAACCCCGATGCAAAAACGACGGGGTGTTATAAGTTTGACGTGTCTCTGTCTGAGGCATCGTTGTTCGGAGTAAACCGAACACGTAAGCGTTTAGCGTTTTGTGCATCGCTACGCGCTTTCGAGCACAGATTTAACCAATTTCGGCGTTTTACCGCCAGTACGCGATCATCTACCATTGAGCACTCGCGTGCTCAAATACCACTAAAACCATCAAACCATTTAACCATTAATTATATAAATTAATTAAACCAGTTAGTCATCGAAAAGTGACTTTCTATTTGATTACCATAAAACCATAAACTATATATATATAAAAAGGGATAGTCGGTCAACCATTACCAGACAGGCGCTCCCTTCTACATGGTCCTTCGAACCGGATGAACCGATTTTGATTTTGTTTTTTGTTTGAAAGGTAAATTAGTCGGGCGTGTTCTTAGCTATGTTTAATGAAAATCGGTCCAAGATGGCCGCCGCCACAAAATGGCGGATAACATATTTTTTCACAACTACCTCAATATGGGTATCAAATAAAAAACTTGACTAGTAGAATACTATACACTATGATAAATTTCAAATCACTTATGGCCGCCACTATAAAATGGCGAATTAATTTTTTTTTTTCAAAACTCCCTTGATTAGGGTATCAAAATCGGAAGTTTTTAAAATTTTTAATTTAATTAAGTACTTTTAATTTATTACATATTACAGAAAGTAGGTACATGATAGAATAATAAAACCTATCTACCCTTTACATTTTGGTGCATAAGGAAAAGACATAGGTTCTTTTGAGTTCAGTGTTTGATTATATTAAAATTCCTTACTTGATGGCAATTTTCTTGCAAATATACTTGTGCAATAGATAAACATCGCCTCTTGTAGTTGTTATTACAGTTGCTGCGTCGCCTGCTTCCACTAGTTGTATTCCCGTGTCTTCCTTCGTATTCATTGATATTGCTACCTAGAATTAGAACAAATATATTCATTAGAGTATATTTCGAAGGAGGAATTGGAGTGGGCAAATTAACAAATGTAGCTATCGTTTACACTTGTATTTCCTTTCGTGTTAGTGGATATTGGTAACTGAAGCATGCAAAAGTTAGTAGTATTTTTTTGTCTTTAAAAGGTCTTCATGTATCTTTAAAAAAAAGTAATATAACTAAACACAGGCAGGCTGAAATCCATTCAAATAAATTCAGGCGCCTCTGAATGTTTTTTTAACAAAATTAATATTTAAGAATATAGAATGCTTGGTAAATCTTAAACTTTGAGAAAGTCTCTGAAGTTAGGTACAGCAAATGCTTGCGCATGTACTGTTGTGCGGAAAAATTCACTCGCCTCCAATTTGATCAAAAATATGTTCTGCGCAGATACTTCAGAGTGACAAAGATCCGTTGTGCGTACTAGTTGCTAAGCAGGTTATTAAAATCACTATTGTCTCACACACTTGGTCGTTGACTGACATGGAACGTGAAAGAAAGAGAGGTAATGATGAAAATACCTACCCTTTTAGGTGTATTCACAATCTTGTCCTCTTGCGAATGCCCCAACTGGCCCACATTAGTGCCCCACGTGTAAACCGCGTTTTTGTTCCACATCACTGCATGGGCCTTCCCCGCTCTAACTCCCAAAGGATTTGATAGCTTCATCAGCGGCTTGACTGACGGCAGCTTGATGGATGACGGCGTTTTTGTGCTTGATTGACTGATGTTGTCGTTGCTGTTAAGCGAGTATTGGATCACCTGTGAAAATGTTGAGAATTTATAACATTTTTTATTGGTTTTAGCCATGTTACGCCATTAGTATATTTTAGTGTAAGTTTATTGATTAAATTGAGAGAGAACAGATGGTTTAACCACTGAGGGTTATACTTATAAACAGTTGGTTAAAATCTAGCTCTGTCACTGTTTGACATTATCTGCTAGTAAGAGAGAGCAATAATTAAAACAGCTGATTGAAATGAATATTTAACATTGAGAACAAATATTTGTGTGTGGAAAACCTAGATGTTTGTTCTATATCTGGGTGTTACTATGTATTTACAGTAAGTACATAAGTATTTTATAAACAATCTAGTTCCTATAGTACAAGCTTTGCATAGTTTGGGACTTGGGCGTTGTGTGAAATGTCCAAATTTTTTTTTATATCATTACCGTTCCACTCTCTAGCAGTAGAACAGTAGAGTTGAGGGTGAGCGCTACTCCGAGGCACGGCTCAGACAGGCGCAGCGGCGTGGGGCGGAGCGCCGTGCTATGGGGCGCGCCCGCGCGGGCCAACTGACCACTACACCACACTGTCCCGGGGGAGTCACCATTGTCGCATAGCCAGACACTGTGGAACTTGCCTAGGGATACCTGGAAGAAATGTTTAACTTGTAAGAATTCTGGTTACAAAATTATTACAGTAAGCGGAAGTAACCTATTCAATCCTACTAATATTATAAAATGTGAAAGTTTAGATGTTTATTTCTCAAATACGTTGCAACGACTGGTCCGATGCATGAAACATGCACAACGAGGGATAAACGTCCAGGATTTATGCATGTGATGGGCGCAGTGCATCACAGGTCACGTCTTCAGTGGACGTGTTTAGTGCGTAGTTATAGACAGTGGTTACCACGTAACATCCGGTGCCATCGGCTTGTAAAAAAATGTGCATTGACTACTTTTTATCCCGAAAATCAACAATTTACAAAGCAGAAATGCTTAGAAAAATAAAACAGTAAACCACAAATAAAACCACTTTTATTTTGCCAATCATATTTGCACATGTCTTTGGCTACGAGGCATGGTCTGCGAATACACTTGACTGGGGTGATACGCGTTCGGAGTATACTTGTATGTCTGAAACGGATTCACAGCTGACACTACTTTCATAACTTTCTTCGGAGGTTCTTCAAGAAACATCATGTTTTCAAGAGACGTGGTGGACGGTGCTACTGGATTTATGTTCTGCTGGGGTTTTTTTGGCAAGAATTCTGATAAGCCCCCTGCCATGGCACTGAGTAATGGCTCCCCTCGAATAATACAGTACGCAAAAAGTACTATAATCCCGTAGAACAAGCCCAAAATAACGATGTAGAATATCAATGATGTTTTGTTTTTTATTATTGAATCTCTGAGTGCGAGCATACATCCATAATCTTTGTATGACTGTATGTTTTCGTCTAAGCTTTGTGTGCATTCTGGAGAAACGGGTAGCAGGGCAGTTTTATTCGCCAACTCACAGCATTGAACGGGATACAGTTTGTCAAAATTATTCGTTCTCCAATTAGAATATGCAAAGTCCGTGTAACTTATCACACCACAACAATGATAATGCACCATTGTATAATTCCAAATGAATGTAAAAAAATCGTTTTCCTTCCCGTAATAATTCTTCAGCGAAGATTGAAGGTACATCTTTGTTTTTGGGTTGTTTGTGTAGATGTTGTAAACGCCTGAGATAAAAAATACCCAGATGGCGACTCCAGATATTATGGTGACAAGGAATATGTAGGATTTTATAGCACACTTCACTTTGCACCCGGCGCCTAGTATTCCACAGCATGACGTCAACATAGCAAGTACTGCGATTGGTATGAGTATCGTAGTCATAGGTGTTACTATGAATTTTAAGTTCATAAAATTAGCTATGGAAGATACGTAGGTGCTTTTAGTGACTGTGTAGTTCACATCCCTGAAGAATTCTGTGTTGAAGGCGCACCAGATGCAAATAGCTGTGCCGATGAGTCCAAATACGAAGAAAACAAAGTTGGTACAGCCAAGACAGGTCCGCGGAAGTCCTACCGTGTGCATTTTGGTAGAAAACTGTTTCAAATTGGATTTATCTCGACGGAAATAAAGAATTTGTGAGTTTTGGAAACTAATAGAAATTGTTGTTATAAAACCAATTGACTTTTGCCGTCATACTTATTGACACAGGGTTAATTCTTTTGCAGGACTTTGTAAAACTTTTTCGACATTAATAGTTATTTAGAACCTGTTTTGACTTTCTGTTACTCTGCATTATCAAGCAACATATTACAAGCATTGCTTAGTTTGGGACTAGAGGGTGTTGTGTGAAATGTCGCTGAATATTTATTTATTTATTTATTATTAACTGTTAATCAATTGCAGAAAAACCACTGTTTCGGCAATCATGTTTTACGTGGTCTCAGTTTAGTTAGTCCTTCGAACCGAATTGACACAACTGTCCGACCCGAAGGACCAACGATGACCTCTATCTTTGCCAGCGTCTTACCTGCTTGACATTTGTGAAGGCTTTATTAAAGGTAGCCAAGGCCTCAGGCACTGCCCGTGGTTGATTAGACCCGGTGCCTAGAGTGTAGTTACAGTTGGTCCCCCATACATAAGAGTCGCAAGGCTGCAAAGAGTCATGTTTGTACATGTACGCGCGGTCAAGTAAAGCGTGCTCCAGCGCTTTGTAGTCGTCTTTATCGACTATGTCTGTTTTTACTCCTGGAATGAGAAATTGTAGCGTTATTTGTGATGTGAAGCGATTAAATTAGTGTCTGTAATTAAGTGAATCTTATCCCACAACAAAAACGTGGACTACCGAAAGCTTTAGAAGTCGGGATGGTTTGACTAAGCTATTTTTGGTTTCCCTGACAAATCTTGATCTACCCTTGAGTAGACTGAAACTTTTGGGGGAGGCTTAAGCAACCTAGCCACCCCCCTGGATCCGTTAGTGAATGCACAGAAAAAGATTTAACAAGAACATAATCTCTAAACATACATATACTCAACATCAACCTATATATCAGTCCACTGCTGGACGTAGGTCTCTCCCGCGACACGCCACTGAGCCGGCCTTCGGCTCTTCTCATCCAGTGTTTGCCAGCTACATTTCGCAGATGGATGACATATACTCATCTGTGTAAAAAACCAACCAACTCACCTATTTTCATAAGAGCAACTGCAGCATTGACCTGGCCATAGAAAATACTCCTATGCAATGGAGTATACCCGGATTCACGATCGCGCGCGTTTGCGAAAGCCTCCGAAGAATGACCCACGAGCCAGTTCATCAGATCAGTTCTTCCGCGAGATGCTGCCATGTGCAAGGCGGTTCGACCCTGGAATATCAACATACTGTAAGATTAAATAACAAGGATGTTGATAAAGAAAAGTTCTTCTGGAAATCTATGGGGAAGCTAAGGTCCAGCAGTGGATCCACAAGCTGATGACAGAATATTACATAGCACAGAAGAGGTATTTGTAGGTTATTAAAGTTAGGCATCAAACAGAAATGCGTCTACTCTGGTACTGGTCAGTTGACGCACTTTTTTACTTTCTATGCCAAAAAAAACTGAAATTCACAGCGAGGTAGGTGTAGCAGTCTAAAGTTAAGTGCAACAAACAATTTCGCATGTACTGTTGTGCGGAAAAATTAGCTTACCTTCAATTACCCAAAAATGAGTTCTGTACAGATACTTCAGAGGGACAAAGATCCGTTGTGACTACTATAATAGCATTTAAGTTATTTATCTACATAGTTGTTATGTCCATTGTACTGTGCTTGGGGATAAAGTTGTGAACTAATTCCATTATATATGACTTACCTCAAAATCAAATGCCTTGTTAAAATTAGCACAGGTCCCCTTGATATAGCTGGCCAAATCCTTATCTGTAACGGACCTCTTCGTGATAGCACTTGTAAGTACTTGGCCATGGCTTCGAGACTTGCAACGACTCGTGCAGTCAACCTCCACTTTGTTCTTACTCATTTTTATAATGCACCAAAAGGATAATAAGTAGAACAATTTTTTTATACCTTTTCTAGGAAATAGTGGTGTAAAGACTTTCAACTTTCCCGAAGTAGGTTTTTTTTTTGCTGTTCAATACTTTAATACAGTTTTATTGTCTACGACATACACTACATAATATTTATATACACTGATTCATCAAAAACTAAACTATGGTATGTTTATGGCGATATGTACACTAGGTATGAGCAGAGTAACAGGTACAGTGTAGTCCCACTTCTTAAGTAGCCCCCGGGGGGACTACGGAACTTGTCTTCAGCAAGACATGATGATTTTTGTGGCAATCTGAAAAAAAAAATATTAATCTCAATTTACACTTGATGTGAACTTGTGAAATAAGTTTATTGATGAATATCTTATTAAAAGTTACAATATTGTAGTAGGTAGGTAAGGTACCTACTGCTAAGCTAGTTTTGAAAATGTTTTCAGCTCTAGTATAACTTTTTTTTTATTTATTTTACTCTTACAAATTAGTTATAGAGATCAGCTTAAATATTGTACCCTAAACCCACAATAAGGTTTGTGTGGGTACTCACACTCGTCGCGTAATACGTAATTAATAATACGTAGCTAGGTACACATAGACGACTCCAGTGAGTAGGTAGTAGGTACCTATCTGGAGGTTCCGAGAACGCTAGGTAACTAACTAGGTACCTAATCAATATTTAGGATTCTATTGAAAACTAATATTTTTATCAAATATTTGGCAATATTAACCAATTAGTGCAGCTTTGCTTGTGCTAAAGTTGCTTCAAATTGCACAACAAAATGCCTAAAAGTTGTAAGTACCTAGGTTAGGTAGGTATAAAATAGTTAAGGAGCATAATATAGGTACCTAATGTAGTGTTACTATCGCAGTTTAGTGTTTGTTTGTAATAGAAAGTTTTTTAGTGACATGATCGTAACTATTGTTTTAGAACCGGCTAGCCGGTAAATAAAGATAACGAATAAAAATACCTTTACATAGCAACAGCTGGAAGAAGTAGCCTTTTGAAGGACACACTCAGACACTCCATGTTTTACGTTAGATCTAGAGAGAAAATTAACATACGGCCTAACCAGGAGCCCAGTTATCTTAGCGTCATAGAACACTATTACCCGAGCTTAACATTCACTTGTCTTGTTATTATTAGGACTTAGCTGTAAATTCCGCAAACAGCAGTTGCTGTAATTTGAGAACACTACAAACAAATCGATGCGAATTTGCTATCGATTCAGGCAGACATTGACAATGACAGGAGATATTCTTCTTCGCTTAATTCTGGCTGTTCGGCGGCTAGGGCTGCCAGAGTGGCTATGATAATAATACTATGACAAGACATGATACGACATTGACTTGACAGTCACAGTAGTCACAGGAATCAGATGGGATAGGATGGGGAGGCAGGAGGTTAATCTGCTGATGTCAACTTCAAATTCTGTATGACATTCGCGTTGACTTGACTGTCTGAATGATAAAAATGAAAAAAAAAACAATTATTTTATCGTCGCTCGTTTGATGAATAGCATCTATTGTAGAGGTGATAAAAGCGTATCTTTGTTGAGATTGGCTCTTTTATATCTGGATCCGCGTAGTGAAACGACTCCGGGAAACGTTTCATTTCGCTCATTCGCATCACCGACTCTGACATTGATGCAGACACAGAGGGAACAGTGAATCTTTGACCATTCGGATTATTTCGGATCACTTCTGTCTGACTCTGACTCTGATTATAGAGAAGAGACAAATACAAATAGGTGCAAAATTTTTATTCGGAACATAATTATTGATACAATAAAATGGGAACCAGGGTTGGATTCACCCAGATCCTCAAAAATATGCTACAACTACAAGGAACATAACATTATCTATTTATTAAATTATAATAGGTAGGTACATTTTTTAGGTTTTCCCCCATGCGCCGGGGTCTAGCATACCTACACTACCTACCTGTTTCGTTTTTCGGCGTTTTTGTTTTAAATTAAAATAAAATTACATACAGAGAGAGCATTGCATTGATAATATCATCAAGCGCCTATGTACTTTAAAAATAAAGTCGATTTTCCTTCATACTTTTTCAAGCGTAGGACTGACCACTAGTATTAGTAAGTTTTTGAAATTATGAAATATAAATAGATAGGGTACCAATTTTAGATACCACTCGGATATAGGTAGGTGAAGTATCTACTAACTGGCGTATTTAAAAATCGGTTTTCACGCGATGCGATACAAAAACGAAACGACACGACCGACAAGACCCGTGACCCGACTTAAATTCAGTTGGCATCTCTCTCTCGTAACTCAATAATGTATTCTCTTTTATTAGGCCTAGGAGTGCCAAGGATAGAGAACGAATGTGATCCCGCTTCGATCCCATTCCGTTCCGGAAATTCGGAAGTTCCGGAAGTTCCATTCCGTTCGCGGAGTCGAAAGAGTCACTGAGTCAATTTTTTAAGTCATTTCTTCAAAGAGTTACACCACACCTTTAATCTATTGGTCTGTGCTAGTAATGGGTAACTGTTCCATTTTAATCGAGGATGAGGGAGTGCCTCGTTTCTACTCGTGAGGCACTTCATGAGTACACCTCAATTGAGTCATTGAGGAGCGGAGAATTAAAAGCGATCGAGGCTTGGTAGGTTGAGGCCATGCCGTGCGCCGCTCGTCTTCATTCTATTCGATCGTAGAAGGACCTCGATGACTCACATGTGAGTAAGTGAGCCGCGAGAAGCCGTCGTCGTAGCGGTCGTAGCCGAGCCACCTCGTGAGGTGCCTCACGAGTCGTGACTCGTGAGGCGGCTCGTGAGTCATCACGACACGAGCTACACACCGCCACCCACCCGTCCCGTCTCGCTCGCGCGCTCTCACTTATTACACGCGGTGCGCGTCCCCTGCGCTGCGCAGTCGGTCGTGCGTCAGTGAGTGAGCGAAGTGAGGCTTTCAAATGAGTTGGTACAATACAAAATTGATAAACGAGGGCCTCCCTCATTTTGCATTTTGATTTGAGGGAGTCAAACGAGGCACCTCACGAGTGAGGGACCATCACTAGTCTAGTCTTAGTCTGTGCTCGTTCGTTTGGTATCGTCGGAGTTTTGTAAAAATACGATCTAACATCAATAAAATTGTTACGTAAAAGAAACGATGTTTCAAGTAATTCGAAGTGCTGCTGGTTTATCTAGAACCCAGCTGTCAAGGTGGGTCTCAGAAATCTCTGCTCAAAGCTTTATGCCTGAACACGATCCTAGTATGATCCTAGCCCTTTGAATTCTGTTTACAGGTCGCTGCCAGCGTTCTCGACATCATCTGTCAATTCAGCTGACTGTAATGTAGACCCCATCTGCCGCAAGGAAGCTCGTAAGATTGAGAATGAGACAGTGATATCTGAACCTGATGAAATTCGTCAAAAGAGCGCACTGGAGTCCACCATCTCTGTTCCGACTAAGGTAATTCGAGGCGTAGGTTGTCTACATACCTACCGTTATGTTTAGGGCTGTGGGTATGCCCACACCACATGAATCAGCTGAAGTCTAGCATGACTGCACAAGTGCACAGCGACCTACAATTTTTTATTCATTGCAATTATTTACAATAGGTAGGTACATAAAACTACTTGAACACTTGCATAGAATATTGTACTTTGCAGTCAGAAGCACTCGACTGCTACTGCTTCAGGTTGCTCTTGTATGTCTGCCTTAAGAAACTACTTTGGAAAGGTGCAAATCAAATACCATACACATGACAAATATGTGGCATTTACTTGCAACAAAATTTGACCCTCAGTAAAACTGATTGCACTACCTAATGGTTTCTCTTCTTAACATTGCATCAATTATTTTTAAATTCCAGGTGGACCTGACCCCCATAAGCGGTGTGCCGTATGAGCATGTGAGGACCCGCAGAGTGCGCATCTACCAACCTCCAAAGAATGCCATGCAAAGTGGCACCAACAACATTCATCACTGGGAAATGGAATTTGACACACGTCAGCGCTGGGAGAATCCCCTCATGGGGTGGACTTCGACAGGAGACCCCCTGTCGAACATGAAAATCCAATTCTCAAACCCTGACGAGGCTATTGAGCATTGCGAGAAGAATGGCTGGACTTGGTACTTGGATGTGCCAAAAACGGAAAAAAGCTACAAGCCCAAGAACTATGGACTAAACTTTTCGTGGAACAAACGCACCAGAGTCTCCACCAAGTAGAATGTTAGTACCTACAATTTTGTTGATTTTTATTTAATTCTAAATCTAATACGTTAGTTGATTTTAAATAGTTGTGTAATACATGTCAGGCAAGTAAGTTAATATTTTATTACTAATCACCCAAATGCTAAACAAAACATTGCATGATCTTGAGTGACAATCACTCACCTTCTAGTTGGTACCTTCAAGCTAAAATATTACAGGAACTAGAGAGAACAAATACAAAGTACTTTCTATAATTTTCATTTAATCATAGTTTTCAACATGGTTAATTTATATTTGTACCTCGGAAGAAAATCATATTTCGCAGGACTCACTTAAACTTTTTTATTTACATATCATACAGTTAAACTTTAAATTTACAATTGGAACCACACTCGACAACATGCTTTCAATATTGCAAATTCGCTAGCTACAGTCATACATGTACATTGTACATAATAATTACAAACAAATCAAAAATAACTAAACTTAGTCCTAGAAATAGAGTTTTATGTCAAAATTATTGCATTCTTTTTATTTACAAATATAATGTAATGAACATTTTTGAGAATTTTATAGTCAATATTAAGATACTGTTCATTAGAAAGGTATTAAGTGAGAGTGAGATATTAAGAAGGTTCAAAGCAAGGGTTGCTGTAAAGCTTAGTGATACAAACATTGAAAGTATCTTCACTTCTAAACCACTACAGGAATTCGATACAGGTCTCAAAAAACTACATACAAATCAATTCAAAAGGTTTTGGTCAAGATAAATAGAAAATTGAGATAAAATTTTAAAATAATCGACATTTTGGTCCTTACTAAATTGAAAGTTGGGGTTTAAAATCTACCAATAAGGTAATTCTAGTATAGATTTAAAACTTGTTTATATGAGTCATTACAGCAAGCTAATTAAACTACTACCTACTAATTAAGCTCAAACTGTTATTAAAGTATTTTGACTAGTTACGAACCATATTTTAAAAGCTAGATTGAATGATTGAAGTAACAAGCACCTGGTGCGCCCTACTTTCTTGATAGTATTTATTATTTAGTGTATTAGGTAAAATAATAGGCAGTAAAACATTTGGAAAACCAATAAAGACTACTGAAACAAAACTGTGGATGGGCTATAATAACTACATTTTTTTAAAGCTATAAATAGCAGAATTGGCTAAGCAAAATATTCGGCTGTGAAAAATATTGTCATTGTTCATCTACCAAAAATAACATTTTAACATTACCGTTTACAATAATACTATTTGAGATTTGTGCGAATTAATTTATTTGCAATTTATTGCATGTATTATTAATTATCTCCGAACTTCAAAATTAGTATTATTTTATTGAAAAATACGTAAATGTACTGCTAAAAGCATAAAATTAAATGTTACCATATATAAAAAAATCATCACAATTTAATAACTGGCAATATTTCACTAAATCTAATTTTAATAAAACAAAATTAATAGGTATCCCAGAAATAACTCTAAAATTAAATTTTAGTTAAAGCTTTGCGAAAACTATTTCTAAGAAAAAGTTGAACATATTATTATAAATGTTTAAATGGCATGCTAATATTGAGGTACCTACATATTTTAAAACATACCGTGAAACAAGTCTAGTAGTTAAAAAACTTTGAAGACAACTGTTGTGCATATTTCTTATCCTCACAGCCTTTTGATGTATTTCAAAACTTATTCATCGAAATACCTATTTGTTTTGAAATTCTACAAGACTATTAGTAATTCTGGATTTTATAATGTTTTAATAGTGTAATATTTAGCAAGACCATTGACAATTTACTGATGTTTCGTTTATCAGTATTAATTTCATCTTCAACGTAATTGGGACGTTATCAGTCGTTCTCGTTTACAAATAAATAACTATTTACAACAACAAATATACAATCGTCTCGCGCAGAATACACAATGTATTATTGCATAGCGTAACTACAAAATTACCAATTTTGAATTGATTTTATTCAACCTTAGATCATGACATGAGAGCATGCTATTTTATTTTGGGTGGAATAAACTATCTTACATTTCAGACTAATCTATTAGCTATTGGGAAGGTACCTATACTAGTATTTATCCTAAAATCGATGAGTTTTAGGGAGTCAAGTAAGTGCACTTAACATTTTTAAATCTAGCTTTTACTCGAATAAGTTTTTGCTCTATTCGCTGTTACTAGCCTAGTATTTTACTACCCATTCGATTAGAGAGACGAAAAACATTTTAAATGGAACAACGATACTTGAAAGACTGGATAAGATTTGGTTCATTTCACGATCTAAGCTTGATAGCCTATATTCTAGTAAAGCGTTACGCTAAAACATAGCTAAAATTATTTAAATAATTAAATAACAGCGTGTTTCCGCAGTGACCCATGTTTTAAACTCTAGTAGAGAAGCTTAATTGTTATTGTGAAATCTCGTAAAAAAAAAAGTATTTCATTGGAAGTCTCAGGTTACTGCTCTATTAAGTACGTAGGTATGCCCAGAATGGTTGCTATGCGAGGTAAATAGACACAAATTATTGAATTACTTCATTACCATTCCCAAATCTTCTTTGGAAATAAGCAGGTACCCGTAGAAAATATTTTAAAATATTTAAACTATCATCAAGTAGCTATAAATTGAAATAACTAGTTAAAATTCTCCTCAAGAATACTGAATGGAAACAACGTTAGAGTTAGTGATATAGTTAATATCGATATTGTCTATCTACCTCGTACTGTCTTAACTTTCGTTATTCAACATGGCTACTTTAAAATCACAATTACGATCGATTCGACCATCGATTGAACACAATTAATCGATCGTTTTGACACGCACACTAAGGCTAGAGTTCACAAACACATCAGCACGCTGTCCAGCGACCGTTGAACGCTGTTGATGTGTTGGCGGACTGATTAACACTCGGCATCGCTCGCCATAGTTCGTTCAGTTTCAACACATTCAAGTGGGTGAGCCTCGTCGGGCTCCGTAGTGGATCAGCTAGGCTGTTCGTCACTCTCTCTGTGCACGAGGACTCTGACGACAGTGGGTGGCGCGGAGGGGGGCGGAGCTGCATCGGGTGACGCCTCAGTCACCAAGATGCTCACTTCGCTGTTGTTCGCGTGAGGGGAAGGAGTCCGCGCGCGGGCGGGCGGTGTCGGCCTACGCGCTGAACTTCTTCTTGACGTTAGACGAAGGGAACCTGTAAGCAGTTACACCTTCAGAACCCTATTGTAGTTGACGTCCGCAAACGCCTCGAGCGAAGCAGATTTACAGCTGGGCTACACAGCTTTTCAGCATCTCGAGAATAGTGCTGGACATGACTCTGATAGCAAAGGCTTTTTCATTTTATCGTCTGGTGCTATTTTATAAAAGTGTTGTGTGTCGGGGCCTTAGGCTTTTGGGTGTTCTACACTTCCGCTATTATAAAACAATTCTGCTTGTGTCGAAGATAGAAGTGCACCAGCGTGTTCTTAGACAAGACATTATGTCAATAAAGTTGAATGCCTGCTAGTAATGGGCTACTATAGCGTCTTTGTTCTGCTAGCGCATTCAGTTCTGCATGTAACACCATGCTGACAATTTAAGGTCTTACTTACGAAGTCCTGAGATGCGTTAAAAGTAAAGAAAGAATAAAGGTAGAATATTTCCTACTAAGGGGTATTAAAATCATGCTCGCTCAAGCGGAACTCAAGCCACAAAAGCAAACGTTAACTGGCTCGGTTTACTGACTGAGGGCGTGTGCGTGATACATGAAATTGAACTAGACGGGCGTTTGCCGGTTGAGTGTGTATCGTGTTCGTTCCATTTCCTTAGATAGGTAACAAGTTTACGATTCAACTGGCCTGCAATCAGTCAGAAGGAGGTTACAAATCGCAACAAGCTACATGCCAAAGCTTCAGAATTTTGATAACGCTCCAAGGTTTTAACCTTGGGCTATGCCAATTGGATAAACACGCCATCTAAAAAACTGGAAACATTTAGATGTTAAAATCATTCAAAAGCACTCCAATTGAATTGATAACGTTATGCGGGACGTAGGTTAGGTACCTACTTGGAAGTTTCATTCTAGGAATTTGCTACAGAAGGTTTAACACTGAGCGGCAGAGTTTGAAAATTAGTAACACTTTCGAAAAATTACACAGTAAAGATTTCTTCTTCTTTTTATTCTGGCTGTTCGGTGGCTTGGGCTGTCACGAATTTGCTTGTGTAGAAACTATACTGAGAAGTTGTTAACGTCGAACGTTACTCCGTGTCACTGTTATTGTACTAGTGAGACCCATAGAAAAAGGTTGAGCCTCATTATACAGATGGAGAAAATGATAATACTCCTAGGAGACTCCCTAACCCATCGAAATATGATTCCATTTGCCTGTAATGTGGAAACCGAAGATCGCAGTGAAGATCAGTTTTCCGCAGAAAGAGGTTTTATGATAAGATGCATAAATATGGATAAGATCCCTAACCACTCAGTGCTACCCTGTCAAAAACAGCCATCTACCGATAAATAGGGGGACACGGAAAGCAAAACATTACATATGAACCTGCGCGTTTGGGGCCTCCGCCATCCTCGTCCATAGCATCCTGGTGACGGAGGAATATTGGCAAACCGTACGCCGATCTGCGTCTAGTCGGGGCTGATTCCGATCCGCTCGCCCCCTGCTCATAAATCGGTGTTTTCCAAATGTTCAAGCATATTAAAATAAAAATGATAATGCTAAATAAATAATTCACCATCCTTCACTTTGGACTGACTTGAAAGCATTGGCTAACAATAATTTTGGCTAAAATTTTAATAGACAATCAGAGTTTTGACTAAGCCTACTCATGCTTTTAATTCAATTTCCGAATGGCCGGTGTCTTCTCATAGTAAGATGAAGTCTCTACTATAAAGATAGAAAAAGATTATAACTCAGGACTTCTAAATCTATAATCTATTTGCAGATTATTTGAGGTATGATAAACGTTACTTTTCAAAATTAATAAAGCTACCTGATTTGAAGAATAAAAAACTACTGGCATTCTAGTTATGACCTTACAGATGGTAAAATATATTAAAGTTTATATAAAACTTGTTGAGCTGAATATTTATTTTGTATGGCGCTTGGGAAATGAAGTCACCTGTTGTTCGTTGGCCGCTGCAGGCAGTAGCAGCAATGGCAGGTTGAGCCATGCTCCTCCTAAGTCGCTTACATCAGACGCGTCTGATGCCCGAGAAGACTTTCTGCTTGATGCGTGAGATCCTCTTCGGACGTGCAATAACGCACTGAGCTTTCCTCCCCAACCTGTACCCGGGGACCACTTCGCACTCTCCTCTTCATTTGAGGGACTTCGGTTTTTACGCCTGAAAAGTTTACAAGAAATGTTGTAGCAGTTGCAGTGTTTTAAATTCCTCGAGGTTAAAAGTTACTGAAAGACTAAAGAAAAAACTATCAAGTTATGTGCAATAGACCCCGTAAAATTAAACCCATTGAGACGAACGAAAGGAGAAAAAAATCTGGGGTACAAAATATTGTGTTGAAGAAAGACAGGCTGTGAAAGATTGCCCTAGTTTCCACTTACAATGAATGCCTCCTTTTGCTCTGCAATAAATGAGAAACTTACATATCCTGAATGGCTATGAACAGTAACATTTTACTTAAATGTAAGGGATATCTCAATAACGCTACTTACTTGACGTATTCTCTAAAAGCACGCTGTACTGTCCTAGCTGCTTTATCTTCCCTTTTCCATATTCTCGTCGATGACACAATTTCCAACTCTTTCCTAGTTGGAAACTGCTTTTTGAACTTAATATCCATTTGCTCTTGGAGCTGCCTGAACGTGTCGGTTTCCTCGACGTGTCCTAAGACATGTTTTACTAGCGAGTGGAGAATGTCCAGGCAGTGTATTTTGTTGCCTCTTGCTATGGGGAGGTTGAAGCTCACTAGAGCTACCGTATTGGGTTTAGAGATGCCCAAAGGAGGGTCCAAAGAAGCTATGAAATCGGAGAGCTGAGCGAAGCTTATAAACTGAGTTGCATGTGGATCGTATCTGAAAATAAGATACGCCTTATGAATAAACTAGGGCAATACCAAGACGTGAATACCAAACGATGCCAACTATATTTTCTTGAAATGTAAAATTACGACTGAACTTAAAGATAATATAAAAACTTATAAAACTTACTTAGACCATCTAATATAAAACATCTCGAGATCATCTTCCACGATTCCAATCTCTTCCTCCTGGTGAGCTTGGTTGAAGTTCTCCAGTATAATGGCTATGTACATGTTGATGACGATCATATAGCTGATTATGATGAAGGAAGTGAAGTAGGTGATTGCGAGGAGTGGGCTTCCACAGTTGCCGTTGCCCCCGTTTTCGCCCAACTCGCAATCCGGTGGCTGGATCATAAGGGATTCTAGTACGTCGTTCCAGCCGGCAGACGTCATGAGGCTGCAAAATAAAAGTTTTATGGTTACAATTTGAACCCATAACTTTTAATAGAGCCCCTGTATTGGGATTGCGAATATCAAACGTAACATTTGGTGTAAAAGGTAATATCAATTGAAAGACTTATATAGAAGTGACTGCAGTAGGTACGTTTTAGGGTCGATGTAGGGAATATGATACAGTAGATATGCTGTAAAGTAAAAAAAAAATACCTTGATACCCTACACTGTGACATACCTGCATGGTTTTCTACAGTTAAAATAAAACAATGTTGAAACAATAATATAATAATGAAATACAACAGCAGTGTTACAGAAGGAACAAATCGTCAGAAAGCTATAAAATTTTGATACTTTACTAACCGAAAAAGCAACTGCATACTCCTACCAAAGGTTTGAAAGTTGACAATATCGTCCAACGCACCCTGTTCCTTGACATGCCCAAATACAGACATGCCGATGATAGCGTAAATGAATGTTATCAGAGCTAGTAAAGCTCCGATGTTGAACAGGGCTGGCAGGGAGACTACTAATGCGAATAGCAGTTTTCTAATGCCTTTTGCGGCCTGAAAGTAGAGAAAATCATTAGCATAGTTCACAAAAACATCGTTACACTGACACACAACACTGAGAAGACCCAGAAGTGATAAGTTGAAAAACGAATTATAATCTGTGATTTATTACCTAGGTACTCACTTTAATCAGTCTTAAAATCCTCCCTATCCGAAACACCCTAACTACTCGAAGTAACGTAGGCGAAATGGGCAAATCTATCATAATGTCTTCCATTAGTATGCCCAGTATTGACGCTAAAACTAAAAGAAAGTCGAAAACGTTCCATGGAACCGTAAAGTAATGGTATCTTAGACCTACTATTTTTACTATTGCCTCTGAAAAAGAAACAGAAATTAGTACAATCATACAAGGATTTAGTTAGCCAAGACCAAACATAAGAGATAATGGTTTCTCACCTAATCCAAATACTGTAGTAAAAAATGCATTGCTAACTTCTAAAATGAAGAAAATAGTATGTGGCTGATCGTAATGTTCTATTCCCATCGTAAGCATGTTTAGAAATATCAACACAAAAATGGCAATTTCAAAACGACGCGAATTCGATAAATCATAAAACATTGCAAGGAGTTGGTTTCGCGGCCTCTTTATAACTTTTTGGGGCTTTTTTCTTCCTAACTTCTTCATTGCTGTGTAGTAATGCTTTTGGCTTTCTGTAAGGAACATTTCTAATACTCCTCCTTCATACTGAAAATGGATAAATGCTGTGTTAATTTTATTGCCGAGAGCATAAAATTAATACAGTTATATGAAATATCCATTACCTTTTTCTTGAGCATATTAAAATTATCTATAATCACTCCTATAAATAGATTCAGTGTGAAGAACGACCCACACACGATAAATATAACGAAATAAATGTAGGCGTAAAGATTAGCTTCCCTCGCTGGCTGCAAGTCCACTCCCCTTGCGTCCACCGCGTCCGCCATCACTTCCATCCAACCTTCGAACGTTGCCACTTGGAACAACGCTAGATATGCTATACCCACGTGGTCGAAGGATATCTTCGAATTAATCCACGAAAAATTATTATAATAGCATTCCCATTTATCGTTTACTATCTGGAAGCAGATAAGCAAGTTCAAAAGTATGATTATTAATTTCTACAAAAGACATGATGTAAGATAAAACCTTACCTCCAATGGCAACAGTTCTCCTTCTCCATCGACGCATTTGAAAAACTTCCCACCAAAAAACTGAACTCCCATAATAGAAAAAATCAGCCAAAAAACTAAACAAACTAATAAAACGTTAAAAATGCTGGGTATGGCATACATAAGAGCGTTTACAACTATTCGCATTCCCTGCCATCGCGATATAGCGCGCAAAGGCCGTAAAGCTCTGAGAGTTCTGAGTGATCTTAAAACTTTTAAGTTTTCATTCTCTTCTATCAACAAACTAAATACTGAAACCTGAAAGGAAAAATAAGGGCTTAAAGAGGATACAGTATTCTACAATCTACGTAATTCATTCTAGGTTATTCAAATGTGCTGTTCAAGTTTAGTAAATGAAATGAGTCTGAAAGTTATACTTACGAAGACTATAGTGAAATCTAGCAAAGTCCAAAAACTTGTGAAATATCTGAAAAAGCCCAACGCTATCCATTTCAGAAACATTTCAATGATGAATATCATGCAGAACCCCAGATTCGTCCAATATAATATCCTTTTCAGCGGTATATTCTTTTCTAAATGGATATCTTCGAAACATAGCGTTATACTGGATGCGAATATGAGGACTAAAATGAACCACTCGAAGGCTGGGGTGTCTACGTAACGCAATACATAGGTTCTAAGAAACATCCAGCGTTGGCCCAATTTAGTTTCAATGCATGTATCCCAACAAGAACTTCTGCAAAAATAAGCAAGCATTATAGGAAGAAATGGTTTACAGTACCTTTTGCGATGTGATCGTACTTACAAATCGTAGCATTGTCTTGGAAAACAGTTTTCTGGTACTTTTGACTCTTTTTGTTTCCCAAATCCCGGAAAATTTCCCATCGCATCCATGTATTGGCCCTGTGAGTTTTTCCTTCCACCTACGGTTAATTCATCCACATATGAGACTAAAGTTTGCCAGGGATGCTTTACGTCTTCATCATCCGGTTTGTTTCCATCCTTACATAAAATATTCGGTGGCTCCATCATGCCTTGTCGTCTGGATTTTTCTGGGGTTGTTTTGCTTGATAGTTGCGCCATTTCGTAGTGCTCATATTCATCTGTTACCAAAAACCATTTTCAAACTATCCCATCTTACGTAAATTGGTTGCTTATATAAATATTTACCTCTGGAGTCAGATGGTTGCGTATGATAACCTGATGACATCTGGTTGAGTAGCCTCTGCGTCACAACCTGCTCCATGGGTGATGAAACATCTTCAAGATTCTCCTTGGAGTCTTCCCTTATGCTAGTGATCTTATGTTCGGTTCCCAAGTCTCGCACGTCTTTCAAAGTTTCCTGACTGCCGTGGTTGAAGTTGTTACCACTTTGAAATAGATGCGGGTATGCGAAATCGGAACCTACTGATATTGGTCTGAAATTGACATTTTTATGTGGGTTTTTATTATCTAATGACATTCATAAATGGATAGATTAATTTAACCTTAGTAATGACTGTACCCACCTATTTAATGCTTCTTGATAACTATGACTGTATACATTGTCGTGAGGAAATAATATAGTTTCCTGAATAGAGGAAGAGTACCTCTGCTCACTCGGTATCTCCACTTGCTTTTCATTCACACGTTCGTGTTCCATAAATTCATTAACTAGCTCTTCTAACTTAGATTTTTTTTCAGTCTCTTTGCTTCTCGATATAAGGAAACCATTTTTTCTTACTATAGATCGTATCCTATCGAAACTTTTAGCTAACTTTGAATCTTCACCAACCTCCTGAAAAAGAATTCATTTGTAATATCTACCTAATCCATCTTTAGTCACATGTTTCTTTTCTATATAGGCTTAATAACTTTACCTCCTTTTTATTCTTAAGTTCCTCACTGTTGAAGCTGTTGAGCAACAAGGCAAGAAAGAGGTTGAGCACCATAAAGTTTCCCATCACCAAAGCCGGTAAAAAGATGAAGAAACATGTCTCTGCCCCGTTAACCTCTTCTGCCCTCATGCAGTCCCACAGAGGCTCGATCCACTCGCCGCAGAGAATTCGGAATATCATCATGAACGAGTGGAAGAAGTCGTTGAAATTCCATCTGTGGTTGCAAATAATTTAGCCATAAATTTGTAACCATACTATTCTTATATATTTTACAAATTATATTAAGTAGATAATTTACCTTGGTATGGGATCCGGTTCGAACTTTTCTGGTGTGTACGATTTAGAGAATAACTGCATACCGATGACGGCAAATATGTATATAACTATCACTAACACGAACGTCAAATTACCGAGAGCACCTATAGTCGATATTATAATACTCAACAACACTTTCATAGTAGTCCATGATTGAGCTAATTTTAAAACACGTAACTGAAAAAAAATACATGATGTTAAAATGTGCACAAAAATAAACTTTCAGCATGAATATCGGTTTAGTAAACTCACCAAACGAAGACCTCGTAATACAGATAGGCCATCGACGAGCTCAAATATAAGATCTAGAAGACTGGCTGAAACTATGATCAAATCGAATATGTTCCATCCACACGCGAAGAAGTCTTTACTCATTGCCATTACTTTCAATATGCATTCTAATGTAAATATTGACGTAAACACCTGAAAGCATAATATTATATGTAGGTATACTTGATCAAATTGTAAGGTATTGTACGGATCACAGTTATATCGGGTTTTATTACCTTATTCCCTATATCTAAGGCCTGTCTAACGTTTTCACTCATTCCATGGTGTTCTAATGCTAAGAAGAGCGTATTGAGAACAATGCAAGTGGTAATAAACAACTCGAACAGCGGATCTTTTACGATTCCATATAAACAGTTTTGAAACTGAAGCCAGCCTTCGTAGTCTATGCAGCAACTCACGCAGCATTCACAGTTTCTATCCATGAGTTCATCTACAATAAAATAAATAAATTATTCAGCATCTATCAACAATAAAAAAAAAATATTAACACATTTATTAGTATCTAAAATGGAAGAAGATTGAAATCAGCAAAAGCATAGTGAGGCGTATCAAATGTCTTCAATGCAAAGCTTTCGTTTGCAATTCGTAACGGTAACTCTTAATGTAAGGTAAAAAACGCATGCAATGTGAAGCGGAAACGGGAATAAAATATATGCAGGAAAATTGCATTGAACTTCAATATTAAATCCAATTAGAAAGTTTTTATTCAGTGCGGTTTACCGGTCAATGGATAATTTGAAATTCCACCAAACTGTGATTCTCACGGTTCCAAGAATGAATCGCATAAAAGTTTCAGAATGTACATTAGAAAAATTAAGCAATTGTCAGTATGTGGGGTGGTGATGTCGAGAACTTGAATGCGATTCTGGTGATAGGACAACAGCGAGTGAACCATCGCAAAAGACCCTGCAGTCTTCCTGTGGGGAACAGGGGTGGACTGGGGGGGAGAAGCGTTGGCGTCAGTGTTTACTAACCTGTGAAGTAAGTGCAATTATGCTCGTAATTGCCCATATGAGTTTTGTGCGTGGCTGCCAATAAACTGAGCTCATTAATTTTCGTCGTCTCCGCTTGGGGGAGGTCGGGCGCGCGCTTGTATGGCCAGTCCGCCCCTGACGATATTAATGAGGGTAGAAGCGAGATTGCAACAGTGTTTTCAGTTAAATGCTCAATGAAGTGTAGCCTCATTGAGTAGTGAAGCTACTTGTGATGTTATCGACCATAAGAAACAACCATACAACTTTTCAGGTACAATTTATTTATTTTCAATAAAATCTTAAAAGCCAATGGCTGTTTCTAAGGTGATAGCAGTACCTAAAGATAACTGTTTTCTTGCAAAATGTAATTGCAGTATCTACAATTTTTATAGCTCTTTGAATTATGTTTTTAAATAGTCTGATCTTTGGTTTGAAATTCTCAGAACTATCAAATTCTTGCGTGGTGCCGTTTGAGTAAGGACTTGTCGTTATACATTTGCGTGTTAAAATCTGCCCAAAATCAAACGTTCACGAACTTATCGTAGGATTATACAAAAATCAAAGAAGAACCTTACATAATTCAGACATCCAAAGAAATTATTTGTCGGCAAATGAGAGTTGAAACAAAGTGTAGATTAGACTGAGAGAAGAAAAAGTACTGCTAGTAATCGAAACATGATCATCTGAAAGAACTGTACATGGTAATCGATTTCAGAAAATAGAAAACTACCAAAGATTACAAGCACTGAGTTTATAAACCTAAAGTTTTCCATTTTGCAAAGTTTGATCTGATAGAATATAATTTTACCATGCAAAAGTAGGCAATAACTTGTTCGTACAGAAATCTAAAACTACAAAATTCGGAAATTAAGTTGACTGTCTGTAATGCTGAAGTTGCATTTCTATCAATGATACTGAAATGCTTTCGTGTTTGCAAAGCGATCATTCTGAAGTGTCAGCATCATCAAGTAGAGTGTTATTTGTACCGTGCTATTCAGTGTCTAAGCCGTGCTTACAAAAGGGATCATCTTATCTAATGCCATCAACAGCTTAGGTAGATTTGTTGATAGCATTACTAAAGGGACTAAGTAAGTGCGATCATCTATTTACTTACCCAGAACGACGATCTGGTTGAGGTAGTCAGGGTTTAGTGGATATCTTTCATGCACGGGAGGTTTCTCTGGTGATTTCGGTTTATCTGCTTTTTTCCCTTTCAAGTTTTTTTGTTTTTGTTTCTGTTTTGGTTTTGGCTCTGGTTCTGTTTGGGTTTCCTGGACCTACGAAAGCTACCATTGTTTTATCGAGCCCTACTTTTGCTAGTACTTTGTTATATCAATTCTACATTGAGTGAAACCACTTCTCTGTTCAAGAGCAGGGTATCTCATTCGTTCAAAATGGTTGTTGGTTACAAATTACCTGCTGTATCGGCTGATACTGTTGGATTTGTGGAATCTGTGGTATCCACCCCGGCGGATGCGGTGCCGGCGGTGGCGGTGGTGGCGGCACCAGTAAATGTGCTCTCCTTGGATGAGGCTGATGGGGTAAAGGATGGGGAGCTTGGTCATCTGATGTGTGCTCTCCATCGTCGTGGTCGTCCACCACCCCTGAGTCATCAAGTGAAGACTCGCGGTTGTTACTGTGGTCGCTTAGCTGCCTGCCTGCTGCGCTTAGCGCCCCTCGACCTTGCGAAATGAAGGTGTCAGTAATGTTGGTTATTTGAACTAAGTATACCTATATACCTCTGTGCGTTTAGGCATTGAGCTGCCGAGCTTGGGAACTGTGCTAAGTAGCTCTATCGTTTAGATGCAGAAACATGTAATTTTCCTTTAATTTGTTTGAAATACATGTAAATAAAGTCCAAACTCGCATGGACCGGAGCGTAATGAGGTCTAGCCAGCAAAATTAAGCTCAGCCATAAAGGCGAGAGAATTCGTTCAAACATACCTCACAAAGGGTAAAGAACGAGCACATCGCACACCCACGTAACTACCCCGTGTAATTACACACAAAGATGCAAGTGGTGTTTTACCTAATGCATTGTCTGGGTGTAGAGTATGTGGAGGTGGTGGGGGCGGCGCGGGGGGCGGCAGCGGGGGCGGGGAGTTGCTCGGGGTCACTGATCGCGACCGGGACCTCGAATGCGACCTGTAAATAATTATGCATTCGATCTCCTTGTGATCTCTGAACGCCTGGTATGTCGAGCTATCAATTTGCTCTTGCTGGTGTACCTATAGAGCAGAGAAATGTCGTACAAATTACAAACTGCTCTAAGTAGGTACCTGTTCCAGTACTTATGTCACTGAGAAAAATATGCTGTCCTAGTCCTTCCCATCAGTGTCCAATTAAAATATGAAATGCTCTAATCCATGGATCACGATGAATGTGTGAGTTTATTATATTTCTAAAGATTCTCGTAGGTAAAACGCATGTTTATTAGAATTTTCCAACCGACCATCAGCTGAAACCTACGCGTTTCCATTTTCCGCAAAGTGGAGTGTGCTCGTCACGGCTGTCTGTTAATGCACAAGATGTGTGCATTTGCGTATACAGCGGAAATGTCAGCGCGGCTTCCGTTTGTAGGTAACATCGCGATAAAAGGTAGATTGGAAATGAATAGCGATTGAATTGCAATATTCGGTGTTGAATCGGAGTTTTTATATTTGAATTTCGCTTTGGATTTCGAACGATTTGTTTCATTCAATTTAAAAGTCATACAATCTACCCTCTTATAGTTTGTATTTTCACATACATAACCTATATTTTACAAAGTATTAGGTGTATATGTTGCCTAGGTACTGTAAAAGCCCGATCTGCGGTAAATCTTAAGATTTACCGGTAAAACCTAAGATTTACCAACTCATACTGGTAAAAGTTCGAATATACATTTTAAAACCAAAATGAAATACGTATTTAGGTAAATAAATTAGTGTAATCGAATAAATAAATAAAAGTGGTGGGGGTCGATGATCGGGCCATAGTCTTTGAGGAAGTAATTTTGAAACTGATAAAGTGACCTTGCAAAGCCGTCAAAGTATTCTAACGAGTACAAACCCCGCTTCGTATGCTAAATAGCACCAGCAAACACTATTACCATGTAAATTCAACGTGTTGACTGCGGTCCGGAATTGGGTCAAACAGGTGAGCGGCTGGACGGAAATATGGCGGCTATTATACTTATACTCGTACGGGGAAGTCTATTTGTCGCGGAAATCCAGTTGTGGTGGCTCTATCTGGTTTTGCATTTAAAAGCATGTTATTTGGGACTTAGTAGCGTTGTATTTATAACAAACCTTATACACACAACACACAAACATAACTTATAATATAACTTAAGTACACTGGCACTAGAATGAACTTCTTTTAACAGGTTTTAAAGCCTGTAAGAAAATTCAATATACTAATGCACATAATGTGTATTTTTAGGCACTGACTCTATTTTGAGTGTATTGAATTAGGTAGTAAGAGTAACGCATTTTCATCAATCACATCATATCACGCCTGTTTACCATACGGGTCTTCGATCAACTAAGTATGGGGGTGAACAGATTCGCTTTGCTGACATTCACATACATACAGCTACCTACCTACTTAACTCATTTACATCAAGCGATCTCTGAATATTATTCAAAAGAGGTCGATCTTTACCTGACGTTTTCTCTAAAAAGTCCCTATCTGATCGCAGTACGTATGCCCGGGCAATAATACAAATAGCTATAAAAATGTTTCACTCTGTTTTTAAAACACCATTTTTCTCAAGTTCGGATTGTCCCGCCGATGTTATCAGACGGCTGTGTCTATAAAGTGGACTGAACAAAGAAAGCATTTCCAAAATGAGCTTTTTCATTATCGCCAGAGCTTTCGAATTACAAAGGTATCCTGAGACATTTGGAATTGAATTACACCAGCGTAGATTAATTAAGAGAATCTCCAAACGCTTGAAATCTTTGCTAAGGAAACGATTTACAAGCTATTGTCTTTCCTGGTCCCTCAGCACCAATTACTACGATTTGAATAGCTATTTGGTAGCTTCAAAAATTAGAGGTAAAGGTTTTTAGAGAGCTAATATTTTAAGTAGGTACTTACTAGGATAACGTTAAAACTGGTGTTAGCCTTCTACATCAAAGTTCAACTTAGGTTTGCGAAGCAAATGAGCTCCTTGTTATTTTAACAGGCACTTTAATTAAAATAATGGATTGAAAATTATATGGAATTAACTGGCTTAAACCTGTATCTACTTTCTACACCGATTTTCAATGCACATTATTAATTAAATTAAGTATGCATCTCGTTTACATCATTAACAAGTGAGTAAGAATTCCCATATCCACATTTTTAAACACGTTAGGCTATTTTTATCTCTATGGTCTATATTCGTATTTCTTCAATACATTTTGACAGAAAATCTGTATGAAAAGTATGAAAATCTGTTCAAGCCCAGGCTTGAGTAATCTTTGTCGGAGTTCTTTGTCAAAATACGAGCTTATGAATCGCGAAAAAGAATTTATTTATTTATTTAATACAATGGTTGCTTTATCGTGCAGAATAATATAAACCTTAGCCACAAGTACCAAGCCTTTCAAGAGATATTTCTCTAGTGGAATGACCAAGAGATTCCCGTTAGCTGGAATAATTTTCTACTTTGCTCCACTCGGTCTAATCTGAGGCTTAGCTTGCGATTACCCAGACACCCCTCAGATCTTGTTAGCTCTGTGACTACATAATGTATTTGTTCTGCTTAACATTTAACATAAAGGCCTTTAAAAATAAACGTAGAATAAGATGTTATTGCGTGATTGCAAAGTTGCAATATTCGCGAAATAAATAAATGAATGTAACGTTGTAAAAGGCTAATTTGTTTCGTCTTGTTTACATTTTGTACAAAGATTTGTAGCCTATTTGTAGCTCTACTCTAAGGCATTTTATAAATATTTTTCGCTGAGTTAATTCGTTCATGGATTGTGTGAATTCGCACAAACTCAGCACTATTATAGATGTCTCAATTTCATCCGTACGTGATTGATATAGACGAAAGTTGCTCGTCTATGAACTGATAAATAAATCTCAGTTCCTTACAATTGTCACTAACTGAAAAAGTAAGCATGCGCTAATAAACGTTTGGTACGAGTATTTAGATGCGTTTATGACTTTTTTGTAGACCACTCGAAGAGTCTTCAATATCAAAATTTATGAAATATCTACCGTACATAGATACACAGTCTACTATTTTGTGAAGAGTTGGCAAATGAACTGTCCATGTCCACAGAATTTTTTTGCATATAATTAGTGCACTGCTTTTCATAAAGTTTCTGGCGTAACGCCAATTTCACTATCTCCCGTAGAAAAATGAAGCAATTTGTAATTTTCATCTCCGTTTTCATTGTTAAATGTAAAAGTGAAAAGTGTGGAAGCCGTTTATTTTTATCTTGGATTCTAACTTACTTTATCGCTGCAAATCCGACAGATGTCGCTGGAACTCGTTCAGATGAACGCAATAAAGGAGGCAGACTTGATTTACTTGACGTTCCCTCCAGCAACCCAATATCCATGAGTAGACGTGCACCAAGCATATACCGGAGACGACGTAATTGTATAATGGCGGCGAATTGGAAACTTTTCCAGACGAGATGATAGATTGTCGATGGTTTTGTCAGAACTGAATGTAGCAAGACATAATGTCGATTTTTAGATCTGTGAGGGCTAGTAAAGGTAGTGGAAATTATTATATTTAGTTGTTTTAATGTTTGTGTTTCAATCAACGTCGAAAAACTGAACCAACTTGGAATATTGTAGTTCATAATTTGGATTAATCTACTACTTTTTATCCCGAATAATTAACAGGATCTACAGGATAAAATGAACGAACGGGATTAGCAGTGTCATTATGATGATCAAAAGGTTACGATAACACTCGATCTAAGTGTTTAATAATGATACCCTCTTATATCAAGAAGGTTCTATCAACAGGTAACTACGTCTGAGTTCACTGGGTCTGGTATCTACTCAAGGCACAAAGGTAAGGGCAAGAATCAATTAGCCCTTTGATAATGAGCAATTTGATAAAGGATGACGGTATTTTGAATGGCGAAAGTGAAAGATATCCTAGCACAGATAAATTGCGTAGATGTTATTTGAAAATCAGTTTTAAGAATCAAGATTTAAGATTAGCCTGTATTTTTTTATGTGATGTAAACTCTGTTAACTGTATGGTCAGCGGTAAAAAAGTACTTTCAACGTTTCTGTTATTCAATGTATCATTATTAAGGACGCAAAATGTTCATCGGTGCGGTTTTTAAAGACAAAGTCACTTTGACTGGTTCATATATAACAGAAAATATAATAATGTCAGAAATATTCATTTTAAACTTGTCTTAACATTAACTTAACTATTCTAAACATAAATTAATTATGGTTTTGTTTCATTTCAAAATTTTCAACTTTTGGTATTACTCGTACTTCTAAATCACAGTTCGAAAACACCTTATAATGCTAGTTTCATTCATAACGCTTGATCGATTACCTCATGATGCTGTACTGGACTATACTGGACTGGCCAGGTAACGCGAATTATTACAGCTATTCAGTCTTCAGTGGGCAGGAAGAGTTTTTATCTTTCCCGATTCGCTAGACATTGTCAATGGGCTGGATTCGCCAATTCATACCCTGATAAACCTTACTCGTGTTAATTCATAGCGTCGGGGAAAATAAACGTGAAAAAAAAACAAGAAAGACACATTTTCAGCAATAATATAAAAATAAAATATCAGAAATACGCAAGTGATTTCTTTCATAAATAACACGTCCTTGGCAGTCGTGTGACAATAAGAAGTTTTTCAATAGACCCAGAATTGATGCGATTAAAATACGTAATAGAGATCAATTCAGCCTCCGATTTTTATCCTCATTGTAACCCTTATCAAAAGTTATTTTATTATCCTCACTTTTTCGCTATAAAGAAGCAATGAACCGTACCGACCGCGTGAAGCGTTGACCGCAATAAATACATCAATCTGTCGACGACGGGGCGCCTGCTCTAAGGCTCACTCCGCAAAACGATTTGGATTAACATTTTGAGGTACAATACGCAGTAAATGCTGTACCAACTCAACTGCCAAGCGTTGTTGCTGCGTAGTGTTACTCAATATATTGATACTTATCGTTTTGTGGAGTAGGCCTGATATGAGGGAACGTTTTCGGCATAGATCAACTTTTAGCCGTTTAAAAGTTACTGCCTGTTGGAGTTTTATAACATCGGAGAGCTGGAATCCAATATGCAGTTATAACGAAAAACAAAGTATTTTAAACTAAGTATGTTGAATTTATGATCGAGAAAAACTGTAGAGCTAAATTAAATAGCTAGTAATATAAACAGAAGACCTAAAAGATCATATTTTGCCAGATGATTCTAAATATGTATTAGTTACGGTAAAAGGTTATGTTGTCAATATTCTAGAATTTAGGATTAATGTTGAATGTTCATGTTTGTAATATTACCTCTCAGCGACAGCAGCAATTGCAGCGGTATGATGAATAGCACTCTTCCCCCGTTTCCTTCTCCTTGTTCTCTTCCGTGAGTATGAGGATAGCAGCACACCTTTTCGGGCGTCTATTCTCTTTTTAGAGTCTTTGGCGAGCGTTCGAACCGCCAACGAAGTGGGGTCGAAGCTGAACGTGGAATCGTCTCGGTGCTCGTTCAAGTCCTTCTTACGCTCCTGTGAAGTTATAAGATCCTGGTAGTTAGATTGCAAAGTAAGAAAATATAGGTCTTGGTAGTGCCCAAGAAAAATTTGATTATAAAATTACGCTTCTATGAAGAGGAAGTTATGAAGCCCTAGTAGCACACGTAGTTTAAATGCAACAGAATTTCTTTTGTTGCTAAGTGATTTCGGAATGTATACTAAAAATATGCGTCTATTTTCACTTGAATACAGAACAATTTTTGTGAAAAAACAATTTTCCTCAAGTATTCTTTCATACCTTTCCGAAATAAGATCAACTTTGCTGAAAGTTTGCAATGCTTTTACAAAACAGGCGATGTGGGAGTAGAGGTGCCACTTCTTAACCGTTGTTTAACTTGGGTAGGTGAGAGTTGCCATTATGAAGAGCTTTTACAAAAAAAATCCGCATCTGAGCCTTAAGTTCGTTGGAAATTCAGCTCTACTCTAGTTTCCTATTCAAAGCAATTTTATTTACACGTTTTTACTGCAATTTTTAGTGCTCAATCAAATACCTATCTACTTTGTTTTATAAATAAATGCGTAACACAGAGAAGCTTCTACATTCAATTATCATTCTACAATCCTTTGCACAGTACATTGCCTAACCTTTCGTGGGTCAAGTTTTAGTCAAGGGACTGTAGTTTACTTTTTTTCGAACTTTTCCTGAACAATGTTTATGTTAATAGTTTCATGGTAGCCAATTTAGAACAGTGCGAAGTATTATTAGCAGCCGTAGTTGCACACCTGCCAACCCTATGCAGGTATTTCAGCCTCATTCACAATCAATAGTTTGCAAACTAGACTCCGCGTCATGTAGTTAATACTTAATGATCAAAGGAACTTACCCTGTACGTGAAGTTCGATCATAATTATATGATCAGCTTCATTCGAAGCGATTTGTTTTACATGTTGTAGTCAGCTTCCTTACGTCACAGCCTTGCACGGTTTGTTTAAAGATTTTTTTTTTTTTTTTTTTTGATGTTATTGACAACACTATTCCGTCCGGGCGCCGTCGCCATCCCTACCTCATTTTGTTTGAAGAATATAAAAAACTTTCTAGGGTCGGGATTTAAGTAACTATCAAAAGCTATTTTCGTGAGTTATATGGGAGGGTTAGTACAAATCGCTTCGAATGAAGCTGATCATATAATTATGATCGAACTTCACGTACAGGGTAAGTTCCTTTGATCATTAATTATATTTCACAGCTTCATTCTTTGCGATTTGTTTTACATGTTGTAGGATGTTTAGAGAAATGAATAAATATTTAGAAACATAAATCCACTTATTTATTGAGTAATTACGTAAATATTTAAAGTTTTTTGCATGTTTACCTGAGTATAAGTACTTAGTTAAACATATTTTAGTATAATAATCAGATTAATAAATTTCTTACACAGTTATATAAATTGTCAAAATACTTAGATAGTATTTGAAAGAATCGCTCTTGCAAACTGTGTTGAATCTTCTGTAATTAATTCTTTATTATAGAATCTTGCAAAAACTGAAGATGATTGACTCCATCCAGCTGTTTTTCTTATCATTTCTATGTTAATGCCTAATCTATTAGCAGCAGAAGTAGCCGCATGCCGAGTACTATGTGCGCTGAAAATAGTTGTGTCAACACCACTCTTCTCCAGAGTGTCCTTAATCCAGTGACTTAATGTTTGCGAAGAAACCTTTCGATGTGGTTTTCTATAACTAATAAATAATTGATCATGATCATGTGATCGTAAAGTACTTGTACTATCAATATAGGCCAAAAGAGTACTGGCAGGACAAATCTCGGGTCTATCATTAAAAAATGGTAGCTTTAGGACTGGTTGTTCGGCGTTTAATCTAGATGTTTTTATCAAGTCTGGAATCTTTATAATAATTTGAGATTGATCTGTTTTGACGTTATTTAACTTAATTAGAGATAGCGTCTGTACTCTGTGTGCGGTTACTAATGCTAATAATGAAACAGTCTTTTTGGAAAGTATTTCTAATTTTAAACTGTCGTTAGGCCACTGTTGTGATAAATGATTTAATACAATAGTCGGATCCCAAGTTAAATCATACTTTGGGGTTGTTGGTTTTAATCTGAATACACCCTTCATGAATCGTTTCATCCGATCATCATTAATGTTAGGTCCTAAAAGCAATGATAGTGCTGATTTATACGAGTTAATAGTACCGTAACTAGCTCCTTTTTCGAAAATAGTGGTTAAAAAATTTATAATCATCGCAACTGAACATTCTAAGTGATTAAGATTATTTTCCTTGCAGTAGCCTAACCAGGCCTTAATGCATCCATCATACTGTTTGTATGTATTTTCCGAAAGGGATGCTAACATAATATCAACCGATTTCGGTGTCATAGACTTATTCAATAAAGTTTGCCGGACAACTTCACGGCAACCAGGATAAGTGTCTTGTGCAGATTGTGGGACACTCTGAAAGGAGATTTAAGCAATTTTTTATCTGGACCGAAATGCAATTGATCAGTTATAGCTATTTTTTGCAAAACTGGGAACCAAGGTTGAGTGGGCCAGTACGGTACCACTACTATACCTTCTGCTTTGTCGTGAATAATTTTCTGTAACATTTTTAATATCAGTGCAAATGGGGGAAAGGCGTAAAATAGCATTTCTGACCAAGAAACTGTAAAAGCATCAACAGCCCATGCATCCGGATCATTTTTCCACGAGACATAGAGTGGACATTTAGCGTTACACCTACTAGCAAATAAATCTATGCTGGGATGACCAAAATGGAAAATGATTTTTTGAAATGCTAAATCACATAGTTCCCACTCAGTGTCGATAAATTTTTTGCGAGACAACAAATCGGCTTCGATGTTATCTTTGGTGTTGATGTATGATGCGAATATTGTAATTTTACGACTTTCGCACCATTCCCATATATCTCTAGCTATATCGTTAAGATGCGGGTACTGTACGCTTCCCATTCTATTAATGCACGATATTGCAGTTACGTTATCGATGCGTAACAATATCTCGCTATCATATAAATCTCTAGCGAAGACCTTCAGCCCGAAAAAAGCTGCTTTTAACTCGAGAGTATTAATATGCATCCGCGTCTCGTTACTCTTCCAAAATCCATGAGACTCGCTACTTTCACAGTAGGCGCCCCAGCCGGTTGTCGAAGCGTCTGAAAATATCTCCATCTTAAACTCATTAAATCTGAACGGATTGCAATCATTTTTTATATGTTCAATCCACCAGGATATATCACTTTTTATACTGCTGGGTAGATCAATTATTTGCTCATAACTTGGATTGTCAAGTAAGCAAAGATATTTCAGTCGCTCGAGACCTTTGGTATACAACCAACCATACTGAATTGCAGGACAGGCAGATGTGAGAAGACCCAAAAAACTTGCATAATCCCTTAGTTTACAATTTTTTACTGTATTGAAATGTTTCAGACGTTCTTTTATTTTATCTCTTTTAGTGTCGGGTAACTTTAGTACCATATTTTTTGAATCAAAAATAAATCCTAAGAATTTACATTCTCTGTTTGGTTTCAAGCAACTTTTTTCGCGATTTATTATAAAGCCTAGGTTTTCCAAGAAATCTTTTGTAAACATTACATTCTGTTGACACTCTGTATAGTCCCTACCGATACAAAGTATATCGTCTAGGAAAATAACTGAAGTAAGTTGTTTTGATCTTAAATACTCCATTGCAGGTTTTAATAGTTTGGTAAAAACATACGGTGCCGTGGAAATACCAAACGGAAGGCAATTAAATTGATATAAAATACCATTGTATTTGAATCTAAGAAACTTTTTGTAATTTCTGTGGACTGGAACTAAAAAATATGCATCCTTCATATCGATAGAGGCCATATAACAATTATTGGTCATAAGTTTTGAGGCTGTCCTATAGTCCTCCATTTTAAAGTGGCACTTTTTTACAAATTTATTTAAACATTTCAGGTTCAATATAAATCTTTTGTCTCCATTCGGTTTAGGGACCAAAAACACAGACGATATGAATTCTTCTTTACTGTGTGTACACCTAGATACAGCATTAATTTTTAATAGAGATGCAATCGATTTACTAAACTCCTGGTGTTCTTGATGATTTTTAGGATAAACACTAGGATCATCATTTCGAAATGGTAAAGACATAAAAGGAATTTTATAACCTTGTAGCCACTCTAATATGATAGGATCATCAGTAATTTGTTGCCAACTTGAAATAAAGTGGCCAAGACGACCTGAATATTGTACCTCGATGTTTAGTATCTCCTGTGAGACCTCGTGGCTGGTGCTCGCTCCGATGTCTCCCGCGGCTCCCGCTGCTCCCGCTGTTGAAAGCTGTTCCTCGTGAATGAACGCTGCGCTGGACGAGGTCTCCCTGCATCGGGCCTGGTCGTCGTCTTCCGAGGCAGGGTTCTCCAGTTTAAACGTTTCTCATTTTTGTTGTTTTTAATAAAATTATTTTTATTGAATACCTGTGGTTTTTCGTTTCTAATCGGTTTTAGATCTGTTCCCGATTTTTTAACCGTCTTGGCTGATTTTAACTTTTCGGAAATATTATCACCAAACAGCAGAGCTTCTCTTTTACTCTCTAGTAAAGTGTCTCTTAAATCAGCATTGATAGATGACACGACGAATCCGCGTCGCGTCTTTGTTTCTGCATGATGACTGTCGCATATGAGCCGACATGCATCGCTTATAGGTTTAAGAATTCTTGTATGGTTCTCTTTAGCTATGACCAATTCGACTGCTTGTGTTAAGGCAGCTGCGGCGATACCAAGCTGCTTCTGCTTCGCCATAATGGCGGAATCTCTTTTAATCATAGGTTCCGATAACGCTGCTTTTACTTCCGGATTGAGACTGGGTGCAACTAGTAAATTGCAATTTTCGGGAATCAAATAATCGATAAATATTTTATCTTTTGTCTCTTTTGACAATCCTTTGTCAAGAATTTCTTGCCAACGCGTGGCTAAGTCCTTATGAACTCCTTTCCCAAACTTGGTATCTGGTTTAGGTGCATCACCTATCAAAGAAAGTATATCGGCATCAATCTCGGGGTCAACCACCTCTATTTCATTTGATGTCGATGGATTTGCGGTCTCAGATGGTGGGATCGCGGTAGGCAGGGGCTGCGAAGGGCCGGGTGACATAGAGGCAGCACGCGCCCGCGGTGAAACTGGCAGCGACGACGACGGTGACGAGTTGTATGTCGGCGTCGAAGGTTCATCGTTTTCGGGTTCTGGAACGAACAATGTTCTTTTTAGATCTTTCGGAGGGTCGATCTAACATGACAGAGATAACCCTGGTGGTTTCTCGCATCAAGAACATTTTCGAGGAAATATAACGTGACAGTAACAACCCTTCATGGTAGTACGCATCACATTTCCTTCGTATAACTTTATTTGAGAAGAAATATAACGTGACAGTAACAACCCTTCATGGTAGTACGCATCACATTTCTTCAAAGTTATAGATATTTCGGTAGGTAGGTACTTAAACTTCCTGTAAAATAAACATAAGTACTGACCTTCTGATTCATTCCCGGATGACAAGATCCGACGACGGCGACGTTTTATCAATTGTAATTGAAGTTTTCTTATCTTAGATTTAATTTCCTCTTCATCACTCACTTTTTCACGTCTTCTTTTTCTATTTCCCATTTTGAGGGTAGTTATTTTTTGACGGATAATACGCGTGCGAAGGCTCTGAGCACGGAAACACGAATGAGGTAGGGATGGCGACGGCGCCCGGACGGAATAGTGTTGTCAATAACATCAAAAAAAAAAAAAAAAAAAAATCTTTAAACAAACCGTGCAAGGCTGTGACGTAAGGAAGCTGACTACAACATGTAAAACAAATCGCAAAGAATGAAGCTGTGAAATATAATAGCTGATGGCATCTATTTAGGAAGGAGGTAGTTAGTCGAAAACAGATGGATTCTATTTTTTTTGGGACTCCCATTATAGGAACTCATTGCCTAGTTTTTTTATGCCATGGTTTGGCAAACAGGCTTACGGCACAGGTAAGCGATTACCGTCGCCCATTTACATCCGCAACACCAGAGTTTTTTTAATGCTGGAATGACCCAAAAACTTAACATTAAAAGTCTACAGCATATATGAACATTTAGGCTTAGGCCGGTCCTCCATCCGAAGGACTAACGACATCACTAGAAGCCGATGGATGAGAAAGGCTCAAAATCGTTAACCACGAAAAAATCTATGAAGGCTGTGATGAAAATCTAAACTTACTTCTTGGGTAATCTGCGACTCCTCTTCATAACTGAGGGCCACTACGGCAAGCATCAGGTTGATGAGGTAGAACGAACCGAAAAACACCACCACGGTGAAAAAGGACACTGACATCGGCCCGCACGATGACAGCACCTGTTGGAATAACAAGTAAACATGTGCTTTAAATTAAAAAAAAAAACTTTACGAAAAAATGTGACGTAGAAATCGTAATATGCGACAGTCAATTCAATTGCGGAACGTTTGCCGCCTCACCGTGCAATCTAGGTAACTCGGATATCCTATGATAAAATATGACAATCTCAATCATATCGTAACGTTATCGAGTTGCACTGCGCGGCAACGTCAACTCGACTGTGGAACGTTGCCGCGTCACCGAACAGTGTAACTCAAATACGCTATTATTGCGATTATTTTATACATTTTCATAGTAACCCCTTCAGATTTAAAAAGATACGATAACATATAACTTTTGTCTATTTGGGTCGAAAAAACAACTGAACCGCTATTAATTTATTTCTCGTTATCCGATACTCACAAAACCTCTATTATAGTGGGCTCGGTCGGGTCTATAATCAAAAGATTTTACGAGCCATGTACTTACCTCACCTGTTATTGACAATGGTATTTTGTTATTGTCCAAAATATTCTGTCCTACAAAAGTATTTCGTATCGTATTGTAGAGTTCGTAGCGAATCTACTACGAAGCTGCGAAAAATATTGAATTTAAGATTATGAATAAAATTCTTAGAAATGGATTTCTTGGATTTCTTTGTTCAAGATTCACGAAAAAGAAGCAGATATTATGAACTTTATTATGAACCTTGAATACAATTTGACTGGTTTTAAGATTCATGTTGTAAAGTTGCAAGATTCGTTACTAAAAACGCTCACAAAATCTAGATTTTAATAAAACCTAGCCAATTCCAAAGTGAAGTTCTAAAGCATCGAGAATCCAAGTTAAGATTGAGTTGCTGATTAAAATACCGAGATAAAAATGAAAAATGTTGAGTTCACAAAGTAGGTAACTCAATGAAGAGAAACTTTCACAGTCAAAATTTTAATCCAATAAAATTAAATACGTGAAAATGTATCTATGACACGTACAGAAGGGTAAGTACTAGGGTAGGGGATGAGTTTCGCAAAAGGCAAATATTATGTTGACAAGTTATTACTGGGATTAGAGCTCAAATGTTTGTTCAGGCACCTACATAGTTTGAGGTTCTAGCGTAAGGTGTTGGGGATGTTGGCTTACAAGTGAACAGTTTAGGACGGACTTTGTAAAAACAATGTGCAAATTTTGATAGTTTAAAAATCTTATATAGTTTTTTAGTTTTTTAAAAAATTACATGATTTGCATGAAGCATAAGTAGTTCTTTTGGATTCATCAGTTATTTTTTCTACTATCTATAATCTGGTTTTAAATTCTGTCTTTTTTTTCTGCGGTTGGCGTTCTGTGTAAAATGCAAAATGTTTTGCATTTAGGTTTACTCGTACTGTAAATAAATAAATATTCATGGATATTTCACACAATCTTTTTATTATTTCGATTCAAAATACTAGGAGCCTTTTTCACTATTTCTGAGCAACGCTGTCTGTTAGATAAAAATATATCTATCTATGTTTTTGACAAGATTAATGTAGACGCTATTTATAACTGACGGATAACGTTATGATGAGACGGTGAAATAGGCAGAATATAAACAACAGAATATAAAGTTATCAAAAATATGCGGAATACCAAAGCTTTACAAAACAACCTCTACCGTTTTGGAATCCACATCAAACGCTAGGCAAACTATTTTATATCAAAACTACCTCAAAGGTCCTCCCGTGAGTATTAATTAAGGGACGACAAACGGCCTTTACATTATGTAGATACTGTTGGCAAAATAACACGATGTTTTATGAATGTAGGTATCAGAGTTCATTCACCTACTCATCGGTGTGAATAACGACTACGAATTTTAAGATGTTGGTGTTTTTATATAAAGAATATGGCCAGTTCTTTTTATTTCAAATTGAAGAAACCAGACAACTAGGCATTTTATTTTTACACTTAACATAATAGGTGATTAGATATAATTCTGAATCATTTAGATACGTTGTGTACGTAGGTACATGGGTCATACTATGCCTGATCTGACATACACGTTTAATTTTAACTCCTTAGCAGTTAGGTTTTTTTTATATAATATAGAATGTCCTTTGGCCACAATCTCATCTGATGGTAAGTGACGATGTGGCCGACGATGGAGCAGGACAGTCTAGAAGACACTTATTCACTCTTGCCAAAAGACCCAGATTATATTTCTCAGGCAAAGACAGAAGACGGCAACGAGTTCCATTCCTTGGCAGTTCACATAATGAATGTAGAACCAAAACGTTTGGTGCGAATGCGTGGTTATAAAACCTTTTGCGATATACTTATACTGACATTGCTATCACGGGAAGTCGATGGATGTAGAAGGCCCAAAATCATTTTTTCTGAAATTTTATGGAGGTCTATGTCCAGCAGTGGACTTTTCCAGGCTGATATGATGATTTATAGTGACAAAAGACGGGTTGGTCGCTACTTTGCACAAAATAGATATAGGTACTTGTAGTACATAAAAATGTTTTTGCTAACCGTACATGCTTCAACCCGATGTTCATATCAGTCCAGACCCTCCCTAATAAAATTCTCGAAGACCTCAGAATCATTAGCAGTTGAAATATCCCTTCATATTCTTGACCGTAATGAAGATTCGAGCGATGCGGACAGTAATAAGTTGGAAACTTGACATTTTTGTTGTATAAGTTTTGGTATCAAAATGGGTGCATGGTTATGTCAAATAGTTTGGTAGATGAAAATTTTCTTAGATAGTCAAATACATTATCCTTACGTAAGTTATAGGTATCTGCTGACTTTCAAGAATGGTTTTATAGAGCCTTATTGTGCTCACAAAATACATTGTGAAAAACAGACGTATGAGAATATTAATTTTTGACATTATTATCTAACGTAAATTATTTTAATTCTTTAGGTAATGTAGCTCAGTAAGCTACATCAAAATCTATTCTTGATGATGTTTACCAGCGTCAGGGGCTACAGGCCCTTTATATGCCCTGGTTTACGGAACGGTGCAGTTTAAGATTTTTTTAGATTAGGTGTTCAGCACCTGTACAATACTCTCAGCCTAAAAAGTCTTACCTACGTAAAGCGGCATTTAAACACTCATAGGTAAGTAGCGAGACATACATTGCGCGGCCACAACGACTCGACTGTGAACAGTTGCTGTGTTAACGCGTAGTTTAATTCTACCGTTACTTAACTCGCCATTGTACTTATTTTTGTATAAATCGGCCATGTACCCATTTGACAGGTACCGTGAATTTATACTAACGAGATATGGATATCTGAGAAATAAATAAAAATAATGTACGAAAAAAGCGAACTCACCATATTATAAACATTCTCCCAGTAGTCCAAAGTGATGAGCTGGAAGGTCGTCAGCATGGACCACATGAAGTTGTCGAAGTTCGTGTACCCGTGGTTGGGGTTAGGCCCCACACAAAGGCACGTGAAGTCTTGAGGGCAATGCCTGGCCCCCGTCAGGTTGCCGCAGATTATGGGCACCTCTTCGTCGTCAACCATCCAATGAGATGAATCATTGATCCACCTGTGAGAGTTAAAGAACTGATTTGAAAAAGCTTTTCATTGGTTTCTTTTTTTTTGTAATTCAATATGATACTTATAATTTAGAAAGCGTCAAGGGTAACTTTTTCGTCAGTAGTGGTCCTATTTACGGGACTTTATAGTGCCGTAGGCGTTACTACGATTTGTTAAATACAGATTGCTAAGTGCGAAAGTCGGCACTAAGCTACGAAATCGCTTAAACAACTAAACGAGTTACTTACAATAAATATTTTGCACAAAAATTGTAACATTTTGTAACGAAAACAAACAGATGAATAAACAATTTTATTTTTAGAACAACATTCGAATCCGAAAATCTATTCGTTTGTTTTTTTCCAAACATTCGATATTTTGAAATTCGACTATTTTTTTTTTATTTCATCGCTAGTCGATGGAAAAAAGGTTTTATAAATTTTCAGTCAGATTATTTTTTCTTGCAAAGCAGGTAAACGCATTCTACCAACAATACTGAAAAATAACAAAAGAGGTTTGTTTTTTTTTTCGATTACGCGGGGCATTTTTTGTAACTTACGAAAACCAAACATCCTCCGTGAAGTTCTCCCCCGGCGGCAAGACGAGGTCCATCACGCACTTGTTCCTCAGCTCCCCCATGTAGACCTGCAGCGCGAAGAGTGCGAAGACCATCAGACAGAAGATGGTCAGCGTCATTACCTCCGCCAGTTGTTTGAAGGAGTGCAGCAACGCGTTTATGATCGTTTTCAAACCTGCAAACAAAATTGTAGAAGAATTTTAGTTAAGTTAGTATCAGTTTATAATGTAACCAACGTTTGTTTTTTCAAGATTGTATGACTTTTGACTGATAATAAGGTTGCTATTATAGCTTTCTTGTTGAATAAAGGAACCGAGCATTAATCGTGATACCTATAGGATTTATTTACTCCACTGGGAATATATCTGTCGAAAATTGACGCCTAAATGACTTACAAAACTTTCAGTTATTTTTTTTACAAAGAAAAAAAAAGTTTAATTATTCTATCAGCAATCTAGTTCCCATATTACAAGCTTTGCTTAGTTTGGGACTAGAGAGCGTCGTGACAAAAGTCCATGACTATTTATTTATTTATTTAAGTGGTACAAAAGTACCCATAGTTTTTTTGGAAATAACGTTGCCATCAGAATCAAGTAGAGTAAAAATAATATTTACACCTACTTGATTTTCAAGTTGGGATACTCATTCAAACGATACAAGGTCGGAAAAGTCTGCAAGATCATTTCATCAAAGGATATAAATATGAAAGGATACTTTTTGGGATTATTATCTTTCGAGAGAACAGAGAATTTAAGTGTATTTATATCTCTTTTGGAGAGATGTCTTATGATTTTTGAGATCTATTGATAAAACATAAACCGCTATAACTTGTAATCGTTGCATAAATCAGCTGTTTAAATAATAGCTATCTCCTATTAACGGGTAATGTCAAACAGACTGAGCTAATTTTAATTATGTATTTAACTTATTGAGCGTGTATACCCCAAAATATTGTGAGGCCCATAGGTCCATTAACCATTTAAATTGTGGGGAAGAAATTGTGAAAAGTAGGTTATGTTATGACCCTTTTTAACATCCCTTAAATTACAAAAAGCTATAGGGTCTAAGCCCATTGTCATTTCTATTCTTCAGCATAAAAGTAACAATGCCAAAAATGTTTATAAAGGGCTTTTAAAATGACTATTTATGAGTGGAACTTGTACCAAGTTCAATTCAGCTTTGCTATCTAACTTCATATTATTGTAACTAAGAATTTCAAAAGTCTTTTTTATCACCCCGCGTAAGATCTTTCCGGTACTTGATGGTTTTTATGTGTCTGTCACTAATGGGGTGTAAAACTGAGATTGCGCTGAAAATGAGCGATTTACTGTTGTTTTATTGAAGCCATTATCCAGTGCGGTCGCAGATCCGTTTTATTGTAGAAGACTATCTACTTGACGAGGAGTTTATGATAGGAGCGTAGCAGGAGTTCCACGCCATTGTAGAGTGTCAACAAAACTGATCTATTTACATGCCATTACCACAGATAATATAAACTATCCATTACATACATTGTATGTATGTAGATGGCCTACGACGTAGAGGTTGCTACGGTGCTACGCGTGGTAAAGTTTGAATGGCACAAACACTAAGTTTTTACATTTGACAAAGTGTATACTGTGAGTGCTATGTTATAAAAATGTTATTTATTAAAGGAGATATTGGTACCAATTACATTATCTAAGTTAATTTGATAGCACTGAAATTGTTGCCGTTCTTTTCTTATTCACAAAAACGATAGAGACAGCTCTAGTTTTAGCGTTATTAATTAGTTTGGTAAGAAAAATGCAACGGCAGAATAAGGGTCATTGGTTCTCGACGAACTTGACGTTACCTGGCATAATAGAAACAGTCTTCAATGCCCGCAGCACCCTGAAGGTCCTCAGCCCCGCCAGATTGCCGACCTCCATCCCGATAGTCGCGTACCCTGACGTGATCACCACAAAATCAAGCCAGTTCCACGGATTCCGGAGATACGTGTATTTGTTTAGAATGAAACCCTTGGCTATGCACTTAATTATCATCTCCGCTGTGTAGATTGCGAGGAATATGTATCTGGGGACAAAAAACCGAGGTAAGACGAGAAACAGACGAGAAATAAATGATAGACAGAGGAAGCGGTGGCCATTTTCTTTCTAGATTTTTTAACTGTGTTTCAACTAGCTCAAAAGGTCCAACTCGCGTTTTGACTAGGCATAATGCGTCTTAGACCTTCTACGTATTAGATACACCAGTCTCAAACAGCTCGTATGCTGAAGTAATCGAGTTTCAAGCATAGGTTTTTCCACGCGTCGCCTGTGGTTTTGTTGGCTCACACGAGAATTTATTTTATTGCGTTTGTTTTTTTACAGGGAGTAGATAAAATGCTCCGAAAAACTGAAACGGGCGGTGGCCACCGAGAAATAACAGAAAATAAAAAATTTTTTTCTTGATAGGAATTGAACTCACAACCTACAGCGCAGAAGGCATCTTTCACCACCTGAGTTGTGAGGTTGTCTGGTGGCTGTTTATTTGTTTATGAGTACCCAATGCGCCATCTAGCAATTGATACCGCTGTAAAAACAGGCATGCGATGCCGTCATTACCGCTCGTTCAGTCAGAGTAATGAGTCTGGATTGCACCGCTGGAAATACTCCTTAATTTTTATTATGTTTTAAATGAATCTGTGGACCGATTAAAAAAGGCTTTGGTTGAATTTTGTTTGTTTCTGAAAAATAAAACGAGATTCTACGAAATACAGATTTTGAGTTTAGTGTAGCGAGATTATTCCGACCATAATAAGAAAACTTATAACGATAAATTTGTTTTACGAATACTGTAATCTATTTCGTTGTAGAAACAGCACACTAGTGTAAAATACTGAAATGAACCGGCTGTATTATCTACATACACAAAGAATACAGATAGTAGTGATGATATGGCACATATTGGTAGAGATCTGTGGATCGTTGTCCATTGCGGCTTGCAATTGCAAAACTGCGGTTTTGTCACATGCATAATACGTGCAACAATACTGTGCGTTTGCTGTGGTGGTATTTGCTGCGGTTTCAAAACTAATAAATAACAATAATAAATATTCATGGACATGTCACACAATGCCATCTAGTCCCAAACTAGCTTGTAATATGGGAACTAGATTGCTTTTGTTCTCCGCAACCGTACATAAAGTCTTGCGAAGAAGTTTGTTTGGTCGATTTTGAGCGGGGCGCAATATCTAAACAAAGGTGGTTTGTGGTAGGTACCTAGTACCTATTTCACTTGTACATAAGAACTAATATCAAATTATTGACTATTGATTTTGACTATTGTAAAAAATAACTGTCCAACGATCACGGAACCTCGCCAGACACTTTCTAAAGTTTTCTACCCTCCACTATATATAAAGTTTACAGGCACTAAAAGGTAAAAGTGTGTTTTAACCCCCGACCGAAAAACGGAAGGGTTGTTATAAGTTGTGTGTCTGTCTGTTTGTGCCCTCGTAATTCTGAAAGTAGGACTCCGATTTGTATGCGGTTTTTTTTTTGTAAAAAAAGGTATTTTATCTGGCATAGTTCTTACCTATGTTTGGTGAAATTTGGTTTGAGCCGTTTCTGAGTTATGATGATGGCCAGTAAGGATGAAGAGGATCTAAAGAGATTTTCATGGTCAGAGTTTTTTTAAGTTTTGTAAAATTAACTTGTTTTAAATAAATTATGGACTTAATTATCAAAACTATACTAACGCCGATAATTTGCATTACGGATCAGGACGTTTTGGAAGCTAAATGTTCCTAGGTGCACATCGACTGTTGTCGCTAGCGATTATTAGTCAACCATTCGTTTGTAGATTTTGTATTATTGAACACAATCTGAGTAATTCCGTAAGAAACTGAAGAAGAATAAAGTTAATTAAAAATCGAAAAAGAATATAATTGGAACAGAGAAAGGCTCTCTCGTCGATAAATTCAACAGAAGCAGTCAAGTGTAAACGATTCTACTTCAGAGTTTGAGGTTTCAATATTTTAAGTTGGATCGAAGATGGTTTTAAATGTAGAGGTCAAGATATAGGCCCTATATGAATATATCTAAGATTATATGAATTATTTTTAAATATTGGTCTGAAAATAGTTTTTTCTTTATAAATAAAATTTTATAGCAAGATATTTTTTTTCTATCCACATTGTGGTATTGGGAATTTGACCCGTATAATTATAAAATAAAAAAATAAATTTTTCACTTAAGGAATTTTCAAGCTAGTATCCACAACATGATCAACTTTTATTCAACCAATGCTGGACGTATACCTACTTTTTTATTTTATGTTATTTTTAAGTTTGTAAAACCTGTGTTTAGTATGTAAGTAATCAATAAAGAGTTCTCTATCTATCTATCTAGGCCCAAAATACCCGGTAATTAAAATGTTTATCAAATTACACACTGACCGTACGTAAAGTGTCAGTTCCTAATGGGGAAGCCCACGACAAGAGGTATTGATTATATTAGCGTTGCTTACTTTCCTAGAATTGAATTAGTGCTCATTCGAGAGCCTGCAGCAAGATCTAATTACAGAGACTGTGGAGAGCAAAATGGTCTAAGTAATGAACCTTTCAACTGAGACGTTTGAAATGTAAGTAAGGAATTAGAAAAAAGTGCATCTTATAGTTTTTTTTTTTTAGGTGGAAAACATAGATGTTTGTTCTATGTCTGGGTGTTACTATGTATTATAAGTAAGTATTTACAAAAAAAAAAGTATATAAGTATTCTATCAGCCATCTGGTTCCCATATTACAAGCATTGCTTAGTTTGGGACTAGAGGGTGTTGTGTGAAATGTCCCTGAATATTTATTTATTTATTTATTTTATAGGTTACCTATATATAGAAACAGAACAAAAATATTCAATTTGTCGAAGTTATTTATCGACAATGTCTAGGTAAAGTGCCTAACTAAAATTTTATGACGTTAGTTATTAGCTGTGTGAAATGTAGTATAAATCAAATGCAGTGTGCAAAAATGAGGGATATAACCATTTGATACTACATTTTTTTTGTAATGCAAATATTCGGATTTTATACCCAGATCGTAAACTCATAGATTTTATTCTGTGGCACAATGCAGTAAGTCGAAGTAAAAACTCATGTGCAAGAATAATAAAGTCCTAAATATGGATATTATACCCAGTTAGATAGATTAGATTCCTAACATAACATGCTTTTGAAATCCGGGACCTTATGACAGAGATTAGTAGAGTCTTGTCTTAAGCCTATCTAATTTTCAATATTGTTCACTCTGACGAGTTCGTGGTTGCCACCGATAAATGGGGATTTAGGTTCTACTCAAACATCTACCACGATATAACCAGTCTCAACTCTATAACCTCATTATATAAAGCTGAGAATCGAGTGAGCGTTGGCTGGATTAGTAAATCCTTAATCTGAAGCCAGTGACTGTGTAAATAAGAGTGATTGGCTTCCAATTCCGAGATTTGAAATAGATAAACTTTGACATAAGTCGATTTAGATTATAAAACATTTTCAAACAAGTTTTGAAAGAATTTATGAAGCTTGAATAAACGAACAATTAAAAGCAACATTAATGAGACAAAGTTTGAAACCTGTTTTTTGCCTAACAATTATAACAACTAACAGCTTTTAAAAGTTTTTTACACCTATGTTTAGGTAAAACTGATCTTATAAGTAGTACCTATTAGAACTAAAGTTGTTATTATAAATAGAATTAACAAAAAAATATTCAGTTATAAAATTCTGAAAACGTGATCTACTTTAGATACTGTCTGTCTGTACCTAGGCTGTGTGAGAAAGTTGTTTTGCATCGAGAAATACATGTACTACGTGCCTGTACTTAAACTTCTCCCAACTTTTCTCGTTGACAAAGTAGCTGTGAATTTTTATCTGGGTCTTTCTTTTAGGTAGAGTTGGTTAGCTGATTGCCGACAATAAATACGGTAAGATAAAAAATCGCATCATAATATCAGCTTAGGTAAATATTTTAAATCAATACGGAGAATGTACGGTGCTATCATCGATCATGCTCGAGTTTTTGTTCATTCGATCAAAGTCAACTCAATGTACGGTTTCTAAATTCATTCAGTTGCGATCAATAAATCTGGAAGAGTTTTGAGAGGAAGTAAGTTTTCAGATTTAAAAATTCATACTTACAAAGATGTTAGCTTACACGTGTTAGAAACAGATTGTGAGTATTTTTTAAGCTTACGTTTTTAGTATTTTTAAATCTCGCACAAAATGTGATAAATAATATTTTAGCGATAAAACCCAGAGTATGAGGTGGTAGGTATTTTTATTATATTCCAATATTTCTGACAATAACAAATGTTGTCCAAGCTTATTGTGGCATGATTCCCGGATTTCCTTTTTATTCTAGCTCGACACAGTTCAATAACAAATGGTAGATCCTATTGTTTCAGCATAGAATTTTATTTTAATCTATATCGTAAAAAAACGTCCACTTATGGCGTTCAAGCTAAGCGTGCATGTACTTAGTTGTTTTTTCGCATCAATATGGCGTCATAATTCCTTGAACAATTTACTTAATAAACGTTTCAAAAGATATTATGCGCTCGTAAAGCTAAAAGCCATGCTAAGCACCGTCTAACTTTTAAGTGGATCTAGCTGAGTTGGGCATACATCTAGTTAGAGCTTGGTCATAAAGTTACCCACTTAGGGCTATCCAATTTACTCAGCTTATTTACCTTCTATCAATCCCGGAAGAGTTAAGGCTCATATGTTGAGAAAATACTCAAGAATCGAGACTTCTGCCACACTAAGATTTTTTGAGTGTTCTATGAAAATCTTTACATAAGACTACGCTTGAGTTGAGTCACTCTTGATTGTATGGTTTTTGCAGGTTTCAGGGTTCAGTGGAGCAAGACAAAATCTTTTTTCTTTCTCTTGTTATTGATTAGCAGACGGTTGGTCTTTGTGACATTTGTTACTATTAATTTTACAATTAAAAAATGCAAAACATCTTTTGGGAAATAAAAGAAAACTCCCGAAATGAAGGCAATTTCACTTTACGCCTTTTTAATAAGAAAGTAAAATACAACCCTTGTATAATTCAACTTAACCCTATAAGTATAATTTGGTTAACAAGGCCCTGAATGTCACTTACCCTTATTTATTTAATAACTTGGTGCAACCACCAAAAACATACTTTCAATTCAATAGAACTGCGAAAATTTGGTGTTTCCCTTTTTTCTCCGGCACGCTGCCAACCGAAAAGTACATAAAACAATTTTTGACGATTGGGGAAGTCGGCTGAATAAAAAAGAAAACAGTCACTCAGCGTGATGCTGACTTTTCGTGCTGGCTAAATTGGGTTTCGTGAGCTAACACAATCATACAACTATGGCAACGTATTGCTTTGAGTGATTTAAAAAGTTACACCATAGACTATAATATAGACAATTTTAACTCTTTTGCGGAGGGCAAGCAACACGCACCTATGATTGATTTTGTGATGTCGGCATCTAATATCACGGAAGACCAGCGTTATAGTAGTCACAAGCTACTATAGCACATGCTGAGTGGCGACCGTTTTTGTACTCACGCAGTCAATATAATATTAAGCCAATTTATATTGTAATTATTTTATTAGTGACACGAAATAAACTTTTTCTTTCTAATAAAATTCTTTGGCATCAATAAACTTAGGTGCTGATGAAAATATTTTTCTTACGAAATGAGTTACTCAATGGTGTTTTAACAAACAAAGTAAGTAAAGTTTGATCAAAAGTTCAAGAAAAATTAAGTTTTAGAGCTTTCACTAAGAAATTTTCAAACCAAATAATTTTAAAGTTAGCAAGGATGTATGCTTTTTCATAGAAACTTGGCAAATCTCTTGATCGATTTTTAATATTTCAAACATCAATTTTAGACATGTGCCAACTAATAAAGAGACTGGTGAGTGGTGTAAAGTATCATCATGAATAATACTGTGGAATAGGTAAGTAATTATTATCATAAAGCGCGCTCCACATTCTCGGCAAAACTACACGAGACATAGCGAATACGAGAGTGTGGAGGACATATTCGGCAAGTCTCGCCTATGTTCGTGCAGTCTCCATCCCGTGTCGGTATTTCGTATCCGAATCAAAGGGCTCTCGTGTAGTTTTGCCGAAACACAAAACACTCCCTCCACATTCCCGCCGCGTCAGTCTGCTTGCAGGGAGCTGGTGGGAGCTGGTGCTGTCATCCACCATCTTCGTTTTTTCCAACGTCTCTTGATAAGTTTTTTTTCTCGAATAAACGTATAATTGTAATAAGCCACAGCACATAATGCTGCAGCGACAGCTGTTTCCATGTCCATCTCGTTCGAGTACCGAGCGCACAAATGCGCGAGCGAGAATGTGGAGAACTGCTCTCGTCTCGTCAATAGTTTTGGCGAGACCCGAGACAAAACCTCTCGTGGAGAATGTGGAGCGCGCTTAAGCCCTAGCTAGCCTAGATGTGATGGTTGGCGTAAGTGACATCCAATTCACAAGGCTTTGCGATAGCTTCGCGTGACGAAATACGTCACGTCATGTCAAAACGACATACCTTAATGTTAACATTGACGTGTGACATCGGTTGGGCGGTTGGAGCCAACAGCCCGGATAAAAGGATTTGACCCTTTATAGGCATTCTTGATCCTTTTGTAACTAAATATTGAACTATTAAATACGATTGCATAATTTAGACAAGAATTAAACTTTCACTTTATTTTATTTGTATTTTGTAAGTATTTAGTTTTACTTTAGTTAAAACGGATATCAATAACAATAATTCAAGAAAATATTAATTAATGAATACTCGTAGGTAGCCTTCAGTTATTAAATAATTTGAAAATTATAATAAAAAAACATACAACCGAATTGAGAACCTCCTCCTTTCTTGAAATCGGTTAAAAAGTACCAAATCAATGCTCGAACATTTTTGGTTACAATGATGTTCGTCACTTTTGCATTATGTTTTTAACCCCCGACGCAAAAACAACGGGGCGTTATAAGTTTGACGTTTGCTGTGTGTATGTCTGTCTGAGGCAACGTAGCTCCTGAACGGATGAACCAATTTTGATTCTGTTTTTTTTGTTTGAAAGGTGAATTAGTCGGGAGCGTTCTTACCTATGTTTGATGAAAATCGGTCCAAGATTCGGGGGTTTTTTAAATTTTTAATTTAATTTCTTATGTGCAGGTGTCGAGATAACTTTTTCCTTTTTCCCAAATAGAGTCGTGAAATTATAAAATTCCGAAAGTGTAATTTTAAGACTTGGTCGCATATTTTTGGTATTTATTTTATTGGTGCTCTACCTACATAATCCAACGTTTACCGCATTGCACCATAGGCCTAAAGCCTCTCCACACGCGCCGTACTATGTATATTCCATATTCAACTTTGACATTCCTCTAGAATTACATTAACTTTAAATAATACCAAAATGTTATGCTCATTTGGCAGGCGTCACAGCTCAGTCGGTAATGGCTCTGCCTTCCCTGCTGTGGGTCGTGGGTTCGATCCCCACCAAAAACAAACATTTGTGCGTGGAAAAGATAGATGTTTGTTCTATGTCTGGGTGTTACTATGTAATTATAAGTATAAGTATGTATTTACAAAAAAAAAGTATGTAAGTATTCTATCAGTCATCTAGTTCCCATATCACAAGCTTTGCTTAGTTTGGGACTAGAGGGCATTGTGTGTAAAGTCCATGAATATTTATTATTTATTTATTTAGTTCATTCATTCATTTACCATTGAACTACAACACAGGAATCATTACGAAAAACGCCAAAGACACTTTCGAAATGTCATGTTTTTAACCGACTTCAAAAAAGGAGGAGGTTCTCAATTCGGTTGTATGTTTTTTTTTTTATTTTTATTATTTTTTTTTTTTTTTTAATGTTTGTTACCTCAGAACTCCGTCAGTTATGAATCGATTTTAAAAATTCTTTTATTATCTGAAAGGATATACTTCCAGATTGGTCCCATTTAATTTTCATCAAAATCGGTTCAGTAGTTTGGGTTATAAATAGAAATAACTGAAAAAAATGCCAAGTTGTGGCGTAGCGCCTACCATTTTACTGCTAGCAACGATGCAATATGCAAAGTTGCGGCGTAGCGCCTACCATTTTACTGCTAGCAACGATGACCCTTTGTGCACAGCACACCTAAATTTTAACATTTTTTTCTAAATTTGTCAATAAACCCAGTTTGTACATTCAAACCGCATTTAATTGGAGAAAAGCAAAAACCCACCAGTTGTTCCTCTAAAGAACCAACACCAACCACGTGCACGAAATTGCGTATTTTGCTTTCCTGTGACTTTTAAGTGGTGTTTATAGTGACTAGAACATTCCCAATGAACTGTCATCATCATCATCATCATCTGATGATGAAGCTGGTAGTCGAATTGAAGTCGGTTTTTCCAGTTTTTTAACTTATAAATTATTACGCTTGTCAGTATACATTGTAGATTGTTGCTCTAAGCCTTCAAAGTGATCGTTGAGCAAGCCGTTTATGTATAAGTAACTAAGAAATGTACTCACGTCCTTGTCTGAGCACAATTGTACCGTTCAATTTTCAGAGCGCCAATGCAATGTTTATTCGAAAGCACCCGGAATGATCAGTGTGATAAGGCTCTAAAGTGAAAACTAAAATACCTAATGATACTAAAGTTCGTGGTAAGGTATTGACATTAAATTTTAGTGTCAAAGTGACATCGCACGTAGTGTGAAGGTGGCGTAATGGTAGAGTCGAATAAACAAAAAGTATAATGTATAGCACGATTACGATAATGTTCACTTCTGACATTTTAACGTGTTTTATATCAAAGGAACACTTTTAACTTCGTATTTAGCTATTAAAAATGATTGCAAGCAAAAGGTTTCCAAGGCAGGAACAAAGAAAGTGGTTGACAGGCTAGGTAGGTACCGTTTGCACTCTGAAACGAGGAAAGTAGGTTCAGGAATAACATACGACCCAAAAAGGATATCTTCAACTAATTATCATCGACATCTCAATAAGAATCTTCAGCGAGATGATGATGATGGCTGACAGAGGCAAAAAAATACACGTTGTGCAGATCCCACATAATTTATAATAAAGGGCAGGGAGATGATGATGATGAAGCATTCTTTAAGAAAGAATCCTAACTCTATCTATTCATTTTACACTATTATATACTAAAGTATATAAGTATTCTATCAGCCATCTAGTTCCCATATCACAAGCTTTGTTTAGTTTGGGACTAGAGGGCGTTGTGTGTAAAGTCCATGAATATTTATTTATTTTTTAATTAGAAAGCAATCTCAAGTATCCAACTAGGAGGTTATAAATCCATAGGCGTCACCGTTAGAATAATATACCTACTATTCTATTCAGAGTTATCTAACTCACAAACAAGCAAAGCGAAGCAAAACAAGCAATAATCCAAGTAAATATTAGTTCAGCGGTTGGATCTGTTTGACGGCACAACTTAGTAGGTTTGAGCCATCATTTCCAGAATCTGCTAAATGTATTCGGTATTTACTATTATAAATAACTGCTGTGTAGTAAGATGTGTAGGTACTACTTAGTCTGAAAAACAACGCAGCTTTGCCTTTTGTGGAGCAGCAAACAAGCTGAGACTGCCATGAGCTTTGTTGGCATTGCCGACCTACCACACAGGACTGCTTTTGTTTATTATCTCTTTGTTTGTTTGTTTTTCATCTACATGTTCTAGGTGTTACTATGTATTATAAGTAGGTATGTATTTACAAAAAAAGTATATAAGTATTCTATCTGCAACTAGTTCCCATAGTACAAGCTTTGTTTAGTTTGGGACTAGAAGGCATCGTGTTAAATGTCCATGAATATTTATTTATTTATTTTATCTTTGTATCTTCCTTGTTGTCCAGCGTTATTTATAGTTTACTTTTTTTCATCATTAAGTTAGGTTTATAAAAAATGTACCTATCTATACATTGCTAAAATGAATATTTGTCATTTCATTTAATTTTCATGTGATGACTTAAAAAAAAACATTTCAGGTGTTCGTTTTGTAGGCATTGCGGTATTCCGGCCGAGCGCTTGGTTTTATGCCGTGGTATATCAACAGGTATCGATTCTTGCCGGAAGCTACCGTCGTTTCAGATATTCCGAAACAAGCTGCTCTTCAGCAAAAACCGCTGGCAAAGACCCACCGACCTGTAGATATTGGTGGTTGGTTCATAGAAAAAGTAAACTAGAAGCGCACTTGATGCTTATGTCGGTATAAGTACCATCAGCAAAAGTTCTGCCTTGCCACCTTAAGGGTGCATTTTCTGTGAACTGACTAGCCGTTAATTTTTGAATACCAATAGAAGCAAATTATTTCGGGTGTAAAAGTTATGAAAACAATGGGCCGTCATAAAAATAAATAGATGTTTAGATCTCTGGTTGGTCAAAATAAGAAGACAAAAGAAAAAGGCGGGGCCAGGTAGCTAATTGCTTGCAAGCGAAACAGTTTCAAAAGTGGTAAGGCGAAAATTTTGCCGATAGTACCTGTAGGTACCTAACTACCTACCTAGTCGGTTGTAACTTTTTACAGATTGAGCACTTGTGTATGTCGAAACGTAACGCTTTGTTCCGTATAAAGTTGGCGTACGAGTACTTAGTGGGCTCTCTTAACTTATTTATTTTCTTTTTTACTTCGTCTATTTTGTACAACGAAAAATGTAGCATGAATATAAAACTGTTCTAGTTAAAAATAAATTATGTTAAATGAAAACAGTGTGTCATTCATTATGGACGTAACTACTTCCTCTAAAAACCTCACGCATAATGGGCCAACTTTGAGCCCAAATGCGGAAACGGGAGTTCCATTAATATCCTCTAAAAACCATGTACCTACCTATATGTATGGTAAAAAAAAACTCTTTATTGCATTGTTAAATATCTATCTGCTACATTTTGCTTTTTATCAATCAACCGTTAAATGACTGTCTATGTCTTGTCAGGCCATTGTTATTTTATTTTTAGACAATACAACAAAGCACTTAGACCACACAATATAAAATCCATAGTTTTCCCACGGTTTCATTAGAAAATTGCTTTTCCGATGGGAATTGAGAACATGTTAAACTAGCACTTTATCAATTACTTATATACGTCGATAATATTTACAGCTTAACATGCATATTAGAGGTATTCCACTTATTCATACCCTATACCTACTCCAACAAGCCGTAACTAGGCAGTTACGGCAGTGTGAACAGCTAAATACAAGCCTAGATAAGATAAATTTTTATTTGTCCCCAGTATAAATACAGTAAGTACAGTTATAAACATAAATACTTTGTGGTTGTATGGGGGCAAAATGGTCCCCGTCTCAGCATAATACTGCACTATACCTAAGTAGATACCTACCCAGGTATAATGCAGCGCTGGTTTTCAGACGGGGCCGATGATACTAATACTTAGATAAATACAACTACTTACTGGTCCGACTTGAATGAAACTAGGAATATATTTGTAACGTGGATCAACACATAACCTACTTTTTATATCCCGTAAGATCAACGGGATTAATCGGAATGCGGACGAAGTCGAGGGCGGAAGCTAGATGAAAAATATTTTAGTAGATATTTTGTGCCTTAAAAATCGTCTGAAACGTAACAACCTAAAAGCTATTTAGAAAGAGCAGAGGTAGTCTTCAAAGAGTTAAACTTGCCCTCGGGTTCTGTACACTCCATGAATGATAAATCAGATGCACTTTAATCTGACTGCAAGGTGTTGATTTTAGTCCACTACCGCATCTCTTGTTGAATACTCTATGATATTTCGACACACTGCGCATATTGAGTCATGTTGCTTGGGAATACAGCTCAAGTTTCAATGATCGATGGTCACAGAAGTTGTTAGTTTACCTAAAATATGATTTGAATAATCCATAGCTTCAGCTTTGCCGTGGTTTTGTAAGTACCCACTAAAGCTTACGGGCGATGACTTTCAGAACAGTTTCAGATTTCATTTCATTTGCGGTGTTGTTTCTACTCTAAACGGCATGTGTGAATTCATATATGCCAAAACCGGTTTTTAGTGTAGTTTCTAATAAATTCGTAAAATTTATCCGGGAAAGCAATACCACCGTGCCTAGATCTGCCAAGCAGTTATACTCGCATTGCTGTTCCGGTTTGAGGGGTATGAATGTCGGCCGGTGTAATTACAAGCACATGAGACACATCTTAGCGTCTCAAAACGATGGAAGCAACAGGGTTACGTCCTCTTTTGACGTGTGCTCTAAGCTCATATCAGCTTGTAGAATTTCACTAAGATCTTCTGGAAGCTGTGAGGTAATGCCTTGTCATAAAGTGAGGCCTAATAGCCACTTTATCAGAAAATATAGTTAATTTACTCACTCAGCCTCTTCGACCGTCTCCGACATGGCGAGGAAGACACAATTGAGCAGAATAGTTGCCATGACAAAGTAGTCAAAGTACTGGTTAGTAGAGAGATAGACACAGGCGCGCCGCACGCCCGACCACGGCGAATACCAGAACAGCGAGCGAGTGGCCGTAAACCGATGGATGTAGTTCTTCCGAAACCGCTTTGACACCACGCAGAACGTCTGGAAAGAAAGAACAATTGATTTAACATGGCCCATCTGCATATTTAATCACTACCGCTCATAAAAAAACCATCGATTCTCGCACTAGGACTTCCCTATCAATACGCATATGGACACTGTACCTATTGACGTACGTGAATGCCTTTTTTTAGTGTCATTCCAAAAAAATCCCTAATATGATATTTAACATCTCTTATATTTGAGGGTGGGACTTGTGTATTCGACCGCCATTTTGCCCGAAAGTTAGACTTTAAACTGTGAGATTGTTTGAATGGGACACACGAGTGGGACTATCTCTAATTGTTTCAACATGAAGAGATTTGCTCGTGTTTGTTCGTTTCTGAGGCGTTTATCTCAGCTGAAAACTGAGTTATGGACTTCTATTAAACTCTGGTTTCCCATGAAATAGAAGACTCTTATAATTTTCCTAAAGTTACCAATTTATGATGGTTCTATAAATTATTCTGAGTTCGGTTCTGAATCGTTGTCACTTTTATGATGTACCTAACAAAAGCCATAATTAGTCACAGAATATCTTGAAAATAGTTTATTGTTGACAAATATTTTAGATTTTTATAGATTCTATGTCCCCGTTGCTTGATGCACTAAACATTAGTAGTGTACCTATTTAAAGTTGCGTTTTTTGTACTGTCGTATATCTACCCTATTCTTGACCTTCCAAGTCCAAGGTCAAAGCTGTACGAATTTTGCCAACTTCAAAAAATGTGAAATAAAAATAATATACAAATTTGTTCGATGTCTGAAAAATATAGTAAACAATTTATCATCCTCACTCAATTCGTATCAACGCAATTTTGTAGGTATTCAATAAGATTTATATTCGGAATGGTAAACAACATCAATCAAATAGTAGAAAGCACTCAGATAAAAATAAGAATAGTTTATTGTTGAATTGTTTATTGACGTCTCCTGTTCAGAACACTTTTAACGGTTGGGTTTATCCAGTTTATTGAGTGTTTTTCAGAATTATCGGTTATGTTGACCCTACTGTGACATCGTCATGCCTATTGTCAACAACAATGCTGTCGATTCTGTTGTTGCATTTTTCTAAACTATATAATTTCCCAGCGTTTTATCTTTTTTATAAAATAATATTTCTCACTCAATCAATCTCTATTGTGGTAAGTATACTACCGTAAACCACCGTAGTACTGTATCTATTCTGTGCTAACGTGGAATACAGTTGACATAAATAGTCTGTGTGAACTCTCGAGTCCTATAAACAAAAGTTAGCAAATTAGATTTAGCAAAACGTCACGTATATACTCGGATGGACGCAGAGGGAATGCTACTTGTGGTCATAGTTTAGCCCTGTGGGCTCAGGGTTTTGTAACATTTTTGTTTAAATATAATTTAGTTATTTTTATTATCCAAGCTATATCCAGGTCTTGTGTGTCCTCATTTGGGGCCCAGCGCATCAGCATTGCTATTTAATTTAGAGTAGCAATTAGCGTGTCTTAGGCACGCTTCTTATTAGTACTGATTTGGATTAGTTGGATGTATAGATCGTGTGGACATAGCTTTACTGTTTATGTGTATTTTGTAAATTTTGTAAATACACAGATATTGTGTATAAGATAAGATTTAGATGGAGTTGCTTAGCCATTATCCTCCTAGCCATCCATCCTTGGTTTTGTCCAAGAAATACATGAAAGACAGAGCTGATTTTCACTGTTTGGATTATATTCCACACATCGTTTTTCTGACGATCACTACCTCGAGCTCAAAAGACAAAACACTACCGTTACGTAGAGAAAAGTAGTGTGACAGAGCAGTGTGAAGATTAGTCAGCCATGAAAGTCCTCACAGGTTCCTACCTGGACTTTCACGGCTGACTTTCACTGGCGATAAAAGTAACATCTTTTTAGCTTCTGTTTACAATAAACTAATTAAGCTAAGCCTGGTTAAATCTCTCTAATGTGTGGGTTTGGAAGTGACAAGTTAAATTTAATGACGCCCGGGCCCACCATCGCCTGATGGGCACATTAAATCCACAATGTGGTTAGAACTTTGCCCATAAAATCAAATAATAGGGGAGCTCTTTCTTCTCCCTGACTATCTGTGCCAATTTAATTGGTGTTTAATGGTAAATTGCCTTTTAGGAGCTCGTACATGACAGGCTGACTCAAGACCGACTGACTATGCGAGAATGAAGGACTATTTTTTGCGGATTGTGTACATTGGTAGAGATAGACACTTCAAATATCTTTTAATGATTCAAAGTGGGAGTGCCTGCATGCAGTTATGTATTAGACAATCTCCACTTACTACTTAGCGGGCAAGTGGCGATTTCAAGATGATGTTTACCACCATGATGTACACAACAAAGGTTTTATTAATGAAATCATAAATGAGACTTCGGCATAGGTATCCAATTTATGTGACCAAAAAATAAACACTTTCACTTGACGGTTTATTGCCATAGGTAAAATGATTTTTCCATTGGTTAGATAAAAAATTGACCAGTAAATCTAGCATTTCTTATCAAATAATTAAGGACTTAGGTATTATGTAAGTACTTATACCAACGCTTCGTAGCTACTCCAGAAAGTAATGCACAAATTGTATTTGAGCTCTATTATATTTTTAGAAACCACCCAGCTGCGCCGGCGAAATTAAGACCCGCTTGTAGAATATTAAACTTTATTATATTTTAGTGACGCTCACAAGTCAAAAAGTGCTTTATAATAACGTGGTTAGGTTTAAAATATTTCAACTTATTTTTGGTAGGTACCAGGAGATGAAAGTTTCTCGAGTGATATCTACTTGCATAAATATAATTGAAAGCTGGTTTTTATCTGTGTTGGACCTTTCCTACAAGGTGTAAACTATCCAATATGTCAACGTCAATATGACAGGTCTATGTGCTCGTTTTAAAGAAGTAGAAGTATGTAGATTATCTGTGCCCTTTTACTGAAAGAAAGCAATGGTCGCCTCGTTTCTGTATTTCCTTTAATATAAAATATACAAGCCATATCTACCGAAAGCTGCATTTAACCCTTCAATCTGAATGTACGTAAATCAAATAAAACAATAGCTGGTTACCTAGTCATTAACAATGTTCAATATTTTTTTCTTTAATCTAAAAATAATTTGACAGTCTTTCAATAGTTTTTGATTTTACTCATTGTTCATTTATATATACCTACTTGAACATTCTCTTTACATTTTTCGTTTTCATCGAAAATGTGAAGTTACCTTTATAATAGCTTATTCCAGAAATCCCCTTATTTAACCCACATTCTAGCTGACATCTTAACATAGATAGTAGTAACGTTCACTTAAGTTACCTTGTAATTAGTACAATTACCTTAGAGAGTTAGGTACTGATAGATTTTTAGGTTAATGTTGGTTTGTCTGGCGCGTCATATCATTCTGGTTTTATGCGGTTTTAGTAGTAGCTATATTCCCTCTGAGTTCATTTTTCCAATTAAATTAAATTATGAATAAGGTCGTCAGAAAATATTGCAAAAAATAATTTTTGAAATCGGTTCACAAATGACGGAGTTCTGAGGTAACAAACATTAAAAAAAATACAACAGAATTGAGAACCTCCTCCTTTTTTGAAGTCGGTATGGCTATCAGCTCGAGTGTGCACACTGTTACTCACACAGTAGAAAAGTCATCACTCAATTTGAGTGATGACTTAAATTATGGGAAGTCCTAGACTTGGTACGACCTCGGTAGAAACCCGATGCAAGACAAGTGGGGGAACCGTTTGTTGTGGATGTTGTGACAACTAAGCCTCAGTGTGAATCAGAGCTTAAACGTAGATTGTGACTTCTACGAACTCAATGTGTAATGTACAGTCAATGTAGACGGTATTAAGTACTAAGTATATTTTTTAAATTGCTTGCTGTGATAGAGGCTAAATTACGAAAACGTCGTCCACTACTGTTGTTGACTGTACCACAAGTAATCTAATTAATACTGGGTTTATATTTACAAAGACTTTCATGATAAAGAGGCACAGTTATATGCCTATTTTCTGTGATAAATAATAAGTAGAGGACTTAATAATTTGTGCTTATTGGAGGCGAAGTGTTATGGTAAGTGGTTACCAGTTTAATGTGTGTGTAAAGTTCGTCAAAAATTTTTCAGGAATTATAAACTTTTCACACCAATATCACTTCACTCCCTTTGTAAAGAACCAATTTCACCACTCGATATCCGGAAATCTACAATCCGCGGTCTAAATCACAGTTCACACAATGTCGTACATTCCGATGTCGTCGCCACACGGGAGATTTATTGCAAAAATCCCTTTTGAAAGGCCGCACTGGATTCTGTGATATTTGGAGTTTTTGTCCAAAACCCCTATTGACACGATCTTGTTCATTTTCCGTTTCAGGTCGAGTTTTAGTCAATGATTTGTGTTATTTTTGTACGTGACTTTATCTATAAATAATCTTACTAATGTTATAAACGCGAAAGTTTGTATGTATGTTACTCTTTCACGCAAAAACTTCTGGTCCGATTTGAATGAAACTTGGAATACATATAGTTCGTAGCCTGGACATAGGCTACATTTTATCCCGGAATATCAACAGGATAAAACGGGACGCGAACAAATTCGCGGGCAGAAGCTAGTAAATAATAAATAAATCGTTTATTTTCTTTCACAAAGGTACAAGAATTAAGACTGGCTACAATGATACATTGAAAAGCTGTTTTGTGAGAGACTGATACTTGATATATGTTTATAAAAAACATGGATTATGGTCCATCATGATAAAACCTGTAATACAAGTCACCAGATGCACTCACTGCATACCTAACTTAGCTCTGATAAAACTGGTCAGGGTTTTCCCTTTTTAATGCTTCTTGCTCGATCAAAGAGCACTATTATTAATGTCCACAAACCCGGTGTATTATTTAACTGCGTCTAATTTTTAAGGAAAAGGGTGAGCAATTAAATTATTTTTAATTCTCTTTAATCTCCTCTGCAGAGAATGAAGCTGCTTATTTTCCTGTCCACCTTGGTAGCTGCGTCTCTCAGCCAGCCTGTTGTGAGAACCTGGACGTTGAACGAGCTGTCTGCAGCCATTGAGAAGCGCACGAATGAAGATATGAAGCCGTATTTGGTTGACGCATTGAACGAGATCATGTATGCTCTGTTCACGGGGAATGATGAGGTATGAACCAAATAGTAATGTTTTTACATATATAATATGCAATTTCATAATTTTTGCCTTCAAACTTGGTTAGGTAAAGTCTCTAAAGTAGGTATAGATTGTGTAAAACTATACTTTCTCAGTTGTACTCGTAAGATACCACTATTAGCACTTATATCTACTTTTCTATAATTTTTAGAATCACGTGAAGAGTTTTCTGCTCTACGAAACAAAGTTATTGAAATAATAAAACAGATTTTAGATAATGTTTCATGCTTATCTAAAGTTGTCATTTTTTTTTTTTTATTCGATGGTTACAGAATGTCCACGCTATTATACCGTCCCCAGCTGGTAAAAGGACATGGACCAGGGAGCAGTTGAGGAAGGCTTTGGAAGACAAAGAGATCGATCCAAATTACCAGCCCTTCTTAGTACGAGCGCTGCATCAACTTTCATATATGCAAGCGAAGGGAAACGACCAGGTAAGATTTAACTTATTAGCTGGAAAAACATAATTAACTGCTCAGTCGGTAATAGTTCTGTCTTCCGTGTTGTGGGTCGTGGATTTGATCCCCACGACGAACCAAGCATTTTACGTGGGAAACATAGATGTCTGTTCTATGTCTGGATGTTCATATGTATTTACAAGAGAAAAAGTTTATAAGTATTTTATCAACAATCTTGTTCCCATATTACAAGCTTTCCTTATTATGGGATTAGAGAGCGTTGTGTGAAATGTCCATGATTTTTTTACATTTACCGGCAAAGGGCTGAAGACGACAAAACAAGCGGCACAGCTCCCAGCAGTTTAATAAGGTTTATAGCTAATTCGTCCTTTCTATTGTTATGCAAATGACAAGACTCAATTTTAAAATCCCACATTGATTAGTCCCTCATCCCTAGATTGAAGTCTTAATAGGTACGTCACGGCAGCTGCTGTAACATATTCATAGCAACAGTAGCAATCTACGAGTATAACAGTTCCTACATAGGCTATTGGCTCCAACAGTATCGTTCACCTATCTCACTGAAAAGAAAGAAAGAAAATGCATTCAACCAAAAACAGACACGGGCACAGAATTAATAAGTAATAGGAAACAATAAAAACCACTGCGAGGAATTACGCATTATTGTAATGACCAACATTCAATGGTCGAAGCGTATGATGATAAACGCGTATAATTTCTTACAGAATAGCGTAGAAGTAACCGTGCCAGCATTGGATATATCAGTCTGGACAGTTACCGACGTGCAAGTGGCCAAAGCCGACCCTAACACGAGACCAGCTCTTCTTCCGTATTTGAAGAAAGCAGAAAACAAAATACAGGACGCTATCAAAGAAGGAGAAAAAAAGGTACCCATAACTACACAGTGTAGAGTTTTTTTTTTTCAAACAGTCAAGAAGGGCTCATTTTTTTGAGGAAAACAAAGTTAATTTTCATTTCACTAATCACCAATTAATATAATTTGTATGATCCCTAGACGGCTCAGAGGGGACCTTTTTCAAAGCTTCTACTTAATAAAATTCTGAATGTTTTTTTAGAATTTCATCGATGACCCACTCAACATTGTTCGTTTTTATAGGTTTTAGGTACTTAATCAAATCTTAGGGTTTATTTTCTTTTACGAAAATACTCAAAACCAAACCTTCTAAGTAGGTACAGTACGCACAGCAGATCTTTATCACTTTGAAGTTAGGTGTAACAAACGATTGCACATATACCTAACTTTTTTTTTCTTTTATTTAGTGCACATTATTTCTAAAGAATGTACCCTAATATGATTACATGTACTTAACTGTTGTGCGGAAAAATTCGCTAATTCGACCCAAAATGGGTTCTGCGTAAATACTTCAGATGGACAAAGATCCGTTGTGAAAGTATAAAAATGTTTTAAATAGTTTAAACTGTTTTTATACTATTAAATGATGGATCAAGGCCATCTTATGGCCCACCCAAACTGCTAGTAAAATCACGATCAATACTGTTTAATTACAGGATGAGGTAAAGGTCACCTTGGTGACACCTGTTGGACTCGTTCCGGTGGAGAAAGGTACATTTCCTGCTTTACAACCATATTCAAATCCATCTATTATCTAATCCATATTGAGTGGCGACCGTTTTTTAACCCCCGACGCAAAAACGACGGGGTGTTATAAGTTTGACGTGTCTCTGTGTGTGTGTGTGTCGGTCTCAGGCAACGTAGCTCCTGAACGGATGAACCGATTTTGATTTTGTTTTTTTTTAAGCTATATTTGATGAAAATCGGTCCAAGATTCGGGGGTTTTATTAAATTTTAATTTAATTACAGCTAACTCATATTGTAATTATTTAGTGATACGAAATAAACTTTTTCTTTCTTCTTTCTTTCTTTCTTTATTCAACCTTATTCTCGCCAAATTGTATTTACACGTAAAATAAATAGTTTTTATTAGTCTCTCAAGGGTTTTTTATTTAGCTGTGCTCTACCTGTTAGGTCGACACGAATGACAATCATAATGAAAGTAACTACAGTTACCTATTCGAGTTACACTACGCAGTAACACATGCAACTGCTCGAATGCGGAGCGTTGTGCCATGCAATGTATCCAGATCACAATACCTTCACATTATGGTTGCCAAAGTTTGAGCTAACCTTTGTAGATGAAGGAAAATACTATGCTGATCTAGCTAGCCAACCCTACGTATGTGCCTCGAGGGTCTACCAGGGTTTCATAACAATAAGTAGGTCAAGACATTGATACAGCCACGCACTAAAGAGGTCTATTGAAACGGTGTGGCAAGTGCTTTTGACTCGATGCCACGATATAAAGAGGTGTTCCTCTAGAACTTTATGAGTAGTAAGTTGCTGGTTTTCCGTAAATACAAGTAAAAAACGCGCTTTTTATGTCGCGACGGTTGCAAGTGCCATGACGAAGCGCGTGCGGTTTTGAACCTTATTCCGACAGTGTTATGACCGCAGTTTGATATTGCACTCCTGAGGTGCTAATTTTTACAATACACGCACCTGTATAGTCTGAACGTTTCTCTTTTCGTTATAGAACACAATCCATCCATTGTCTTCCACATACCTACCTTCAGAGTTTGGTACCGTTTCTCGTACACTTGGAAAACCCCTTTCAAAATGGTTTTTATTTCCGATATCTGCATGTAGCCCCGAAGGCCCGTCATCATGCATTTTTGATATTTTACTCAGCGCGTAGACTCGGTGTGTCGATCAGTGTGACTGTTCGACAGTTATTTTACTGTTTGATGGTTAGACAAGTTTTAGAAAATATTTATTGAGCCTGCCTCGTTTTATAGCAGGAACAATAAATATTTCGAATTAAAAAAAAATATTCATGGACATTTCACACAACGCCTTCTAGTCCCAAACTAAGCAAAGCTTGTGTTATGGGAACTAGATGCTGATATAATACTTATATACTTTTTTTTTGTAAATACATACTTATAATACATAGTAACACCCAGACATAAAACAAACATCTATGTTTGGTACACACAAATGTTTGTTCTTGGTGGGGATCGAACCCACGACCCACGGCACGGAAGGCAGAGCTATTAACGACTGAGCTGTGACGCCTGTCACAACTGACACAACGCAATTCGCTACATCTAATTTCTTGAGTTCACGAACTTCGGAGAGCTTTCGGTAGAGCTCAGCCGATTCGGCTGGGGATCAAAGTCAAAGTCAAAATTTTTTTATTCAATAAAATCACAAGGATCATTTAGACTGGATGACTCTACTACCAATATCCACCAACAATAAGTGATGGGAGTGCTATTTTGATTTGAAAAGGTATTACGTCAGCTTGCAATGCACATGAGATAAGTCTTAAAATAGTTTACGCAGTGCAATGCCAAGACACGCTCTCTACGGCCGTGCTGTCTTTTTTCTATGAGAAAAAAGCTTAGGTATCAAAAAAAAACGTTTCTTTTCACAAAAACATTTCTAAATCCAACACTGTGATGTTTTATTTTCACTTGATGAAGGCCCGCATCGTTCTAACTGGGTAATGAGTACGACCGCGCGGTAATGACGAGGTGAAACATTTGAATGCTGGGTTTATTAACACATGCCAGTAAACAGAGGCCTGTGATATTATACTGGCTAGTGACACGTGTTCACCGCAGTAAAGTTGGTTTAATTCTATTTTAGATGGCCTGTCTGTCCTTTTATCAACTAAAAATATGATAGGTGGAAAATGAGAAAATTAACAAACCCTGAAGAGAAAGTACCACCATATCACCATACTGAGATATACCTACTAATAATTCAAACTGCTGATCGAGAAGAAGACAATCTACTAGATAATTAGATATTTAGGGCGTGGTATGAAATGTCCATGAATTAACAAAAAAATAGTTTTTAAGTACGATGGCCAGTCAATAGCCATGAACCTAGGATTTCGATTTACTACATTAACTACACGGGATAGTACCTAGGTTGTGCCTACTATTTGGTATTAGGTACCACTACTAACAAGAACAATTAATATTATCAAACTCTTGGGTGTCTTTGCCCGAAAATATATCAACAAAGTAAGCAGGTTTCATTAGTGTCAAAGTTGGAGTTCATTGTACGCTCAAAAGTAGCTTTGTTAAATGAGAAACATCGCTCGTTCAAGTAAGTAAACAAAGGGACCTAATCCATATGAAGAGTTCCAAGTACCATTTCAGTTTCCGTGCTGATTTGGCCGCGCGCCAAACAAAACATTTTTTAAACAATACCACCTACAATGGCGAAATCACTCAACGCTCACGTCAATTTGCTCCAGGCTTTGATAAAATGTACCTATTCACTCGCTTGTACGCCCCACACGTGGGTGTACTGAGGATAATTTGGGGCAATAAACCCCCGCGCTTTGGGAAATCGTTTGATACTCAATATTGGAAACGACGGACAATAAAATGATGAATGAATTTATCGTGTTTCATTTGGTTTGAGAAACGAACAATTATTTTTTATGACGAACAGTTGTAGCAATTCTGTTGTTTCATTTTCCTAACCTAACATAATTTGTCAGAACTAATGGTTGCCGTTACTTTCTCATAACTGAAACGACAAAGTCGGCCGGGAGGCGGGGATTATAATGATGTCAAATTAGTTTAGGAAATGCAACAACAGAATAGGGGTCAAGTGGCAACTTTTCTCGTCAAGTTGACGTTGTAAGTAAGACTTATAATTAATCAGGGCTTTTACATCCAATGTGGATGATTTATACAGCGTCCGAGCCACTTTTAACCCAGGCCTCTAGAAACAGGACGCTGCAGTGCCTGGGACATAGTTTTAGATGGAGTAGGCTTGTCCATGTCCAGCGCCTATACTATCCTCTCAGCCTAGTCAGCCTTATCCAATTAAAGTCAAGGTCAATACGTAAAGTAGTTTAAAAAGTCCCAAGAACTTAGTCCGCGTCTGTCCCGTGAACAATTTTCTTCTACAGTGTAAATATTTTATTAGCGTAATGAAGTCGGTTACAGCTGAAATTGTAATACAACCAACACGTTTGATGAAATACATAATTAAACACTCACAGAAGTAGCGAACACGTAATTAATAACCTTTTTATTCAAAATTTCACTTTATATTTACTTAAACACTAGGGGCAGCTTGCACCAGAATCGCTAAACGCGTTTAACTATTAAATAGTATTTAGCGAGTTGTCAAGTCATACAAATACGTCAGATTTAAATCTATTTAGCTGTTAAACACGTTTAGTGATTCTGGTGCAAGCCACCCTAGGTTTATTATACCTAGCTGAAATCGGTCGGTAATGAGATAATTTTTAAATTCTGAAACTTTTTTATGACTAGACACATTACAGTGGACATGCTTAAAGGTAATGTATTCTTAGAGGCAGTCGTTATCACGTGTGAAAAAAAACAATGAGCAAGTGTTCAGCATGAAAAAGTTTGATGGCATTTTATCGAAAACATTTTTTTAACTTTTTTTACATGTAGACCGCGTTTGACCACGATCTCACGACTTTTCCACAGATAATAAAATACTATCCTATTCTTAGTGTATCATAATTGCTATCGATTCTGTTGTCGCATTTTTCTGAACTAACCTAATTTGACAGCACTAAAAATGTTGCCGTCCCTTTCTCATAAACTGAAACGACAAAGACAGCTATAATTTTAGCGCTGTCAAATTAGGTTAGTTTAGAAAAATGCAACAACAGAATCGATAGCATTGTATACGAAATGTGTATGAAAAGTCGCTACAGAAAGTCAGGTCGGAAATAAAATAGTTTCAACTGGCCACAGTTCACAATCTCGTATAATAAGAGGCATTTCTCATTTTCTTGCGTCGAAACAAGCCCACTTAGTTTCTTCAGCCTTTGTTGGCGAGGGTAGTTTGAAGCGATTAGTGTAAGCTAGTTCGGACTTACAGACATTTTTATTACAACTTTTATGTTGAGAAAAATAAGTCTACTGGACAAAATTTTCTGGTGCGAGAAATTACATCGAACTACGTGTGAGTAGATACGAGTAGTAGGTACCTATCTTATAATAGAGTCTCACAAACCGGAAGATGTGCTAATTGTAAGTAGCAACAAACACTTTATACACCAAAACTTGTACTAGGCCCTCTGAAGCAAGCAACGTGACGTCGTCCTCGTGTCAAAGTATGTTTTATTGGCGCTGCTAATCCCGTTCGCTCATTTTATCCTGTAGATCTTATTAATTATTCGGGATAAAAAATAGCCCTAAGTTCATCCAGGTTACGAGCTTTATATATTCCAAGTTTCATCCAAGTTGGTTCAGTAGTTTCGACGTAATTGAAACGCAAACACCTAAACTTTCACGTTTATAATATGGATTTGTATCCATTATTTACGAGTAGGTATTAAATGTTATTTATGCGTATTGAAAACAAATAATTTTCTTGTCATTACCAAACGTTTTTAAGCCCCAGGCCAGGCTAAAACATAATCTTAAATACCGATCTCAAAATTTACATAAACGATACTGTAAATTACCACAGCTCACAAGAATAACAGCTGCGTAACTTAACTTGAATCTTGTGTAAGATTGAATAATATTCCTCGATGATGGACCCTTTATTTCATCGAGTCAGAGCTGCAATTACACAGAAAGCAGATTTCAGGTGCCAGCGCTTACCAGTAGGATTAAAAACGCATTAGAGCGTTGCCGGAGTTTAACTATAATAATGGAACAAGCCGATGGCCCACCTGATGTTAAGTGGTAACCACTGCTTATAACAATACATTGCCTCACTGAGCATGCCCACTGAGGATGTGCCTTGTAATGCATTGTACTGCGCCCAACACTCTGAGACGTCAAGGTCTCATGTGCCTGTAATTACGCCGGCACCCATTCCCTTCAAACCGGAACACAGCAATGCGAGCATCACTGTGCCAAGCACGAAATAAGTATGGTGGTAGTACTTTCCCGGACGAGATCTCTACTACTACTAAAGCTACTCCAGCCCATCAAAACAAAACAAACGCTGTTGTATCTATCTCTATCTATCTGTCTCTATCTCTATCTATCTCTATTTATATAAAGTTTGAATTATAAACGTAAATGAACCAGAGGGGTAATCACGAACAAATCTGACAGTCGCCGCGTTACGTAAATCTAACGTGTTCGAGTCATAATTCGCGTCAATGCCAGCTCCACTGCCAAACGTTGCAGCGTCACCGCGCAGTGTATCTCAGATACGGTACCGTTACGATACGTTTACGATTGTCACATTTATTCGTGATCAAGGCTCAGTTAGCAGCGAGTTGTGGTCTGACCGTCAGCCGGATAGGGTGACCTATCAGCCATCAATCTTCACCCAGAAGGTCGAGGTGGCGTTCAAATCGTTCGTCAAATTGCTCGTACAAGCCTGTTCACGGTTCTATTACGTAGGTATAGTCTGATCAAGCTAAGATTGCAATTAATAAAATGGGTAATTCCAAAAAGGTTTGTATTACAAAGTAACTTTTGTAGATATTTTATAGTGATGTTGCCCACTAGGCTCTGACATAATACCAGTGTTGCACTGTTACCCTTCGGTCACGTCACAGTGCACGTATGCTGAGTCAGGGACCTAATTAACCCATAATTATTTATATTTTCTTTCTTTCTTTCTTTCTATATACGGTTTTCCGTACGTTGATCAAACTTCTGATCAACTAACCAGCCTGTCAAGTTAGCAGGATTTCCATTGATTGAGTTTATAAAAAAAATCATCAAGTAGTTTCACGTCAGTGATTCAAACACCTATCAACACCATAAAATTGCTGTTAATAGGTGTTTGTGCATTTCATTTTTTGACATTAGAATGAGTTAACTTTTGACTTGATCACCGTTTCCGAAACCGGTCGATAGGTTGTCTAATTATTTTCGTTGTACAGACATTGAGCTTGTAAATGTGGTTAGGTAGAAACAGGCGGCGGCGTTTTCTTCTAAACAGTGCAAGCTTGGCGTGTTTGGACTCTAGGTGCTTAGTTAACCCGATAGGTTTTGAGATTGACAGCTGTTTATTGGACCATTGAAAACTCACCAATTCGTTTGCGTCGTTTTACAAAAAACCAATAAGTGGTAACCCGGTGGTGAGTTGGTGACCGTTAAACATAGTGATGGATTTGAAGTATTTACCGAAGGATCTCAAGTCTACATACCTGATATGTAGACTTGAGGTCCTGTGACTTGAGAGCTGTTTATGCTCAGTGAGTGGGGCCTGGTGACCCGTTATACAGATTCTTACGAAACTACCGGCCGGTTTCTGAAAGCTCGATCAAAATTGATCGGCTGTCAAGTCACTTGCTATCTCTATCTAATTTGAAGTAAAAGCTGAAATAGCAAGTAACTTGATAGCCGATTAGTTTTGATCGAGCTCTCAGAAACCGGCCGTACATCAGGCTCTTTTCTCTCGCAAAGTTAGTGTCTAACTTGTAATTGTTTGTATTGGAATGAATAATTGTGTTTACTTTGTGTAAGAAAATAATACATTACTATTATATTACATTAAACAGTTATTACTGCTATTTTTTTTTTATTAAAAACTCGCGAATGTTAGATGTTCCTTGAAAAAATTTTCATGATTATGCACATCTAGAAAATCATTATTAAAATATTTTATGATTATATCTAGACAAATATTTACAGCTGTTATCGGCAAATGTGAAAATAAGTTTGATCTACTTACAAATTGAAAATACATCAATTTAATCCAAATAACCGAATCTCAACGTCGATCGCCAAAACATAGAATGAAAAACAAACCGCACAACTGAAAACTTAAAAATTGTTTGAGCTAAATAGACTCGAAAATTATACCTAGTTTGTATGTGGTTCAGCATTTCAATTCAATGCAGCCAGCTCAGCGTCTTGGCGACGTTTCCGATTAGCAGCGATTTGGATCAGTTGAAGCCACTTGGAGCTTAACTACTACCAGATTGTTTGCAACTGTCTCTAGATAGCAACTGCTCTATTTGTAATGTTTTGTAATGCAACTGACAGACTATATATCTTTTTACAGAAAATGTCTGAATAATAAAACAGTACTTATCACTAATATTTTATTTCGAATAACTTATATTTCTTTCGGATTATTTCGTTCGTGCATATGGATGGCATATTTTTTCCAGTTATTTTTATTTATTAACCAAACTACAGAACCGATTTTGATGAAAATGGAATCAGCCCAACCTGGAAATACATACTTCCTTTCAGATAAAGAATTTTTCGAATTGGTTTTGAAATGACAGAGTCTTGAGGTACCTAACAAACCGAATTGAGAACCTCCTCTTTTTTTGTTTAAGTATCTTATGTTTAATGAAATAAAAAATATGTCTATATTCTGAAAACGCGAAACCGGATAAGCTGGTTAATTTAATGTCGCCATTGTAGCTACACGCTGTATACCTAGGTATCTAGTTAGAAATAAATTGATCATGCTACGAAGACGCGCAGTTGGTTGTTTCAAAATTAACCTTTTAGGGCGGCTTGCACCAGAATCGCTAAACGCGGTTAACTCTTAAATAGTATTTAGCGAGTTGTCAAGTCATACAAATACGTCAGATTTAAATCGATTTAGCTGTTAAATACTCCTTTGTTATTCCTATTACCTGCTGTCACCACTCACCACCTAGTACCTACCTACCAATTTATTAAACCTACTACCTACTTATTAAACTTAGTTTTCCTACCCCAGACTTGTAAGAAATACCAACTTACTTACACAATTAGGTTGCTCATCGTCCGTGGAGTCACTCTGGGTTGCATCTGAAAACCAGCGTCACTTCACGATCTGAAGTGGCATCAAGCTGAGATGCAGCCCGTTTTGACTCCCGCGCACACCGGCACAATGACGATTACACCGTGCACCCCATCTTGCCCACACGGTTGCTGGTGGTTGCCTGCCTCAGGTGCACGTAACCACCACTACCTTAGTTAGTTTTGTAAGTTAGTTATTATATTGTTAGTGTGTCAGTGTATTGTTAGTGTGTTAGTTTGTTAGTTTATTGTTAGTGTATATTGTTGTGCTGTTGTGTGTGTGTGTTGTCAGAATAAATGTTTTTCTTTCTTTCTTTCTTTCTTTCTAAATACGTTTAGTGATTCTGGTGCAAGACGCCCTAAATCTGACATATTTATATGACTTGACAACTCGCTAAATACTATTTAAGAGATAAACGCGTTTAGCGATTCTGGTGCAAGTCGCCCTTAATGTTATGAATAAATAACATTTCACTTTGAATAACTAAGGGCCAACGCACATCTATCGACAAAACTGTTTTGTCGCGTACTTAGTGACGTGAAAATAAATTTTCTGTTATAACGAAAACAGCATATGATGAATGCTTCCTCGTCATATGCTGTTTTCGTTGTAACGAAACTCACATCAATTGACACGACAGTCTTTTCTTACGTTTTTTTATTAATAGGTTCGCAAACCAGCCGTTAAAACAATTTCATTAATTAATTAAATTGGCCGAGCGGCCTTCAAAAGCAAACATGCATGCATAAAATTATGTTTAAGTACCTATCTATTATAGCATTGTTTAGTACCTACCTATTAAACATTGCTTTATACGCATATACCTAGAGAATGAACTGTGCTTTTTTAATAAATAAGAATATAAAGTAATTATGTAGTGTACTTAATAATGTTATTAAGTACTTACGATGATTCTCATTAAATAAGCAAGTAACGAAAACAGCAAATAAAAAGAAGCATATCGTAACTAAAAAAGTTTTACTGAGAAGTTTCACATCACTAACTGTTCGACAAGACGTTTTGTCTTTGGTTTGCGTTCTCCCTAAAGTGGGGATCGTACCACTAGCTATCTACAGGTTGTCCTAGAACTAGTATGTTAAGCCCGAAGAGGGTGATTCAGACCATGAAAAAAACGGGTGAACTCTGAATTTATTTTTAAATCCATATTTGACTTTTATTTTTTAATAAATCCATAGTTAAAATTGACAACCCTAATTTGTTAATACGTACGTTTCCTACATACCTACATAAGTCCCGTATTTTACGTATTACAATACCTACAATACGTAATTTGAAGAAACTTGGCTGCACATTTCCAATGAACATCATTGAATTCACGAAAATCGTAAAACATTTTGTTATCACCAGACATACACAGTCGCCGCGTTACGTAAACCTAACGTATTCGAATCATATTGCGCTTCGACGCCAGCTCGACTGCAAACGTTGTAAGCGTCACGGCGCTGTAGATATCTTGGAAACGCAAGCGTTACGATACGTTTACGATTGTCACATACATTCGTGATCAAGGCGTTCCGGGACATCCCGTATAAGATTTTACGAAGCCTGTGGATAATGAGGTTCGAATGTAAGTTTTCCTCTTTTGAAAGTCTCTGTGGGAAATATCAAACGGTTGGCGGTCAAAGCGGTCTCGCAGGTGGCACTGGCTCATTACACGCCCCCCCACCCCCCATGGCGAGGGGGGATGACGTCACGTGTCGCAGTGCTGTTGCCGAGTTTGCTGTGTGTTGGTAAATATTTGTCTTTTTAACTTTTATGTAGGTAACAGCATCCAGAAACTTATACTTATAATAGAAAACATTTTATTTGTGTGCATAAAAGTTAAATGAGTCAAACAATTTGGTTTATGGATAGTTAAACCACAGATAATAATATGTAAAGATCAGTTAACAGTGTTACTACCTTGCTATTTGCTTCATAAAAACGCAGTGTTGCTGTCTAAAACCAGTAAATCTTTTGAAAGAATTGTCAAACAAGGAGGTAATGTCGCCAGCCTTTTGGGCACACTGCCTTCATAAACAATAAATATCTTCATCTTTATCTTTATCTTTCAGTCGGTGATTTGAACTTTATTTTCAACCTGCAACTATACCTAGTTGCAGGTTGAAAATAGAGTTACTAACGGGTAGAAATCAGAGTTCATTTCAATAAAATTTAGGTAAGATTATTTAATGTAGTTAGTTGCATATAAATATTATGTTTTTATGTATCTGTTCATAAATTTAAAAAATCTTTTATAAATATTTGCGACGTTTATACATTTAAGAAGTTCTATATTGGCGGGAGGTATAGAAATCTATTTTGTCTCAAAACCCGGTATTTTACAAGATAGATAGATAGAAAACTCTTTATTGTACTGCACCGGATATTAGATATTAGACATAGTACAATGGGCGGCCTTATCGCTACAAGCAGTGGATACAAATTGCCATGATCGTAAATTTTGATAAGAGAAAATTATTTCCTGGGGTAGCTATAATTGAAAGTCTCACCTTTATAACAGAATATAAATGAGTAAGTACTACATTTAATACAAATGGATTGAGTAATAAAATGCTTTTACTACACGATTGCAATTTAACACTAGAGCTGCATTTTGACCAACAAATTGAGGTTCAATTTCCTCCGCCCAGCTCCATAAATTTGTAGCAGTCAGCGCTCAACTGAAGTTGAGTCTGAAATATTTGTACCAAGCGGTTTGCACCAGGCTGTCTGGTCAGAATTTATGATGAAAATGAACGGAAATTCCATGATGCCTTAGGCACTAGCCACATACATGCATCTTTAGGTACCTCTCATCGATGGTATGGCTCGACACAATTGAATTATTCCTTTCATTGCGATACCAAAATATTATCCGTTGCTAAATAAATTGTAGCTCTGCATGGAGCAATTCCAATAACTCGTGTAGATGTGGACTGAAAACGGCAAAATACCTACATGGCAACCACTAGTCGCCAGCGAATCCAGTAATGGTAATTTTTTATATATTTTGTATATTACATAATGGCCACCGCCGCCGCCCCACGTAAATTACATTTATTTATATGTACGACCTTTTATGGCGTAACTGGCTATTATATTCAATAATATTTTTAAGAATTATTTTATAATTAGTTTGTAGCGTAGGCCCTCGTCGCACTTCGGTTGTAGCGCTGGCTACGCGAGCTCTACGCTTATCTACCGCATCTGTGTAACTGAGCCTTTACATACTAGGGTCTATTTTTACAGTTATTTCATAAGCAGTAAAATAAAGAGTTTTCTTATATAAGATGATCAGTTTTACGGTGCGAAAAGAAAGTGATGAGCTCTACATATTCGCTTTTCGCTTACTCGGGAAAGTGTAAGTAAAAATATTCATGCTCACGTATTTTCTACGCCAAAGATGCTAGTAGAGATATGCTAATTTGAATACTGTGTACGTGTATTTTTTAAAATTTTATAATTAAAACTATCCTTTAGAAGAAATACTTTATTAGACGTAGTCAGTCAGTCACAAGCTTTATGATGTTATTTCAAGATAATAATAAAATTAGATCATATTTTATCACAAAAAAAATTACGACTAATACAGTATTTACAATATTTATAATTTACAAAATACACATGAAACAGTTGAGCTATCTTCAAATTAGTAAAAGTAGCTAGCTAGGTATATTAAAAACAAGGTCTAGGTAAATTACAATTTGCATTGATTAACCCTTATTGGTTAGGGGTTAGACATTATGACCTTTTAATAAATATAAAGAAGCAAGTTTATATAAAAAATTGTAGATGGGTACCTAAAAATAATACGTAAGCGTCCGAAATGTTAGTACTTAATTAATATTCCGGTCTTGCTTTTCAAAGACGGAAGTATCCCAAAATGGTTCAAACAATATTATCAAACTTATAGATTTTTTTGCGGAAAACTGTAAACAAATTCAGCGCATAAATTTCCGAAGCCTGTAGGAAGCATCACAATAGCTATAACCAGGTCCAATAATCGTAAATACAAGGATATAACTCAAAATGCTCCAGGATATGTTACGACCGGTAACATACGACTTTGTGACGTTTTTATGTTAGCTGGACAGCTTTATGTTTTTTTTTCTATAGGCTTATCTGCTTATTGTAAAGTGCGATGCTGCATCTTTTTAATAATATATTGTAGTTATATCTGCACTTTGAATATTTATATATTGTTGGAATAGAATGCAGAATACCGAAACAAGAAAATCCGTTTTACCTAAAGTTTACAAAAGATGTACTTATCTAAATCAATATAGACAGAATGAAAGATTTAAATAACAAAAACTAACAGGACTACGAGAAATAATATGACTCGTGGTCCTATCAATAGGACAAAATAATAGGAGCACATGAAAAATCTAGAAAATATAAGGATATCCGTAAGAAAAAAATATTGTGATTCAAATACCAACCAAATACATACAAGAATACTTACACCTTCGATCAACTGGTTCCGTCAATTAGTTCTATAAAAAAATACGCGAGAAAAATACTCAACGTATTCTAAAATAGTATATACTGGGATTCATCTAAATAAACAATTCATCGATTTATTTTCATCGAGTGTATAGTCTGTGTAATAATTTATTTTTGAATACAGCAACCATAACCCACATGCAGGAATGAAAATACAATTCGGCAAGATAGTCCCACTAAATGCCATGTTCAGATGTGTTGGACTTTCTCGTCGAAATACTCCCGCAGGCCCCAGGGGAATGCTACAATACCGCAATGCACTCTGCGATGGAAATCTACCAATTTACTTCGAAAATGGCAGTGCTATGAGTTGTACTTAGCTTAGACCCCATAGTACATAGTACGGCATGTTTTATTTCGTGTGAAATGCGTTCCAACTCCGAACATCAAGGCCGTGGGTTTGAAGTTCTAATGAAACGCATATAAAACAAAAGGAGAAAGCGTGCTGATATGGGGTCGAAGCCCACGCTAATGGGGTCATGGTGCACTCAAGTGCAGTAATAAAACCTATAAAACGGCTATTAGCCGTGCAATAATTTGACGTTAAAATGTTGCGTGCAAAAAAGCTTATTTAAGTTTGTTTAGGTTGACGGCAGAATAAAATAAAACGTGTTTATTGTGACATACGTGTATTTCTTGTGAACGCTAGCACCTACGCTATTCCACGAGGAGCATATAAAACAATGTATATTTGTGAAAAATATTAGTAAAACAACACAAAATCACAAAATACTACTGCTGATTGGTAAGTAGCAGGTAAATACAGTGAAATTAAGGAGTTCACCCTTAATGTAAATCCGTTTTTGGCTATCAGCCCCCGTATGCCAATCTTTTGCTGTCAAGTTATATTTCACTGCCCAGTGTAATTTCTTCAGGTCATTCATTCTTTTTAGACACTGGACAGCAAAATATGCGTGAAAACACATCAAATGACGTCATAATGTCGGGTTAGTCTCAAAATCCCCTTTGAGTTTTTCCCTTTAAGGGGATTTTGAGACTTTAAGTCTCAAAAACCCCTTTATTTCAAAATTTTTGAATAAAGGGGATCTTGAGACTAAAAGTCTCAAAATCCCCTTTGGGTAAAATTACACCGAAATAGTCGTATCTTAATTTTACTTTACCTACCTACTTTTTGAATTAAATACCTAGTCCACTGCTACTGAACTATCCATTTCAATGATCAAAATATTTTTTTTAGCAGTACCTACATAAAAATGGAACCTTAACCTCACCCTCCAGCATAGGTACTACTTGTCTTATAAATTATCAACCTAGTTAGCATGGAGTTCCGGAACAAAATGTATCTACTTAACTAGCATTCATAAAAATTAAGTTTTGTATTGATTTGGAGGAAATTTTAATAAAAGTACTAGGGTAGTAGAATAAAGTAAGATGTGGTTCTAATTAAAACTCACCTTTTGCAATCTATCTTTTCATTATTATTAGTAGTCCTTCCTGTTGGATAGTATTTCGCTTTCTTGTACTTAAGTACCTACCTAACTTTTGGCTTACCTCTTGACTAGTTCTGCTCTCCTGGTACTTTTCACAAAATCAACTGAATTATTTATTTCTTGACTGGTGGGTTAGTTGTGGTCTTAGTGTGACAATACATTTTAGTACCACTACGGGTCACATTCAAAATGAGGTTTTTTATATGAGATTTTTATTCTGACTCCGGAAAGGAGATTAATTTCGTATTAAATATTTAACTGATGCAACTTCACAATACTAATACAGGTATGCATTATTTATAGCTGAAACTGTAACTAAAAACAAGATAAATATCTATTTAGGGTCCAAATGTTACGGAACGTGTGCGAGATTTTACGTTTTCTAACATAAGTCAGCTTATAATTACGACTAATACAGTATTTACAATATTTATAATATTTACAAAATACACATGAAACAGTTACAAACGATTTATAGATAGCTCAACTGATCCAAACTAGTACCAATCGGAACCGTGCCCAAGACTTTGGCTGTATTGCCGCGCTGAATAGCTTATTATACAGAGTGAAAAACAAATTTGTCCCAGATGTTTAGAAATAGTAAAATCACACACACGTTTCGTGATATTTGGACCCTAAATATATTTTTATCTTTATAGCACACTAGCAGTTACCCGCGACTTCGTACGCGTCTACAGTTTCCATGTTATCTGTGCGTGTACCGAGTGGATACTTCTTTGAGAAACTTGACATTACACCTCATTACACCGAAGTCGTACTGAAATGTCAAACGCTAGTCGTTAGACCAAAGAGGTAGTACTACGCCCTGTCAAACTGACGTGACATGACAATGAAATCCTCTTGCCAATTGGCGCTGCTAATCCTTTTCGTTCATTTTATCCTATAGATCCTGTTAATTTTTCGAGATCAAAAGTAGCCTATGTGTCAATCCAGGTTACGAACTATATATATGCCAACTTTCATCCAAGTTGGTTCAGTAGTTTAGACGTGATTGAAACACAAACATCCAAACATCTAGACATCCAAACATCTAAACTTTCGCATTTATAATATTAGTAGGATTTATTTGTACCAAAATTCACTTTCACATCAAGACCACAACCAGTTAAGAAATAAAAACTAATATAGTCAAAACACAAATATAAGATAACTCTTCTCGGATCAATTGAGATAGTTTTGTGAAAAGTACCAGGAGAGCAGAACCAGTCAAGTGGTAGATTAATCCTACTAATATTATAAATGCGAAAGTTTAGATTTTTAGATGTTTGTGTTTCAATCACGTCAAACCTACTGAACCAACTTGGATGAAACTTGGCATATATGTAGTTCGTAGCCTGGATTGACACATAGGCTACTTTTGATCTCGAAAAATTAACAGGATCTATAGGATAAAATGAACGAAAAGGATTAGCAGCGCCAATTGGCAAGAGGATTTCATTGTCATGTCATGTCACGTCAGTTTGACAGGGCGTAGTACTACCTCTTTGGTCTAACAACTAGCGTTTGACATTTCAGTACGAGTGCGGTGTAATGTCAAGTTTCTCAATGTATCCGCTCGGTACACGCACAGATAATATGATGTACACGGAAACGGTACTCGCGTACGAATTTGCGGGCAACTGCTAGTTGCTAATAAGTACAAAACCAAGAAAGCAAAATACTATCCAACAGAATGAGCCCATCCTGTTGGATAGTATTTTGCTTTCTTGGTTTATTATTTATTACATTTAATAAATAGCTTTATTAGTAGCCACTAATAATAATGAAAAGATAGATTGCACAATGTTAGTTTTAACAATTAGAACCACCTCTTACTTTATTCTACTACCCTAGTACTTTTATTAAAATTTCCTCCAAATCAAGCCAAATCTTCATTTTTATGAATGCTAGTTTAGGTAGGTACAATCTTATAGGTTCCGGAACTCCATGCTATTACGGTGTAAATTTGCCAAAGGGGATTTTGAGACTTTTAGTCTCAAGATCCCCTTGATTCAAAAATTTTGAAATAAAGGGGATTTTGAGACTAAAAGTCTCAAAATCCCCTTAAAGGGAAAAACTCAAAGGGGATTTTGAGACTAACCCATAATGTCACTATTTAGTCACAGAATAACTATGAGTTAGTATGAACTGACCATGATTTAAAACTTTGCAGTTCAACTCTGCAGTTCAACTTTGATTGGCATACCCCTGCTGCATAATACTGCATAAACAACAATCTCACATAAAATGATACCTACATAAAAACTTTGGCTCAGAGCGATAAATATATAATTTAAACTTACCATTTCGTCTCATTTTATAAAACATTGCTTAATTAACTATATACCGGCTTGTGACTACTATGTTACAGGTTTCTCAGTAAGATAAATTGTATTTAAGTTGCGAGACAGTTTAATTAAAGACGTATTCATTCTGAAATATCGTTTTCAAGTTAGCAATTGCAGTTGGACTGACGGTGTCTTAAGGTGAAACTTTTCAGTTTGAGATAATAACAACCGAAGTTTTTCATTATTTCTGCGTTTCCCGAATAATAGGATTGTGAAACTATATATTACGACATTCGTAAACCATTTTGTACAACCTAGTGCTTAAAAAACAATTGTTCATATATCCATCTTGATACAAATACAAATAAATAATAATCATTTTAAAAAAACTTTTTGTAATTCATCATAAGTCGAAGTTTGCTCAACACTATTGTAGGAAATCCTTTACGAATGTAGCAAATGAGTTACGACGGTCACTGATGTGATATGAGTTACTTACTTACTATTCGGGATCATAAATATTTTTTTTTATTAATTTTGCGTCATACTGAAACGATTCAACTTAAGTGAAAGTTCTCACGGGTATTCTGGACTTCGTGTTGTTCCACTCCACTAATTGATGCCACCACACCACGCCTTAAATGGATGGGTGCACAGAGACAGTAGCTTTAGTACCGAAGTTTATAATAATTCCCTGTTATTTTCATAAGGAATTTTATCATTGTCACTTGAGTGTCTACAAAAAGGATTGCAATCAATTTTCAGTGTTAAACCTCGTGGAACATCAATAGATGAGTATAACTAGTAGTCCCTCTGAAGTATTTTTCGGTCTAATTGGAGGTAACCTTATTTTTCCGCACAACTATACATGCGCAACTGTTTATTGCGCCTAACTTCAGACGAATAGTCTCTGGTTGCATGGAACTGGCACCTAGAATCACCTAGTTATATAAGACGATTTTAAATGATCCTTGTGATTTTATTAAATGAAAGAGTCAGCTGCATCTGAATCGGACTTTGATTTTTTCGGCATTTAAAAAAGTACGTACTAAGAAATTTTTTATTTATAAAAGTGTTTGACCTATTATTTCACTAAAATCTACATAAACGTACTCTCTGGCCAGTATAAGAATTGATAATGCACCGCAGAAGCACAGTTTCAACTTCAGTATTGTCAAGGGACCTATAAATACTAATATTAAAAGACTAGGCACACTTTTAAATTTTTCTACTGGGATTTGACTATTTTTACAGTAGGTAGGAGAACTCGCTAAAGGTGGAAGGACATGTAGCTACGGTCGTGTGAGTTTTTACACTTTAAACAATTACTGGTAAACAAAAAAAATCAGTGCTGAATCTTTTTTAATGAGAGGTGGGTTGTGTATCATAATAAATATTCATGGACATTTCACAAGACGTCCTCTAGTCCCAAACTAAGCAAAGTTTGTGATATGGGAACTGATAGAATACTTACATTTTTTTTTATGTAAATACATACTTATAATACGTAGTAACACCCAGACATAGAACAAACATCTATGTTTGCCACACACAAGTGTTTGTTCTTGGTGGGGTTAGAACCCACAACCCACAGCACGGAAGGCAGAGCTATTACCGACTGAGCTGTGACCACTGTATAAAAATATAGAGTTAAAAATTATTTATAAAGCCACGTTTTACCCACAAGACCTAAAATGAAAATTAATAAGTATATTTTCACGATGTAAAACCGAAGCGGGGCCGCGAGCAATCCCTCGGGTTACACCGACACTGTTTTAAGGCTTTTTAAAGAATTAGTTTTCTGACATATTCACTTATTAAACTTCCAAATTTTAGCAGTTACTCGAGAATTAAAAAAAACTTACTGTATCTACTGGCGAGCGAAGAATCTGGGTTAGGTAAACATGTTATGAACAAAAGGATTTTCATACAAATAAAATCAAAAACTGTTATTGATTTCGAAACACATTTTGACTCATGGTATTAGTACCAACATAAGCATAGACTTGAATACGTAATACCGTGTTTTTATTTTGCATTAAGAAGACTTATATTTGATTCGATCTAAAACCATCAATCACATAAACAAAACATTTCATTGAATATGCCAAACAAAAGAAAAATAAGCAGGGGTATTCCAATCTCAGTTGAACTGCAAAGTTTTAAATCATGGTAAGTTCATACTAACTCATAGTTACTCTGTGACTAAATTGTGACATTATGATGTCATTTAATTTGTTTTCGCGCATATTTTGCTGTCAAGTGTCTAAAAAGAATGATCACGTGGTACAAAGTTGTACCACGTGACCTGAAGAAATTACACTGGGGAGTGAAATATAACTTGACAGCAAAAGATTGGAATACGGGGGCAGAATCTGCAGTGTCTTCAATATTCTGAGGTAGCCGCTAATTCTTTCGCCGCCATAATCATTTTTTAGTATAAAAAAATGTGTATATTCTCCATTGACCTTGAGCTCAAGGGTCATTGCCACATCCAGCATTGCAGATCTATCTGGTCTGCACAACCTACATCGCATGAAAAATGCATGTCTTTTAACGCTCTTGCATGTGAGTTAATACTTATTACCTTCACATGGACAATCCTACAGCTCTCTTTGCGAGTTTTTTTTAACTTAGCTAGAGGGGCCTATTCAATGTTTTATCAAAGTCGGTTCATAATGAAGTGTGTTGAAAAAATATATGTAGGTAAGTAAGGGAAGAAATTGAAGTCATGATATCGACAAAATTGAAAATACCACCAGCTAGGTAACTAACTAGTCGTGCTAGCCGTACCTACAACAGAACAATAAACAATGCCCGACCTAAATCGGACTTTTTATTCAGAACAGCTAATTTTACACAATAGCCGTAGTATTTATTATGAATTTCAATTTTCGAAGCATGTTTTTACATCTTTAAATGTTCAGTTGTAGATTACATAAACACACCACCAACAATTGATATTGTTGTAAATTATTCACTAAACTCTATTTTTGTAAAATATTAATGCAAACTAGTTCATTATCAAATCATATGCCACGAAAATATGTTGGTGAAAACGTTTTCATTAAAACAGCCACAAGAACTCCAATAAGAGCCAAAAATCTTTTTGGAAACGTTTTGGATCTACATTCATTATGCGAACTGTCAAGGAATGAAACTCGTTGCAGTCTTCTGTCTTCCTGAGAAATGTAATCTGGGTCTTTTTAAGGCAAGAGTGAATAGGTATCTTCTAGACTGCCCTACTCCATCGTCGGCCTCATCGTTACTTACCATCAGGTGAGATTGTGGCCAAAAGACATTCTATATTATATAAAAAAAATGTATATGTTTATTCCCGTAATTTTGTGAACTGGCGCCCAACACGGGACATATTCCAACACTCTTAATTCACATGTTGGTTCAATAAAACATTTGCTCATTAAACGTCGCTACCGCTCGTGTTCCTCTCATACGACATGATGTTGAAAATCGGATTACTCCCCGATACATCTGTTATTTGGTAACCAAATAAAAACGAGCCAAATTAGGCCCATCGACATGAAACAGCCGCAATGAAAACAAATGAAGCAATATCCTGCAACACAAAGCTTTCAAACTAGCTTTTTTTAAAACCGGGATTGGCAAATTGGTTTCGTGGAGCAGCCGATAATAATTGAGGGAATTTGAGGGTACTTTTAGTGAAGTACGGGTCATTCGGTTATGGCGGTCACGCGAGGCGGACGTGTCAGAGCGCGGGATTTATTATTTTTTCACGTGCAGTTTAACTTTTATGACGTCTTGATGTCTTGGCTTTTGTAGACGCAAATCGTTTGGTGTTTTATACAGAACTAATGGTTTATTTAACTGTTATTTCATTCAGTTTTATTCTAGAGCGTTATTGTAGTGTAAATAGGTAAAGTATGAGTAGGTTAGGAAGATTGATTTAACTTTCTATGTAGAGCTATTAATCTCTTGATAGTCCAAATCATTTGGGGTTAACTTCAACAAGTGTGTTGTGAACTTTAATTAAAAATAGTATTGTGGTCCCTCGCAAACGTCCAAACTTACACCCACGCACAAAACTGTCTAATTTAGGAATTATTCCGGGTATTTCGGGTAAATTGCGTGTTTGAGCAACCACAGGTACTATCACGTTGATTTCAAATTAATTTCTGTACGCGAATCCACATCGAATTGAATCTAATTATCCCACGTTCAATTACGTAGATAATTTAGTTTCAACTTGACATCGAAATGTGTACTTAATCCAAGTTAATATTACTTAAACAATCGCTAAAAGACAATAGATAAGTCACGTGATTCTCTAGCTATTGTGGTATGACAACTTTCTTCGTCGGTTTTATTAGTAAAAAATCTTTTAAACAATATTTAACAGTCCTATTCTATCCTATCCTACTAATATTATAAATGCGAAAGTTTAGATGTTTGGATGTTTGTATTTCAATCACGTCTAAACTACTGAACCAACTTGGATGAAACTTGGCATATATATAGTTCGTAACCTGGATTGACACATAGGCTACTTTTCATCCCGAATAATTAACAGGATCTACAGGATAAAATGAACGAAAAGGATTAGCAGCGCCAATTGGCAAGAGGATTTCATTGTCATGTCATGTCACGTCAGATTGACAGGCGTAGTACTACATCTTTGGTCTAACGACTAGCGTTTGACATTCCAGTACGAGTTCGGTGTAATGAGGTGTAATGTCTCAAATAAGTTTCTCAAAGTATCCGCTCGGTACACGCACAGATAATAATAATACACAGATAATATAATGTACACGGAAACTGTAGACACGTACGAAGTCGCGGGTAACTATTTGGATATTTCGATTTCAGAAGTTGGATGAACAAAAGATGCACAGTATTTTGTATACTCTAATTTCAAGCACCTAGTTCCCGGTGATTTAATCCAGCGGCATTGTTTGCCAGTCGGAAGCGTTACGCGCTATCTTGCTCGTCTATCAGCCGCCAGGAAACTTATCTATTCAACGCAGAATCTATTACGTTTCTACTTATTTAGATCGCATTTCCACTTCTAGGATAGATTTCTGTTTATATATATTTGTTTACATGAATCTTGTGGTTTGTTTGAGTTTGGTTTAGTTTAAGACAGTTATTAAGCCTCTCGCTTTTAAACCTGTTTACTGACAAATGTTTTGTGAACATAATTACGTAAAATATCAAGTAAATCAACTTTATTAGTTATTCTTAGGTGCACCGGGTGGCCATCTTCCATACTTTAGGTTCTTCTTCATCCAAAGGTTGTCTGGAAGAAATCGCTCTTTTAACGATTAGTTCACTCATTGTGGATTTTTCATTATTCAGTTTTTTTATTAGGTTGGTATGTGTACAATAAAGGGTTTTGTATTGAAGGGCTATCCTGCACTAAGGAAAATCACTAAGATTTTTATAACATCCCATGGGTTCGAATCTCGCTTGACTCATAACTTTTGGGATCTTATACAAATCTTAATAAAAAGTTTTTATTAATAAATGAAAATTTCAGCATTCAGCTTCGAAATTTTTCTAGGTTTCAAAGCACGTTTCTAGAATCCCATTATAACACAGACTGGCTTCGAACTCAGTGAAAGAACACCGTAAAGTATAAATAACTCGACATAATAAAAGTTGGCACCTGAAGTCCCACTGCCTACGCCTTTGTTGCATTTCAATGAATTCAAAACTATAAAGTTGGCATTGTAAGAAAGTAATATTAAAAAGCAAAATGGCAAGATGTCTGAGTCGGATTCTGCTTTAATTCAGGAGCTTTTGAAATATTAAATGTAGTCTACGACTGGGGATGCCGGGAGTAGCCATGTTTGAAAACATGTTTGTCTAGATAACATGTTCATATAATCTTGTTTATTTTACGTATCCATTCTATCTATTCTTTATCTATCTATCTATTTATCTATCTATTCTTATTACCAAGTACCTACCTACTTATTTATTTGTTTTTATTTATTGTATTGGAGGAAGGCGTTGGTTTCTGCGACACAGTTTTACACTTCTGCGGACATCATCGTTTCACCGACAATCTGTAATACTACACCTTGTTCCTTGAATAAACATTATTATTATTATTTATTAACATTGGCATTGGTATTTGTTCAATCAAAATGTACCTACTTACAATGTAGTTGGTGGATTTAGCAAGACAATGTGAAGATAGCCGTTTGTAACGCGCGAAGACAATGTAGTAGTATAGACAATTTAGGTTCGTCATCGTTCTATCTGCCCCCGTATGCCAATCTTTTGCTGTCAAGGTATATTTCACTGCCCAGTGTAATGTCTTCAGGTCACGTGGTACAAAATTGTTCTCAAATCATTCTTTTTAGACACTTGACAGAAAAATATGCGCGAAAACACATCAAATGACGTCATAATGTCACTATTTAGTCACAGAATAACTATGAGTTAGTATGAACTGACCATGATTTAAAACTTTGCAGTTCAACTTTGATTGGCATACCCCTGCTGGACTATGGACACACTCCTAATTTTGTTTAGAATAGTGAACTACCCTATGTTAATAGTTCCGTCATATAGATTTCGGCCGTCCTTTTTGCTTACATCTTCAAGAGCTCCGTAGAATCGTGCTAGAGACTCCGTAAAATCTACGGAGTATCGGTAGAGTATCTAAGAGGTAAAAATATGACTACAAAGTACCCTAATCAAATATTTTACCGCATCTCATTGCCACAATTCTACTGTTGAAGCAAATTACCAAATATACACAAAACAGAACTCAAAAACAAACGTTCGATGGCGCTAAAGAAAACATTGGAAAGAATTCATGTTTTCAAGCAAACTCCGTTTAGCCGAAAGAGAAATAAAACAAGTTAAAAGGCGTTTGCACATTGGACGATACCGATACCTACACAATACTGACATGTTAGTGGTTCAAACAATAATGTTGTGGTTGGCGCCGATACGGTGTGAATTCTATCCTTATATCTTATAAAAAGTTATATATCAATCATGATCACGTATGGTAATCAAGATATTATTATAATAAATAGGTACTTAAATAAATATTCATGGACATTTCGCCTTCTAGTCCCAAACTAAGAAAGCTTGTAATTTGGGAACTAGATTGCTGATAGAATACTTATGTAGGTACTTTTTTTTTGTAAACACATACTTATAATAGATGGTGAGATGGTGACACCCAGACATAGAACAAACATTTATGTCTGCCACGAACAAATGTTTGCTCTTGGTGGGGATCGAACCCACAGCACGGAAGGCAGAGTTATTACAGACTGAGCTGTGACGCCTGTCGAATAGATAATATAATGCTTTCTCACTTTTTATAAGATAAACCGTATAACTTTAGTTCGATATCGTATAGTGTCGTGTCGGTACCAGTGTGAAAACGTCTAATTGCGGTCTGGAAGTTTTATCTACTCGTTTGTTTTTTTCTGTTTGTCAATACCGTAGTTTAATAAAAACAGCAAACCCTAGGATATTTTAATGATCCCAAATAATTCGGACCAGAGAACAAAACTAGGAAAATATTTTACAAATAGAGACTTTAGAAAAAACTTTGTTACATTCGACATTAAAAAAGAGTGTTATATGTTTGACGTAGTGCTTTTAGGATGCTTTGTTTGCTGATTAAATTAAATAGCTAGATGTCAATAAAATAGTTTTTCATTTCATATATTTTATTTTTAGCAACAATAATCTCTACATTGGTTATTCTTAGTTTATTAAAGACATCTAAAATAAAACCATTGATATTGGTAATGGTCCCTAGCTAAGTGCACAGGCACTATAAAAAGCATTGCGAAAAGTTCGTGCCACTGCATAAAATTGTCTAAAAGTAGACGTAAAAGCCTCTTTGTTTTATTACTGTATTTAACATTTTAACAACCTTTTTAATTGGTACTCTACACATCCGTTTAAAAAATAACCGCTTAAATTCATGCAAGCGACTCAGAAACCACCCATTTGAATTGGATATTTGGAATATTTCGCTGTTGCTCGAAAAATGTTGCTATATTTCTGCTAATCTACCACGTAAAACTGAACGAAAATTCAGTGAAATTTTAGTTACATTGCGCAATCGTTTGGTGCCTTTTGCGCGGCCTTATGACGAGTGACTGAGTCGAGTGTACCGTTTTACGTGGTAGGAAGGTGTATTTATTCGGTATCGGGTAAGCGGCCGTCTGGCGCACGTGGTTTCACTGTCAATATCGCTGCAGTAATAGCCTAGTAGTTCCTCTGAATGGACACGGAGGAATGTAACGTGCCAAATAACTGTGATGTAACATCGTTTTGGTTAAAATGAAAAGTTTTGATAGAGTTTACTAGAGAGAAGAAGAATATGATTTCATGTTCTCATTGCCTATGTGTTGCCGCGCAGCGCCTACCAGTTTGCGAGAAGCAACGATGCTCGCGTACCTACACTTTTGACATTCGACTAGAAATACATTACTTTCGGACCCATTGTGCTGTGCACATCTAAATTTTTATATTTTTTTCTAAATTTATCAATAAACCCAGTAATTGTACATTGAAACTGCCTTTAATTGGAGAAAAGCAAAAATCTACCAGTTGTTCCTCTAAAGAATCAACACTATGTGCTCAGATTTTTTTTATTTTGAAAGTGTATTCCGAAATATAATAAATAATAAAAAGAAAACCGTTATCTTTAAAAGAACCACTCAACCCATTTTAAAACTCCGCTCCGTCTTTCTAGCGTTTCATATATCCGTCTTCGTCTCAATAGCCTTCAGTCGGCTTTGGATGCTATGAAAATTGCAGTAGTGCTATTTCAAGCATATTGATGGAATGTCATTGGATATTTTCTAAAGCCAAAAGCACTAGGAAAATTATGAGCATGGTGATGGAATGTTGCACTTGAAAAGAATACAAAAAACTAGATTGTTTTAATATTGTAATAATTATTAACCTATGACATGTTGTACCTACAACCTACCCTGAATTTAATAAAATAAGGATCTGAGAAACAAATGACTTGAAAAAAATAATATTTCGACCAAAAAGTTAATGAATGAGAATCACACACGTATTTTTAGGGGCAGCCTTCCACGCAGAAGATTTTAAAATTTTTGTGTAGATGGATACTTAAGTAGGTACCTACCTGAAGATAATAAATGTCCCTTGATAAGAAAAACCCATCAAATACTAAAATCTGGTCAGTAGTCAACACGAGTGACGTCAAAGAGCTTTTAAATCACCATAATTTATTTATTTCATTTTCATTTTTCATTTCATAACATTGAAGGTAAAATCAAAGAATAGACGGGATCATAATGCCCTCTAGAGCTTTAAAAAGCTCAGGATAAAAATGTCCTAAACAGTCACCCATCCAAATAATAAAAATGCTGAACGTTGCTTATCTTAACCAGTTGCAAATGACCAAGGAAACTACGCCACATGGCATGGAATTGGTACTAAGTACTGTAACCAATTCGTTCTTACCGCTACTTCCGAGTAATCCTAACATCATTTCTAAGTCCACGGACAATAGAGCCATTTCCCGATAATAGGTACAAATGTGAAGCAAATCTCGAGGGTCTACTCCTCTAAACTACAAACCAAGATTCGTATATTATGAGTTACATTGTGCGGTGACCAGGCAACTATCCGCACGGACGCTTTCAAAACACCAAGTCGTCGCGCAGTCTAACAGGAATATTGCAATTGAACGTGTGTATCGTTTTGTAGAGTATCCCAACTCTCTAATGCCGGTCCCATTTACTGCGATCCGTTCCAGACAGCCGCCAAATGAACTGAGGCCTTAGCCAAGGTAACATTCGACAAGCGAAGTCGGCAGTAGAAAAGTCCAAAAATGTGTGGGATTGACATAAGGCATAGATATATCACGTGATCTGTAGTAAACGAAACGAACATTGGTAGCCAAATGTAATACATGTCCATTCGATCGCACGAATCGACAGTAGCGAACAATTACCTCCATACAAATAATAATTTTGACAGGCGACTTCAAAAGTACAAAAATGTATGGGATTGACATAAGGCATAGATGTATCACGTGGTCTGTGATCAACGAAACGAATATTGGTATACATGTCGATTCCCTCGCACGAACCGACAACAGCCGAACGACTATCTCTATACAAATGCGTAGCCAGGTGGCTCTTTTGACATGCGACTTCACTTCGTTTTCTATCAGCACGATAGAAAAGCCAGCGAAAACCAAAACCCTGTAGATATCGAAACAAAATGGTGATTTTAGGTGAAATCTTGACGTTTCAATCGATTTGGTGACTGCCGACTACTGCCGAGGTGACTGCGAAATAATCCTAGGTTTTTTCAAACCTACTACTACACTAAACCTAGTAAACCTTGCAGTAAAGGGCGATGTTCGCCACTTATTTTATTGAGGGCAATACCTACACATGACCTAACCTGCATGCAGTTAAAAATAAAAGTACATAAGTACTTGAAGAAAAAACATAATTTATTCAGAATTAAATTAACACAGGAAAAAAGAGCACAAAAATATTATTCCACGAAAATTCCAATATCATAGAATGTTGGTTGTAACTTTCAAGTAGGAATACTTAGTAGAATAACTGTATGTTTGGTTCAGGCTCAGTGCAGCAGTAGATATGTAGGTAGATGATATCTGAAAATATAAAGATGTTAATATTACCTACCTTCCACATACCGTATTTAGATAAGTTATAAAACCTAATATATCATTAGGGTATCGAGGCTAAGGACACCGCTATAACAAGAAAATAAATAACCCTTGATATTATGCTTGTAGGCAGGTAAGCGGCTTTACACTGACTGTTTGGATTGAAACTAAAATCACTTCCTCATAGGTACAAACAATATTTTACCTCTGCAATGTGGCATGTTATGAATGTGATCTGGAATGTGGAATCCAAAAAAATCGAATATTATTCTCCATAGCCAGAGTTCTTCATTTATTTCATTTTTCTGGTGTTTGCACATTGCATCCAATCACACCTTATATATTCAGGGTTTTGTGGGTACTTTATTTACTAGGTAGCCCACTTTTCTATTTTTATCTAAATGTTTCACAATAAAACATAAATTTTCTTTTCTTACATTAAAATAAAATAAATAAACAAAATGAATATGCTAGGTTCGAATAACACTGACATGACATTGGATGTAGTAAAATCATAGACTAAACGTGATTTCTAGCGAAAGACTGATAGAATTAGCGAAGTTATTGATCGAGTAGGCATTTATTTCTCGTATGTTACTTTGTCTACCAATTTAACTTCGACATCGTTGAAGCGATCAAGATTGTAGAAATAGAATCATAGAGGAATATTATAATTGGGAATAGAGTGCCCTCTCTCGCCGATTTTATGTCACCCTCGAATAATCGGTGAAGATTGACTAGGCAAGTTACGCCACGAGCGCTTCGTCTTCTATAAAAAGTCAAGATTAGTATTCACAATGTAAACGATGTGCAAATCACCTACACTAATAAATCTTATATTTTGCAGTAAGTATAATTATGTATTTTTTTAAAACCTAGTTCTAAGTTTATCGATATCGATAAAAAATTCTAAATTCCTAACCTAGTACACACCTACTTCATTTTCTCTAGGCTAGCACCACTTAAAATCAAGATTTCCTGTTATTATCAGGTGCTATTGCTACTATTCTTTTGGCAAATTATTTCTGTTATTATGGTGGCCATTGGTGGCGAGCATGGTAAACTTCTTTTTCATACTTTCTTGTTTTCTTGGTAGAAGTCCCGCTTCTTATTATGTAGTACCTGCCTATTAGAAATTTTTTCTATGTTCGAAAGACACTGACATTGGATGTAAGAAAACCATAGATTAAACGAGATTGATTAGGCAAACAAATACGCGCCAAGCCAGGCATGGCGTTTGTTGAGTGTGGCCGACCCCGCGCGCTCGCAAAAATGCAACATTACTGGCTACACTGACTCTATTACGATGGCTACTTTTATAAAATTGAATATTACAAGAACTTTTTCTTACAAAATTGGCATTTATTTATACTAAAGAAGAATTACCAGCAATTTGGCCAACGCAATGTGTCGGCCACACAATAATAAATATATTATTTATTGTTCTGTGGTGTCGGCGGACATCAAGTAGCGAAAGACTGATAGAAGAGGATGGAGATATGGAGTTTTCTACTTGTATGTCAATTGGTCTCCCGATCTATCTTCGATATCGTTGCAGCGATAAAGATTGTAGAAATAGAATCGATTCCTAGCTAATGTACATTGGCTAAGGCCTCTGTAACGTTTTGGAACGAATCCAGAACGACATATTTGGGAGACGAAACGGAGACGATTAATTTTGGGAGATTTTACTCTGAGGCTTTGTACCTTACGTCACTTACTTGTTTGCTTCGAAGAATGGTGTACGTTTTAGTAAAAAGACCGGCTATCGTACAAAAAAAAATCTATGAAGTGTTAAGAAAAATCTATCTAAAAAAGTGTTTTGATAAAAAACTGACTAAAGCCAAAAATAAGCAGTATTTTGAAATTCTGAAAGTGATTAACTTTTCTATATGGAATAAGTGATAGTCTAACAAGATGGCCCACCTGATGCTGTCGCCTCTACGTAAAACAGAGCATCTGATCACTTTCAGAATTTCAAAAACATTTATTTTTGGCTCCAGCTGAAGTTTTTATCAAAATACTTTAGTGCACGTCCACTGAGCACCGAACGTGTCCTGTGAGGTATTCTAAGACGTATTGGTGCTAAATCTCATGTGCTTTTAATTGCACCTATAAACATCTATACTAAGTGTTGACGTCAAACAGTTTGGTTCCGTCGACACCGGACAAGAGTCTGAAACGTTTCCGGATTGCCGGAATTAATTAAAACACGAATTGAAATTCAATGCTTTTACGGTTAAATTTGCGGATCGGTTTCAACAAAGCTTAAATTAAAGGTTTTAAAATAGTAGCTTTTCATTTTACTGAACGAGTGGGATGAAAGTAAATAGGTAAAGTCTGGTAAAGAGAGGTACACTGACTGTCATAATACACGGTGAAAGTAGCAGTAGTGGTTAGCTGTCATAAAGTTATGAAAAAAGTATGGTCTGTAAGGTCCTCATTCGCATGATTTTTCGACAGCTTTGTCTGAAAATCTCTACTCAAATTAACTTGAGTCACGCATAACTAAATGATTTTTCTTTCAAAAGTCTCATTGAATTTGTAAAGCGGAAAGTTAACTAGAAGTAATTTGGAAGATTCCTTATAAATAACATAGGTGAATGATTTTCGCAACGGGGTATATTTTGCCCATAAGCGTACATTTATAAAACGGCTCTCAGGGTCATTCAAAAGCCCATAATCCCATACGGCATATCGCTATTACCTCGTCGACGTGGTTCGTTACACCGAGGCACTCGCATTATTTTTTACGATCTCACTTGTTACGTGTTACAGCCGGACCGCGACCCCGAAGCCTTTGTAAAGATGGTGCCAGTTAGAATCTGCTTGTTATAATGGTTACTTTGGTTTAAAGAACTTTATTTCGCATTAAAACTATATTTGTCACTTGCATGAGAACAAACAATAAGTTATTTCATCTGTTGAATGAAACACTTACACGATATCGGCGGAGAGATACTTCGCACTTTCGACATTTTATTGTACTTTCAACTAAATCTAATTGTTTTTTCTGATTTTATGAAGGTTAGCATAAATATGAACGTGTGCCATAGACCTACAAACCTTGTATATATTTTTTTACTTATTTTATTATCTGTAACAGCGGCAATGCAGCCAGTGTCTTGGGCATGCTTCCGATTGGTATACTGATTTGGATCAGTTGAGCTACTTTTATCACGTTTATTTTGTAAATATTATAAATACTGTATTACTTATAGGTATTCCTAGTAAGTAGATGATGTGATAACGGTCGTCGCTTTTGCGAGACTAGAGTCAAAGTATTTATTCGGCTTATCACAGCTTTACGTAATAATACAATTTATCTGTGATCACGGACATTGTTTTTGGGTACCAACATGTTGAAAAGGGCTAGAAATACCATAATGTTTAGTTACATCTTGTAACATAACAGTTTGGTATTGTTATATCTGTCTATATTGGCTAAGACGTGATGAATGGATTGCTAATGAATGACTGAACATTTTGGATCCTCATTCACCATAGGTTAGTACCCTCATTGGCAAATAAAAAACCGTAATGTCACTGAATATCTATACATTTTTGACTAGCTAATGTTCACCATTAAATAAAATAGGATGAACAAAGATTTTGATGATAAGATATGTGAAAAATAATCATCAAAAATACAACATAAAATGGTGTGGTGTTCGTGCACTTGCACCATTTTGGCATTTTGGCTAGACAAGGGAAAAACCCTTTTCAATCGCATTATTTTCATGGTGTGTTCTTTTCCTGTCTAACAATACCAGTGCAAGTGGAACTAGTATTTGTTGGACTGGTGTAGTCGCTCTCATAGAATATTTCATTTTACGACGGCAACTTTAAAGAGTTTGACTGACAAGCGGGGATAGTTTTACTACTCAAGTTTTTACGAGCAACGTTTCAAGCGAGGCAGCTGTTGCTCTTCAACAAGTGGCTAAAATTCACCTCATGAGCACGTTTTACGATCTTTTTGAGTGGTCATCTGTATAATTACAAGCAACAGATTTAAATCCTACTTAAATTCTAAAAACTCAGAAACACACTTGTGTAAGATTAAAATATTTAAATATTATGACGAAGCGAAAACAAACGAAGGTGAACGATGCCTCGTCTCTCTTTCGGGGCGGCTCTAAAAACGTGTCTCGCTTAATTAAGCATTATGAGTCCATGTAGACACCTCATTCCATTTCTTATTTTTAAGCGATAAGATAAAAAATAACAGATAAATGCTAACTCACCTCATCGTAGATAAAATTGTCGATCTCCTCGAGCGGTCTGCCGTACATCTTCGGTGGGAATGGCTCGTATTTCCTCGGTAGACGAGCTCCATCTTCCACGCTGAGCCGTCTGCGTGGCATAAAGCCGAACTCCCGAACGAGCTGAGCGCCTCGCGAGCCCGCTCGCCGAGCACTCTCCCGTGTGAACGGGGTGACTGCAGCGCGAGGACCGTTGTCATCGCGAGCGATAGCCGACTCGTTCGCGAATGTGACTCCTAGTAAACATAAACAGTTATAGAACGATATTTCACACAGCGCAGCTCTATCAAGCCCTAGACTAACGAAAGCTTTGTACTATTTGTTACTACACAGCCTATAGTGCTTTTAGAACAATAATCATTGATAAAAGCTAATTACGAAAATTGTAGCAGTACCTAGTACCTAAAATTGTGTCATAATACCAACGCCTGAATAAAAGTGCCTAGATAATATCAAATTATTTTAAAAATGTGCCTAGACCTAGGTAAAACTTTTTATGAGAAACCAAATCCTTCAATGTTCACATCTAAATATGTCCTTAGCTAATACTACTTAACTAATCAAAATACCTTTCATGCATCCGCTGTGGCCTCTGCGCATGTAACACTACATACTTACATACCTACACGAGCTTCCATATGCATGCTGACTGCTGAGTGCATATAAGCTACAAGTTTATAAAAAAACAAATTATTTAGTTAGTGAATGCTCAAGTGAAATACTATTGTGAGCTAAAATAACCCGAGTAATAAGAGTCACTTTACTTAATAATTCAAAACCACCCCGTATGTAGTTAATTTTCTAGTAAAATATACTAGGAATGTGATCTATTTACTTTTTTAGACGACTTGAATGACTAGATTTACTTTTACCTTTAATTGTCTCAAAACCCACCTCCGATTGGGACGCGGTGCACATCGCGCGACCTGGTGGCATCGAGAGCGGCAGCGAGGTTGGAGTTTGAGGGGAGGACATTACAACTTCCTATACCTTCGAGTGGGATGCGGAGTTCATCGCGGCGCGGTCGCTCGGCCTCCAGCGCGTCGAGCGCATCTCGCGACTGAGAGGCCACGAGGGGGGCGGCGGCCTCTGGGTTAGTGGCCTCTAGCTGTCGTACTATCTCGCTGAGGAGTCGCGAGCCGTCGATCTCCTCCCCGGGCGAGTGAAGCGGCGCCGGCGGCGGGAACGAGAGCCGCCGCTCGTCTTCCTCCATGCCGGGCTACGAGCGCGCCCGCCGCATCGCCCCTTCCGCCCTCCACCACAACACTATCGCGAACAACACATCCTTTTTACTGCCACCTGTCGGAGAAGGAAAACAATACGTTAGGCGGTTAATACCACACCGGTAACAGATGCGGTTTATACTGTCATTCTTATTCTTGATCTCACTCAAAAAACTTTGTATTGTGGATACCAAAACCTACATAAAAATATAGAGTGCCGCATCTACAATTATGCAGCAATGGACGAGCCCACTGACACAATACCTAGTATAGTAAATATAGATAGATAGATAGATATATTCTTTATTGTACTCTCCACTTAAACTAATACAACAATAATACAGATTCTTTAGATATATATAAATAGAGTAAGCAATGGAAAAAACTGATTTCAATGTCGATTGATAAAAGTCTGGTTCAAGGTTAATGCTACACCTGTTTAACTCTTCGAGGAAGCAATATAAAAACGCCGTTAAATTCCTATAAATCTCTAACGCAGTTCTAAACACAGACTTTTCGACTTTACGTGCAACCAACCGCATGTTTTGACTTCTGCGTGATAAAGAATTTTATGTATGGCTGAGAACGCACTACGACGGTCAAAGATTTTAGTTTTTCAATCAAAACGTTGACGTAGATAAAGGTTACGTGACCAGAGTGGTCGTGGTGGCTGATTCTGACAGCTGAGCACTCTGGCCTCCGGCGCCGAGCTGACCGTGCCACTTGGTCGCTAAGTGGGTTTGGTCGCTAAAGGGCGATTACAAACTCGCGTTTAGATAGATATATCAATTATTTATTCAATCACCACAAATTAACACTCTAGGAAAATAGATAAATAAATAAATAATAAATATAAATAAATAAATATTCAGGGACATTTTACACAACACCCTCTAGTCCCAAACTAAGCAATACTTGTAATATGGGAACCAGATGGCTGATAGAATGCTTATATACTTTTTTTTGTAAATACATACTTATTGATACATAAAAAAGAACATAAAAATAAAACAAACTAATAACTAAATTAAACTCTAATCCGTGTGGTTTGTGGTATGCGTAACCTCTTTTTTATGAGGAGAAATGACAAGCAGATGTTCCGATTGATGTTAAGCGGTTACGTTTGCTTATTAACAATGCGTGTGCAACGATTCGCGAATGTAAATATGGTTATGAACAGTATCGCTTTTCTATCATATCTGAATCGACAAAAAGTCGCAGTGTGTGTAGCTTTTCCGAAGCAAATTAAATTAAATCAATACGCACAATCTATTTGCTCTACTCGATCGTAAAGACCGAATTTTCTAAAAACCGACGTCCGTCTTATTACAGTGGTAATCTGAAATTCGTCGCTAATTTTTATTTAAATACCCCTTTCCTTTACACATTCATAACGATGCCTCGGTAATGCTACCAGTACATAGAAAAACATCTAGGATTTGGATCAGTTGGGCTATCTATAAATCGTTTGTAATGGTTTGTAGATAGTTAAACTGTTTCATGTGTATTTTGTAAATACTGCATTAGTCGTGAATACATTTCTTTTCAATAAAAAAATATCGTTAACACAAGATTGTCGATTATTGAATAACATTTAACAGTTTTTGTTTTATAAAAATATTTTTTTTTACCAAAATTAATAAAAAATATTACGCAACTTTAAAACCGCCAATTTAAAACAGTTTATTGTAAGAATAGACCTTGTTGAAAATCATTGTAAAAGCCGTAAATACAATATTGTTGATAGATTAACCGGAGAAGTTTGTTTAAATGTTTTGTAAACAAACTACATTAATTTTAGAAGCCAATCAATTGTTATGGGAAGTAATGAGGATAGATGAAACATGTTTACAAATATTTCAGAAGTTCAGACTTTTATTTCAGTTGATTTGGCTTTGAGAGAGGTAATATTCTCTACTGTGCTGTTGGTAACAAATAAGAGTTTAGACTTTTTACAAATTTATTCTTACGAATTTACAGAGTTTAGGTATAAATATAAATCTAGATTTATTCTGAAGTAGGTAGGTAGGAGTGCGCGCGCGCGCACTTCTAGACGGTTTTGTGGCTAATGTGGGACGCCCGCGATGAATGCCTGTGGAGAGCTCGCAGCGCCCTCCGCGCCCGTACCCCGCACCTCGCTCCTGCGATGCGCGTGTGTGCGTGCGGGCTCCTAGGTGCAGTGACATGCGGCTGAGGCGTGTACATCTTCGGCGGCCTTGAAAGACTTCTTTCAAGTTAAGATTTTTCTGGGTCAAGGTCAGCTTCAGTTGGGAGAAGGCAGACTTTGTTGACGGCGCGTCGTTCTATGCCTCGGTATGTGAGGAAGTCTGCCACCCTGCAGATGCCATCGGTGCCAGGGTAAAGGCGCTCGGCTTTGCCGATTCTCCATTTGAGGGGGGGGAGGCCTTCTTCCTTGAATACGACCAGATCGCCGACTTTAATGTTGAAGGTGTGAGTGCGCCCTTTGTAGCGCTGTTGTAATTCAGATAGGTACTCGTTTCTCCATCGGGCCCAGAACTGAAGGCGCAGTCCCTCGACCATCCGGTATCGGCAGCGAATCCGTGTCTTCACGTCGGGCGTCGGGGGTGATGGCAGCGACGTCAGTGGCCGCCCAATGAGGAAGTGCCCTGGGGTGAGAGAGGAAAGGTCGCTTGGGTCAGATGTCAAAGGAGTTAAGGGTCGGGAGTTGAGGATCGCTTCGATTTGCGTAAAGAGCGTACTCAACTCCTCGAAAGTTAAGGTAGCGTTTCCTGCTATGCGCTTTAAGTGATGCTTTGCGCTTTTAATGCCTGCTTCCCAGAGACCTCCTAGTGAGGGTGAATTAGTGAGGGTGAATAAGGGGGGTTGAAAGTGAATTTAATGCCTTCATTTGCGGAAAAATCCTTAAGATTACGAAGACTTGACCGCAATACCCTACCTAATTCATTATTTGCCCCGACAAAGTTTTTACCGTTGTCACAACAAATGTTATCAGGCTTGCCTCTTCTAGCGATAAAGCGTTTTAGGCTCGCGATGAAGGCTTGAGTGCTGAGGTCACTGACCGTTTCTAAATGAACTGCTTTAGTACAAAAACAAACAAATAAACATAGGTAACATTTTGTTATTTTGTTACCACGGCCAATTTTGCTAGATAATGTGAACGAACCAGCGAAATCTACTCCACAAGTTTGAAAGGGATAAAATGGTGAAACCCTATTTGAAGGCAGGTTTCCCATGAATGGATTTATGGTTTTTGCATTGAATCTAGTACAAATAATACATTTGCGAACAGTGTTCCGTGCCACGTTTCTTCCACCTACTGGCCAATATTGATCTCTAAATGAACTAAGCAACAACTGAGGTCCAGCGTGGAAGAGACGAAGGTGTTCAGAACGCATAAGTATCTTTGTGAAATGATGTTTGCCATCGAGTAAGGCAGGATGTTTTTGTTCAAATTTAAGAATGCTAGTATTATGAAGTCGACCTCCTACTCGCAAAATTCCGCTATTGTCAATAAAGGGAGCCAACTGTAAAATAGGGCATTTAGGTTTAAGTTTATTTCCTTTCAGTAAAGTATTTATTTCTAAAGAGTATGATTCTAATTGACATTGTTTTATCAAGAATTCACGAGAATTGTCAATTTCGTTGTTCAGCAGTACGGAATTATTTTTAGTTTTATTTTTACAATTACTTATGAATCTAAAAACGTATGCGTAAATTCTTATCAATCTAATCGGATTCGAATACCTAGCAAATTCTACGAAGTTAGATGTATCTACTATGTTATGAACTTTAACAGTATTTTTTACTTCCGGTAACTCGATTTTAATGTTCGGTGCTTGTGGCCATTCCTTTTCCTGACTTGAGAGGAAGGAAGGTCCACGCCACCACAAATCAGAATTTGATAGCGTGCTAGGTTCTATACCTCGAGAAGCCATGTCGGCTGGATTAATGTTCGTAGGTATGTATCTCCATGATGATGAAGAGTGAGCAGTTAGCTCACGAATTTCGTTAACACGATTACATACAAATGATTTTAGAAGCTTAGGTTGTGTCTTAATCCACGCTAATGCTATGGTGGAGTCAGACCAGTAATATTTACGATCAAGGTTGCAACGGAGTGCGTCTGTCGCCTTAGCTGTAAGACGAGCTCCGAGAAGTGCCGCGCATAGTTCAAGACGCGGTATTGTAAGGGGCTTTGTAGGCGAGACTCGAGTCGAATGACCTAGTTGATCATATTCTTTAATGAATTTAGAGTATTGTATTTTATGCTCAGGAGAAATATCAAGTTTTTTCTCAAGATTGAAGAATCGCTTTTCGGCCATTATGTATGAACTACCTAGTGCTTGCTCTGGAGGTTCTCGAAAAGGAATTTTTACACAAAATCTACCGTTAGCTAAACGTTTCGTGTTTTCAAGAAAATGTTGTTCGCAAAATTCGTCCTCAGGTGATATAGTGAGTTCTGAAAATGGTATTTCCTCAAGGCTCCAGAACTTCGTTAAGCTATCACTTATTTCTTTGGTGAAATTGCAATGAACAACGTTAGGTTTTTTATGATGATGACTATGAAGAGGACCTGCCACTAGCCAACCTAATTTTGACTCTTGAAGAATGGGCTTACTACGTCCTAGTCTGATCTGATTTGAAGAGATCACGTCGAAGAAGACCTCCGCACCTAGGAGCATGTCAACTTCGGAAGGAAGATGAAAGTTTGGATCCGCCAATTGAATGTTTGGTAAATCAAGTTCAGTTATGTTGATTGGCGCGTTGGGTAAGTAGCCGGTTATTTGAGGCACTACATACAATTTAAGACAGACTTCAAAAGGCTGCGTAAGCGACTGTATTGTTAACTTGCAGCTGTCTGTTATTGAAACGCGTGAGTTATTTATGCCAGATATATTTAAAGAATCTGTTTTTTGACTGACTATACCTATTTTACGTTGAAAGGCTTCAGTTATGAAAGATGATTGACTTCCTGAGTCAAGAAGAGCGCGAGCAAGGAAAGTTTTGTTACTGTTTGGGTCAATGACCCTGACCAAGGCAGTGCACAATAGAACTTGATCAGTCGTTTGAGCGGAAAGCGACACTGAGCTCACTGGAATCGACTTGGATTCCACGGCAGTATCACTTACTGTGGGTGAGTGTAAGAGCGTATTATGTTTTTGCCCACACTCCCTACAGGTACCTATCAGACGGCAGTCTTCTACAACGTGACCTCTTCGTAGACAGTTCGAGCAAAGGTTTAATTTTACGACTTCGCGTAACCGAACTTCATGAGATAAGTCTTTAAAGGCGTTGCAATCTACTATTCTGTGCTGAAGCTTGCACATTGGACAAATTAAGCTATTATGTTTTGATTTAGAGCCGGAGGAAGTTACGAAGCTCTTAGAGTTTTTTGATTGAAATAAAGTTTTATGAACATTGTGTTCTGGTTTCTTTTGATCCCTATCCCTTACTACTTTAGGTTCAGGTTTAGGTGCATCAGTACGATTGAGAGACATGGTTTCAAGAATGTCCGCGCGATTGCGTAAGAATTGAGTTAAATCAGATAACGATGGCAAGTCGGATAAAGTATTTTTAAACTCCTCCCACTTTCTAGAAGTAACTAAATCTAATTTTGAGCATATAATAAAGTTAATGAGAACATCCCATTTATCGATTGGTTGACCTAAGTTCTCAAGAGCCCTTAAATTCTTTAAGAAGTGATCGATTAAGTAACGAATTGCTTTATGAGACTCACGAACTAAAGGATCCATGTTAAATAATGCCTTTAAGTGATTATTGATAAGAACCTTTTTGTTATCGTAACGTTCGCACATGAGATTCCAAGCCATAGCATAGTTGTTTGAAGTGAACTCAATTGATTTTATGACAATGGTTGCACTTCCCTCTAAAGATGATCGTAAGTAATGGAATTTATTTATGTCTGATATAGATTCATTTTGATTAATCAAAGACTCAAACGTATCCCTAAATTCAAGCCACTTTAAGTAATTACCGTCAAAAGTAGGTAGCTTGATCGTAGGTAACTTAATCGCGTTATTATGATCATGACTATTGCAAACAGACCTACAAGAATGATTGCTACAATCTTTATGCTGAGTCTGTGTTTTAGAGAAGGACTCAATCAGATCCTGAGCCTGTGATATCAATAGAAAGAACCTATCCTCCATTTCCTCACGTTCGTTAGAATCGACATGGAAATTTTCTAATTTAATTTCTATTTCCTCAAAATCTGAAAACATGGTTAGTACCTTGCTCAAACGAAATGACAATTCTTTAATCTGTACACTGTTAATATCTTCTAATTTTAAAGATAGTATTGTCGATACGTAATTTTCAAATCTAGTAAGACGTCCCTTTATTGACCTTCGCATATTTATCAACTTCTTTGCCTCGCTAGAATCGCTAGAAGAACCTTCGCCCTCAACCTTATCGCGGAGATCACCGGTCGACATGATGTCAGGATTAAATAGAACACGTTTTACAAAATTTAATATAATGATTTTAAGATAAAATTACGGGGCTGAAATGAATTAAATAAAGAATTTGTGCATCAAACCAGCGTTGAAGCGGCGATCAAATCTTCGTAGACACGGTGTCAGCGCGTGGCAGCGGGCACGTCATGCACGGCACGCACGTGGCGCGACCAGGCACGGCACGGTGTTCAAGGCACGTCAAGGCAGCGAGAGCCGCGCGCCGCCAGCTCAGCGTGGCGGCAACAGCAGCGGTGTGGTCAACCACACGCAAAGCGTGCTTCAGTCCTGGAATTGATAGGGCATCCACGGAAATAGCGTACGAAATATTCCTGATTTTATGTTTTATGCAGGAAGAGAAAAATATTTTTTGCAAAAGGGCATGAAATGAAAAATGAATCAAGGCTCAAGAATTCAAGATAGAGAAATATGGGTGAACTTAGGTACCTATTTAAATAAAAAACTTTTTTTATTTAAATTATGCTAGCTGAAAAATAATTAATTTATAATGAAGATTAGCCACCTATTTCATCAATTCAGCATAATCAAGGCGTAAATATTGAATGATGAAGAAGATTTTAATGAATTACGTCGTCATAGATAAGCGCAGCGCAATAAAGGAAAATGGCGCATCAGCATAATGTATGAAAGGCGAAAGAATGCACAGCTGTGCGATGGGTAGATAACGCCTCGGTGAATTAGGTATCGCAAGCAAGCGGCGATAGGATAACACTGCGTTTATGCACTTACGAAATATAAAGCTAAATCACCAAATAAAGACACATACATTACACACGTTGGCATTCATAAGGAAAAGAAATTATTTCTATCCCGTTACAAATACCAGCGCGTGGCAAAGAAATGCTACTGTACTTACTCAGAGAATAAGCTCGCTCCGATACAGATCGAAGGAGGTATTTGTTAGATAAAGGATGGATAAGGAAAGCACAACTTAACTGGACGTTGATCTTGACACGTAGTTTGGCCTTCTAGGCCGGCTGCGTCCTTTGGCCCGGTCTCGTGCCCCACGTTGGGAACTTTGTTGGTAACAAATAAGAGTTTAGACTTTTTACAAATTTATTCTTACGAATTTACAGAGTTTAGGTATAAATATAAATCTAGATTTATTCTGAAGTAGGTAGGTAGGAGTGCGCGCGCGCGCACTTCTAGACGGTTTTGTGGCTAATGTGGGACGCCCGCGATGAATGCCTGTGGAGAGCTCGCAGCGCCCTCCGCGCCCGTACCCCGCACCTCGCTCCTGCGATGCGCGTGTGTGCGTGCGGGCTCCTAGGTGCAGTGACATGCGGCTGAGGCGTGTACATGTGCCTTGAGCAAGTTGTGAACGGAATATGAACATGAGATATATATGATATATTTCATATATTTTAATGTATGAAAAAAATACTATGACATATTTATACTAGCTAGGTACCTACCAACTCGCATAAAAACATAATTAAGTATGTGCTATTTCGTCCATATTTGAACTATTTAACAAAGCTTCTTACGTTTTGTCGATTGTTTTAAAAATGATTGTGCGAATGATGGGTTCATAAGCAAAAAAACAAATCGACAAAGAGTAAGTTTCCCTTCTGGGCGAATCACTATGTCCCATTGTCTACGCCGTAGTCAGTGCTACGACAATTCGTAGTGGGTGCTACGCAGGTAATACCTCACATAAATATTTCACAAAAAACAAAAGAATATTGAACTACAATTCCCTCTCCATGGTTAAGGGGATAGTCTATCTGTGCAAAACAGAAGAATCGAGTTGTCATGACATGCGCGGAAAGCAATTCGTAAATTTTATCGAATACTAAACTAAACTGAAAAATGCTTTACTGCGATCTTTATATTTATTTATTTAGTTAGTTACACCAATGGCATATTCACAATTGTTATTTAGGAGAAAAATATTACTTATAACATTCTACAGTGTGATATACCATTACAGGCATAAACAGATTTGATGTAGGTAAAATATGTCTTAAAAAATTTAGTACTTATTTTTTAAGGAAAAAAAAAGGAACAACTTATAACTAAGTGTGTGATTGGATTCCAATATACGAGTAATAAGTGCTCATGATAACATTCATGATAACAAAATTAAAGGAACGCTATTGTTTGTGTCAAATAGTCAGTTAATTGGATAAAATCTGCCAAGATTGGTTTTAAATCATACAGGAATGAAAGTATTTATTGGTTTTTTGTTACTTTTGAATAATCAACTTTTTTGAAATTATGTGTGGCATATTTTTACCCTTTTAACATTTTTTGTATCATTACATTTATATCATACATTAATTATAATATCTAATGCAGGGTGATGAGGATCTAACTTACTGAGGGGTAGTTTATTTTCACACTCCGTTACACCACTAAAATTGCTTATCACTAAATCTACAGTTCTTTGAATAGTATTTTATAAACTACATAATATTTACTATTGGGTATCGGGTTTGAATTTTTGTGTCCTTCACTAGAGGTAGACCGGTCAAAATTAAAATCTGCAACAAATTATAGTCTCTACTTATATCACTTGACTGTGTCACTTTATCTACTGATATTATCCATGACGAGAAACAAAGTCTGTATAGTCACTGGGGTTTGTTTGTATACTGCACATATCTAAATATTCTTGGCAGAGTATTATTGAGTTTTAGTGAGATCTATACTTCTTCATCTTTACTTCGCAGAGCCTGGTTTCATATCAGTATGGAGTTCATATCAGCCAGTGCCTCATAGTTTTTGACTTGCTTTGCAGGAGATTGGTCATCTCTGCGGATGAACATGCGACCATTCCTAGTCCACACATATTTTTGCGACGAGAAGACTTGACGGAGTTTCCCAAACGCAGCCCAGCCCAGCTGGATTCTCCGGTTTAGCTCTTTCTCAAAGTTGTGTCTACCCAAACGCAGGGTCTGCCCGAGGTAGACATACTCCTGCACAACTTCGAGAGGCATTCCGGCGACAGTGATTGGCTCTGGGGTTATACGATCATTGATCATAATTTTCGACATAGCTCAGAGGATTAGCAGGCTGAAGTGGCAGTGGGCCGGCCATGTTTGCCGTAGAACCGACAATCGTTGGAGCAAACTAATACTCGAGTGGAGACCACGTTTAGGCAAGCGTAGTGTAGGACGCCCTCCGGCGAGATGGGGCGACGATCTGCGAAATGTAGCTGGCAGACACTGGATGAGAAGAGCCGAAGACCGAGCTCAATGGCGCGTCTTGGGAGAGACCTACGTCCAGCAGTGGACGAGTATAGGTTGATGATGATGATGATGATGGTTGTTAGACTCATCCATCTTTCTGACTCTGGAGCATGAAAGTATGTCCGCATTATCAATAGGGAGTTATATGGCTGAGTCTAGTTGTTTAATTGTGTTCAGTAGATTTTCGGTCTCGTTTTCTGACACTCCATTTATCTCCAAATTGTATCAAATTTAAATTTATTTATCGAATTGTATCTTCAAATTATATTCCTTCTTGTGAATCCAAAGTAGCTGGGCGTAGACATAAGTACATTAAGTGGGTATGTTTGTTAATATTTAGGTCATAGTAAATTCTACGGAAACTCTCAAATCGATAAATAGTAGATAAGCTTAAAAACTAAAACCTTAGGTACTACTGAAAAATAACTCTCTAAATAATATGAAAAAGGATAGGGAGGGTACTGCTCCAAACTCATCTTTAACATTAACATATTGCGGAGAGTTTAACACAAATTGTGAGAGACAGATACAGATCATTGATACAGAATTGGATGTAAGTAGGTAATTTCAGAAGAAATAAGTATTCCAAAATATACGTGCAATAAAAACCAGCAGTATTTATTTTAGTTTTTTTGCATAAATATTGTTAACTAGCAGTTACCCGCGACTCCGTACGCGAGTACAGTTTCCATGTACATTGTATTATCTGTGTATTATTATTATATGTGCGTGTACCGCGCGGATACTTTGTGAAACTTGACATTACACCGAACCCGTACTTGAATGTCAAACGCTAGTCGTTAGACCAAAGAGGTAGTATAATACTACTAGTATTACGCCCGGTCAAACTGACGTGACATGACATGACAATGAAATCCTCTTGCCAATTGGCGCTGCTAATCTTGTTCGTTCATTTTATCCTGTAGATCCTGATAATTATTCGGGATAAAAATTAGCCTATGTGTCTACTGGATTGGATTGAGTTTTAGGAAACTTGGCATATATGCCAAATTTCATCCAAGTTGGTTCAGTAGTTTAGACGTGATTGAAACACCTAAACATCTAAACTTTCGCATTTATAATATTAGTAGGATAGGATAGGATGTGGTTCTTTGCGTTCTGGCAAGATAAAATGGTAGATTTTGTCTTGCCAGAAGGCAATGTCTCTCTCTATGTATTCTACTTTCATCAAATGTTCCTCTCCGGTCCATGTTAGATCCTTCTTTAGAATAAATAAGGTTGTTCACAAAAAGGTTTTTACAAAAGCAATAAAATAGGTTGAATTAAATGCAATACAAGTATGAGCAGTAGCAAGATAATAATTAGGTACTTACTTAGAAAAATCTATTTTCCGTGTAAACAAATAACAGCTACTGACTGATTGGCGGAGTTGACTTAAAAGAAATAAAAACTAAGTTTACATTGGTATGGTTATTGTTGGATATTGTCATGTATACAAGAGAAAAAAGTAAAGCCACTTTCAATGCGTATTAATTGGCAAACCAGGAGTTCTACTCGATAAAATTTTATTGTGACTGTTCGTAAATGTTAAATGAGCTTATTACGCGGTCTGCTTACGCGTTACGCGCAGCCGCGAGAAAAACTGCCATGTTGCTACGTAGTGTACTCAAATGATACAATAGAACCGTGATTTGTACACTTTTGTCGAGTAGACGTTTGCGTGTTCTTCATTTAAAAATCCTGAGAAATTTGGCGTGGGCCTGACGTCCGAACGTTTCGGCCGCCTAGAGGCCACTGAAGAATTTTCTTGCGATATTTGGTTAAAAACTAGTCTCAGCAATTATTAAATATTAAAAAAAATAAGACTATTTAAGTAAAGATTTTACACTTTTTATATACTTAAATATTTGGCCTATACGTAAGTTTAGTTGTTTTGTAGATAAAACAAGGGAATATTGTGGAATAGACCATTTAAAATCCAAAATTTCGAAGATCTTCTGCCACCTGGATTAAGGAAATGAAAACAAAATCGCAAAATGTATTCAGGGCGTTTTGGAGACAAGGATATGTACATCAAGACGTGCTGAGTACTTTTTGCGATTTTGTTTTCATTTCCTTAATCCGAGTGCACAAACTTGACTCGAAACGGTTTGGGCGCGAGAGAGCTGTGTTTGATCCCAGATTTATCTATTATAAACCAGCTAAATGAAGCTAAATTAAATATGTAATTGTTACACATATCCTGAATATTGATTTGCAACCAAAATAAATGAAGTTACTATCTTACTTTTCTTTTAAACACACTTTGAACTTCGCTAGTTTTGGCAATTTGGCAGATCCCCAGCCAGCAACTTTATCTGTCGAAATGACGGGCAGAGGCCATAAAGAAAAAAGAAGAAGAGTCATTCCATTCGTCAAGTTGAAATGTCATTTGTTTGAAGGCAAAATTGTGAATTTCACCTTCAAAACTTGAAGTATACACATTTATTTCAATGGCTCACACTTTTTGCTACGACCTCAAGTATGTAAACCTATCTAAATGCATCGAAAGTTTATACGTTTGACGCTAGCAAACTTCAATCCAAATATATTTGATGCGAAAAAATTTTAAGCCATCATCCCAATCTCGATAAACTCGTGTATTTAAAAGCCGATAAACTGGTTGAGTCATTGTACAGTCGATATCAAAATGTGCTGAAAATTGAATACCGCTTCAAAACGTAAAAATACTTATAATACATAGTAACACCCAGACATAAAATAAACATCTATGTTTGCCACACAAACATTTGTGGGATTTGAGGATTGAATGCACGACCCACAGCACGGAAGACAGACTATTACCGACTGAGCTATGACGCCTGACACACATATTAATATGTGTTTTAAATTCTGCAGACTTTTCTCTTAAAATAAAAAGCAATTACATGACTTCCATTCAGGTAGGTAATATTACATTGTGTAATGTGGGGTCACCGTACTGCGTAAAGTATTAATCACGCCCTACACAGTTCTACGGCCTTTTTCAGGCGTTAATTCGCCCGAAAAACGTTGGAATTTAAGAATACCACGTCGTTACCTCGTTCCTGGGTCGGTAATAACAGTTAAATGAAAATACATGCAGGTTTTTGAATCAAGGTTGTGATTTTATAATTAGCTCGAGCTACCGCCAAAAACAACATCATCATCCGCAGGCCAATTCACGCGTACAACCAACGACATTTTGTACAATAGACTGTGCATTGGCGCTCTGAAAATGCAAGGACACAACAGTACTCAGACGAGCGTGTGAGTACATTTCTTAGTTATAAATTAACGAGTTGATTAGCGAACACTTAAAATGGATTGAGTGCCAATCTACAATGTACAACAAACATACTACTGACAAACGCCAAAACATGACAAAAACGTACCGACCAATTAGTTGGTATGTTTTTCAAATACAAAAATAAATTGGTGAGCGATCAGGGTTGATTCGAAAAGAAACTGCAATGTCAAATGATAAAAATGCTTATAAAAAAGTATCACAATAAAACCAATGGATCTCCGTAGATAGATTTATCAATATTTTTACAGAAGCTTTGCTTATAATTTAATGATTATAAAGTTTCAATTGCGTAAAGTCTATTGGTTATTAAAAAAAATTAAATAATGCATAAACTCCTCGCTCTACTAAAATAAAACTGGTGCTTAGAATATACTGAGAACTGGTGTAAAGATGTCAGCCCATTTCTTCAACACATTCAACTGTTCTGTTGGTAAACACAATTCATATTGCCATAGCATTTGTCTCTCTTGTTTGTGTAAAATTCAATTTCGATTCCACGCACGTCAGAATTATTATCAGCAACACTTTATCATGTTTTCAAAGGTAAAATATATTTCTAACACACCAGAGAATAAAGCTAGGTCTATACTCTACGCCTCCTGTGTCGGGGTAAGAAGAAAGTCTTGTAATGTGTCAGTTTATATTGACATCAAGGCGTCCCGACATAACGCATCATATGGGGATAATATATTCCGTTGTTTAGTTTCTCTAGTAAAAGGCACAAATAAATTGCTGTTCATTTTTTACAAAAATGCCAATATTTTTGCGCTTTTTACACAAGCAAAAAAAGAATCTGAATCGAAGCTCAAGCGTAGATTTTTAACAGTTTTCTTATAATTCATGCTTGAGTCTGGAGCAAACTTGTAGCGAAGACAAAATGTATTAATTTGATGTCGTTCTAGCGTTCTACTTACGACACACCCCGACCTAGCTATTGTGTAGCTGGTTTTACATTTGGCAGAAGTTGTTCCGACTCAAAATATCAGTGTGAGCCACTGCTATCGATTCTGTTGTTGCATTTTTCTAAACTAACCTAATTTGACAGCACAAAAATTATAGCTGTCTTTGTCGTTTCAGTTTATGAGAAAGGGACGGCAACATTTTTAGTGCTGTCAAATTAGGTTAGTTTAGAAAAATGCAACAACAGAATCGATAACACTGTATGAATTCGACATTGTTTTAGCACCAACAAACAATGTGTTATATTGTAGAAATTATATTGTGTAGTTGAAAATAAATACTCTTTAGTGAAACGCTATACGTAGGAGTATTTTATTTTACTTCTTAGTGCTACGCTATACTAAGGGGTATTTTATTTTATAAGTTACTTAATATCGAGGAAATAGAAGTTGAAAGCGTTCCGTTAGCAAGATAGGAACCCATTTTGGTATTAGCATCACACACTGCATTACTTTTACGAGGGTGTGGGTAAATAGAAAATTATGTTTACAGGCACTTTGCGAACAGTTTATTACTGTGACGCAACCTACCACGGTTTTGAGTTTACCACGTTTAACCTGAAAATGTATGGGGAGAACTATGTTTAGCAGTCATCTTGAAATTATGATGATCTATTTATATTCAAAGTACACTTTCGTGTAATTTGTCTTTGGTCATTTTTAACCGTTCAATTTCTGGGTGGACTCTATCTGAACTCAATATTCACCTCGGTAAAGATTATAGCCAAAAAATTTCCTCTTCAAATACCTTAGATTTTTAGTTACAAAACAAAATTTATGAGCCCTCACAAATTTAATTAAATTTTTTACCCATAATATTTCGCTATCGCTATGCAATATTTAAATGTTTTATTACGTAATTCCAAGTTTATTTACGATCTATCTCATTTACAGGAGCACGGAATCATAACGATTGAACAGTATGTTACACTGTCATTTATCATGCTGTAGACGAAGCCATTTTATTAGGAGTTTGAAAAGCACGTGTAACAATAAAGCGTGATTGACAGATTTTCATAAGCTACTTGTATGTTGTAAAAAGTTGTAAACTAAAGCTTGACAGAAGAACAATATTTAAGCAAGCTTTCTTGAAGTTCAACTTCATGTTCTGCTTTTGTAAATTGAACTCAATATTTTTAACATATTTCTAATATTTCTATGAAAATTCTATCCTTAGAAATAGCCCTAAATGAGATGAACGGTCTGGCTAAAGAAGGGGCAAGTTCTACGACGTGGTTAGAATGCCCACAAACAGAAATTGTCGCGGCAAAATCGTTCACAACAGCCAACAATTGATCACGATTTTCAAAGATAAAGACCACAAAGAGAATGAAATTCTGTCAAAAAATATAATATACCCTTGAGAATCAACTCAGATTTTACTGCAGAAATAACAACTTCTACAACTAAATAATGATTGAACACAGAAAACGGAAAAACCGACGAACGTGTTCGAAATATCAAAACATTCCGAACGCCGAAATATTAGTAGTAGTAGAAGAATCTTACATAAAGGTAGCGGAGATTATCCCTCAAGTTTTGAATCATGTAATCAATTTATTGTGTGTGTGTGGGTGTTTGTGACGTCACGACCCGGCTTACCCCTGGCTAAGCCATCCTGTTGCTCACCAAATCCTTTCACAAATCCACCTAATATTTTCTTTGAGGGATTCGTTCTGGCTAATTTACGTCAGAAACATTCATTTACCATTTATAATTACAAAACCCTCTTTATAAATAAACTAAGGTAGCTAATTATGGTTTTAGTTATTGGCTCTAGTGTTTTTGAAACTTGACTTAAATAACAAATTTTAAAAGATACACCAAAATGTACTGTGTTCTTCATCATTACATATTACTATCAGCAGGGGTATGCCAATCAAAGTTGAACTGCAAAGTTTTAAATCATGCTCAGTTCATACTAACTCATAGTTATTCTGTGACTAAATAGTGACATTATTACTTTGACATTACAAAAGTCTTCCACCGGTCTCAGAACAGGATATAGTGGAGTAAAGTTACCAACGAACTTTAACTAAGTTGTTCTCTATTAAGTTCGTGACGAAATAGCCCCGTGCGATCGAACTTGCAAACACCTAGGTACTCCGCAATGCGATAAAGAAAGGCATGTTACTGTCATTTGATATACACTGCGTGGCTGGTTTAATTATTGTCCTAGACTGAGCAGAATTATGCCGCGTTGCCGCGCAGTGTAACTGAAATTGTGGGCACGAAACATTTATCGTTTTGCAGAGATCCGTAGCTATTTTATAAAACCGCTCGGTCGTGGCAGATCTCAAGCGTCTCATTGTCAGCGGTATTCCGACATCTGCCGATTACATCCGAATGGGCGTTTGCACACGGGCCGATGCATACACCTACACGATACCGATATTTCAGTAGCTTTAAAAAAAATATCTGTGTCGGCACTGGCATGGTGTAAATACGACCGGGTATTAGGATCGGAAGGCGGGGTTGCTACCACTAGACCATCGGCGGTCTAGTAGTACTAAATATATGAGGTTAGCTCTCCGTCGATATCGTGTCGGCGGCAGTGGGAAAAGCATCCGCCGATAACTTCCGAATGCTTGCTTGTCGAGCTATTTTCCAATACATTTGCTGTGGCTGTTCGATTTATGCAATGGGTTGCAAGCTGTTGGGTAAGTATGCTGTCTAAATTATCTTAATGGGACAGGAAGGGGGAATGTTAACAACACAACTAAAACTAATGTATAGACCCAGTTTATTGAAACCATCCTAAATAGGCCCATAGGGATCTATGCAGGGGCCTTATTCTCACTTCGGCAGAGATTTTACTCTAAATAGGGATGACGTCAAAATGACGTTGAAAACTCCTGTCACTAGTGGGTGAAACCAGTTTTCGACCGAGATTTGACGTCATCCCTAGTCCCTATTAGAGTAAAATCTTCTGCCATACCCATAATTACCCCTCAGATCAAGACAATTGTTAGAACTGATAGTACTAATCTATTAGTTCCTTTAAAATATGCAATAACGTAGGTATATTTATTTTAGTTTCCAGAATAATTCCATAAAATAAATTGTTTCTAAAAACGTTAAGTGACGATTTAGTTTGATAAAGTAAATCTATGTTATGTCAGTTTGCCAAATCCTGGAAAAGTACATGCTAGTCAAGAGATTTTTTCCCCTCTGGTCACACAAGGGTGTGACAAACTATCCCATAAATCCTACAGGAGGCTTTTCTATGAAAATGTTACGAATTTATTGGGTTTTCTCAAAGTTCGCTTGGTTAAACATAGTCGGAGCTGAGTTGATGATATCAGCGAAGTTTGGAGCTCCAATAGATTTTCTCTAATATCCATCCATAAGATCACTTTATTGAAATTCTAGAGTTTTTATTCTTTTGTATGAGTAACAAAAATGTAAAATTAATTTTAAAATGGCTAAAGTTGGTTACAACAGATGGCTCGCAGTAGGGCTTTGTGTGAAATGTCTATGAATATTTATTTATTATTTATTTCAAGCATAAGTCATCGCTACTTTTTATATCACTAAAGAAAGCAGCCCTATGATTATCTTCTTCTTTTCTTGACAGACAAAGTCATTTTAACAGACAATTTTGCCAGTGCATACTTAGATTGAAATAGTATCTAGTCAAGTCTTTAATATCGTTAGAACCTGACAAATAGTTTAGCTAAGTACCGGTAGACTGTCGTTTTGATTGCAATTTGTCAGATTCTAACGTTATCAAAAGGTAAGGTTAGGGCCGCAGAAGAATGAGCTATTGAAGAGACTGTCTCAACTGAAAATGAATGGCTCATTTTTTAACTCATTCAAAGTGAATTGGTACTTACCACTTTAGATTATTTTTGCTATACATCCGGCGTGAAAAAAGCGGTTGAGAAGCGTGTATATTTAGATCAGATAGTCTTTACCATAGTTTGATGGTAAATCGAGAGTTAAATGAAAATTTAAAACAAACAGCGATGACCTAAAAAGAAAAGTACAACGTTGTTTGCGTAAATTAGGTATTTGAACATAGTTTTCTAACTGACGTAAGCTGGTAGAGAATACTGAATGCGAAATAATCGAGCTTTGCACCTTTAGCATCAGTTACTAGCATTGTTTTTTTTATTCATGGACATTTCAATGTCCTCTAGTCCCAATCTAAGCAAAGCTTGTAATATGGGAGCTAAGTTGCTGACAGAATATTTATATACATTTTTTTGTAAATACATTTCTACTTATATTACATAGTAACACCCAGACATAGATCAAACATCTATGTTTGGCACACACAAATGTTTGTTCTTAGTGGGGATCGAACCCACGACCCACAGAACGGAAGGCAGAGTTAATACCGACTGAGCTGTGACGCCTGTCAAATTGATAGTGAGCGTGTAGATTATAGCATTGCAGAAATCAAATCATAGGCCCCTTTCACGCGCGCTTGCAGGTAAAAGGTTTGACGGCATGCACACACTATCAAGGGTGTAAAAAGCTGTTAAGAAAAGGAAATACGTCTTTTTCAATTAAATAGAATCGAGAGTCGACAGGGAAAACCCTAATGGGGATTTTAGAGACTAAAAAACGCGCGGTTGAATGACTGGGTACCTAGTCAAAGAAGCTAATAACATAAATTTAATTTTGAAAATACTCGACATTGATCAGATAGTGACTACAAGGTCAAAAACTAGTGCTAACAGGTATATCGTTTGCATTATGCTTTGTTGACTTACGCAAAAGTTGGAGCAAATAAAGGGTAACATAAAAGCGCTTGTTTTAATTTTGCAAAGTTAATATTTGTGTGACGTACATAATAAAATCTCGTAATGCCTAAAATGGCAAAAGATTCAAGCAAAATGTCGGGTAATTATTTATTATATTGGTCGTTACAAAAATAATTAACTCATTAGATACGATCTCACAAGAATGATACGATAAAACCTATTCCAGAAAGTTGTATTTTTATAAATAGATAAGGTTTTTTTTATACAACTTAATGATGAAACAAGGCGATGGCCAGCTCATGTTATGTGGTAACTACTGCCTATAACGATGCATTGCCTCACTTAGCACGTTCACTGATGCATTGCACTGCGTCCATCACTCTGAGACATAAAAGTGTTAAATCTCTTATGCCTGTAATTGCACCGGCACCCATACCCTTCAAACTGGAACACAGCAATGCGAGCATCACTGCATAGCGGCAGAAATGAGACGGTGGTAGTACTTCCCCGGACGAGCTCTTTCACAAAGAGCCCAAGTTAATTCAAACTGTGGCTTTTCTCAACGCTTCTCGTAAATAGATCGATTCACATCCATCATCTGAAATCTGGTGTTTGTCCAGTTCCATCTATTACCAGGAGTTGTTTACGAAGGTCTTCGCTTAACCCCCATTTCGTCCGAGCCCCCAAGGTAAAGCTTTTGTTTTCTTAGGCAACAGACAACAGTTTTCACACTCCAACGATACTACACGATATCATCGGAGTGATAACGGTATCGATTGCTATTGAATTTTTCTAAAATAACCTAATTTGACAGCACTAAAAACGTTGCCGTCCTTTTCTCATAAACTGAAATGAGAAAGACAGCTATAATTTTAGTGCTGTCAAATTAGGTTATGTACAGTACCATTTTTTTTCACATCAATTTGAACCACATTTTATGCAATTAGCAATTTAGTAACTTTATCTTGCCTCCCTAAAAAGGGGTTTTAGAAATGATATAGGTATACTGTAACTGTTTGTCAAATGTTGAATAAATAAATCAAACTCCAGTAAATAAGTACCAAACCTTTTTATGAGTACATTTTGTAAATTCCTATTTTTGCTATCTATTTCCTCGTCTCTAATCAAAGCAGGAAAAAGAAATCTTTTTTATTTGTAGAAGTGGTATTTTGTAATTAGAAATGGTAGAAACAAGACGAGAGCTTGAATATTAAAGACATCTTAATTTAAATGTTCATAAATATTGTAAATACTTTATTAGTCGTAATTTTCTCTAAATAAGGTACACAATTTGGTTTTCTGTAAAACTGTGGTCACACAGTGGTATATCTAAATATAATTACCTAAATATTTATTCATGGACACAACGCCTTCTAGTCTCAAACGAAATTATACATTTTTTTAATTTGCTGTATTTGTTTCAAAGTAGGCACCTATTATATGGGTATCTTAATTCCCAAATAGGTATTCTATATACGATGGAGTACTATTTCTTTCTTACCGAGAAACCAGAGCCTAATAGCAAGTCTTTGATTAATGAAGGATCCACTTAGGAAACCATCGGCAGAGGGAATGGATATCGGTATTTCTTGGGTTCAATGAGCATAGTAAGATTTTCAAGAACCGCTGCCGTATCTATGTCCGCCACTATTATATAATCTGTGAACTTCCCGAAAATAATTTCAGGCTCTCTGTGGTGCAGTGTACTTACCCTCTTTATAAACGATGTAGAGACTCCTCTAGAGGCGAATTCTGATTGGAACGGTCTGGTGGACTGGTCAGACTCTGTTTATGAACTTGGGGGGTAGGTAAGTGGCTGAGACGGTATAGGCGTGGGTTCGATGCGTTTATTTTTATTTTTTTGCATGATGAGCAAATATTTGCTAAAGATTTATTAACTAAAGGTACGCGTTCACTGAATCGCGTACGCAGAGTACGAGGCGCCGGTATTTACAATTTATATGCGCTTGAAAACGCCTATGACATATTTTTTCTCCCACACCATTAGGTAATAGAATAATGCTACGACGTAGGCGGTCGGAATTTCAGGAAAGAAGATTTATTCCCTCACCAGTGAAAGCTTTCCGGAATGGTTCAAATTAAATTACAGATATCTCGTTCCAACAATGAATTCACTTGTGTACCTACAATCTTTAGCTTACCTACAACACAATTTACTCATAAACAATCTTTTTAGGTTACCTATAGACCATAATAGTATTTTATTTAAAATAAAAATAAATAAAATAAAAATGTTTTATTTCAGAATGGTCCATATTAAGATTAATTTGCATGTTATAAGTTTCAAAACTGCAGTTACAATATCATTGCTGCAGGGGTATGCCAATCAAAGTTGAACTGCAAAGTTGAACTGCTATGTTTTAAATCATGGTCAGTTCATACTAACTCATAGTTATTCTGTGACTAAATAGTGACATTATGACGTCATTTGATGTGTTTTCGCGCATATTTTGCTGTCAAGTGTCTAAAAAGAATGATCACGTGGTACAGTACCACGTGACCTGAAGAAATTACACTGGGCAGTGAAATATAACTTGACAGCAAAAGTTTGGCATACGGGGGCTGTTATGATACCTTACTGATTTTTGGAAGATAGAGCCGAGAAGCTAGCGAAATAATTGATTAAGCAAGGGTTCGCTGACTCTCAAAGGTTCTATGATTTTCACGCCTTTCGTCCAAGCTTTGAGGCAATACCTAAAGATTACTTAGATAATTGAACTATACCATTTAGATCCAATTAAAAAATTATTTGGGTAGCAAATAAATAAATAAAAAATAAATGAACTTTTATTTCAGGCAACCAGTTATGCACAATGGCAAAAACATAGACCCATATTGATATATACCTTAAAACTAGCATACATAATAATATTATTATAATAACAACTTAAACACTTATTGGACACGTATAGAGAATGACGTGAAAATGACGTGGCAAAAATGCTTTTTGCCACTTTATAAAGCCACTTTAGTAATTGAATGTTTTTAAAAACATTAAAGCAACTCCGATTCCATTTACTAGTAAATAAATAGTCATGAATATTACACACAACGCAATCTAGTCCCAAACTAAGCAAAGCTTGTAAGGTACAAGATTGGTGATAAAATACTTATATAGATTTTCTTTGTAAATATCTAGTAACACCCAGACCTAGAACAAACATCTATGTTTGCCACTAACCTCGTAAATAGACTCCAAACTCTTACAGTCTCTACAATTCGAGAAATAGCTAAGAATAGTTAAACAATTATACAACATTGTGGGTACCCACTGGTCTAATAAATCACCAAGAAATCCCATGAAAATATTTTCCATCCAATAGGCCCAGAAAAAGGTTTTGTTGTTGTTACCCCTTATTTCGCTTCATCACACCCATTTTCAGCTTCATAATTTAAATTATCAAACAATACTAAACTCTATTGGCGAAGGCACTCAGCTCAAATTGCTTTAGCTTATTTACCAGATACTCGCCCGGACTCGACAATAGTGGAGTGTTAGTTTAATTATTGTGCTTGAAACTGCACTCTGGGTTTCTATATAAACATTTTATGCCACTTTTGGTGTTTTCAACTAGTTTGAGCAGTTTAGTGAATTGCTAACATTTGTACTGTAGATTTTATATTGTTATCACTAGAATGTAATTACTATTTTGTTTGCGCAGCCTATAGCGTTTTTTTTTTAAAGATGTTTGTCCCGATAAAAAGCTGTCATTGTACAAAAGCAAGTAGGTAAATAGTAGTAGCAGTTTTATCTATACTAAGGTCATCACAGTGTGATTAAACTGAAAATAATATTTAGATTTATTTATTGCTTAAATGTACATTACAAAATATGGGTACCTAGATTTAACTTATGTTCATACCCAAGTACGTAATGGTAGGTACATTACGTACCTAGGTATGAACAGAAGTTAGATCTCCATTTTTCGAAAAGAATTTGGTCAAAAAGACTAACGGTCTTACTAATGAAAAAATTGTTGATCGTTATTCAGCTACCTCTCAACTGAATCACTCTCAAGTTGCTAATTATACGATGTTTATCTTTTCTACTTTGTTTAGTTCTGACACTTAGGGCGTCTTGCACCAGAATCACTAAACGTATTTAACAGCTAAATCGATTTAAATCTGACGTATTTGTATGACTTGACCACTCGCTAAATACTATTTAAGAGTTAAACGCGTTTAGCGATTCTGGTGCAAGCCGCCCTTAGTAGCTTCTCAACGTTGAGACGGGTTTATGAGCGAGAATTCTCCTGATTATTTGCATATACATCTCTCATCTTTTGAAAGACGTTTCAAGAGGCGAGAGGAGATTCTAATTAAGACCGTATTCTAGGCAAACTTTAGTATGCTAATAGATCATCATACAAGCACTCTCTGATTGCAATGAATCTAATGGACAGTTATATCAAAACTATCCCACCATTGCACATTGTAGTAGAGATTACTGGCATGGAGACAGTGGGCTGGATTGGGCCGTGAATAGCGGCTTTCATTACGGGCCGGGCGTGCGAATGAATGTCCCATTTAAATAGAGCCTGTGAGAGGCTTTTATTCACGCTGGGTCTAGAATGTTCTGCGTTGTTGAAGCTGCAACTGTATTCTCGGCGACGGGCATAGAGCATGGCAATATGTAGACTCTGACTGAACTATTATGGCTCAATTTCGTGCAGTGAAAAAAAACGGCTCAACTCGAATCTGCTTGAAATTCAGGCGTAATTTTCGCCTCTTTTAAGGGCCGTAAGATCAATAGTGGTTTAAACGACAAAAGAGAGTTTAATCTCCAGTCTCCGATTATTTCATAAGATCAATGGTAGTTAATCGACCATGGGTAGCTTAAACTAACGATTAGTTTAAACTCGGCCGAGGGTACGGTTAAACTGCCAACCAAAGATTAAACGCTCATTTTTGACGTTTTTTCAATATGGTTGCCTGGCTACCAGATGTTTGTTTGAACCTTAGAATATAGTAGAAGCCGCATTTGACATAATTTGTATGAAGGATTTTGTCACCAAAATGCTATAAAAATGTTCCCGTGCGCATGATGTTCGCGCAGCCCAATGTTGCACCTACAAAACTATTTCCCAATTTTTTGGGGTAATTTTTTTTGTAAATGCTGCTTAGGTACCTAAGTAGGAGGTACTGAAATAGATATTCATAAATTTTAATAGAATTAAGGAAAGACTCAGGACGTGTTTTTTGAATGATTTTTGTCCATTGTTCTCGTCTGAGTATGTCATCAAGAATCCTAAAATTACACAAATATTTTTTCAAAATAACAAATTTAGCGCTCTATGATTAAAAATACCTATTGAAATACCTATGCCTAATGATGTGTAGTCATAAAGATTAATATAAATTTTGTTGGGAAAAAAATGTTGGTGTTGTTTGCAACATTATTGAATTGATGGTAATTTTTCTTTAAATTGATGATTCCAAGACGATTCCTTATCAAATAGAGACCCAAATGTGATGTATGTTATCCCATCTACTTTGTTTTTAGACCCAGGCCAATTTTTGCAAGTGGGAACCACACACGCCGGCATAATTGTATAAAAATATGTTTGGCATTGGAGGTGTCAATGGCCAGAGACTGAATGACACAAAGTACTCCATCATGGTGCACTTCTTACTGTGACACAAAAATGGCTATACAGTACATCTGTACTTTTCTATAATCTGTGGTTTGAACTAAACTTTCTATTTGTATTGTAATTCGTTTGTTGTAGTTTGTAGTTTTGAGATTATAAATACAAAAACTCTATTGCAATGGAAAATTATAACAGTGACTCGGATTCGGATATCGAATTATTGCATGAGCTGAACGATTTAAATACATATTATAATAGACCGTATGTCGTGCGAACCAGAAGCAATCATTGGAATGAAGATCAATGGGATGATATAGAATTCATACGCCGTTTTCGTATCTCCAAAGCTTCAGCAAGAGCTATTTTGTGCGGAATCGAAAGTGAAATATCTCATCCTACTACAAGGTAAATTCTATGAACTATTAAGTATTTATTTTGGTTTCATGAAAATGATAACCTCAAGTATTTTTGTGCAGATGATAATAAGTATCTGGTACTTACTACATAATTTTACCTACTGATCTATTTTTACTTTCAGGAACAATGCGCTGACTGCCATGGATCAACTTCTACTCACTCTGCGATTCTATGCCACTGGATGTATGCAAATTACTGTAGGAGACTTCACCGGAGTCCATCAAACTACAGCGGGCAAAACAATCAAAAGAGTAACTCAAGCGATTGCTGCCAAAAGAAATAGTTACATAAAACTTCACCTTTCGCCTTCAGAACAACAGCTTAACCAAAATGGATTTTATGCCATCGCTAGATTTCCTCGGGTTTATGGTGCCCTTGACTGTACACATGTCCGCATACAATCTCCAGGAGGACAGAACTCTGAACATTTTAGGAATAGAAAGGGGTACTTTTCATTAAATGTCCAAGCAATATGTGGGTCCAACCTAAAGTTTTCAGATGTTGTGGCTAGGTGGCCTGGTGCCAGTCATGATAGTACAATTTTTCATCACAGCAGTTTGTGTGCTATCTTTGAATCAGGACAAATGGGACAAAATATAATTCTTGGAGACGCAGGATATCCACTCAAAAATTATCTACTCACACCGCTACAGAACCCTGTGACATCGGCTGAAAAACTCTATAATGAGTCTCATATTCGCACAAGAAATTGTATTGAAAGATGTTTTGGAATATGGAAGAGACGCTTTCCTGTACTATCTATTGGCATGAGAGTGAATATAGAGCTGACCCAAGATATTATTATTGCTACTGCAATATTACACAACATGTGTATAAATAATGGAGATGAAATTCCAAGTTTAGAAGCCCATGTCGAAGACCAAATAGATCTGACAAGCTCTTCTGAAAATGCTAATAATGAAAGTGCTGCAACTAATAATAATAACCATTTAAGACGACAAATGTTAATTAATTACTTTAATACATTAAATTAGTTTATTTTTCAATTTTAGTATTGTACACAAGTAGTTGTTTTATTTCTTTACTGATTATTGATTACAAAAGAGCCCTAGCCCTAGGTGAAGTAGACTAGCTCGCTACTATCATAAAGTATGAGTTATGTTAATGAAACAAGGTGTAGAGCAAGTAAATTTATTGATTTAACAATTTCTTTTTTAACTCTATTTCCAACCTCATTAATTCACATCTGAGTTCATGCTCAATTTTTTGCTGTTTTATATTTTCTTCAACACATCTTATCTGCGCATCTACTAAATTTTGCTTTTTTATGGATAAAGTACCATATTTGTCCATAGTGCTGTTAAAGGCCTCTGGATTGCGAAGAGGTGTAGAGCGTTTTCGTTTTAATAAAAAACGATTTTTGGGTGTGTCTAACACCACCTCAGGTGTAGCCTCTGCGTTTACTGTGTTATGTTTAAATGATTTCTCCTTCTTCATAATACAATTCTCAGTATCTTGTAGGGCATCCACTTCGGCTATTAGTGATGCTGGTACAATCATTTTCTTACATTCCGGTATCTAAAACAAAGAATGAGATAACTTAGATAGGTATGTGATAAAATGAAGCTGCCTAAAATAGCAATAATGTTATTTTGTTAATATTTACCGTATCACTATCGAAGCGAGCTGGTAATCCCTCTACACTGGGACCTGATAATCCCATTATTATCGCCTCCTCATGGGTAAGGTTTAAATCTTGGGGTGGGCCACCTCCAGTCTGGTACAAACTTCTGCGGTATCCACCATACTTCCGCTTCAAAGATTTTTTCATATTTTCATATTTTGCCCTCAATGTCTTCGATTCCCTCTGGCATATTCCAGAAGTACTATTGAAGTCGTCAGCTAGTTTGCCCCAAGTTTCTTCCTTTAATTGGTTATTGACAACGTCCGTTTTTTTATTTTCCAAAACATTGGCGTATCTTTGGACTAACGATGTCAAAAGTTCTGTTTCAGTGGTAGTAAAGTTTGGTACCCTTTTTTTCAAAGTTTCAGTCATTTTAATAGATAACTTATCAAAATACACAAAACACCAGAAAATACCACGATCAACACTCACTCAAAACACAACAACAGTTCAAAATCGAAACAACCAAAAAAAACTGCGTCCATATGACAATGTCAATGTTGTCGAATATGTCCAAAGAGGTAGGAAACCATTTTTTTTTTTTTTTTTTTTTGTTCGCTCCTGAGAGCAGGCTATAGTTTTTCAACCATACCGCCTAGTCAGACGTTATATTTTTTTTCCATTGTTATTTTGTTTATGTGTTTGTCATACGTAATTTTTTCTAAGTAGAAATTATATCAAATAATGATACACATCTGAATGTTTTTTTTTTCTTCGTCTATTTTGACTATACGTTTAGGCACGTACCTAATTATAAATTATTTACATTTACATTTCCTTTAACTATACAAAAGTATTAATAATATTATTTACAACTAACGATACTTTACAGAGACATAATTATATCTCTGTTACTGTATTAATAATAAACTTGTACAAATGAATGAAATTTGACTCATCCTTGAGCAATTCCTGAATGCAACGCGGGACTAAATCAGGTTCACGATAAGTTTGAAGCAGTTCATCTATCAATACAAGGCGCTGAATATTGAAAGATGAACAATCGAAAATTATATGATTTACAGATTGAATTTCTCGTGATTGGCAATAATCACAATAAGGGGAATTTATCATTTTTAAACGATGGAGATGATAATTCAAACGACAATGACCAAATCGCAAGCGGCAAACAGTTGAGTAAAACTTTCTGTTCATGAAAATTTTACTCTTACAGAACCAAGGTACAGAATCAATCTGAACATCCAAAGCAGCATGCCAGGAACCCTTATTCTCAACCTGTGTACAGTGATACGAATGTCTCCCCCAAGATTGACACATTCGTTGTCTTAAAAGACTTACAACGTCTGTGTATGGTAGAGCTACATCAGCGTCACCATTCTCAAGATTAGAATCTATAGTATCTGCTAATTTAACTATAGTGTTGGCTAGATAATCCGCCTTCTCATTACCCTCTACACCTTTATGCGAAGGGACCCACGCAAAACTTACATTAATGTCAGAATCAGCCAGCTCAACCCACAGTTGTTTTATAAGAAAAATGATGTAGTTAGTATCAGCATGCAGTTTATTGTTATTTAAATTTTTTAAAACACTCATGCTATCACTCACCACAACCCATTTAGTATGACCTAAGTTACGATTTTTAATATGTTTTAAAGCACTCAGGATTGCAACAGCTTCCGCAGTAAAAATACTAGCGTTTTTATCAATTTTGTGACCGACACCAATATTCAAAGATGGTTCAAATAAGGCAAAGGACACAGCGTTTTCATTTTTAGATCCATCGGTGTAAATAAATTTGCAATCTATAAACTCGGAGAGCATTACATAAACTTCTTCTTTTGTTGACAGATCATTATTGATCAGTATATTAATTGCTGGAAATTTACTATTAAAAGATCCTTCGTAACAAGGTAGCATAAGACTTGATTGATAGATGTTTAAATTTTGAAGAAAATTTAGAAAGTTTTGGAAACCCTCTAACATGTAAAATGGTTTTGAGCCAGGCTGAGCGCTGGACAGATTGGCCAGAAGAGCATTGCCAGAAACACTGAAAAGTTTCAAGACGAATCTTTCTTTTAGAAAGTTGGAACGAATAGGAATTGGCGGAAGTCTGCATTCGATTTGCATTGCATTTACAGGAGTACTCCTAAATGCCCCTGAAATCAAACGCAGGCATTTGTTTTGAAAGACGTTTATGCTATTTACAATTTTTACATCTGCAGCGTAACAAAAGAAACCATATTCAAAATGGCTGCGAACTAAAGATTTATACAAGATTAGTAGTATTTTTGGGTCTGCACCCCAATAGGATCCAGACAAAGACTTTAAAATGTTGTAAGCTTTGTTAGCTTTATTAATTATATGCTTAGTATAATTCATCCAGGATAAATTATGGGAGAATAATACTCCCAAAAATTTAACCTCCTGTGATACAGGCAAAGGCAAATTATTGTACTGAATAACTGGCATATCAATAATATGCCTTTTACCAAAGACAACAACTTTAGATTTCGATGGATTTACATTAAGATCTAGATAGGAAAAATATTTATTAAGCTTTGTCAATGCATCATTAACAATTTCAGCTACTTGAGCTAAACTTGTTCCCGATGCATAAACAACCAAATCATCCGCAAACTGTAAATTTTTGACTTGCGAACCCAATATTAAATTTAAACGACGTATGTACAATATAAATATTAAAGGTGACAAAATACCACCTTGACATACACCTACAGAGGATAACCTCGGCCCATATAGATGTCTATTGTATTTTACGAAAACTTCTCTATTTCTCAAAAAAGCTTGAACCCAATTGACAATTTTTCCAGGAATACCTATTGATAGCAATTCTCGACACAGTACATCAATATTGACACTATTAAAAGCGCCAGAAATATCGAAGAAAACGGCCAACAAACGATTGTTTGCAGCCAAAGAATTATGAATATCAAGTTGTAATTGACAAATACTTTCACGAGCTGAATGATTTCTACGAAAACCAAATTGATTTGACGATAGAATTTTGTTGTGTTCCACATAAAATTCCAAGCGTTGTTTTAGCAGTTGTTCAAATATTTTACCGACGCATGACGTAAGCGCTATAGGACGATAGGAATCAGGACATAGCTTGGGTTTATTGGGCTTCAAAATTGGTACTAAACAATCGATTTTCCAATCAGAAGGTATGTCGTTATTTGTCCAGAGTGAATTCAAAATCATTAGAAAAATTTCCAAACCATTACTATTCAGTTTCTTAAAAATAATGTACGGTATTCCGTCAAGACCAAAAGCTGTATCTCTTCTAGAATTAATCGCAGATATTAGTTCATTAGTTGAGAATTCATCGAGTAAAAAGGAATTGCTGGTATTTACACTAATTGAGTTATTACAGTATTGTCTGGGTGACACGAAGTCAGGAGTATACTTCATTAAAAAATCTAAAATCCATGTGTCGTCTTCATTGTCGTGAGAAATGTATGTTTTATTAAATTTACGAATAAATTTCCATATTAAAGAAATTGGGGTACAACGATTAAATTTTTCACAAAGGGAAAACCAACTTTTTTGTCTTTCTAATTTTATGGTTAGTTTTTTAAGAGCCCGAAGTCTCTTGAATTCACAATAACTTTCTTCTGTTGGATTAGATTTAAAATTAAGATACGCTTCTTTGGAATTTAAAACGGCATCAGAACATTTCTGATTCCACCATGGAAGGGGTGGTATTTCACCATTTCTAAGACGACATGACTGCTGACTGACACTATTGACAGTGACGATAGAAGAGCTTGCTAAATTGTTGCTAGGGATAGATTTCGCAACTGCTGTACGTAAAATTTTACAAAATTCTTGATAAGAATCTTGTGGACATCGAGCATCTATTTCAAAATCAACCAACAAGGTATCCATACAATCATTAAACACTTTCCAATCTACACGTCTATAATTTGGGTAGATGGGCAAATGTTTATTAGTACAATTATTAGCTGAATTATTACTATTATTGTTAAACAAGACTTTAATTATTACAGGAAGATGATAACTAGTGCCCAAAGGACTATCATGAACGGACCATTCACATTGTAGTGACAAAGACGGCGAAACCATTGTCAAATCTAGTGCGTTTGGACGCCACGACAACGAACCAATTGTCGTCGCTTGACCATCATTTAACAGAACCAAATTGTTTTCATCAATGACCTCCAAAACCTCTCTCCCACGAGGAGAGTCAGAGCCACAGCCCCAAGATGTATGATGGGCATTAAAGTCACCTGCAAGTATTAGTGGCCCAGTAATCGACTTTATTAGTGCATCAAATTTACTTTTGCTAAAAACTGGATTACTATTTGTTGGACAATAAAAACTAAGAATACTTATCTCCTTTTTGTTAATAGTAACTCTGGTACAAATATTTTGCAGTGAATTATCAAAGTAAGTAGTAATGTTAGAATAATTTAAACTATTATGAATTAAAATGGCTACTCCATTGTGATTGTTACCACAATCATTACGTTCGACATTGTAATGTTTTATTTTGAATTGTTGGTGAGGTTTAAACCATGTTTCTGAAATTATTGCTATATGAATATTATTTGTATAAAGAAAATTAATAAATATTTGCTTATTACTGTTTAGACTTTGTGCGTTCCATTGCATAATGTTTAAAAAATCCATTATGCAGATGGAGGGAGCTTATTACTGAGAGTTTTTTTTAGGGTCTCTCTGATAGACCCAGAATTTATTGGAACATCTTTGTTGCTCATCATCTTTGTTATTGTTTCAATTAAGATGTTTATAAAAACTTCTGACTTCATTAAATTATTTACCTGTACATCAAGGGTTCTTGCAGATAGTTGTGGAAAGGATTTAGAATCAAAAAGATCCGAATAGGTTACAGTTCTAGACTTGATTTTGTTTTCTTCTACCTTCTGCTTTTTAAGAGGACACATTGAAGATATGGCTATGTGGTTTCCATTACAATTTTTACATTTGGCATTCTTTGGGTCAACGTGACACTGGCGGAAATTGTGTTCCTCGGTGCAGATAGAACACACTTCAACGTTTTTACAAAACTTGGCAATGTGGCCATACCTCATGCATTTAAGGCACTGCTTCACAGGAGGTATGTACACTTTTACCTCGTGCCTCCAGGAGTCTAGGTACACATGTTCCGGGAGAATGGTGGAAGCAAAGGTCACCGCAACTGCCTGTGTGGGTAGAAAGGCAGCGGCACCATCGCTTCTCACTCTGCGCATGAAGCGTCTCACCTGAATGACATTCCTTGAACTGCCGATCAGTGAAAATATTTGCTTGTTAGACATCTCAACCGGAACCGAGGTAAGAACCCCAGTAACTTCGGTATCACCTGCTGGTATGGTAGCTTTAAGGGACAGCTGATCAAGAAGTTTTACATTTTGTAAGAACATGTTCGCATTGTTAGGGAGATCAAATGTGATCCCTACCTTAAATTTGTTGATGGACCTGAGGTGCATAACACCTGAGACACCATGATCTCTTAACCCTTTTGAGAGGGACATACGATCGCGATCAGTGAATGCTCTATCTTCGGTTTTATGAGTCAGAAAGACAATGAACTCATTTTTTTTAGAATCCTCGGGGTACTTACGCGAGTACCCAGAGACCTTAAATATAGCATACTTATCCGCTTGCTTATGGTTCTTGTTTTGTGCTGAGCAGTCTACTGATACTACCGACTTCACATCATCTGTATCCGAAGAATCAGAAGGCGACGTCTGCAGCGACTCATCAGGGGGAGGCGGCTCCTCCTTTCTCCTCCTTTTCTTCCCCATCCCGGACCACAACCGTGAGCTTCCTGGTTTGGCCACCTATTCACAAGTATTCCAGGCTAACCCAGAAGAAAATTTACCTAATTTTAGATAAATAAACGAATTTTTTCCCAAAAGCGCGCCTTTCCACTTTGGTAGTTCCCGCCTTTTTTCAGGTAGGAAACCATAAAATAGGTCAAACTGACTAGTTTTAACCATTATTTTCATGAACAAATGAACAAAATACGAGAATGTTGCCATGTGTTTAGGACTAATCGAAGTTTATCTAATCTGCTTCTATTTTCGACTTGATCTTATGACAGTAGATTAATCCATCGATCAAATGTGATCGTAGTTTAGGAAATCCGTAGTTTTAACTGCTTTTGATCTTACGGCCCAAGACGAGTTCCTACTAAAGGTTTTTCAATTTAAACAGCTTGTAAACTGCTAACAATGGATTTATCAGTTAATCCCGTAAGAAACCACTTAAAAATATTAAGGGTAGGAAGGATATTTTATAAGTAGTCCTAACAAGAAATAACTTTACAAAGAAAAGAAGCAGTTAGCGGAAAACTACGCCTTAGTGATTTTAACTAAATTAAAAAAAAATATTATTATAAGGTCGCTCAATGCTTCAACAGTATGATATCATCCAACGCTCAACGTATGACTTTCCCAAGTTTTCCAATAAACTAGTTTTTCGCAACAACGCTGAGTGTTGACTCTCGGGTCACGAGAGCCCTTCACACCCACGGGACGTGCGCCGTCAAGACACACTGGCATTACACTGCGACCTCATTGTTACACCTACTCGTAGTGGGGATAGTACCAGTGACACTTTTTTTTTAAACAAACGAAGCACGCAAACAATACTCCAGCTCTATACTCATACTCATACTGGCTACATAAAATTGACCGTACGATATGGCCCACCTGGCCCTATAACAAAGATGACTAACTACAATCGCTAAAGAATAGAAAATGTGAAAAATTTATGAAATCGTCAAATTGGTCACGTGACCTTTTTTTCAGAAATATAATTTCCATCCATTTTCCTATTCTCTAAAATCGATTGTAGAACGTCAAAATATAGGGCCCTTCAGGGCTCTTGATGTTTGCGTTACCTAATAGCTGTACTATGCCTGGGTACCTACTTAGGTATAGTGCAGCATTATGCTAAGACGGGGATTATTTTGCCCCCATGCAGCTTATTGAGCAGGTAGGCTGTTTTAGTTGTAGATAAACCTACCTTACTATATTGTTATTCTGTACCTACCTGTAAGTACCTACTGTATCTTTTAGGGACAAATAAAATGTTTTCTTATCTTATCTAATAGAGCACGCCTTGTGTGGAGGCACCACTCGGAAACGTAAAAGTAAGTTTAAAAAAGTCTCATAATAAATGCCTGCACTTCGGAAACCGGGCTATATAATGGGAACATCCACTTCAAATATAGCCTACAACAATAACTTCAACTGCAAAACATCAATTTAGTTCTGTGTTTCCTCATTCAAATGTGCCATTATACATGTAAATTAAAGAAATATCGAGAGATACAACTCCTTCACAAAACCCACTATAAAATAAATTAAAGGACTTAAAATGAATACACTGCATTGCTGGTTTTTGCTGCAACACCGCCATATAAATTGCAATGACCTACTTGTCATATATGTAGGATAGAAAGTATGCGTCACAGGTATTCCTTTGGAAAAGCAGACGCGAGAGAACATATCAACGAGGTATTTTTCATTCAAAGACTTCAGTCTCTTTAATAATTATACCTAGCATTATTTGGAATTGAACTTCTAAAATACTAAATACTTACTCCTTTTAATAATTGTATTAAGCCTTTGGTGAAAATATGAAGTGAGAGCTGAAAATTTGGAGCAACAATTTATTTTAAGATATTTTCTAAAAACTTAGTAATGCGAGGTTTTGCTAAGAGCACTAAAACAGCCTCGCGAATTCTCCACTCTAAAGTTAGAAGCTTAGAACTTAGGAACGTCATAGTTTTTACAGACCACTGAAACTTTCCAAAAAGCTTAAATATGTTTGTAGGCTTGTAAGAGGAAAAAAGGAGGTGTCTATATTCATTTTTAACCAATTTCAAAAAAGAGGAGGTTCGATGAAAAATGCGTTCGAGGCAAACATCTAACAAACCTCAATTCGGTCGTATGTTTTTTTTATGTGTGTTACCTCAGAAGTCCGTCATTTATGAACCGATTTAAAGAATTCTTTTTTATCTGAAAGGATGTACTTCCAGGTTAGTCCCATTAAATTTTTGTTAAAATGGGTTTAGTAGTTTGGGTTATAAATAGAAAAAAATTAAAAGAAATATGCCAATCACGTGCACAAAATTGCGTATTTTGCTTTCCCGTGACTTTTTAGTGGTGTTTATAGTCACCAGAACATTTCCAATGAACTGCCATCATCATCATCTGATGATGAAGCTATTAGTCGAATTGGAGTCGGGTTTTCTAGTTTTTTATACTTATAAATTATCCAAATCGTCAACTTTTGGAAAAAAATATAACAAACCATAAGGTTTTTTTGATAGAAAGAAAGAAAGAAAGAAAATGAATTTATTAACCCAGACTTAAACCTTAAACTACAATAAAAAAACATAAACAATAATTATAGGTTAATTAGGTCCCTGACTCAGCATACGTGCACTGTGACCAAGGGTAACAGTGCACACTGGTATTCTGTCAGAGCCTAGTGGGCAACATCACGGTAGGATTTTTTCTTGTCGGGTAATAGACGAATTTTCACTTGACAAAACAATTTAGCGAACCGGACATCCCTCATACTTTCTGTCACAGATAAAGAACATGATATGGTTGCTGAAAGCTCACAAAAATGAGTAAAAAGTTTTCAACGAGTCACACGCAGTACCAGTGTGAATGGAATTTTATTTCCAACGAGTTCCGTATGGCTCGTTAGGGTACCCACCTAAACTATGATAAGTACCTATTGGGAAATAAACCGTAATAGTTATGTGTATCGATGAGTTTAAATGATGTTATTTGACAGTTCCCTAGGTAAAATTTCCTTACACCTTGTGACAATAGTCGGGTGACATGTTGAATTTTCGCAATTTCAATGAAATGTTTTCGTAAAAAATACGTTTTCATTTCTATATGAAGGCATCTTTTGAATGAAATATTTTTGTGACATATCTAAAGAATAAGAAAGGTGATATTTTTTTATTCTCCACCTATTTTCCACAATAGATTTCTATTCACTTACAGTATTCTATTTTAAACATTTATTTTGATCTCATCATCAATGTTTTTAGTTATTACAAAGGATTTTTTCAATGTAATCATAACTCTACACCACCAAAAAACCCTAACCTATTTAAGCCGCACTCTTCAAATAGCATTTTTCAGAAGCCCCAGGCAACGTCGTCTAAAGTGTTATTTGACGTGCACTCGTGAGACGCCATTCCCTCGGATTAGTCGCCGTCTACACGGCAGGTCCCAAATCGTTTTTCGATACCGAACTTCGGATTTTAAAGGTATGACTGAGGGGCTGTTATCTACTTACGTGGGTTGGCGAGGATGACGAAAATGATCGAAATTGTGTCAAAGTGAAATTAATGCCAATTCGTCCTCGTTTTAGGGAACATCATTCGTAAAACCTTCACAAGAAGGATGAAAACTGTGTAAGAAGTTTCATAACGTGTTAGAGGCAGGAGTATCATAATCAATTTCTATAACGATTGAAAGATACTCTACTCTTGTGGGAAATGCTAATTTTCCGAAGTACTAGTACTAAACAAAACTTACCTACAATGTTTAAAATATTACAAAATACACATTACAAAAAACCTACCGTTTTTTATTTGTATCATTAGTAAACGACGAACTAAGTATATTAACTACGTAATATGTTGCATACTTACCTATTACTATTCTTAGCTATATAAAGTTAAGGCAAAAAAAAACAAGTAACCTCACTTTTTGAATGAATGAATTGAATGTGGTTTCAAATGGTTTGACGATTATAATCTACGGGTAAAAACTAAGACTAATTTTATTTAATTTGGCACATATGCCTCTAAAAAATCAATTAATTATGTCATATAGAGACAATAACATTTTCAGCAATCCAGTTTCAACAATCTTTGCTTAGTTTGGGACTAGATGGCGTTGAGTGAAATGTCCATGAATATTTATTTATTTATGATTATATCCTTATAATTATCACGTTTATATTTTAATGATCAATTTTATCTACAAAGAAAATTATGACTAATACAGTATTTACAATATTTCAACTTCTTGATTTGATGGCTTTTGCGACTGTTGACGCAATTCTGCCAGTGTCGAGTCCGTTATAATATGCTAGTGTCATAAACATGAGGGGAGTGTAGAATAAGAATATGGTCAGTGCTCAGAAGGAGATTCAACCAAAATTTTGACAATAATTTGATTTATCTAAAACCAAAGACAGCACAACGTTAGTATTAGTAGGTAGGTAATATGAGAATTAGTAAATATATTTTGAGTTCAGTTTTCTAGATTAGTATACAATTTTCATAATTTTATCTTATTAATATGGATAAACTTACATAATATATAATTAATCAAAGGAGAAAAAGTAAGAGATAGGAGACATTTGAAAGATTTACAATATTTATAATATGTACAAAATACACATGAAGCAGTTGAGCTATCTACACACCGTTGCAAACAATTTATAGATAGCTAAACTGATCCAAATCAGTACCAATCGGAAGCGTGCCCAAGACACTGGGTGCATTGCCGCGCTGAATAGCAATATTCAGTGTTTCAATCCAAATTTCATAAGTCACTATACACATTAAAAACCAAAGAAAATATCAAATAAGTAAAGTTTACCTATTCCGACAATCAAACAAAACTATTCTCGAACCTAAACAAAATGTAGGCAAGTATACCACGCTACCCACGTCTTTGGTACTACGAATTAATAATGATCTTTTGATTAGTTTAGCCATTCCTAAAAGAAAGCCTTATTTACACTGAATTAGTTACTAGCACTAGTAGCGACTGTTGGTATCATCATAACTCTAATTTCTTTCTGCGCAGATAATTCAGAGGGACAACGCTCCGTTGTGACTACTATAGGTACTTGTAATTAAATGGTCAAATTCATCTTGAAATTCAGAGGATTCACAATTAATAACGATTCAAATTATTTAATTTAATTAGTAATAAATTATTATCTATTAGGATTATCTTGAATTGTCGTTCAGGTTTTATTTTAAGAGTCAAAAATCGCTTTCTCAAAGTTAAGGCAAAAAAATCAAGTAAGTAAAATTACTTTTTTTTAATATTTTAATGATTGCAACTTGTCAACGCACTGAGGTCAGTCACTGGATCTATATAAACCTGCTCTAATTTCAGGGTTATATAGCGCTAACATGACAACGTTTTGCGTTACTGCCATTACAATATCGCCTTTAGTATCGAGTTTTTAGAGTCGCTGTTCGCGTGGAGATAAGTGGCAATAAAATCACTTTTAAGGTATTGTGGTAGTCACGCAAAGTTGTAAATCAGGTAAATACCTACGGATATGATTGGTCGTCTGGCTTAGCTTTAGTATTGAACTGCAGAAGGCTACACAAAATGCTCGGATTTTGATCTCAAGTGACCCAGACTGGTTTACTTTCTACGTAACTTGCAACAGGTTAGCAATCAGCAAAAATAAAATAGATAGGATAGAATTTAATTTCCTACCGCTGAAAATAAACTGTCTACACTATTACTGAAAACAAATAGAGTGTTTGCTACTAAATTGTTAAATCTGAACCAAAATTCGTTCTACTTTTCGAAGAGATCCGTTTCGATTCCTATTTCCCCTCCATTGAATAAGTAGAATGCAATTACATTGCGACAGAAAGCTGTTGTCTAAAGTATCCATACGAAAACAATTGCAATCGGAAATAGATCTAAATGCTCAGTTTTATAGCTCAGAATGGCAAACCACGGAATTGAGGACTTGAATTTTCTGTTTAGTGAATTCCGATTGGTAAATACTAAGTCCTAAGCTTTGTATGCAGATGACCCATCTTCAGACTTCATTCTTAGAGACAGGTAGTTTTTCCTCTGAGGGGGGAGATTCCTATCTCAGGTTGAACTGCAAAGTTTTAAATCATGGTCAGTTCATACTAACTCATAGTAATTCTGTGACTAAATAGTGACATTATGATGTCATTTAATTTGTTTTCGCGCATATTTTGCTGTCAAGTGTCTAAAAAGAATGATCACGTGGTACAATCATTCTTTTTAGACCTGAAGAAATTACACTGGGCAGTGAAATATAACTTGATAGCAAAAGATTGGAATACGGGGGCAGAGCATTTTTATGTACATATATGTGAATGTCTTCCTCATTGATCTTGGCCAAACCAAAAATAAACTACGAACGTAAGGTATAAAACCGGGCGAATTACTGTCTGTATCTTTTTCTCTCTCTTTCTCTCTCTTTCTCTCTCTTTACGAGGATATTCAATCATCTCGCCCACACCTTGCGTGGGCATCTCGTTGACTCATTAGCTTTGCTTTAATTCTCTTGGTCTGGAGCTAGCATTAGATAAATGTTGCTCATTAGCTAAGACGCCTTTGTTTGGCAATTTCACGGCGTTGTTAATTTTAATTTTAATAAATTAAAGCCGTAACTCGGGCGTTGGATTATAATAACGAGGCACAAAGTGGATTTTATTATGTAGGTACTATAACTAGTTATTGCTCGTTTTAACATCTGCATGGTGATATTTTCTTGCAAACTTTATTACCCCTAAGATTGTAAGGGGCTGGAAAAAATGTAACCCCTACAGTGAAGGGTATTTTTACCATTCTATTGCTCCTCTGGACTATAATTGAAGCTCAAATTTCACGTTCCAGAGCCCGGTAGTCGGAGTTATATTTTGTTGATTTGCGAAAAGTGATTCGCAAATTTTGTATGTAGAAAAGCAGTTATCGTTTCACCAAACGATTATTCTCCATACATTTTCGAATTATTTTTTCGGAAATCATAAGAAATAAAACTCAGACTTGAAGCTCAGGACCTGTTTAGGCTAATTTAACGTTGACTGTCAGTCACGTCACGTAACGATAATTACTTATACTTAAATAGTTACTTAAATCGCTTTTCAACTGACATCAAACTGTCGTTACTTCTATCTTAATTGCTGTCTGGTTTGATCGAGCTAATTAAGATTTTCTTGAAATCAAAATGAGAGAAATAAATTATCTATCCTTTGGGGTTAAACGGCATAAGTCGCTTAATAAAGCTTATGTTCAACACTGGACGTCCTACGACTGAAATGGTAACCAATGATCGTAGACCACACTATATAGAAGTGAAAACATCTCACCAATCTCATCTCATCTCAGTAGAGCCAAGTAAGCCGCGGTAGTAAGTATATCTTGGTCGAAAACTCGATTCACCCACTGGTAGAAAGAGTTTTCGACGTCATTTTGACGTCATCCCTATTAGAGTAAAATCTCTACCGAAATGAGAATAAGGCTCCTGATTTAGCGTCACGTCACCAACCCGAGCGCTTTCGTTCACTGTTTACGAAAAAGGTGTCTAAGCTCTGATACAGAAAACCAATGGTTTCCTACCTCTTTGTGTGGTTTCCTACCTCTTTGTGTTTATGTGATCTTACCTCCATCAACAGACTTCCTCTTCTTTTTTTTCGCAAAAGCAAAACGAATGACTGCCGTTCTACCGATTTCTTTTTGATTCAAACTTTTTAAATTCAGTCGTTCATTTTTACAGATTTCAACAAAATTATAATTTTAAAGTTTTAGTAATCTAACACTTGGTTATATATCTGGCCTCAGTGATCTAACTGGTCTATAAGCTCACCTAGTTATATAAGACGATTCTAAATGATCCTTGTGATTTTATTGAATAAAGAAATTATGATTTTGTCTTTGAGCTTCATTTGATTTTCTGTATATTTTGTTTATACTTACTGATATAACTGTTATAATTTTTTTATAGAATAACGCATTGGATTTAAGTATCTGTAATGTTATTTTATTATTAATAAAGAATTTGAATTTGAGCTACATTTTCCGAAGACATCGGGTTATGTATGGGAAAAGTTTATTTATAGGTAAGGTCTTTACACCGGGGTGTTCTACCGATTGCACAAGATAAAAGTTTTTGAATATATTCTCCATATTATGATAAAGTGTGCTTGTGCACTAAATACACCAGTTTACTAAATGTGCCTAGTGAACTGTGCACACTTACACATAGAAACATCTACCCAAACAAACAACAATAAAGGTAAAATATTTGTAGAGAGAGATCTCAACGAAGGTGCAATTACTCACAGTCAAATAATTTATCATCTGATCATTACAATGGTCTCTATATAAATAGATTTTCTGAAGTTTGTGGTACGGTCAGTGAGAAAAGTGAACTTGTTCAAAATACTTTGGTAGGTTTTTTATTTTACACCATTATGTAGGTTTAAGTTTATTATATCATAAACGATTTTTTGTAACAAACTAAGAATATTCATTTATACATGGTTTTTCTGACTTGAGCTGCACTAGTTCCATTTTGAATTTCTAAGGTAGAAACCACTATGTTCTACTCACATACTCGACATTTCATTGCACAAATGTATAAACGTGGAATTTATACTTCGGTTTTCTAAAGCGAGGCTGCTATTTTATAAATCCAGGTTATTTCTTACTTTTTTTTCATTTTAGAGAATATTTTATAGAGCATATTTGAAGGCGACTTTATAACCTTAAATATTGCATCGTTATAAACTGCTGTTACCACTTAACATCAGGGGACCATCGATCGGCTTGAATCATCATATACCTAGTTGTATTAAAAACCTAAACGTCTTGTACGTACCTAGTTGATACTAGCCGAGTAGGTATATTATAGCAGATGCCAGAAAAATTTGAACATTTCGTAACAAAAACTAGACAATGTCGCGTGAAGGGTACGTAATCCACCCAACTTTTGAGCTATGTAACTATTTTCAAGAACCCTAACAACCAAAGAGGTTTGCTACAATATAAATAAAAACTTCTTTGAGCAAGCCTCTCAGGTTGAATAGCCGCCCACCTTGTTGCTCATACGAGCATTCTAAGCATCCACAAAGAATCGATGTTGGGCGATGAAACACGTTACGTGGACCTACTCACAAGATTGCCTACTTTATAGGGTTGCTACTGGCGGTACAGCTAGGGTTGGGAATAACAAAGTTATTTTATCGGTTTGTGGTGGTTATCTCGTCTAGTGTATAGGTAGGTACCCACCACCACCTAAATTGTATCCATATTTTTTTTGTTTATTGTTAGTTTTTAGTGTATTGTTGAGCTGTTGTGTATGTGTCCGATTTAGTGTTTTGTTGTGTATGTGTCCGAAATAAAAGTATTTTCTTTCTATTTTGATTTATTTTTCATATACACCTATCGACTATCACTATAGTTAATAAAAAAAATATAAATTATTGTCTATTGTGAATTTGCGTCCAGGTTTTAGAAGATTAGACCTACAATGATTTGAAGACAATCTGATCCGTTGTGGTAACTATACTGTACGTCGAAGAAAATCTGAGAAGGCCTCATTGAAGCAGTCCTACGTTTGTTAAAAAGTGCCACAGAGTTGTTAGCGGTAGGCTATCGTACACAACTGGTAGATTTCAACAGCCAATCGGTATTCTTCGAAGTTTGGCAATACGGTTTGAAATATGAGACGCTCAACAAACGATTTTTATGAGCTGAGGGGAAATTCTCTTAAAAAATCTATTAGAAATATAATTCGAATTTTGTTGGAATGTCTGTCAACTTGCGATTACCTACTATATATATTTACCTATTATATATTCCAACAAAATCCCAATCATATGTTTACTAAGAGAATTACGCCTGTCTCACAGGTTTCTGGGTCGCACTTTAAAGGCACTCTTGTCGTGTTTTCCAATATTTATACGCACCTTTTCCGTGTAATTCAGCAGCAAGGCACAGTGTAAAACAACCCTATCCTATCCTACTAATATTATAAATGCGAAAGTTTAGATGTTTGGATGTTTGTGTTTCAATCACGTCTTAAAACTACTGAACCAACTTGGATGAAACTTGGCATATATATAGTTCGTAACCTGGATTGACACATAGGCTACTTTTTATCCCGAATAATCAACTGGATCTACAGGATAAAATGAACGAAAAGGTTTAGCAGCGCCAATTGGCAAGAGGATTTCATTGTCATGTCACGTCAGTTTGACAGGGCGTAGTACTACCTCTTTGGTCTAACAACTAGCGTTTGACATTCCAGTAGGTACGAGTTCGGTGTAATGAGGTGTAATGTCAAGTTTCTCAAAGAAGTATCCGCTCGGTACACGCACAGATAATATAATGTACACAGAAACTGTAGACGCGTACGAAGTCGCGGGTAACTGCTAGTAATAAATAAAATATGATCATAATGTTATTCATTTGCACAAGATCAAAGTTAGTAGTTAGGTCCAGTACATATTAATCACATTGCAGACAAACCCAGCTTTTTATACAGCCTGAATACAAAACACAATTCCCGCATGATCTCATGCATCCATAATCACAGCTCCTACTTTGAGAGGCTTTAGCCACCGCAAATTGGATGCTGTGCGGTGGGTATAAAGCACATAGTTCGTTTAACATGCATTCTGACCTCGTTTAGGGATGCCGCAAGTCCGCAAAGCAATGATTTTGTAGTGTAAACAGTTTTGGGAATAGAAATTAGTGAAATTAAAAGCTTCTAAACGAAATATAATCTCAGGATATAATATATTCTCTTCTCTATCTAGTTTACCTTGTACCTTTAACCTTTTAAGTTTAATTAGATACCTTTTACGCTACGCAAGAGCTTTATAAGAAAGCAGAGACGACCTACTAAGGAGTCTCTTAATACATTTTTGTAAAAATATGATGAGGGTTTAGTTGGAATATGTCATAAGAGTCATAAAATCGAACTATTAATATGAAAACTATTTTAGGATGTTTTGTTCTGTATATTCACTGATTGTAGTCTAATTTAATAAACTGTGCTTCATGTAAAATTAAAATAATAAAAAAAAGAACATACAACCGAATTGAGAACCTCCTCCTTTTTTAAAGTCGGTTAAAACAATACATAATCTAAAATAACAAGGGTGTTTTATGACATCCCAACCAAATCAAAAATTAAAGAACAATACTCACTATAACACCAAGAAAAACTATTAAAATAAATGTGCTATGTTGCTTTTACAAATGACAAAACTCTAATCATAAGCTCAGACAGAGACTTCGACAGAGATTTTACTAGAGATGACGTCAAATTGACGTCGAAACAGGGGGGGTAATTCTGTGTATGTCAGAGATTTTACTCTAATAAGGGATAACGTCAAATCTCGGTCGAAAACTGGTTTCACCCACTAGTGACAGGAGTTTTCAACGTCATTTTGACGTCATCCCTATTAGAGTAAAATCTCTGCCGAAGTGAGAATATGGCCCCTGGACGGTTGTTTGACGTCATTCTACGCGATTGTAACTCCCGCCGAAACTTAACAGCTATCCGAACAGTAATTGAATTAGGAAAATAATATTGAATTAGGAAAATAATAAAATTATTAAACGTCTTATTTATTACACAACTCCCGAAGTTTCTAACTTTGTTCCCATGAGAAGACACTTAACGGTTTGGCAATTAGTAAAATATATACTTATGTTAATTAAAAAGTAGATCATTGTGAACTTTTACAGTATAGTTAGCTAAACTTGTTACTTTGCTAATTAAGGTTTAAAATGGCATAAACACGCATGAACGACAATCTTAAAATAAATCAAATTTATCGAATTTATCACTAAATATTCGATTAACTTGACGTAAAGTACACACAGGTGAAACAAATTTTAGATAATTTTAAAATTGTCAGTCAGAATGTCATGCTACTTTGGAACTTAGCTTAAACATGACAAAACCTATTATTACGTAGTTTTAGTTAGTATGCTGTAACAAAAAAGTTGCCACCAGTATTTTTTTTGCTAAAAAGTGATCTTCTGAAAAGCGAATATCTAAAAAGTTATTATCTTTTGGTGGTGACTGTACTTATTCACTCTCAAACATGCAAGTAGACATTCACAATGAGACAACACTCCTAGTTCTGTCACTTTACAAAAGAAACATTTGTCACAATGTTAAAAAAAGCTTTTCCTTTACGATACTCAATTTCAGCAGACAATAAAGGCTTCAAAACAAGTAACCTATCGAACAACTCAACTCGAAAAACCCTACTAAGTGACTGTCACATTTTTCAGCGCGGGCCGACGCAGGGTAATTACGACGATAGCTTCTGTTTTCAACTCGTATTTTGTGCTGGAAAATTATTACTCGTATTATGATAACTTAGACTCATATTCTCATTAATAACAGCGTGGCTCAAGCAAAGATTTGAGTAGCTTTTTATAAAAAATCTGTCATAAATATATGCTTGAGTCCAAATAAGTGCTTGAGCAGTAAATACGGGCCTTAATCTAGATTAATGCTTCATCAAGAATGGGTGGCTCGATAAAAATATTTTTTTTGGAATGTCTAAGCAAAGCCCTTTATTATGAAGTCCATTTTTTATTGTATAACTTTATTTTTTTGCTCCCCTTTGGATCATTAGAACTCTTTTCCCGATCTACCACATAATTTCACCAGTAAAACTTAAGTGTGCATCTGTCGACTTACGAAATTCTATGAAGGATAAGTGCTATTACAAACATGCAATGCCGATTCACCCAAATTGGCATTAAGGTCTTCGCTCACTTGATCAAAAATCTGTTAAAAATCTATTGAAACTTGAGAACTGTTCCACCATACGAGTCTAGAAATAAAATTCTGTTTCTTAAAAAACAGAACAACGAAGCCGATAATGCGGGCGATACAAATAAAAGGGGTGAAAGCGGTAAAGAGGGGTAAAACGGGGTAGTACTATATCTGTTCTGTGACGGGGTACAGCTCATCATAGCACCCTTGTTCGACCTATTTTTGAAGCAACAATTTGCCCCCGTCAATCATGTTTAACAAACTTCGGATAAAGTGAGGATCAACACTATGTTAATTGATTTTATTGTTCATTGTTTGGGATATTAGCTGGTTTCGCTTCGTTGTTGTTGAATTGAATGGAGCTGATAAATTATCAGATATTCAGTATTTTTTCATAATGCATACTAATTGAAGCACATCACACCACGCACACTGAACATGTTTTCAACCATAGGTTAAGTGTTTTAAAACTCCGAAAACAAATAATCCTTTTTAGTTTTTAATAGAGCAAATACATGAAGAAAGAAAGAAAGAAACATTTATTTGTAAAGTCACACTGCTAAATTTACATGTCTAGAACAATACATTTACTTTACAAATTGGTGATGCACTCAGCATGGTGCTGCGTTAAAATGACACAACGCTGGTCTTCCGCCGGCACCAGGTGGGATAAGTTTTTTTTTTAGTTTATTTACCATTTTAAAAATTTACATAATGTATTTTATAGTATAGCACTAAAGAAAACCACAAGGTTTATAGCCATAATGCTATTGGAGTCCGTATCGATAGCCTTAGGTACATTAATATTTAAAATAGGTAGGTATCATCTGGCAATTGCATCTAATTTAGGATCTAGCTAAGTGTATTTGGTTTAAGTCTATTGGTATTTTTCTATGTTAGCTACAAAGTATGATTTTAATTTGGGTTTGATGTTTCTAGGCGTAATGCTGTTAACTAAATCAGAGTGTTAACTAAATGTAGCTATGAGTGTCGCAACACTGTAAGAGTGGATCTAAAATAGCGAGAGTTTTGCTAATACATGTTATATAGTGTCTTAAATAAAATAATTAAACAACTTTTTGAGTTATCGAAATTACTTCCCAGGTAATCAGGGAAGCAAAATGAACGCGCAGCGTGCCACCCATGCACGCACCATCGATCGTGCGACCTTCGCAGCTATGCGTGGGAATGTTCCACGGAGCTCCTTGATCCTGCTAGATTCCATACTTTCACTCCGTATCAGGTGAATCGACTCTTTAGCAGAGACTTTACAAAAATTACTCGTTCCTAGTATTACCACAGATAATATAAACTCTGAATGATAATGGAAACTGTAGTAGGTAGCAAAATATCAGCAAGCATTTGAAATTACTAGGTTTATCTAAATATAACTGTCTCAAAAAGTAGTCTGAACTGACAGTCTGCCGATTGAACTGAATAATATTGCAAGCCTCAAAAACGAACATTTTTTTGTAAGTATCAACTTACCTAAAAATTTTTTTTAAATGGCAAATGAGTTTTAGTTGTGTAAAAAGTAATAAACTATGAAATATCTGCAAGGCTACCAAATTACCAGCAGATTCTGTTAGCTTCCTCATAGAAAGGACAAAGAACAGTGCAATTTGTACCAAAGTTAACTCAATCGTTTTGTTCTCAAAATATGTCAGACATTTTATCGCAATATTTTGCTTTGTGCAGTGGGAATCAATCAAATGTCATGTTCGTTCGCATCATTCCAGCATTTTTGCCTAGTGGCTAGTGCTAAATTGTTTATTTTAGGGTTGCCAAGCTACAGCTAGATCAAAAACTTTACAATATGAAAAATAACTCGTCGAAAATGTCATAAAACTAGATAATAGTAGTCACAACGGAACTTTGTCCCTCTGAATTATCTGCGCAGAACCGATTTTTGGGTTGCACAACAGTACATGCGCAATCGTTGTTGCACCTAACTTCAGAGGTATAAAGATCCGTTGTGTGTACTGTACCCTGAATTATCTTTGGTTTCTGTAGCGGCGTAATTTTCTTATTAATCTTTTTTATTCCGAACTTTTTTGACAAAATAATGGCAGCATTAGTGCGTAGGCTCGACAGTCATATTTATGAATGGCAACCCTAAACGTTCCGCAGTGCAAATTGAGCTCACAAATACTCACAATACGGTAAAAGACTGCTAGAACATTGAATAAACCATGACTTTAGAGACGCTCTGTCGGCCGGGCGTGGCGCAACTTTTTACAAAGCTTAAAAGTGTTTGTTTTCGGTTGTACTCGTACCTAGTACGTCTACGTATCTATACGTTATACAGAGTTGAATATTAGTTTATATCTACTAGAGTTTTGACTCAAATCCGTTTTACGAGGAAATACCAAAATTAATGATCGTCAAAGCCATAGGATACACTAGAGAGTTTTGTCACGTTTTGTTATGAAAACGCACCGAATTCGCTAATATTTTTCAGAGAACAAAATGATATCATTGAGCTGTAGCTATTTCAACATTCTACAATGTATTGGAACTAAAGTAAAAGTCATCATTATCAGTCTAGAAGTCCACTGCTGAGCATACGCCTCTTTTATTTGAGCTTATCCTTCGTACCTAAAAACGTAGATATGCCAATTTATTGTACAAATCTAGTTTCGCTCTGCACTAAAAATTTTATTATATTAATATTCAGTGTAAGTATTCCAATTCCATTCTCTTCTAACAAATGAGACAGAATGTATAAAATTACCGTTCTATAAATTTGTATGCGATACATTAAGATTAAAAGTTATCTAACATGCTATATAACTAGTGAAATATAATATCGAACGTATAATTTCTGAAACATCATTGTGCATACTAATTAAAAATACTTTTCTTATTCCTTCGTTTTCCTAATAAAGTTGACAAAACGTAACAAAATCTACGTTATTTTATTAATTAAACAGCAAATATTCTCCAGTTTAATCAATATTCATTAAATAATAACAACTACTGAAAACCAAGTAGTGAATCTGCTTAAACTCAAACCTCTAGACGGCCTCTTTTGCATAACAAATTACTCTGAATTAAATTAAATTTAGACGTATGAATTCATCTAAGTAATACTAGAGGTGGTAAAGTGGTACTCTCCTAAGATTATCTAGGAGCGGATGCTGTATGATTGCCTTCAACAGAGAATTATACAACGAATAGAAATGAAACTAACTTAAAACTAATCACTTAACATTCGGCTTGAATAAAAACACTTGTAACTTTCTGTTTTTTTTGCGTGTTCTAAACTTTGATGATGATGTTTTTAGCTCACCATAAACGGAGCATTCCAGAGATACAGCTATTTTAGATAAGCATTTTACCCAAGCCTACCTAATATAACTAACTAAAAACTCATATATTACAATTCCAAAGTTTGTGTATGCAAGCAAAAACACAAAAGAACAATATTCTCTCGATTAAAAAACTTAAAAAAAAATAAAAAAAAAACAAAAAAGATTTAAAAAATGTTGCCCGTAATTAAGGAGTGACATATCTATACGCTAGCAATCGGTACTATTCTATAGTTCCACCCTGGAGAGAACTAGATTACATTCCCGATAACGGGCTCCACAGGAAGGCGCCTGTGGGAAGCTGTGCCGGTAATTATTTGCACAAAATATTTCTCTATTATTTTTAAACTTTAATAATAAAACCACATCAGAAAACTTCGGCCACTAGAGCCTTTACAAACGAAACCAATGACAAGATGAGCATGAGTGTGAAAAGTATTCAGAGTATATGAGTTATAGTTTAAAATTGTTCTATAGTAGTGTCAATTTCAGTTTTGGTGACTTTTCGTAGGACACGTGCTACGGCGTAGCACCAAAAATGTTAGTTAGAGCTACGGCGCTACGTATTTTACTCTAGATTTCAAACTATGAAACTAGTTTCAGTAACTATGGCGTATTTCAGTAACAGATCTTTTATACTTTTGCGCTTTTTCAGTGCTTATTACCTGTACTTAAGCTAAGAAAGCAATTTCACATACTTGCAACATCACTAGTCTCATTTTATATGATTTTTAGATTTACACTCTTTTCATTATTTGCAGCAGAGGGAGTTAACTCCACGCGGTTCAAAATTACATTTCATTTTTTATCACAACGGAGGGAGGCAAATAGAGAAAAATACTTTTCATTCAGAATCGGAGCAACACAAGTCTGTTTTTTATTGAAACAGGGGATAATGCGTTCTATTTTTGACAGGGCAATTTTTAAACATAAATAATAATGTAAATAAATAATAAAATTTTCAGATAATAAAAAAACCTCTTTAAAAAACTTTTTTTTGAGGGTACAAAATGTAATTTATTCACAAAGAAAACTATGACTAATATAATAAACTTAAAACAAATAAGTCGAAAGTAAAACTTTTTTTATCGGGGATTTAAGTAAATCTTCTTCCAGCTCCCGATGATTACTTAAAAGTTCAGAGATTGAGTGCCAACAGAGCTGCAGAGGGGCAATTCTCATTCACAAAATTGGCTAACATTTGTGACTTATAACATCCCAACAAAACCCCAATGATATTTTTATAGGATTTTGTTAAGAGAGTAACCCTCTGAATTAAATGTCTTTACCTTCTAGGATTGCTAAGATTACTTAGCAATTATTACTACTTTCAATTATGAAAAGTAAAGTCAATTTTCAAACAGATAAACTTTTGATGTTTATTGAACATACTTTTGCACCTACTACACAACCTTAGAATATAGAAAGCACATAATCTGAGAACACAACATTATTTACCTTTGTCCCTATAATCAATTTCAATATATCACAGCGGGATAGGTACAATGTAACAATGACGTCATAGATAAACGTACACAGGTTCGGTTGGATGCGAGCGTGTACGTACGCCCGTTGCGTGTAAATGGTTTCATATCAGACGCTGGGCTATCCGCCTACGTGATATCTAAGTTTACACCCGCATTAGGCGCTCAGAAACATGACAATCAGGAAAAACTCAGATCTAAACGATTCTTTATGTCTCAAAGTGATGACCTCATAGATGCCACAGAGGAGGGGGTAAAGGTGGCGAAGTTCTACTCGAACTTCGTCTAGTGTTCAATACCATTGACACGCAAAGAAGAAGAAGACGGACGCAGCGCAATTCATGACAGGGTACGTCCTCAGTGGACGTGCTCAGTGAAATAATGCGTTGTGGTTACCACTTAACATCAGATGGACCATAGGCTTGTTTCATCATTTAGCAGTATAAAAAAACTGGATTCAGCCGTCTACCCAGATATGGTGCTTTCAAAACATGTTAGTTAAAACATTTGGAAAAATTCTGGATGCGAATGTTAGCTAGAACATCTGGACAAATTCGGGATGCAAAATGCCGCAAGCGTAGTAACAGAAAAACAAGTAATTACTTAAAGTAAAAATTTAAAAAACCCATGAATCTTGGACTGATTTTCATCAAACATAGCTAAGAACACTCCCGACTAATTCAGCTTTCAAACAAAAAAAAAACAAAACCAAAATCGGTTCATCCGTTCGGGAGCTACGTTGCCACACACACACACACACACGCGTCAAACTTATAACACCCCGTCGTTTTTGCGTCGGTGGTTAAATACGGAATTTTGCCACGACCATGGGGTGGTTGCTTAATGCGCATGGTTGCTAACTGTGTATTCGTAGGCCGTCGTAATACTAGCACAATGTGAAACCCTAACTGATATCTAAACATAGCTAATGTATACCTACATTCAATGCGTTACATGTGAAACGTATCTTAGACACGTATTATGATACTGATGTGTATCCTAACATAAAGCGCTAGGTTAGCTGTTCCCACTCAACGCAGTGAGAGAGAGAGAGTCAGAGAGTGTTGTAATGATGAATTTTTACAATTCTCATACATTGAAGCATTACAAAGTTGAAATGACACCACACTACAACTTCACCATTGAAGTATATATAAAAAGGATCATATAAAAAACGTTAGGAACCAGCCCCCGTATGCCAATCTTTTGCTGTCAAGTTATATTTCACTGCCCAGTGTAATTTCTTCAGGTCACGTGGTGCAATTTTGTACCACGTGATCATTCTTTTTAGACACTTGACAGCAAAATATGCGCGAAAACACATCAAATGACGTCATAATGTCACTATTTAGTCACAGAATAACTATGAGTTAGTACGAACTGACCATAATTTAAAACTTAGCAGTTCAACTTTGATTGGCATACCCCTGCAGGCCGTACTTTCTTGCCCTTTTTGTCCAATCTGTCGCTTTGGGTGACAAATTTATTTTATTTATTTATTTGGTTTTGTTATCACATTTGGGTGACAGATGGGAATAATCCGTTCTTCTAGGCTCTGGTCGTGTGGAACTGGCACCTAAAATCGCCTAGTTATAAGACGATTCTAAATGATCCTTGTGATTTTAATGAATAAAAACAATTATGACTTTGATGATGAACATCTCCATTGCGCAGTATTTTTTACACTAACTCCCTGTATTGATTTTTGAGGATTGTTCTTAGTGCACTTCTAGACGGTAAAATATAACTAAGCTAGGACGTGGTGCTAGACCCGGTTGACCAATTTTTTAATTATACAATGACGTCATTATGCCTCTAGTTGTGGGAGAATATTGATCGTGTGGCTACCCCGCGCGCCCATGCGGAAAAACTCAACATTGTATGCCCACGTCACGAGAAGTACGGACAGTCTCATTAGGCCCTCTTTCAAGCATTGCTATTTCTGGCGTGCATATTTAGACATGTTATTTTACATTTCTTTTATAATAAAGTCTGTATACATGTGGTAGGTACCAACATAAAAATAATGAACAACCCCGCAGTACCTATTACAAAATATGTACAATTTATTTACGGTCTGGTTACGGTATTCAACAACTATCTGTAATAACTTCTGCAACCAAAAGAGAAACATCGAGTTTCGTAAACTGGATATATTATGCGGGTTGACTGTAACTGATGAGACCGAAATATACAAACAAGGTAACTGCGAGTACGGTATAGTTTGTGGTATATTTAGCTTATTTAAATTATCCTACTTAAGGCTGGGGATCTGCCAAATTGCCAAAACTAGCGAAGTTCAAAGTGTGTTTAAAAGAAAAGTAAGATAGTAACTTCATTTATTTTGGTTGCAAATCAATATTCAGGATATGTGTAATTTAGCTTCATTTAGCTGGTTTATAATAGATAAATCTGGGATCAAACACAGCTCTCTCGCGCCCAAACCGTTTCGAGTCAAGTTTGTGCACTCGGATTAAGGAAATGAAAACAAAATCGCAAAAAGTACTCAGCACGTCTTGATGTACATATCCTTGTCTCCAAAACGCGCTGAATACATTTTGCGATTTTGTTTTCATTTCCTTAATCCAGGTGGCAGAAGATCTTCGAAATTTTGGATTTTAAATGGTCTATTCCACAATATTCCCTCGTTTTATCTACATAATTTATAAGTTAAAAAACTGGAAAAACCGACTTCAATTCGACTACCAGCTTCATCATCAGATGATGATGATGATGATGATGATAGTTCATTGGGAATGTTCTAGTCACTATAAACACCACATAAAAGTCACAGGAAAGCAAAATACGCAATTCGTGCACGTGGTTGGTGTTGATTCTTTAGAGGAACAACTGGTGGGTTTTTGCTTTTCTCCAATTAAATGCGGTTTGAATGTACAAACTGGGTTTATAGACCAATTTAGAAAAATGTAAAAATTTAGGTGTGCACCACAAAGGGTCCATCGTTGCTAGCAGTACAATGGTAGGCGCTACGCCGCAACTTGACATATTGCATCGTTGCTAGCAGTAAAATGGTAGGCGCTACGCCACAACTTGGCATATTTTTTTCAGTTATTTCTATTTATCACCCAAACTACTGAACTGATTTTGATGAAAATTAAATGGGACCAATCTGGAAGTATATCCTTTTAGATAAAAAAAGAATTTTTGAAATCGGTTCATAAATGACGGAGTTCTGTGGTAACAAACATTAAAAAAAATAAAAAACATAAAAAAAACAAAAAAAAAAACATACAACCGAATTGAGAACCTCCTCCTTTTTTGAAGTCGGTTAAAAACAACTAAACTTACGTATAGGCCAAATATTTAAGTATATAAAAAGTGTAAAATCTTTACTTAAATAGTCTTATTTTTTTAAATATTTAATAATCGCTGAGACTAGTTTTTAACCAAATATCGCAAGAAAATTCTTCAGTGGCCTCTAGGCGGCCGAAACGTTCGGACGTCAGGCCCACGCCAAATTTCTCAGGATTTTTAAATGAAGAACACGCAAACGTCTACTCGACAAAAGTCTACAAATCATGGTTCTATTGTATCATTTGAGTACACTACGTAGCAACATGGCAGTTTTTCTCGCGGCTGCGCGTAACGCGTAAGCAGACCGCGTAATAAGCTCATTTGACATTTACGAACAGTCACAATAAAATTTTATCGAGTAGAACTCCTAGTTTGCCAATTAATACTCATTGAAAGTGGCTTTACTTTTTTTCTCTTGTATACATGACAACATCCAACAATAACCATACCAATGTAAACTTAGTTTTTATTTCTTTTAAGTCAACTCCGCCAATCAGTCAGTAGCTGTTATTTGTTTACACGGAAAATGGTAGATTTTTCTATCCTAATTCCAATTAAATTAGGATAAGTAAGTACCTAATTATTATCTTGCTACTACTCATACTTGTATTGCATTTAATTCAACCTATTTTATTGCTTTTGTAAAAACCTTTTTGTGAACAACCTTATTTATTCTAAAGAAGGATCTAACATGGACCGGAGAGGAACATTTGATGAAAGTAGAATACATAGAGAGAGACATTGCCTTCTGGCAAGACAAAATCTACCATTTTATCTTGCCAGAACGCAAAGAACCACATCCTATCCTATCCTACTAATATTATAAATGCGAAAGTTTAGATGTTTAGGTGTTTCAATCACGTCTAAACTACTGAACCAACTTGGATGAAATTTGGCATATATGCCAAGTTTCCTAAAACTCAATCCAATCCAGTAGGCACATAGGCTACTTTTTATCCCGAATAATTATCAGGATCTACAGGATAAAATGAACGAACAAGATTAGCAGCGCCAATTGCAAGAGGATTTCATTGTCATGTCATCTCACGTCAGTTTGACCGGGCGTAATACTACCTCTTTGGTCGAACGACTAGCGTTTGACATACAAGTACGGGTTCGGTGTAATGTCAAGTTTCACAAAGTATCCGCGCGGTACACGCACATATAATAATACAACACAGATAATACAATGTACATGGAAACTGTACTCGCGTACGAAGTCGCGGGTTACTGCTAGTTAACAATATTTATGCAAAAAAACTAAAATAAATACTGCTGGTTTTTATTGCACGTATATTTTGGAATACTTATTTCTTCTGAAATTACCTACTTACATCCAATTCTGTATCAATGATCTGTATCTGTCTCTCAGAATTTGTGTTAAACTCTCCGCAATATGTTAATGTTAAAGATGAGTTTGGAGCAGTACCCTCCCTATCCTTTTTCATATTATTTAGAGAGTTATTTTTCAGTAGTACCTAAGGTTTTAGTTTTTAAGCTTATCTACTATTTATCGATTTGAGAGTTTCCGTAGAATTTACTATGACCTAAATATTAACAAACATACCCACTTAATGTACTTATGTCTACGCCCAGCTACTTTGGATTCACAAGACGGGATATAATTTGAAGATACAATTTGATAAATAAATTTAAATTTGATACAATTTGGAGATAAATGGAGTGTCAGAAAACGAGACCGAAAATCTACTGAACACAATTAAACAACTAGACACAGTCATATAACTCCCTATTGATAATGCGGACATACTTTCATGCTCCAGAGTCAGAAAGATGGATGAGTCTAACAACCATCATCATCATCATCATCAACCTATACTCGTCCACTGCTGGACGCAGGTCTCTCCCAAGACGCGCCATTGAGCTCGGTCTTCGGCTCTTCTCATCCAGTGTCTGCCAGCTACATTTCGCAGATCGTCGCCCCATCTCGCCGGAGGGCGTACTACGCTTGCCTAAACGTGGTCTCCACTCGAGTATTAGTTTGCTCCAACGATTGTCGGTTCTACGGCAAACATGGCCGGCCCACTGCCACTTCAGCCTGCTAATCCTCTGAGCTATGTCGAAAATTATGATCAATGATCGTATAACCCCAGAGCCAATCACTGTCGCCGGAATGCCTCTCGAAGTTGTGCAGGAGTATGTCTACCTCGGGCAGACCCTGCGTTTGGGTAGACACAACTTTGAGAAAGAGCTAAACCGGAGAATCCAGCTGGGCTGGGCTGCGTTTGGGAAACTCCGTCAAGTCTTCTCGTCGCCCATTCCTCAATGTCTGAAGACAAAAGTCTTCAATCAATGCGTCCTACCTGTCATGACCTATGCTGCCGAAACGTGGACACTGACAGTAGGGCTGGTCCATAAGCTAAAAGTCACTCCGCGAGCTATGGAGAGAGCTATGCTCGGAATTTCTCTCAAGGATAGAATCCGAAATGAAGTTATCCGACAGAGAACCAAAGTCTAACAACCGCCCGCGTTCAATTGTTATCAAGCTGCCTAATATCAGATTCAGAGATGAGGTACTCGCCACTGTAGTCAAATTCAATAAATCTCACCCGAGTGACAAGCTTAGCTTGCAGCATTTGGGCCTTGGAGGTACCACATTCCCAATCTTCGTTTCTGAGCACCTCTCACCTTTCTACAAAAGGCTTTATGCCCAAACACGAAAAGTGGCACGAGAAAATGGGTAAAAATATGTGTGGACTAGGAATGGTCGCATATTCATCCGCAGAGATGACCAATCTCCTGCAAAGCAAGTCAAAAACTATGAGGCACTGGCTGATATGAACTCCATACTGATATGAAACCAGGCTCTGCGAAGTAAAAATGAAGAAGTATAGATCTCACTAAAACTCAATAATACTCTGCCAAGAATATTTAGATATGTGCAGTATACAAACAAACCCCAGTGACTATACAGACTTTGTTTCTCGTCATGGATAATATCAGTAGATAAAGTGACACAGTCAAGTGATATAAGTAGAGACTATAATTTGTTGCAGATTTTAATTTTGACCGGTCTACCTCTAGTGAAGGATACAAAAATTCAAACCCTAATAATAGTAAATAATGTAGTTTATAAAATACTGTTCAAAGAACTGTAGATTTAGTGATAAGCAATTTTAGTGGTGTAACGGAGTGTGAAAATAAACTACCCCTCGAGTAAGTTTGATCCTCATCACCCTGCATTAGATATTATAATTAATGTATGATATAAATGTAATGATACAAAAAATGTTAAAAGGGTAAAAATTTGCCACACATAATTTCAAAAAAGTTGATTATTCAAAAGTAACAAAAAACCAATAAATACTTTCATTCCTGTATGATTTAAAACCAATCTTGGCAGATTTTATCCAATTAACTGACTATTTGACACAAACAAAAGCGTTCCTTTAATTTTGTTATCATGAATGTTATCATGAGCACTTATTACTCGTATATTGGAATCCAATCACACACTTAGTTATAAGTTGTTGCTTTTTTTTCCCTTAAAAAATAAGTACTAAATTTTTTAAGACATATTTTACCTACATCAAGTCTGTTTATGCCTGTAATGGTATATCACACTGTAGAATGTTATAAGTAATATTTTTCTCCTAAATAACAATTGTGAATATGCCATTGGTGTAACTAACTAAATAAATAAATATAAAGATCGCAGTAAAGCATTTTTCAGTTTAGTTTAGTATTCGATAAAATTTACGAATTGCTTTCCGCGCATGTCATGACAACTCGATTCTTCTGTTTTGCATAGATAGACTATCCCCTTAAAAGTATTTTAACTTTCGTTAATCGGAAAAAGTAGACATGCAGATTTTATATCTACCGTGAAGATGGATAGAAAGTTCAAAAAGTTCCCGAGAAAAAGCGACAGACGCACGTCACTTTGAGATATAAGGAGAGATATGAGGATTTCTTTCTGATGATAAATGAAGTTTGACATTGAAGTAACACTGCGCGCTAACACAGCAACTCTCTGCACTGCTGCTCACGTCGTACATGCCAGCCACGCAGTGTAACTAAATGTCAGCACCAAACCTTTTGTTATCGTTTTGTGTAGTAGGTCTGCCTCTACAAAAGAGATAGCGAATAATTTACCCCGACAATTTACGGGATAAGGAAAATTCACTCGCAGTTGACAGCGAAAAGAAATAAAGATTTGGTAAAGTTTGCTTATAAAAAGCTAAACTCACATTTTCTTCAATGTGCTGTTTTATGAAATGTTTTGTTAGAGCTCACAGTTTTTGGATTAAATATTTAAAACAACTATCTCCGTTCCTTTTGACCATCTTATGTAGTTTGTTTAGTTAGACAGAGACGACAAATGTCCAGTTTTTCGTTTAGAAGAGGAATAGAACTATGATAACAGTACAACCACAAAGAAATACAACTAGTGGACTCTTTTTTTGAGAACATAAATATTTTATAGCTACCAATATCTATGAGTATCCGCATAATCAAATCTAGACGCCCAAAAGGAATGGAACCTTAATCCCGTAAAGCTAGAGTACAATTAAGCGTGAATTTGTAAAAAGAGTTTTGTAATAGAATAAGCTTATGACAAAGAAGATTTGCATAATTACTGAGCATACCCCGTCTTCCGCAAAGCCTATAAAATCTACTGAAAGTAATTTTGCTTTCGTTTTTTCGAGGCACATTCATAAATTATCCCTTTCTGGATCTAACATTTGCGAGCCGGTGATTGGATGAATAAGCCTGTTGGAATAAAATAGCGGCCTACTAATGAAAATTCAGGATCAAACCTTTTTAAAACAAACCATTTTATTTTGACCTATGCACCCTTTCTATCTCAAGTACAAATACCGAAGGTAGGTACGGGTTCTATTTGCCCATAAATATTAGTTCCGGGTTTCCGGATCTGGGTGTCGTGGTGCTACGAGTACATGACAATGCTTGTGGTTTCTAATCTCCTCAATAAAGATAAGGGGAATCCTAGTCTGGAGACAAGACTGTAGATATGTTGGCTGTTGAGTATTAGCTAAACTAAATTGAACTAATCTGGGAATATCTAACTTGATTACTGTGGTAAACATAATTTGCTATATAATTTTTATTTAAAAGCATAACCAACAAAATATACACATTGAAAAGGAGAAAAAGCACCAGTGGTCACCAGTGGTACCAATTTAAAACAATGTGTCTTCTATTAACGTTGCGAATAGCAACGTACCATCCCTCATTGATAAATCCGTAACGACCCACTCTGACGTAACGACCGCTTTTCAAATTCCCCGAATTCCTAAATTTAAAACACGGCCCCATTCAGAGAAATTATTACCGAAAAAACACGACGAAACCGTACTGGATGAGAGCTCCCCACTTAAGCACAAAAGGGAAGAGAAATCTCGCGATCACACTCAAATTGACAATTGAATTTGGTACCCCATGGAAACTGCACGATGTAACAAAAGGGAATCGAGACAGATAACGTGCCTATAGCCAGCTTTACGCCACTTACCCTCAAAAGTGCTTTAGTCTTTAAGCAGCCAACAAAAAACATCGAAAGCCCAGTGTTTCTGCCTTGAAAGCTGAAATTCCCTAAATACTTAATAAGTTCTCGTAAAATTGTGTGACGAAGTATGCTTTGTCGGATATTTTAAATTACTTATGTTGGTTGGTTGTGGCTATTCCGAAATAGTTAAGTGCCACATAATTTGAAGAGGAATTCTTAATGCTTTGTGTTTTTGATCAATATTTTATGGTGCTGAAATTATATAAGCCACTCAGTGATAAACGCCACTGGTTTAGTCAAAGCGGTAATCGAAATATGGTTTTATATTAAGGACGTTTTAAAAAATCGTATAAAATTCAGTTTTTGAGATATCGCAAAAATTCTTTCACTTTTTTAGCCTAAAAAACAGAAAAAAATTCTAACTCATCCTCCTCATTGACAGCTTGTGCAGCTAACCGCTTTTGTAAAATTCACAAAGAATGCTATTTCACAATAGTAAAACCAAAATTACGTCTACTTACGTATTACTTACTTTTTTTACAATTAAACAATTTATAGTTCGTTGGAAACCATAGTGATTTGTACTTTTTCAAAAATAACCGACTTTTTTCAACTACGCATACCTAAGTAGGCCCCTGAGTGTTCTTATTGAATGTAAGGATCTGAAATAAAGCCTTGAAGCAAAAACCTTCTTTACCGAAAGTTTTGAAGTCCAGGAACTTGACGCCGTAGCTCACTCCTAATATATCTTTCACCAGAATATCTAAACGACCTTTGAAAGCTGGCTCAACTGTTTTATAAACTTTTCAAAGTGTTTGAACTAACTATGCAGCTTTTCCAGAAGTGTTTGGTAAATGAAAAATTATGGAATCCAACCTAACCTGAACTATGAAGTAATGTATCTATTCTGTGCCTGAATTTCAATATCGTCAATAAAGTACCAGCAGGGGTATTACAATCTCAGTTGAACTGCAAAGTTGAACTACAAAGTTTTAAATCATAGTCAGTTCATACTAACTCATAGTTATTCTGTGACTAATTAGTGACATTATGATGTCATTTAAATTGTTTTCGCGCATAGTTTGCTGTCAAGTTTCTAAAAAGAATGATTACGTGGTACAAAATTGTACTACGTGACCTGAAGAAATTACACTGGGCAGTGAAATATAACTTGTCAGCAAAAACTGGGCTGTAAAACAGATCGCACCCGGTCTGAAAATGCCCAACTGCTTGATTTGTTAGGTAGGACCGTTTAATAGCTACTATAGCCTAGTTCTATCTGCAAGCGAGCATCTTGTGTCTCCTTCTGGCTGAGTGCCCAAAGTCATCGATTTCAACTCGCATCATGCCCAAGTACCCTTGCAGTGCGGTCATGTGTCTGTGTGTGAGTTATCTATTCTGTGACGCACACTTGATTGAAAGCAAAAGCTTGATTCGCATTGTTATAATGGTAGTTGCGTCATGGGAAACCTTTTAGAGCAATCTACAAGTAGGTAAGTAAATAATGCCGGCTTTGTGTACGCAGTCATGATGCGTTCGATGATTTTATTTGATTAGCAAAAGTTCATGTTCAAAGACTTTTTTTTTGTTTCAGCAAAATTTAAAAGGGATTGGGGGTTTCCACGCTTCATAATGATCAACGTTTGATCAATCACTTTTGAAGGGAACACCAGCGTATCAAAACCCATCAGAGATATCGAGTAACATACTTACTTAAAAAATAATAATATAAATTATAATAATAGTAATTGATGAAGTCTGAGTTAGCCTAATTTATATAAGTATAGTTTTTTTTTTCTTCTGTAGAAATACATTTTTCACACAAACAGACACACCCGCGCATACATACACACTCACACACTGGGTACTCCTGAGATCTCCAGACTCTCATGAGACTGGCACTATCAGGAGTACACATACACACACCACATACACACACCCAATAGAACAACACACAACTACATACACTCAGTATTAGTTACGAAAATTACATTTTTATTCTTTATCATCTTAATCATCTTTGGAATCCCGTGACTATCGTCGACTTTTGTTATTGTTATTGTACTTAGAATGTAAATCCGTTTTTGGCTATCTGTTTTAAATATAAGTTTTTTCGCCATTATTTTTAAGAGCTGTGGATTTTGTTACTCAGTAAAATAAATTACAGCTCCTCCTGTTTTTGAAGTAGGTTAAAACAAACCACATTCCTATTCAAGAATTAAATAGTCATGTGGGTAGATAGGTAGATTTAGGTAAAGTAAGTAATCTAGACACAGTTCATCAGTTAATAATCACGAAAGCCCTTCCAACAAACACAGAACCAGGCCACGTTTTGTATGCTCGTCAAAGGCATGAATACACCCCTCATTCGCTCCATTCACTAAAAGCTGAGCGATGATTACCTTAAAGATCTGTTTTCAAGGCCTGTAGCCGCGAGATGAGTTTGGCACGCTGAATCACGACCGTTTTCACATGTTTTACAACAATAACAGATGAATAAAAACTTATGGTCTATGCTAAGTTTTTCTTCTCACCAATGAACCGAATATCTTGTCTCTTTCGATTTAACCACCAAGCTTATACATCCAGATAAAAGTCTTAATATTAGTCCCAAACATAAGAGCTACCACGGTAAAAAGAAAGTCATTGAATCTGTCAAACGGAATCCAATCGCGAACGTTTCTCAAGATTTCTATCTCAGGAAAACACTAAAACTTTTAGTTGAAGCTTTAAAATAACTCAACAGCCCCCGTATTCCAATCTTTTGCTGTCAAGTTATATTTCACTGCCCAGTGTAATTTCTTCAGGTCACGTGGTACAATTTTGTACCACGTGATCATTCTTTTTAGACACTTGACAGCAAAATATGCGCGAAAACACATCAAATGACGTCATAATGTCACTATTTAGTCACAGAATAACTATGAGTTAGTATGAACTTACCATGATTTAAAACTTTGCAGTTCAACTGAGATTGGAATACCCCTGCTGGTGTCCCTTAAAATAGGATTGAACTTAGATTTTACTTGAGTGCAAATAAATAGAGTAGTTTTTGCAAGGAAACTGGTACTAAATTACGACAACGTCGGATCGTGCTATTTTATTTCAAACAATGTCACCATAATTCGTGACTATTGCAAAATGAAGGCACTTGATACATAATAATTGATGGTGTAAAGTTGAATGATTAATGTAGAGCTCATTAATAATGACGCAGTAATTTGACGTCACAGCTCCAAACTGTGACGTCTGTAAATGTAATACCTATGAATTGAAGAGCCAAAGGATCTATGTTGTCACAAAGATCTTGGAACTACGGAAAATGCTATTGACGAGGCCCGTTTTTGGGCAAAACATATTTATCAAATCAAATCAAATGTTGTTATTTCGGACAAAAACAATTTTATTTAGCAGACGATGAAAATACTTTTATTTTATTTTATTTTATTACTTAAGGGAACAATTGATATTAAGAAGAAGAAGAGACCTTTTATAAAATTTTAATTCTTATATTCATGGTTGCTTAAAACCCGTTCACCGAACTCCAGACTCAAGCTTAGAAAATTAGAGGTACTTAAGTAACTTTGGGATTTTTTCTATCGAGGAAATATTTTTATATCGTGTTTCTGGATCTGAAATCTTGGATATATAATGAATCGGAGATGAGACATCCATTCATGGTTGACATACCACCTATCCGCACTAAGCGTTTCGTCTCAACTTGTATAATGCGGACAGCCAAAGATTGGAAATCCTTGCCGGCGTCTGTGTTTCCGCCATCATATAGTTTGGATGTTTTGAAGAAACGAATGAATAGGTATCTTCTAGGTAAGCGTGCTACATCGTCGACCGCATCGTCACTTAACATCAGGTGTATTTATTTATTTATTTTTATTTAACAACTACTTATAGCTACTACAAAGTTCATAAAAAGGTGAGATTGGGGTCAAACGCTTGCTTATAAATTTGTTCAAAAAAAAATAATTTTTATTACCGTTTTTTTGTTTATTACTTGTATTTATAGCCAGCGATTCTCATTATAATTGTTAATTTTTAATGAGGGCGCTGCTGGACGAAATGGACACTTTTTCCAGCAGCCTAATAAGTACCTACGAAATATCAATGAACAGAGAGAACAAAACAGTAAGTACCTGCGCACCAGGTTTTTATGTAAAACCTTATGGACACCAACTCTCAAAATCATAACTTAGTTAAGTTAGACTAATTAGGTTATCTAGATTTATACTCTGTCGTTTTTTGTATTATTTTTTCAGAAAGAATTAATCTAAACCTAAGTCATAAACTCCTCTAGCAAATGACATCAATAATTAGGTATCCAAAGAGTAGATTTTTAATCAGCATCTTCGTTTAATTTTAATTAATGAATCTCTGATAAGGACTACCGCTTCGCGTCGGCAGGTAAAAGCTGTGTATTTTAATAAATAAATACTCATTTTGCCAAGAGTATGCCAGTTACCTAAGCACTTTCTAAAGATAATAGCTATCTATCCCGAGATATGTGTAAGCACGTCAGATAAGTACAAATCCAGGTAATCCACTTCTCATCCCAGCTTCAGTATAAATGACGCCGGAAAATTGACTCTTAGCTCACGACCGAACCCTAGCTTAGTGTACAGTCAGCGACACAACTTAGAATAAGAAATAATCAAGTAATAATTAAACTTTCAGAAAAGGTTGAAACTGACTTCTAAGGTTGGGTAAGGTAAGGCTGGCTTCAACTTAGTTTACGTTCTACGTTCTCCACTGCAGGTTGCGGGTTCGATTCCCACGCGAGACCAAGATTTTGCAAGATGAACTCAATATGAATTATAACTTTGACGCTTGATCTGTAGGAGGTATTTTCTTTTGATGTATTTAATATTGATAATATTGATTTAATATAGAATCTGAAATTGTAAAATACACAAACCAAATTTTTTAATTAACCATGTTGGCTCAGAAAGAAAGGGTTTACAAATTTTTGTGGCTGAGTGTACATCGGCAGAGCCAAACGTGACTTTTATAGGGTTTATTTATGGTGTGATTTTATAGTAAATCTTGGCTTTTTGCTTCATTATGCAACGATTGGGGCCTTACATCTGCCAGGTAAGCCTCAATTTATCGAACTAAGCTAGTACAGCGAGATTCTAGTACATCCACCGGCAAAACGTTTCAACTGGAGTTAATAACGACTCGCAGTCATTTTAGTTGTTTCGATAAAAAATCATCAAATAAATGGTCAATAAACTTTCGTTTTATTTTTTATAATATTAGCAATAGCACGGTGTAATAGTCAAAACAGTGAACCACCCCAATTTTATTGTTCTTGTCTTTTTTAGTTTTAATAGTGTACTCTTGACCTAAGGCTCAATTCCACTAAAAAAACTGGTCAGCTGAAACGCAACTGAATCGTACCTCTTTATCTGTTTTGGGCTATTTTGAGTTGCTAAAGTTGAAGATCGAACGAAACTAAATAAAACGTCAACCGTTGTACTGAGCCCTTACCCGTCAAGATTTAAGAGAGAGAGAGAGAGAGAGAGAGAGAGAGAGAACTCTACCAATGACTGTGAAAACCTCAAGATGTATGGGAATGAAATGAATGATATATCACGTGATCATTCCCATTCATTTTTGACATTTTCTAGTCATTAATTATTGTAAAATGTCATTTGCTTGGCTAGCGCCAATGAAGGCTGATCCTAGATTGAAAGACTGTTTTGTCACGATAGATATATCCCTCGAAAACTGTCAAAAACCAGATGATTTTAACGGTTTCAAAAACTGTTAAACAATCAGGTTTTTGACAGTTTTTGGGAGATATAATCTATTGTGAACAAAAAGTCTATCGGTCTAGAATCACCCCTATGGATTTGTATATAGTTGTTTTATGTAACTTGTAACTAAAATAACAGGAAAATAAATTCGGTATCGAACCTCTATCAGAGCCTACGTCAGCGCAGTATATCTTATACTGCCGTTAGCCATGATTACATCGGGGAATCGCTCTCATGCATTCTTGATAGCTTGGAACTACCTAATGTGGATGCTATATAATTATGCCGCTTAGCGGGAAAAAGTGATATAATGGGATTATGGTGTAACATACAATGTTTTTATATTGGAATTTGGCATCGAATTAAAATTGAATTGTAGGTATATTCGATAAAATCACAAACGATTCTAAGGGCGGATTGCACCAGAATCGCTAAACGTGTTTAACAACTAAATAGATTTAGGGCGTCTTGCACCAGAATTACTAAACGTATTTAACAGCTAAATCGATTTAAATCTGACGTATTTATATGACTTGACAACTCGCTAAATACTATTTAAGAGTTAAACGCGTTTAGCGATTCTGGTGCAAGCCGCCCATAAATCTGACGTATTTATATGACTTGACAACTCGCTAAATACTATTTAATAGTTAAACGCGTTTAGCGATTCTGGTGCAAGCCGCCCTAATTGCCAATTCTTCGAAAAAAGCATGTAGAACAGCCCTCGTTTTCATTCTACAATAAAAAAAATTGTATTAGGAAAATATCGCTAAAATGGAAAACATCAAAAATGTTTGCGTGGTCACGTGACTTATTGTTTGTTTAGAAATGTCGTTTATTTTTTCTAGTGATTAAAGGATCTCAACTTAGCTAATGGGGCAGACAAGAAAATTACGGTTTCTGTTAGTTTACAACGAAACTATTGACAGACACAAAAATGACACCGCTACAGCGTAGCAATTTCGTAGCAGCTTAGCTACGAGTTAGCGTAGAGAACATCGTAGCAATAAAAATCGTCATTAACTATATGCTTCGGAAAACTTCGTGTTTTGTATGTTAATAATATAATTTGGGCCGCACCCAATCATTTTTCGTATTTACTTGAAGTTCTAATTTAAAAACCAGCGACATCCAACAAAGCAGTCAAAATCCGGAGTTATAATTGAAGGCACCGACACGAATCGCTTACAGCGGACAAAAAGCCGGAACTGACGTCACAAAGCTAGCATTACGGTTTGGCAAAAACTTAATTACTCGGTCGGCATCGCGTTCGATGTCATTTTCACTTTTTGTCGGAACCGCACGTACTTACCCTAAGGCGTGTGAACTCTTATGCAAGAGAAAACTTATTACTTCTTCTGTTATGAGATCACGTAAACAGTTACTTAAACAGACAACATAATATTCATCTTTGCATAGCACTCGTATTTCTGGAAATTTTTCATCGCTGACTTCCGAATATTTACTTTGTTAATTCGCTCCGTGTTTGGTCATGTGTATCCGATGGTTTGATGAAATCAATCAAAGGGGGGGTGATTCTAGACCGATAGACTTCGACTCTATAGTCTATAGTCTGTATAGTTTTGACAGTTTTTGGGAGATATACCCATCTACTATGACAAAAAGTCCATCGATGTAGAATCACCTGGCCTTCTCGGAAAAACAATAATGGTAGAACAACTTTTTAAGTATAAGTATTCCCTCATTGCTAAAATGCCTATGGAAATATCTTAGATAATAATCTGTCTGGCCAAAAATCACTGAACTACGTCCCTGGCCTACTGCCGGAAGTCAACACGGACAAATATTACGATAGCTTTCCCCATTGTTGTGGTCAATCCGTATCCCTATCCCTCATTGCTAAAATGCCTATGGAAATATCTCAGATAATAATATGTCTGGCCAAAAATCACTGAACTACGTCCCTGGCTCACTACCGGAAGTCAACACGGACAAATATTACGATAGCTTTCCCCATTGTTGTGGTCAATCCGTATCCCTATCCCTCATTGCTAAAACGCCTATGGAAATATCTCAGATAATAATCCAAAAATCACTGAACTACGTCCCTGGCCCACTGCCGGAAGTCAACACGGACAAATATTACGATAGCTTTCCCCATTGTTGTGGTCAATCCGTATCCCTATCCCTCATTGCTAAAACGCCTATGGAAATATCTCAGATAATAATCTGTCTGGCCAAAAATCACTGAACTACGTCCCTGGCCCACTGCCGGAAGTCAACACGGACAAATATTACGATAGCTTTCCCCATTGTTGTGGTCAATCCGTATCCCTATCCCTCATTGCTAAAACGCCTATGGAAATATCTCAGATAATAATCTGTCTGGCCAAAAATCACTGAACTACGTCCCTGGCCCACTGCCGGAAGTCAACACGGACAAATATTACGATAGCTTTCCCCATTGTTGTGGTCAATCCGTATCCCTATACCTCATTGCTAAAACGCCTATGGAAATATCTCAGATAATAATCTGTCTGGCCAAAAATCACTGAACTACGTCCCTGGCCCACTGCCGGAAGTCAACACGGACAAATATTACGATAGCTTTCCCCATTGTTGTGGTCAATCCGTATCCCTATCCCTCATTGCTAAAACGCCTATGGAAATATCTCAGATAATAATCTGTCTGGCCAAAAATCACTGAACTACGTCCCTGGCCCACTGCCGGAAGTCAACACGGACAAATATTACGATAGCTTTCCCCATTGTTGTGGTCAATCCGTATCCCTATCCCTCATTGCTAAAACGCCTATGGAAATATCTCAGATAATAATCTGTCTGGCCAAAAATCACTGAACTACGTCCCTGGCCCACTGCCGGAAGTCAACACGGACAAATATTACAATAGCTTTCCCCATTGTTGTGGTCAATCCGTATCCCTATCCCTCATTGCTAAAACGCCTATGGAAATATCTCAGATAATAATCTGTCTGGCCAAAAATCACTGAACTACGTCCCTGGCCCACTGCCGGAAGTCAACACGGACAAATATTACGATAGCTTTCTCCATTGTTGTGGTTGTGTTCCGGTGGCGGAGTGATTAACATCGGACCGATTACTTGGGACATTCACAGAAAAGTGGCTATTTTTAATCGACCTAAAAAAGTTTTTCAAAGGACGTATACTTAGTAGTCACACGGATCTTTGTCCCTCTGAAATATATACGCAGAACCCATTTTTGTCGAATTGGAGGTAAGCGAATTTTTCCACGCAACAGTACATGCGCAATCCCAATCCACAACGTGAAATAATAAATAGATACAGTACGCACAACGGATCTTTATCCCTCTGACGTTAGGTGCAACAAACGATTGCGCATGTACTCGTGCTGTCCAGTTGTGCGGAAACTTTCGATCCGTTGTGACTACAGCAGGGGTATGCCAATCAAAGTTGAACTGCAAAGTTTTAAAACATGTTTAGTTCATACTAACTCATAGTTATTCTGTGACTAAATAGTGACATTATGATGTCATTTGATTTGTTTTCGCGCATATTTTGCTGTCAAGTGTCAAAGGAATGATCAATTTTGTACCACGTGACCTGAAGAAATTACACTGGGCAGTGAAATATAACTTGACAGCAAAAGATTGGCATACGGGGGCAGTAGTCACAACAACGGATACGGAAGACGGCGGTATAGTAACTATTACCTACCTATCTACCTACCTAAAATAGGTTATAGTTTTGAAAATGAAACTTTTTTGATCGACTAAAGTAACCTACTACATAGTTATTCAATCTAACTTTACCAGGAATTGACTTAAGCGAGGCGTTCGTTACTATTAAATAAGTTTCCCTTTGAATAACAAGAAAAAATTGAGTTCGGCTGACCCAAGCTGATCTACTAAGTTAAAAGGAAAGTGAAAAAAGAAGAAGAAGAATAGAAAACGACAAAAATTAAAAGTTATGGAAATTCCGTTCGGAAATATTATTTTGTTTACTTTTCTATTCTCATAAAATGACAGCTTGTCTTAGACAACTTTATGAATCAAGTATGTTCCAAGCTTTACCTATAAAACGAACAAAAAGTATAGATTAATTCAACATTTCAAAAACAGCAATACAACGTGCAGTTTAAGTAACTTAATTCACAACAGTCTCTGAAGCTTGGTTTTTAAGTCTAATATCGCTCCCGGGCGACAGAAACGGATTAGACAAAGTTAGGTAGTTATGGCCTCTAACTTAAACCCTGGTTTACATAAACTGGTAACCTAAATGTGACGGTAAAAATTTAACTAAAACAAATCGCTCTTATGAGAAACAAAAAAGGGAAGAGATCAGTCAACGAGACAAGCACAGCATTGGACGCACCATCACTAGATGATGCAAACAAAAACATACAACCGAATTGAGAACCTTCTCCTTTATTGAAGTCGGTTAAAAGGAAAGACATTTTCATAAACTGGGAAAAATATGGGACCTGAGATCGAACCCTGTGGCACACGTCATAATCAATCAATGACCCAAGAGTAGAAAACTTCTTATAGTCCAACTTTTGCGTCAACTTTTTGGACTTCATTATGTAAGAGTATTCCGTAGTACGGCTGTTATGTGGTGGTTGCCAGTTTCAAACAAACCTAGGTCTAGAAACTATTATTATTATTTATTATTACATATAGGTGCTTAAAAAACTTACAGTAACACCAAAACGTTTTATAAGCTAGGAGACAATTTAGTTACATGCTTTAAAAAAACAGATACAGAAACGAATAAATGCCATAAACTTATCTGGAATATATCCACTTCAGCAGGGGTATGCCAATCAAAGTTGAACTGCAAAGTTTTAAATCATGGTCAGTTCATACTAACTCATAATTATTCTGTGACTAAATAGGGACATTATGACGTCATTTGATGTGTTTTCGCGCATATTTTGCTGTCAAGTGTCTAAAAAGAATGATCACGTGGTACAAAATTGTACCACGTGACCTGAAGAAATTACACTGGGCAGTGAAATATAACTTGACAGCAAAAGATTGGCATACGGGGGCAGACCTGAAAGAGTGACCTGAAGAAATTACACTGGGCAGTGAAATATAACTTGACAGCAAAAGATTGGCATACGGGGGCAGACCTGAAAGAGTGACCTGAAGAAATTACACTGGGCAGTGAAATATAACTTGACAGCAAAAGATTGGCATACGGGGGCAGGACTATTCAGGAACTATTTAGAGAACACCGCAAAATGCTGTTTATTATGACATTACTCTGTGCGTTGTAAATATTATTCTGTTGTTTTGTGTTAGATATATTTATGTATGTTTTATTGTGATTAATTAGAGATCCTCCGGCAAGATGGAGCGACGATCTGCGAAATGTAGCTGGCAAACACTGGATGAGAACGAAGACCGAGCTCAGTGGCGCGTCGCGGGAGAGACCTACGTCCAGCAGTGGGCTGATATAGGATGATGATGATGAGAGAAAACTAGAGATACAAAGGTGCTTGCAAACACGTACCTACTTAATGCAATATTTACTACGGAAATTGGGTAAGGGCAAAACTTAGGTAAACGTTGAACGTGCTTCAGATAAGTTCAAGTGTATTGAGTTCGAGATCTAAGAGGGTATCATCGTATTCGTAGGTACAGTAGGCTACACATCAACCTATCAACGGTTCGAACTTTGAACTATTATAATTTGAATGTTGCGAATCAAGCGAGAGAGACGATATGTTTTTATGTGAGACTCGCTGCTTGCGCGCCACGCGCCTACACCTATTGCGATCTCTGATTCGCAACATTCAAATTATAATAGTTCAAAGTTCAAACAATGGATAGGTTGATGTGTAGCCGACTGTACATGGGGAATAAGGTCGTAAGCTGTAAGTTTATTTTATTGAATTGACTATTTAAAGCGCGTTGGTCTAAATAAAAAAATCATCCTAAACGTGTGCTGAAAGTGATTCAGATTAGTTTGTAAGAATAAATATATGTAGTTTTAGCTTTGATCTCATAGTGTCTCAAAAGTACAATTTTAGAGAAGTATTTTATTTTCATTGTTTTCATATTGTTCCTAGTAGTTTTTATGTATGTTATTCATTAGAAGTTTTAATAAAATATAGTATTTTTCTAATATTGAGCCTTTTATTTAATTCCATTATTCTTATAAATTGGGGTCAGTCCAGACCCCATGCGAGCAGATATGTGATTTTCTTCATGCGAGTAATTAAGGGTTATAATACTCACGCACGTCGTGTCATTCAGATCTTTGGTTGGGGTGAACTGGTGAACGTTATATATTACAGGTAGGTACATATAACTGTAAAATAACCACCAATTCCCAAATAAATTGACAAAGTAATATGAACCCATATGTTGCTAGTATTCTATTCAACCTGTCTACCTTTCTGTGTACCCCTCAACAAAAACAAACAGCCAGCGAGCTGCGATCTGAAATGGACTGCTTATAACGCCATACTTCATGACCTCTGCCCTTCGGCGTGCCCCAAATGATGAAATATACAAACGACCAAACAGAAAAATGAATTTTATCGCCTCAGTCCACGGGGGAGATAAACTTTTGAACTGTATTTTCTTGGGTGTAGAGTTGAAATTAAAGCCAGTATCTTGTCCACTCTACAGAGAATTCTTCTGTGATCTTTATATTACTTGAGCATGACTTTTGTTTTTGGTGCTTTTCGAATTGCTGTAGTAGAGACATTCATTTGTAACGCTTTGTTTTGAAAATAGATTACCCCCCGCGCGCGCTTTATTCAACTTTTGGCAATCGATTTTAAAGGACAATAACCTACTGAAGGTCCAAATAATATCATTCAAAAATACTGCCACACAAAAAAAGCCTTCATTTCGCATCAATTTTTTTCTTTCACGTTTGTGTTAGGAAAAAAATTCCTCTGAGGTAACCAGTTATCTAGTCTTGGTTATCTGTCAGGAATAAGCCGTTTTATCGTGGAAGAAATGAAAATGAACATGCTGTTTTCTTCAAGACCTTAGCACCCTTGGGTACGGAACCCAAAATCCCTAAACAATGCATTGTTTCGGGTCTAATCGTAAAGAAGACTTGGATTGGGTAAAAAATAACAAACAACTTCGAGCGTTTATTCATAATTTAAGGGCGGCTTGCACCAGCGAGCGAGTTGTCAAGTCATATAAATACGTCAAATTTAAATCAATTTAGCTGTTAAACACGTTTAGTGATTCTGGTGCAAGCCGCCCTAAAAGCCGTAAAATAAGGTCAGACTAAAAGTCTACAAAACATCTAGTTTTGTGGCATTTTAAATGTATTGAACATAAAAGCTCGAAAGTAAACGACAGACGTCGTTATTCTCAATCACTTGTTTGAAAGCCTTCAGCTTGTTTCATCATTTACTCTTATAAAACAAATCGTCTTTTATATTTGCAAAGTGCCTATTTAAACTGAAAATAGGACACGAAATTAGGAACTCGCTCTACTGTATTATAACAGAGCTACGAGTAAACAACGTTATTAAAACAATCACGAACTTTCACATTAGCGTTCGTAGTATTGGCGTAGGTTTCACAAACAGCTAACATACACTTTAACAGTTTGACTTTTATTTATGAACCCTGTATAAAAAACAATAACTCAACAACTCCCAAAACAGCGAGACCTTTAAGTTTAGATCCTGTTTTTCGATCGATTATACTTATTATAATATGTACCACCGAAAAAACCAGCTCAAATCTTTGTCTCACAGCAATGGGCGTAGTGTAATGCAAAACAGAGCATGTCTTCAGTGGAGGTCCTCGTGAGGCAATGCATTGTTGTAGACAGTGGTTACCACTTAACACCAGGTGGGCCTGTTTCATCATTTAGTAGTAGGTATAAAAATAAACATTTTCTCTTGATTTTATCTACCGTTTATTTTTTTTATATCACAAAAAACCCACAGAGTGCTTTGTTCGAATACACACGGCCACAGGTCAGGTTAGACACCCAATATAACTATAACTACGCTATATACAACGTAGAAAATCGTTGGAGAGGGAGCGCAATAGACGTAGGTGCGTCCCACACAAAACACTATCTCCCTCTCACATGATTCGCAACGTTCAACTTCTAGTTCAAAGTCCAAACAGTCTAGGTCGACGTGTCTTCATGTGTACTAAAATACAAGCTTCTTCCTCAATCTCCAATTTCACAATTTCGCCCATTCTAAAATACACCTAAAATATCCCACCTGAGTTGAAAGCTACATTTCCAAACCTTCAAGTCTTTGAAAGTTACCGTGACCTTTTGCCTGTGACATAATAGGTAAGTAACAAAATGTCAGCTATTTTTCGCATTTTTGCTTTACAGAACAAAGCACAGTAAAGCGTTTTGGTTTTGACATAGCCAAAGCTCTTTCTGAGAGAGAAAAAAATCATGTGGAAAGCGGAAAGCATGTTCATGTTGATTTTTAGGAAGCTTTGAGTATGTGTGGCACTGTATTTGTTGTAATTTTAAAAAAATATGACGTCATACACACGTCTACCAGCCGTTCATACATATACCTACCCATATTTAATCGACTTCAAAAAAGGAAGAGGTTTTCAATTCGGTTGTATGTTTTTTTCTTAATGTTTGTTACCTACCTCAGAGCTCTGTCATTTATGAACCGAATTCAAAAAATTTTTTATTATCTGAATGGATATACTTCCAGATTAGTCTCATTTTATTTTCATCAAAATCGGTTCAGTGGTTTGGGTTATAAATAGAAACAATGCACGAAATTGCGTATTTAGCTGTTCTGTGACTTTTAAGTGGTGTTTATAGTCACTAAAACATTTCCAATGAACTGTCATCATCATCTGATGATGAAGCTGGTAGTCGAATTGAAGTCTAATTTTCCAGTTTTTTAAACGAATAAATTATGTATACAAAATAAAGTACTGGGGTCGGCTCTATAACATTTACTTACCTACTAATTACCTACTTATTTATCAAAATAAAATCACATAGTATAGATCATCTTTGTCCAAAGAACGAAAAACAAGTTTACATGATAGTTATTATTTAATTTTTATGGCGGCACTATCAGATGGCCTGATGTTAAGCGGTTACCTCTGGTAATCCTAAACAATATGTAATAATGTAATACATAATGATATTGTCTATGACTACTTTGACAGGGTAATGACATCGACATAAGTATGAACCCTGCTCCGTGGTATTTCAACATTTCAACATATTTTATGATTCATAAACTGTTCGTTGCGTCATGTACTTTTAAATTGTAGTTATTTTCAGTTATGACTGTACAAAACTAATAATTCTTACAAGCAATAATTCTATTGTTAGAGGTTATGTAATAAATCTTAACTAAAGTTCTTTGAAGACAGTGAATAGGTTGATGTGTTATTTTGGGTTTGGAAATATTACGTGCTACTTAAAATACATTTTAAGTGTACCTTATGAATGACAAACAGCTGATTAACTTTGGTTTTGCAATCATATTTATTTTAGTTGTATGTACCTATATACAATAAGAACCTTGTGTTTTTGACTATATTGCCTGAATTAAATACATTTTATTTATTTATTAAAATAGAGTACTAGTTTAGGTATTTCAAGAAAATCTGAAAAATATGTATTTATTAAGTATATTGCGGGTCTCGACAGGGCCTACACATTTGTACCTCTTGGGGTCGAGACTCTGGGTCCGTGGGGTACCGAGGCCCTCCGGGTTTTCAAAATTATTGCAGGGCGTCTAGTCGCAGCGACGCGTGACCCGAGGGCTGGTGATTATCTGGGCCAGCGAATCAGCATTGCTATTCAGCGCGGCAATGCAGCCAGTGTCTTGGGCACGCTTCCGATTGGTACTGATTTGGATCAGTTGAGCTATCTATAAATCGTTTGCAACGGTGTGTAGATAGCTCAACTGCTTCATGTGTATTTTGTACATATTATAAATATTGTAAATACTTTATTAGTCATAATTTTCTTTGTGAATAAATTTATTACTTCATTAAAAAAAAAAAAAAAAAAGTATATTATATTATAGGTCAATGCAGTAATTATGATGACGTATAAAATCGGGTTCGTAAACTTAATTCACCTGAGCTAATTCACCTAGGTGTATTAAATACACTTTTAGTAAACTTTAAGCACCTGGGTAAATTAAAATTACTTATAAAAAAATTTAATCACCTTATTCACCTAAATCATAGTATAGAATAGCTAAAGACGCAAGCCCCGTTCGTCTTTTCCTAAATTCGTCACCGAAAAAATGAAAATGGGCGTGATTTTCTGTAGATTGTATGAACCACGTTATTCACGAAAAGAACCTAGTGTCTAGACAAATCTAACTTAAGCTTTGAGGCACTACTAAAATAACATGTATCAATATTTTATTAGATAGATGGAAACATTACAAAAAAAAGAAAGCTTATTAGGTTTCACAATGGGCGGCCTTATCGCTGAGCGATCTCTTCCAGGCAACCTAAGCGAGATTTGTGAAGATACTTACTTTATTTTACTAGACTTGTATATATATACTTGATAATAATAAATAAATAACCACGCTCCGAGTTCTCCAAGTAACACTTTGCCGATGAACGTCGTGTCGAAAAAAACGCTTCGTCGATAGTTGGTTGGTCGAAAGGATCCATCGCCGAAAAAAGGGGTCTATATTTTGGAACCGATGCGGTAAAAACGCCGCAGTCCTGATTTTTCCCGTAAACATGAAATTGTACATCGAAATAATTTTGTGAATGAATCCTTGCCCGATTCGCGATATAGCTGTTTCGTACGCTTTTTGTACGCGATATTTACTGCGCACAGATTCAACCCTCTAGGTTTAGAGTACGTGCGGGGCTTTGTAATATTTACAGAATTAGTATATCTTCTACTAGCTTCTGCCCGCGACTTCATTCGCATCCTGTTTTATCCTGTTGATTTTCCGGGATAAAAAGTAGCTTAATTGTTAATCCAGGCTACGAACTACGTATTCCAAGTTTCATCCAAATCAGACTAGCAGTTCTTGCGTGAAAGAGTGACAAATATATTAGTAAGATATACCTTCTATTTACTGCAAATAAATATTGTACAGACAGCCAATCTGATTTGTAGGTCATTTTAAAATCTTTTCATACAAACACGTAACAGACACGATTTTTTCACTCATAGTCAATATGCTTACACAGTGAATTGTCGTCTTGGTATGGCTCTCAATTATTATATAGTTTACTTCAAATAAACATAGCAAATTCTGCCATATTTTAAGCGTCGAAGTATCATAGTCAAACTCTGCTAACTTTTATCCAAAAATCAGAATTTCATTATTTTTGCGAAATCTACAAATTCATTGTTTTCGGTGGTTGTTGGCATAATATTCCAGAAGCTTTTTTTTCTTCTTCTCTTTTATATGGCTTCTTACAATTTTGCCAGTGTCAAGTGAATTATTTGAATTAAGTTTAGTCAAGTTATAATACCCAGTCCAACACTCTGTCGTATCTGTTATATATAAAAATATCAGATACAATAGAAGACAATTCCTGAACATCTGTTCCGTTGCACTTCAGCTCCCGACTGTACTGAAATCGGAGAGCTATCATACATCGTTGTGAGTAACGAGCGTTTCATGAAATGCTTAGTTTCAGAGCGCAGGCTTTGTTCTGCAGATGACTGTAAATCTAGTAGCGAATTGACTATACGCGATTCTGCAAATTGATGACCTTATTTCAAACCTATTAGAATCTTATTCTATGTTTTTTAGTTTTCTTTTATATTAACTGGCTACCTTCTTTTACAATTTAGAAAACGAAAACAGAAACAAGTAATTAAATTAAAAATTTAAAAAAAATCCCCGAAAATTGGACCCATTTTTATCAAACACAGCTAAGAACACTCCCGACTAATTCACCTTTCAAACAAAATCAAAACAGACACACACACACACACACACACACACACACACACACACACACACACACGTCAAACTTATAACACCTCGTCGTTTTTGCGTCGGGGGTTATAAAAATACGGTTCCATTTACCTTCTCTTACTTATTCTACATCTCTTAAAACGTAGAAACCGTCGCATTCATAAGTATTCAGAATTAATTCAATATACATGTTAAAATTGTGAGAAACTTCTCGAATTCAATGTTTTCAAGAGACGAGTGAATAGGTGTCTTCTGGGTAAGCGTGCTACATCGTTGACCGCATCTTCACTTAACATCAGGTGAGATTGCGGTTAACGCTTGCTTATAAATTTATAAAAAAAATGAATCGTCTGCAGTTTTCTTTCAAACCACTTAGTTTACCACAACACAAAGCAAGCAGCTTTTCCTTTTATTTAGAAAAACATTTCTTTTTCGGTCCCGCTATTTCTATTTCAAGAATAGTATTGGATCTCTTTCAAAGAATCTCATCACGTATTCAATGCAGTTGGTCTATAAAATGTCAGAAAGAAGTGACAAATCCTGCCTACGACGAGCTGCGGTTTTGCTACGCCGTAGCATTACCTTGCTACGCCCACATAGTGCTACGCAATGACAACTTACTTCGATTTTTTGTAGCTACATACATGCGGAAAGGTGTTTTGTGTTTGTGACTCGATCACACTGTTACGGTTCAATCAATTTGAATTAAACTTAGGGCGTCTTGCACCAGAATCACTAAACGTATTTAACAGCTAAATCGATTTAAATCTGACGTATTTGTATGACTAGACAACTCGCTAAATACAATTTAAGAGTTAAACGTGTTTAGCGATTCTGGTGCAAGCCGCCCTTAGAATATAAACTTAGAACCTAATACAACCAAACCAAATTGACATTCTATCAAGGACTAAAAAAACAAAAATGGGAATGACATAAAGTGGGATTTTCTCACAATATGTACAACTTCTTAGTAGGGAAACTCCCCGCATGTAAAAATACGTGAGAAATACGTCTAGTCCCTGCATTAGGTAGGTGTATAGAAGAATTTTGTGGTTGTATCATTTAGATAACCTTTCTAATTAGGAGCTTGATTCTACTAATTGTAACTAAAAGCTTTTAACCACGTCGTGTTGGACGTACCCGTATTGTTTCTATCAATTAAAATATTCAAATGGCGTTTCAACAAAAGTTTTGTTCAAACTTTGCCGGGATAATTCGTGTGGGTTCCGAACCCCTAATTATAAAACCTGGAACTATGTACCGGTAATTTTGAGGTCTAGTGTGATTGGTTTGTGGTTTTTGATTTATAAAATTTCTGCCTAAAACATTGATTTATCATCAAAGATAAAACGTCAATAAAGTTAAGTCGATAATTTTACCTTATCATTCGATATTCTATTTCACTGTTTTTGTTCATAAAACGATTCTACTACTGCAAGCAGGTTCAAAGCAAATAGTTTTCATCGTATAACAAACAAAGGGGTGGAATAACATTTGAGTCAGTGCCTTTTGCGGGTTTCTCGCGCGCGACCGACAGCGGAAATTGGAGGAATGCTTGCAACACATGATAGCCTATAGTATAGAGGTTTAGCAACAAAAAAGAATTACTTGTAAGTATCCAATTTGGTGCAATCGTTCGGAAGATAAGCGCATACATAGATTTCGGTGATTCATTTTTATTTATATAGAAAATGAAATATTTTAATAAAAAAACAGATGTAAGTAGATAAATAAATAATTATTGATTTAAATCTTCAATTAACAAACTAAATAATAGTTACTGCGAGTAAGTAGGTAGTTAAAAAGTGCCAATAAAAAACAATAAGACCAAAATATAGTAGTATATTTAAAATCTAGATGTTAAAAGAGTCCTACAAACCTAGGTATGTTTCATCAGCTCAGGGAATATGTACAACCCTTTGGTATGCTACAGTGAATAAAACTGCATTATTAATTTTATCTTTCGAAGCAGTTGTTCGGAGTTTCGGCTTGCTTACAATATGCTGCTTTGCTTACTTATTTATTAGTTTTGTATAATTTAAGTTAGTTATAATAACAGAGAAATAGTAGAGTAGAGCTCTTTGTAAAAGAATTCGTCCGGTGTCACCGTACATATTACTGCCGCCAAGCAGTAGGTTCGGTCGCTTTTTCTCTGGAATCGAAAAATGGCTTTTGATTGTATTTCATAATTTACCAGTTTCTAAGTATTAATATAAGATTAAATTAACGACTCCTAAATATTCTTAAAGATCTCAATAACCACAAAATCTGAGGGGATTTACCGTTCATGGAGATAACAGTATACCTAGAAGAAGATTAGGAATGAATGTCTATGTCTTAGTAAGGTGAAACTTCTATAAATACAAGAGTCAATGTACGCGGGTACATTAAAATTCAACAGATACTTGAGGTGCCGCATCGTGCCCATGTGACTTCCGACCTTTCAGAGAACGCCTTTCAGGATTGTACCAACATAATTAGAAACCACATGCTGTTACTATATATTACGTCGAGAACTGACTGATTATCTTGTTCTATTACAGCAGCTAAGATACCAAGGAACAAGATGTAACCGCAAATACGAAAAGAATAGACAAACACAAACAGTTTAATAAGGTGCTTTCATAAAACAAAGCTTTCTAAGAGTTAATAAGCCCCGCTTCCTTTCTTCATTAACAATTCATACACCATCTATTTTTAGAGAACGGAGCTATCCAAATATCGGTTATAAATTATGAATCAACAACTAGACTCACCGGCAGGATATCGATCTCCAAGCGCGACAAAAGTTCAATCGATTTCACATCAAAACTGTAAAGTTTCACTTAAAGCTCACCTGGGTACGCGGTTAAAAAGTACTGGTATCGTGTTAGGGGTTAGGCGAGAGGGAGGCGCGCGCGGGTGCCTGTGGACGGCGACGCGGACGCGGGCGTCGCGCGCGGCGTGCACATGTCGCCCGCGGCGGGCGGCGGCGGCGGCGGCGGCGGAGGCACGGGCGGCCGGCGCGGGGCGCGTGGCGGACTGGCCCGGCGCAGCCGCCGCCGTCAGCGCGCCGCGCTGGCCGCCCGTGCCGCTGCCCTACATTCACATCGGAGGCGGCACAATAAGCCGCCGCCTGCGGCCGCGACGGCCGCCTATCGATTCCGTATGTTTCGTGAAAGTAAAAAGTTAAAACTCGATCGAATCCGATGCGGTCAACGGTTCTCTGACGAAAACGCGATTACGCTTCTAGGTCACGAAGTCGATTAAAAGTTTATATTGATTCTTTACCTTGTAACTTAGCGATCGGGGACTTTGGATGATTACATTTGATCTCGGATGTAAGCTTTTAACTTTCTTAGAGCAGCGCGACGTAAAAATAACAACCAGCCACTCCGGCTCGCTACATTTTTACATAAATATATATTCAACAAGAGTCGAAATTGTCGTACTTTTTCCGCAAAGGAAATTAAACACATAAACGGTTTAAGGGATGACCTCCCCTCTTAAATTTTTGAGTTAAAAATGGCCTCGTAAACGTGAGAGAATAAATTTAAACATGATTTAAGGTAAAGGCACCCTAATCCGTGGTATTCCAAAAGTGGCACCTTTCTCCGTGGTATTTAGAAAAACAGCATTTACTTCTGATTCTTAGGTTTTTTTTTGTTGCAAAATTTATTTGTCATTAGGAAATATATTTTTTTATATATAAATCTAAAAACGAGACTTAGAACGGGCTTACATTCCAAAATAATTGGCTAAATTCGCAGCGGTGGCTGGTCCAAGTGCACTCTCCATACATTTTTGCCTCTGTGCACGAGAGTAGCAAGCTTTTTTAAATAAGGGTTGTTATGATTTTTTCTGTTCTAGGTTAGGATTTTTAGTGTTAAATTTTCGAAAGAAGTATATTCTTTACCGTATGTAATACATGTTTAAGTGGTTTTTTAATTATAATGAGGTAAAATTACATATTGAAAAAACCGCGGCATTAGGGGTCAAATATTTCACCTAGTACCTAATTCCGAGGTATGTGAAAAATGTACCTCGGAATAGCAATTTGAAAGACCTATTTTTATTTTTGAATTTCACAAACTGGGGTTAGGTTTTTGTGATTTTAACGATAGATTTGACAAATCAAATAGTCGATTGAGACTAAAACCTTATTTCGAGGTATACTTTTTAATAATTTTTACGAGTTATAACACATCGAAGGTACCCTTACTCATGTATTTTGTTTATTGGTTGTATAGAAAATTATGTTACGAAAATATTTATTTTCCACACATTTGGCTACATGTTTTATTAAGAAGTTAATATTTAACAAAAGTTTTAACAATTTGGCATCAGCTAACATTAAGAATGATAGGTATAAAAAAAATTTTGGCTTTTACTAGGTACTGGAAATTAGGATTGTTTAGTCACCACAGCTGTGGGTTGGGCGGCACTCTTTGTAAATGCCGTCAAAGCAAAGTCGCCCTTCGAATTACACTGCGGCGGCGGCGGCACGAGTGACAAAAATGTCAAAGGCACCGCCTCGAAGCGACGCACGGTGGCGGTGTCTTTGACGCGCCACCGGTGTCTTTGGCGGTGTTTCCTTTGTCGGCGTTTCTTTTGTCGGCACCGACACTCATTTGCCTTGCACGCGTCGACCACGCTTCAGTCTTGCGGTGATATTTGTACCATTTGCACGCTTGGTTTTATTTCTTCGCGATATATCGTATTTGTAATGTGAAATCCTATAATAATGTTAATAATGTGTAATGTGTATGTGTATGTGTGTGTGTGCTTAGGAAACAGCAGCAAAAGTATTTTTTTAATTTATCACACGGGAAGATTTTCCCGTTATCAGCACTTTGTGTATTTATCCGGGTTTGCAATCATAGGATAAAGATAATAGCAAAGTTGACACCGCTGACGTGTGAGAGGTTGAGTTACAAACATCCAAAGAGGTATTTAAAAACTTTTACATTTATAATATAAATAGCATTATGGCACTCATACCAAACCACATTTAAAGTTTTATTAAATAATAAAAGTAGGTACTACCACCAAAAGTGACCTGTATTCCTAGAGAACAATCAAGTTAATCTTTCTAACATTATTTTATCAGTTTGTTACTGTCGTTTCGTATACATTTTTCATAACACGCATTTAGGTACCAAATACCACGGAATAAGGATTTTCGCCTCGGAATTGGGCGATTTCGACTTGATTTACATTTTATTTAATTTCAAATAGAAATATAGGTCGGTCCGTCAAAACTTAAGTAGTTTCCGAAAGTAAAAACACTAGAGCTTCTGATAACAGAAGCCGAACCTTCAGAAAGGTACAGTAAATGCTTAATATTTGATATCCTTACGAGTTTTAGTGAAAATACCACGGAAACAGGTGCCGTTACCTTAAATGGGCCGCGGCTGGTGCTTTGGAGGTGAGCCGTTAAATGCAGCTCTTTTCTACGAGTCCTTTGTAGCATGAGCCACGGAGTTACGCATGATGCTTTGACGGGTCACGGGTTCAGACACCGGACGATATTAAAAGATTGTTTACATCTTGAATTAACGCAATAGTGCTTTTGCTAGTAACGTCGTACGTTTTCGTGTATATCTAAGAAAAGCTCTGTCGAGGGAGAAAGATAGTACTTATATCTATCTGTAATACCTACCAGTTGAGGACGAATCTTTATTCGTCTATCTAAATTAAATACTTTCTCATTCATCATTTAAAATCCCAAAAGTCTACGAGAACAGGTTATATAATTTGTAGCACTTGCTATGGAGCTACAGCTTTTGCTAAGAAAACTATTTCACCAATCAGCAAGCATTTATAGTTTCGTTTTCAGTGTTGTAATTTTTTTGTCCAGTAGCAAAAGGCCTCTACAATACGCCTATGTAGAGTGCTACGGAGCTACGAATGCTACGATATTGCTACGCGACGTGCTACGATGCGGTGGCTGCAAATGTAGAGCATAATATACAGTATAGCATAGCCAATAAGCTAGTACTGTCAACATCAAAAATTTATATGATGACTCGTAAATATTTTAAGGTATTAAAAATTTGTACTGATTTGGATCAGTTGAGTTATCTATAAATCGTTTGCAACGGTTTGTTTCACGAGTATTTTGTATATATTATAAATAGTGTAATAATCGTAATTTTCTTTGTGAATAAATTTCTGTATTTCTTTTATAAAAATAAAGGTATTACTTAAATAAAACTAACTAATAAATTGCAAAATTAGATAAATCTCGTCAGAAGTGTATGTTTTTTTCTGTTCTGTAGTTTTTGTGTAATCCAATATATTAAAATAAAACGACATAGCTCAAAGGATTAGCAGGCTGAAGTGGCAGTGGGCCGGCCATGTTTGCCGTAGAACCGACAATCGTTGGAGCAAACTAATACTGGAGTGGAGACCACGTTTAGGCAAGCGTAGTGTAGGACGCCCTCCGGCGAGATGGGGCGACGATCTGCGAAGTGTAGCTGGCAGACACTGGATGAGAAGAGCCGAAGACCGAGCTCAATGGCGCATCTTGGGAGAGACCTACGTCCAGCAGTGGACGAGTATAGGTTGATGATGATGATGATGATGAAAATAAAACTAAGTATCCATTCCTAAAATTAAAGGAATGAAAAGAATGAAACACTTCTTTTAAGTGTTCATTCGTTCATTGTCTTTTGACCAATGCAACTCTTTTTTCAGCAAGGACCTATTGCTTAAATTTTGTATTCTAAAATGATGTCGCATTTTGAATTGAATTTTAATACAGAAGATTTAATCTAACCAGTGTGTGAACCCTAGAGATGCACGGACGACAATGACCGAACAATATGTAGTTTAATCGCCATAAGGTGGCCACAAGCGGTTAGTTATAATATAAGGTTGCCACAACCGGTTAGTTTCCGGGACGGTTTGGGATTGCTGATGAATAGACTTTAGGACGGGTTGGGTCCTATCTGGTACATTAAATAACCCAAATAATAATACAATGAGTTCTCTGCGAAGGGTTGTACTAGCTGGTGGATGAGTCGATGTATAAATATCAAAGGTCTCAAAGGACTCTTGTTCAATAAATTTTACGCTAACTGTTCAAATGAAAAAAACACTGCAGATTACGAATTTCTCCATTTTTAACCGACTTCCAAAAAGGAGGAGGTTCTCAATTCGGTTGTATGTTTTTTTTTTTTTTTTTTTTTTTTTTTTTTTTTAATGTTTGTTACCTCAGAACTCCGTCATTCATGAACCGATTTCAAAAATTCTTTTTCCATCTCAAAGGATATACTTCCAGATTGGTCCCATTTTATTTTCATCAAAATCGGTTGATTAGTTTGGGTAATAAATAGAAATAACTGAAAAAATATGCCCGGCGCGGTGCAGCGCCTACAATTTTACTGCTAGCAACGATGCTCGCGTATCATTACTATTAATGTTTAATAAGCTAATGCATTACTTTCGGACCCTTTTGCTGTGTACACCTTTTTTCATTTTTCTAAATTTGTCAATAAACCCAGTTTGTACACTTTGGAGAAAAGCAAAAACCCACCAGTTGTTCCTCTAAAGAATCAACACCAACCACGTGCACGAAATTGCGTATTTTGCTTTCCTGTGACTTTTAAGTGGTGTTTATAGTGACTAGAACATTCCCAATGAACTGTCATCATCATCATCATCATCTGATGATGAAGCTGGTAGTTGAATTGAAGTCGGTTTTTCTAGTTTTTTAAACTTATAAATTATAGAAAGACAATGCTGTCGATTCTGTTGTTGCATTTTTCTAAACTAACCTAATTTGACGGCACTAAAAATGTTGCCGTCCCTTTCTCATAAACTGAAACTACAAAGACAGCTATAAGGCCTCCTACGCACTATGCGGATAGCCGGAATGCGGCCAGCCGTGCGGCTAACCGTAGGCGGTTGCGCTTGCGGTTAGCCGGGTGGCGGATAGCCGCAACTCCAACCGGAAAGTGCGTTTAGAAACCGTAGTGGTTTGCGGTTGGATCGGCTCATTTCCAAGATGAACGTCGAAGAAGCTTCGTCGACTATTCGTCGAAGAAGAATAGTCGCAGCTATTTATTATATTTACTCGCGTTATAAAAAGAAACCGAAGAAAAGGTACTGGGTGCATCCTTATTTGCAAACTCGAAATGAGAGCAAGCATTTTGAATTGTTTTTCGAAGATAATTTTTCGGTATCGAAATCCATAGTAATAAACTATCAAATGCGCGAACGTTGGTGAACACGTTTACCGTCAATGGCGAGCAACCGCAAACTAGCATATCCGCGTAGTGTGTATGGCGACCGTCCGGCTGGCCGCCGGTCGGGCCGCAGCGCTCAGAACGACCGGAGCGGTCGGCCGGCAGCCGCGTCGTAGTGCGAATGAAAACTACATTCTCGTACAAATTTGTTATTGCGGTCAGCCGCACGGCTGGCCGCATTCCGGCTAACCGCATAGTGCGTAGGAGGCCTTATTCTAGCGCTGTCAAATTAGGTTAGTTTAGAAAAATGCAACAACAGAATCGATAGCAGTGACTTCGGACAAAATTAGTCATTCATATTTTGAAGCCATCAAACAAAATAAATTAATTATTCAGGAAGCAAATTGCCAATCTTTTGTTTCGGGGTTTCAAGGTAGTCAACTCGGAATTAAACCAAAAAATATATTTTATGAATGAAAATTTTATTATGGCTGCAAAAGATACGGGTTTTCAGGAACATCGTATCTACTTATTACAGTTTTTATAAATCATTTGGAAAATTCAAGTTCTTCTTCTTACTATCTTGATCTTTGATCCTACTAGCGCAATGATCATAATCATCTCTAATCATAATATTGTACCTAAATACTTACTTTTATGATAGTTTTTACTTCATAATAATAGTTGAAAAAATTAAATTTTCTAAAAATTAATTAAATTTAATAAATTTAATTAAATTAAGTTTTCAGTTATAAAACATTTTGGAATCTGTCTCATCATCATTTACTAATAATGCTTACGCGCCTCTTTAATAGACTTGCCTTGTGAAGCATTATTACAGACAAAAATAACCGCTTAACATCAGGTGGGAAATTCGCTTGTTGCATCACTTTTTTTCATAAAAAAGAACGTGTAAAAATAATCCTTGTGGGTTTTACTAAATAAATTCGTAGGCATTCATCAATAATTCGTCTCAAGAATTCGTCGTAGTAATTCGTCCCAGGATATCTCTCCGCCATCTTTTTGGCTTCTTAAACAATTCAACAGGATATACAAATACAAAGAACCGGCGGTATCCGCCCAAAGTGAAAGGCTTTGTTATTTTGGGCAAATGCAACCTGGCACTGCCGTGTTAACAGCTCGCGTGACCAATATGCGTGTCGGTTTGTACTTGGTGATTCTTAAAAAACGTATTAAAAGTGGCACAATATAACATGCTGGCTTGTGACCTGCAGCCATAGCCAATGCGGCTTGCTGAGAACTATATTTACCTACGTTTATCGAACTATTTCACCTCTGTACCGCTGATGGCTGGGATTTAGACATAGACATAGACATTTATTTATTTACTACATAGCACACAAAAAAGTACAAAACAAGGACACTACTTAGTGAAGAATAATATAGGATTTGGCTGAGATACAAGCAATTTTCGGTAATGTGTTCCGATACACATACGAGATTTGCTAATATAGCTAATAAATAAATACGTACCTCTATTTATTACTATGATGTTGTGTGCTAAGTAGCAAATAAGTAAGAACATTATATGTTTTTGTCTGATATTCACGGTAGGTAGGTTTCAATTAGAATATGTTACAAAAATATTGGTACAGATCTTATTGTGTACATGTACCCCATAGAAGCACTGTTGAAGAAATTATTTATTTATTTTAGTTTGATGAAACAGATCGATGATGAGAACATGTAATTATAATAGAACCAATAATTAATTTATAAATCCTGATAACTCTGTTGTGCAAGATGAAATTTTCTGTCAAACTGATGGTATTAAGCTTCGTAACGGTACACAATACTTGAACTTTTACTAAAGTCTTCCAAACCTGCATAGTTTACAACTCGTGTCGCTTGATAACTTCAAAACTTGGAACCTAAAGCTTCAAAATACAAAACTATGCTCATAAAAAGTTTGGCTTCAATACAAGGTGTAAAACAGTCTGTGCGGAATTTTATCATCATAAATAAATAAATAATAAATAAATAAATATTCATGGACATTTCACACGACGCCCTCTAGTCCCAAACTAAACAAAGCTTGTATTGTAATATGGGAACTAGATGCTGATAGAATACTTATATACTTTTTTTTTGTAAATACATTCTTATAATACATAGTAACACCCAGACATAGAACAAACATCTATGTTTCTATCATCATTGTTGGGTACTTGAGCAACGATCCCTACAATCATAGGCGATTCCAGAAATACCCTGCATGTTTCCCCTGCTGAGGGGATTTCTGGACTTTTTGTCCAAAAATCTCCTCAGCGTTCCTTGCGACTGCCAGCAAGGGATTATTGGACAAAAAGTCCAGAAATCACTATGAAGGTCTGAGGGTATGTCATGTGCACAAATCTTTAACGCCCTGTTAGCCCTGTATTCAAAAATTCTGAAATGTACAAAGTTTGCCGTCAGCTTTGAACCGAACGGTGTTGGTAGCACGCCATTTTTTCATCTCCACAAAAGGAGAACTACGATTGTTGCGAACAAACAGGCCTTGGTTGAATGGAGAATTTTCTTTGGTGAATAACGACTAAAAATAAACAAAAAAATATTTTCTGTTGTTATGTATAGGAATCTAAATCTAGAAATCTATCTTGTTCCTTCTAGATCATCTGATCTAGAAGGAACAAGCATCAAAGTGTTGAATTAAAACTAAAGCGACAATTATGCTTCCATTAACCTAACTCATCTCCACAGAGTATTCTTTTGAACTGGGGTCAACTGATCGCGAATTATAGGTGCGGTCGGCGATCCGGCTGAAAAGCAAAAGGTGCGGTTTGATTCCGCGATGGGACAAATATTTGCGTGAACTGCAAGCATATAACTGCGTACCTTATCAAGCTTTATGTGTGATTATTGTTTTTTTGTAATAATTTCGTCTGATTAATCAGTAGTAGGTACCTAGATTACCTAGACAGGCCTTGTCTTGAGTCACTTATGGATTAACTTAAGACTACTTTTTATCTGCAACTAGTTTTGATAAAAGGTAATAAAAGTTAATCTACAAACTAGAACTATCTTTGTAAGCCCATAAATCCCTTGTAAAACTACTTTACTAGCAATTGTTCGTTTTACGATTCCTCAATCGATAGGTAGAGGAAACCCTACAGATCCTGAGAAAATGGAACTGGAAAACAATTATCAGTTTTCTCAATTTATTATTCGACTACAGATCAAAAATGTTATAAACTAAGAAAATTAGTATTTCGTAGATGAACTTGTCTCAAAAGTTAGTCAACTAAAACCTTATATTATAAGTTATAATATAAGTAACAGAGTCAGAATAAAAATCTCTGGTAATCAGATGTTAAATCTTATGCATCCAAAATTATTATTTATTTATTTTCTGTTAGTTTTCGGTAGTTTACCAACATACACTATTTGGTCAGCAAAATTATTAACTATTATAAATTGTGTCAATAAAAATTAAAATAACGGAGCTATTATTTTAGTAAGTACCTGCCTAAGTACTGTTGTAAGTGGGTAACCTCTTTTTCTTTTTTTTTTCCCAGGGGAAATCCATCATGGATACCCACTAGCCGGGGGTGCTAGGGGTTATGTCGGAAGTGGGTAACCTCTAGGGTAACCTCTAGGGTAACCTAGAGTTGAATCTAGAGTCACAAAAAGGCGGCTGCATGCGCTGGGGATTTTTAATGTTTTTATTAAAGGCAGAGATAACCACTTAACATCAGGTGGGCCATCGGCTTGTTCCATCATTTAGTTTTAGTAGAGCGTCATGGTCCCCTAGTACCTTCACCTCGGATAGGTACTTGTTTACTTTATGTCGATAGTTAACCACAAACTTATCTACTTATAACCAGTGGCCTACCATCATTCAAGTTAAGTAACGATGTCCTTCGAGTAACGAGTAAGTAAGTCAAGTTGGGAAGTTACTAGAGAGTGTGCCAACTCCTTAGCAAGCTCGCGTCTCGAAAATGTGTAGGAGCCAGTCCACTAGTGTTTAATAGTTTAGACACATTCACTGCCACTTCAGACTTGGTATACTTCGAAATTACTAGAGCTACTTAAGTATTGGCTTTCTAAGAAAGATTTCATTAAACTTAGGTACCTAATTGGAATTAGGTACTAAATAAAATACCAACGAAAACATATACCAGCATTTTAAAACTATTGGTGATAGATAAATCTACTGGTTAGGCTTGGGTGTTGGTTGTTGTAGTTTAATCTAGTCCACGAATAGGAATCTCTGTGCGTGAAAAAAGAGAAAAATCCTGTTTGCCACGCATGATCATGTTTCGCTGGAAGTAGTTTCATAAAAGCTGCGACTGGTTTCCTCACATAGTGTTTTCTTTTAGTTTGAAATTAGGTATTGGTATTGCAACCTTTCTTTTAGTTTGAAATTAGGTATTGGTATTGCAACCTTTGAAACCTAAATTAGATGTTTATGTAGGTATGGGGTTTTCGAAAATAACAACAATGATAAAAATAACAGCATCAATTTACCGATCAAATATTTACAATCTTAAAAATTTCTAGCTTACACGATGTGCTGGGTGCTCTGGACAGCACCGTTGCTGATGTAGTTCAGCACCATGCTGAACCAGCCTTGGATGGCGGAGATTACACCGTTCTCCTCAGGAACGTTGACGTTCACCTGGACAGTGCCGTCGTTGAACAATTCTCCTGGGAGAAGGGCAGCAGGCCCGGGGATAGGCTCGGGGATTTCAATTCCGGGGACAGCTGGGGCCGGGAGTGCGACAGATTCGGGGATTACCACCTCCGGTTGTGCAGGGGAAGGTAGAACAACTGCCTCAGGGACTACCTCCGGTTGTGCAGGGGAAGGTAGAACAACTGCCTCAGGGACTACCTCTGGTTGAGCGGGGGAAGGTAGGACTACAGCCTCGGGAATCACGACTTCTGGCTGAGCGGGAGAAGGCAGAATGACAGCCTCAGGAAGCACCACTTCTGGTAGAGCGGGAGCAGGGAGAACGACAGATTCTGGGAAGACAACCTCCGGTTCAGGAGCTTGAGGTAACACCACGGCGACGGGAGTTTCATCAACAGCAGCAGCAGCAATCTCGGCAATACCCACAGCAGTGAGAGGGTAGAGCAGGTCTGTAGCGGTCACTTCTCCGTTTGAGTGCTCCTTCACCTTGATGTCCACGATATCTCCGAGCTCCAAAGCATGACCCTCTGGGACTCCGTTCACGATCAGCTCGACGGGGCCGTTGCTGTCGTCCAAAGGAGCCGCAGCTGCGGCCGCCACGAGAAGAGCCAACACGAGCAGTTTCATTTTATCTAAAATCAACAAATTTTATTCATGAAATGTGTAATTAATTTATTCTGGAAATAATCCCTTGTTGTTGTGGGTATTTGATGTTTTGAAGTAGTTAATATGTCAAATGAGGATGCGATGTGCCAGACACCAAAGAGAAAATAACCCATCCATAAATAAAAAGTTACTCTATGAAATAAATACGACACAAAATACAACACAAAATACTCTGGGTGCACTTCTTCTTCTTTTAATTCTGGCTGTTGGGTGGGGGTGTACTTCTATGTAATGGGTCCATGTTTTACCTACTTACACCTAACAACTCGTACCTATTGAATAAACCTAGACTTCGCTCCTGACCATGGATATAATATTCGTACTTAGTAGGACACTAGTTCCACCCTACTAGTACTATAAAATGGGTAGTAATTATTTCGTTACTTACCTGTGTTCAGGCGGATGGTTCTACACTGTATGCCAGACGACTCACCCAAAAACTAGTTATTGGGACCGCAACAGAGTCATAAAGATAAAGGAAGCCCGTGGATTAGGTTACCCTAATAAATAATCATGAAAACAATTGATAAAGGGCCTATTACTTTTCCTTATTGTCCAGTCACAGATTAAAGTACTCGTGCTAATAAATATCTAAAGCAGTACGTAGGCACGTGCAATACCTCGTAGGTATGGAGTTATGGACAAATAGAACAATTGTTTTATTGGTCCATGGTAGTAGGTACAGTCAGCGACATAAGATACTAAACAATTCTAGATTGACTATGTTTTGGAAGCTTTTGAATATTTGGTTTGTAGCTTTTGCAAAAGTTTAGGTAAATGTTCATGAGGTAGAAAAATAAAAAAACCGTTTCCTGGGTAGGGTATTCGATTTATTTTACCATTTATGGTTTAAAAATAATTTAGAGCAAGTGTTAGAAAAAAAATACACTAAAAAGTTCCCTAACTCCAATATAAAATATATCTTACATAAATCTTAGCAAGTACATATAAATATGAGTCACTAAATATAAGTTATTTGTTGGGCCTGACCAAAACCAACACGGGGGTCAGCTTAGGGTCCCAGGAGCCATCACTCTTCGACTGAGGGGTCAGGTCACCACTCTCCGCTGTCTCAGAGATCTTTTCAAACACAGCTTTGTATTTCTGATCACGCTCTTTAGCTACAGCACTCTGTAGATCTTCAATAGTAGCACCAGTGGGCACCACTTGTTGTCCGAGAGTATATGGCGTTTCTTTTCCATACTGCAGATCCATATAGTCGTTCAGAAGCCCTTCGAGTAGCTTCTTCGATTCGCTGCTGGTGGTATTGTCCTGGATGCCTGCTGACACCTCGTCAATGGTTAATGTTGGTAGAGACATGGTTGGTTCTGTTGGAGGAAAAATACTTGACTGAAATAAATGCGTAAACATTTCTAATGTCTTCAATGGCTACGTAGTTAATGACGACAGCTGAATCGGCCGGGAGGGTAAGCACAATCAAATCCGGACAGTTGTACAATGCGTTTACGATTCGTTTTCGGTAAGCGAGTGCAACATACTCAAACAAACATAGCGTACCTAAAATACCCCTAACTTTCGTCATGTTTTTCGTTGGAGGGTAAACGGCCTGTAATCTAGGTACCTACATCAGATAACATTGAAATTAGTCTATCTACTGAAAGATAGGTAGGTAGTACATTACTAAAGATAAAAGTAATCATAAGTACCTAGTATTCAAATTACGGCGTATCGAAATCATAAATTAAACAATTAGAATAAGATAAAGAAACAAAAAGAAAATAAATCAAATTCCCTTTGCTTAGTTTGGGACTTGAGGGTGTTGTGTGAAATGTCCATGAATATTTATTTATATATTGTAAAATACACGGCGGGAAACTAGTTCGTTTAGGCTACAGCTAGGTACCGTACCTAGGTCCTTAGGACTACTAGGTACCTACCGATAGATATGACACAGACTTAGGTACGGTAGCGATTTGGACTCTGTGCAGTCAGGTGGCTAACTTCAAGGGCCGTACTATGAAACCTCCGCTCTTTGACGAATTAACAAACCCTCCGTTTGACAAACTCGTACCTACTGTGCGATCAATTAGTATAAAACAATGCTACCTAATGCACTTACACGTTGCTAGGAAAAAGATTCTGATATGGGCTCAAGTCTCACATGTTATTTGCGGTAGAGCATGTTAGAGTTTCCCTGGAGTTCAAAGACAGAGAGGGAACAGTCTGCCAAACAGTTTCATCAGCAATCGCCTAGCACAGTTGCTGAATTTTCCTCTTGAAGTGCCTCTACATCCTATCCTACTAATACCATAAACGCGAAAGTTCGTAAGTAAGTATGGATGTATGGATGTTTGTTACTCTTTCACGCAAAAACTACTGGGTTAGTCTCAAAATCCCCTTTGAGTTTTAGAAAATTTGAAATCAAGGGGATCTTGAGACTATGAGTCTCAAAATCCCCTTGGGCAAAACTGGTCCGATTAGGATGAAACTTGGAATACATATACCTAGTTCGTAGCCTGGATTATCACATACGTAGGCTACTTTTTATACCGAAAAATCAACAAGATAAAACGGGACGCGGATGAAGTCGCGGGTAACTGCTAGTAATATTATAAATGTCAAAGTTTAGATGTTTGGATGTTGGTGTTTCAATCACGCTGTAACTACTGGTCCGATTTGGCAGAAACTTGGAATATATATAGTCCGTAGCCTGGATTAACACATAGACTACTTTTATACCGGAAAATCAACAGGATAAAACGGGACGCAGACGAAGTCGCAGGCAGAAGCTAGTCGGCCAAAAATATTTGAAAAACTTACAAGTGCACGTATTTCTTGAGCTTCCAGGATATACTGACGCACATTCACTTCGCCCTGGTTATAAATCTAATGCTATCAGAATGCTATCTCCCCATGACAAGATACAGAGGGGCTTGTTCACATATCGCCGAAATATTTGTCACATTTTTATCGCGAAATTGATAAAATGTGGTCATTTTCAGTGGTATTCTGCAATATATATTTATATATAGTATTTCGCAAAAAATATAGATGGTGGTCTATGTTGAGTGCATCATAATATTTACTAAGTACCTACTTAGTAGGGTACCTACTTGGGCACCTACATACCTAATCAACTATTTTGCCCTACAGTTTCAGGTGTAGGTATCACTGGGATTAGATTAGGTTTCTACGTAGAAATTAATATGATTAGATTTTGAAATGATTTACCTACTGTATTGTTTTTTTAATTTTTCAAGATTGCAGTGCTTTGATAGATAGGTAGAAAGATGATCTATCGAAAATGTTATTAATATATACAGGAAGGTAATATTTATTAGTATAATAATTATTAATACATTCTATACCTAGGTGTGCTTATCCCACAGTTTTTTTCGAATTCGATACACCCTGTTTATAAAAACCGCGGATCCGTTTAGTGCACGTTTGATGCAAGCACATTCTCATGACAAAGTTATCTAATCTTGTGTTGCAAGACTTAGGAATAGAGATTATGTGTGTCATTTTATTTCGGGTTATCTTGGCAAGGTGGTTTTAAGGGCGATGAGCAATGTAGGTACTTATGTGCTGCACCGTTGGTGATTCATTTTTAACTCCGGTTTACACTTCAATAAGGACAGTGAGTAAGGTACACTGCGCGTCAACCAACCAACAACGTTACGCATACACGAGTTATCCTTAGAGCAGTATTTAGACGCTCATAAGTATAGTCGCGACTGTAGTGTTTAGTAGGTACCTAAGTGCGCGGTCGCGCAGATTACTCGCCTCTAAACTAGGAGTGAAATCAGAATTTTTTTATTGTAAGTATAACTGAGTTGTACAAAAGAGATCTTGTAGTACAAGTTTTTACAGTTTGTCCGTTCCGGACGTACAATAAGAGGGTAATGAGTAATCTTGCGCACCCAATAATCAACAAACTGATATGGAAGAAGCTACTTTATGACCTTGGAAGTTACACCACCATGTTACAGCACTCCTCAGATAAGTGGCGTAATGTAATGAGGTAGCTGGCTGTCAAGTGTCTTTCTACTAGGTAAGTGTAAGCCGGGCTTTAGTTGAATGACGTATTTTTGATTGATGACGTCGTCAACGAGTTTGATTTCTCTAGGGGGGATTAATTATGTCGATAACGTTGATAGAGTCAATTAGTATATAGTACCATTATCGAGATGCAAATTTGCAGCTGACTTCCTACTATAGTTATTATCAGCACTAGTCATGGTAAAATAAAAACGTCAGTAATTAAAATATTAAATATATTTATTACATTTTTGGTATAAATTCTGCCGTTTTAATTCGAGTTTCACTCACAGGATGGGTCCGACAACATCGGTAACACCGACAGGCACGACGGGGACGGGACTGGCGATGTCGACGGGGTTAACTTCAGGGGGGGTGATAGCTACGACATCAACGGGGTTAATTTCAGGGGGGGTGATAGCTACGACATCAACGGGGTTAATTTCAGGGGGGGTGATAGCTACGACATCAACGGGGTTAATTTCAGGGGGGGTGATAGCTACGACATCAACGGGGTTAATTTCAGGGGGGGTGATAGCAATAACGTCGACGGGGTTGATTCCCTGAGGGGGCATTATAGCGATAACGTCCACGGGGTTGATTGGTTCAGGGGGGGTTATGGCGATGACGTCAACGGGGTTTACGGGAACGATGGATTGTTCAGGTTCGGGACGAACTGGGGGCACCCATTCAACGGGGGCGGGAACAACCACGGGGGCGGCAGCGACCTGGAAAAAACAAGATATTTTTTGGTATATTATTTTAAAATAAATTATTTCAAATACTGTAGTGCCTGCTTACTACTTTTATTTAGTTCTCAGAAGATTCGAAGCTACTCACTCATGTTATGTAGAAATCGATCAAGATGATGATCTAAAGATATTCATCGGCCCCAGTTTTGAAGGGATAATCACAGTTTGATTCATCAGAATATATGGTTCATCTCTAATACTAGGTAACCAACCAGCATGATGAACTAAATCCATAGAATTTCCTATTTTTTCTATTTAAATTTTTGTTACAATTTAATTCGTTATTTTACCTCCTGTTGCTTAATGTTGACGATGATCTGGACCAGGGGGCCGGAAGTGGGGGCGGCAGGGGTTACGACTGGGGTGGGGGCTACTACTGGGGTAGGGGTCACGACTGGTGCAGGGGTCTCGATGGCGGGCAAAAGACCAACGGGGAAAGCTACGATGATAGATTCCTGAAAAATATTAAAATTATTAAAAAATGATTTTTGCTTATTCGTTTAAAAAGAAATTTGGAAGTGGTTTTTAGACAATACAGATCAATAGAGAAAATCGAGGATCGCATTGTAGTTTTCTAGTGTGAGTGAAGTCACGATAAGCGCCCATAGCAAGCGAATTGAGAACCATTTGTCTAATTCTACTAGTTCAACTGCCTGCTAAAACTTTTGTCATCTCTTCTTCTTCTTTTCTTATCATCTCATTTCGCTGTCGTGCAACTGACAATGACAGAGCATTTGACAAATGGATTTTTTGATTGATATTTGATTTGCAAATGACAAAATGACAGGAGCTATGATTGAATAACGATTTCTTTTTATGACTACTAGCCAAAGAATTTAAATACCTGTTGGTTTCCAGCCATGAGGTTATCCATCATGGTGTTCAGGGCCTGTTCCAAGAAAGGTACCAGGGCTGGGTCTGTATTCGGGTATTCAAGGGCAGCTGACAATTGAGGGAGAGTCATTGACAGTTCTTCTACAGGGGTAGGCTGAGATGAGGACAAACAATAATAATTTATTAGTTTAAGCAACTAGGAAAACCGCAATTTGACTACTTTCCGGCATAATCATCAGATGGTGCTGATGATGATGATGATGGCAGTTCATTGGGAATGTTCTAGTGACCGTAAACATCACTAATAAAAAGTCGCTTGGGTCGCAGATGGCATATTTTTTTTCCAGTTATTTTTGTTTATAGGCCAAACTACTGAACCGATTTTGATGAAAATTAAATGGGACCAAACTGGAAGTACATCCTTTCAGATAAAAAAAGATTTTTTCAAATCGGTTTATAAATGACGGACTTCTGAGGTAACAAACATTAAAAAAAGTCCTCCTAGCACTACTTATTTGAGTGCAATTTTGAAATAAATAAAAAACAACCGAATTGAGAACCTCCTCTGTTTTTGAAGTCGATTAAAAATAGAGTTTCAAATTACCTGAGGCTGTCCCATGATGTCCATCATCATCTCGTTCAGCGCAGCCTCGAGGTACGGCAGCATGGCGGGGTCCGTGTTAGGGTCCTGAAGAGCCTCCGACAGCTCATGGAGAGACCATTGCCGGTGCGCGCAGGCTACCGCGAGACACGTGGCCAAGATCGCAAACAATTTCATTTTGAAGCCTTGCCGTTTAAATCTGCAAATGAGTACAATACAACACAAAAACGTTTATTAACACAAGTTGTACGTGACCAAAAAAATAAAATTAAACAGAAGGTAGGTATAACACCTACGTAGTCACCTACGTGAGTCAGTTTATTCTGTAAATCCTCTGCAAAATATATAACCTTAAAAAAAAGCGGGGAAAGTAGCCTATGTCGAACTATAATATATACCAAGTTCCATCCTAATCGGACCAGTAGTTACAGCGTGATTGAAACACAAACATCCAAACATCTAAACTTTGACATTTATAATAGTAGTAGGATTTATAAAAAAAATATGGTTTGGTTGAAAAATTAAACAAATATTATGTAATGTTTACACTCACCTACCAAATTGGTAAATTTGTTGAAACTCGTAAGTTTGCAATATTTATACGATATGATAAAAACCATAAAACACTATCTACAGACCTTTATTGCAGCTCATTGATACAAAACGTTGTAAATAAAGATATCAATGAATTATCCTAATTGAGATATTTTAAGGTTAACGTAGTAGCAATTACTTTTAATATTACTCGCCATTTTTTGTAAATTATAATAACCTTGTCTAGAGCACCTTAAATTTGGCTCTAGCGGAAGACCAGCGTGGGTTGTTAGCAACCCACAGTATGCTGAGCTTGGGTCCATTTTGCGACACCATTGCACACTTTGTTAATGTATTCTTCTTTGTATTATTTGTATTTGATTTGTGATTCTGTTGTTGTTTATTTCTTTCTAGTGTATTTGTTTTATTTATTTTAAATTTCTTGTGTGTTGCAAATAAATGTTTTACTTACTTACTTACTTTTACTTACTAGATTCATTGTGACTATCAATATAATGTATGGCTAAATTAGTAATGTGTATGTCCCCAGCATACACATAAATTAGTATCTCCCATGAAACATGAGGCATAGTTTCTTAAGAAGATCTCCAGGGGCCTTATTCTCACTTCGGCAGAGATTTTACTCTAATAGGGATGTCGTCAAAATGACGTTGAAAACTCCTGTCACTAGTGGGTGAAACCAGTTTTCGACCGAGATTTGACGTCATCCCTATTAGAGTAAAATCGCTGCCATACCCAGAATCACCCCCCAGGTAGCTAAACTATCATTTTGAATGTAATTTTTCAGATTCTGATGGTATCAAAAGATAGACAAAGTGCAAACTTTACCTATCGTATATTATCATTAACAACAATAACATTTAGTAACATTGTCTTTTATACTTTATTTTACACTTAAATATACATAGATATCGTTTTTTACGCCGCAGTCAAACCTGAAACAAACACAAATATTTCATTTAAACATTATTAGGTCAAGCTTTCATTTTGTTTAAAAATCATCATGGGCTATTTTTAACCCCCGACGCAAAAACGACGGGGTGTTATAAGTTTGACGTGTATGCGTGTGTGTGGTTTTTGTTTGAAAGGTGGATTAGTCGGGAGTGTTCTTAGCTATGTTTGATGAAAATCGGTCCAAGATTCGGGGGTTTTTTTTTAATTTTTAATTTAATTACTTGTGTGGAGTTTTCATTAAATGCTACTAACCATCCAAAACTATATAATATTCTTATATATATGATTATTTCCAAGTCAATTTGATATCCTCTGTTAGGTTTCAGCAGCGGAGACCGCTAGTAGCTTCTTGTAAGCTCCAGCGAGGGCCTTCGCTGCTACCAGTAGTAATTCACGCCTCGATACTCCGGTCACTGCTTCATGCCATTCTGTATGCGGTACCTGACAAATAAGTTTCATATTTAGTTCTTTTCTACAAACTGATTTTTACACCATCCCCTTTCCACCACAGGACAACTAGACGCACGGCACAATACCATCCATACTTGGACATTCCACCCATTCGCACCAAACGTTTTGGATCTACATTCATTATGCGAACTGCCAAGGAATGGAACGCGTTGCCGTCTTCTGTCTTTCCTGAGAAATATAATCTGGGTCTTTTCAAGGCAAGAGTGAATAGGTGTCTTCTAGACTGTCCTGCTCCATCGTCGGCCACATCGTCACTTACCATCAGGTGAGATTGTGGCCAAAGGACATTCTATATTATATAAAAAAAAAAGATCCAGTCTAAAACTACATACCCTAACGGTTTCTTCATATCAACGCACAATCGGATGCTTCAAAATGATTCACTCAAAAGTATTTCTATACTTTTCATACATATATACTTCTGTATGGATGGATGGAAGGACGGAAAGATGGTAAGGCGGAAGGATGGAAGAACGGAAGGAAGGAGGGATGATCGTGGGAAGGAAGACACGTGGAAGAATGAACGAGGGATGAGAGTCGGAAGAAAGTAGGATGGAAGACACATGAAAAGAAGTAGGTAGGAAGGAAAGTAAATCAAACATAATTTATAAGTTTAAAAAACTAGAAAAACCGACTTCAATTCGACTACCAGCTTTATCATCAGATGATGATGATGACAGTTCATTGGGAATGTTCTAGTGACTTTAAACACCACTTAAAAGTCAGAGGAAAACAAAATACGCAATTTCGTGCACGTGGTTGGCATATTTTTTTTCAGTTATTTCTATTTATAACACAAACTACTGAACCGATTTTGATGAAAATGAAATGGGAACAACCTTGAAATCGGTTCATAAATGACGGAGTTCTGAGGCAAAAAACATTTAAAAAAATTTGAGAACCTTCTCCTTTTTTGAAGTCGGTTAAAAAGTAAGGAACATGTTATCGATGAAGCACGTTTGTCCAGTTACTTGATCACGAATAAATGTGACAATCGTAAACGTATCGTAACGCTAGCATATCCGAGATGCACTGCGCGTTGACGCTACAACGTTCGGCAGTCGAGCTGGCGTTGACGCACAATATAATAATAAATAATAATAAATATTCAGGGACATTTCACACAACACCCTCTAGTCCCAAACTAAGCAATGCTTGTAATATGGGAACCAGATGGCTGATAGAATACTTATATACTTTTTTTTTTTGTAAATACATACTTATAATACATAGTAACACCCAGACATAATAATATAATTAGTAATATGATTGGAATACGTCAGGTTTAGGTAACGCGGCGACTGTCAGAATTGTTCGTGATTACGGCTCAGTTACCTGCAGACTATCGGCTACGAGAGAGCCACAGGTGAGGCTGTAGCCGGTGCGCGCGTGTGCGTAGTGCGCGGGCGTCGCCTCGCGCGCCGCCGCCGCCGCCGCGCCCGCCACCGGCGTGCCTTGCGACTGCATCTGCACCTCGATGCCGAGAGACGGCTGCGACACCACCAGCACGGCTATGTCGTACCATCTGGAAAACATATCATCAAAAGCTGGTCTAAACTTTTGACAGGCGTCACAGCTCAGTCGGTAACGGCTCTGCCTTCCGTGCTGTGGGTCGTGGGTTCGATCCCCACTGAGAACAAACATTTGTGCGTGGAAAACATAGATGTTTGTTCTATGTCTGGGTGTTACTATGTATTATAAGTACCTGAGTATTTACAAAAAAAAAAGTATTTAAGTATTCTATCAGCCATCTAGTTCCCATATTACAAGCTTTGCTTAGTTTGGGACTAGAGGGTGTTGTGTGTAAAGTCCATGAATATTTATTATTAAAAACTTTTATTGAAAGGATGCGCTATTTTCGATTATACATTATCTACAGTTAATTTACTCGAGCCAAATTTTTTTTTATACAACTTAATGATGGATCAAGTAGGGGGGTGATTCTGGGTATGGCAGAGATTTTACTCTAATAGAGATGACGTCAAATCACGGTCGAAAACTAGTTTCACCACTAGTGACAGAAGTTATCAACGTCATTTTGACGTCATCCCTATTAGAGCAAAATCTCTGCCGAAGTGAGAATAAGGCCCCTGATGACCTGAACGTCATCATCATCATCAACCTATATTGGTCCACTGCTGGACGTAGGTCTCTCACGCGACGCGTCACTGAGCTCGGTCTTCGTCTCTTCTCATCCAGTGTCTGCGCTACATTTCGCAGATAGTCGCCTCATCTCGCCGGAGGGCGTCCTACACTACGCTGACCCAGAAATATAAGTCTTATAGCTTCAAGAATAGAGTACAAACCTGTCTGCAATAGCCTCTTGCACGAAGCTCTCAATAGCGATTACTGGCACATTATTGGTTATTTCTGAATGGCGCGATCTGATATCTGCAATTCTTTGTTTAGCGCCTGCATATGCTGCGGCGTAACCAACTGGTTGAGTCGCTGTGACGTCACTTTGAGCTGGATACCCACTGGAAAATTATTTATTTTATTTATTTATTATTATTTCAAAAATAACACATACTTAAAATTAAATAGTGCCTTAAAGCCAAGGTATGGCTTGTCTAGGCACTAGGTTCTCGTAAGAATAACACTAATCGGTCGAATGAGCGCAAAATAAGTCTTATGTAAAGAACGTAGAGTATAAAATGGAAAGTACAATATGTTTTGGGTAGGAAAAATTCAAAACAGAACACAGTATTCCAATTTATCTGGCAAAACGGGCATATAGAGATGCAGGTTCGATTCACACGTTTGGTGATCTAAATGAGATTTTATAGAATTATAACTATGCAATCTTTTGTGGTCATAAAACTATATTAGACAAAAACAACAGAAATAGGCTTTTAAAATTTATGCAATTTCTATACTTTTTTGTGTGGATTTTTTAACTACAATGATTGTCAATGTACACTTGTCGCTGTAGCTTTCTTGTTGCAATTTATGGAATAAGATAGCATGTTTAGATGTGTGTTTTATAAAAACTTACACAACAGTCGCCTTTCCGAATACAGTCTGGAATGCTTCTCTCACTGGTGAGATCTTTACTTCTTTGTCGGATGCGACTACTATGAACATGTCTCCGCCTGATTCTAAAATATGGAAATACATTTTTTTTTAATTAACCTGTCTCATCCCTCTACTGGGCAAAGGTGTCCCCCAGAGACTTCCAATACTCTCTATCCTGAGCCTCCTCCCACCATCTCCCTTCGAAGGCGTCTAGATCGTCTCGCCAACGAAATACATTTATCGATGTACATTTGTAATAGCATAATATTTTAACAACTACTACTGGTTCAGCGCCTTGCGAATTAAATTGTAGAGATAGTTAGAAAATTGCATGTTAATGAGAATACATAAGTACATAGTTCTTTATTGTAAAATATTTTCACAGAGACCATTCTAAACTGTGAATTATTCTGTGGTACTTGCAGTGTAAAAAAGTTAGTCATTTTTTGTAAAAAAATTATCATTTTCCGCAATATGCATAGGTTATCTGGAAGATAATGCTATATACATTTGTTCTTATATAGAATTAAGTTCGCCTCTGTACTGTAGTTATGTTATGTGCAATATTTCTATCTATCCATCTATTTTTTTTCAACTAAATAATGAATTCAATTAACATTTTTGTCCAACAAATAAGCTAGGTTTTTTCAATGGCTCTACTCACTGAGGTATTCCTTCATTTGTGGATCCAATGTTGTGATCATGGAGTCAACGGAACTCTTGGCTTTCTCTGCTACACGTTGCAGTAAGCCACCGGTGGAGACTGCTCCTTTCACCCACGTGAATAGACCACTGCCTGGCATTATGTCACCTGATAATTAAGCAATAATTCTTTTAAATACGCAGTAAGAGTGAGATGACAGCTGATAGAGGAAAATAGAAGATGTTGATAAAATGATGGAAGATGATGATGATGATAGCCCAAACTTTTTATTTATTTTGCGCCTTCTGGTTGCACAGTCTACGCTCGGTCGTTCACTCAGTAAACTCGCCGCATCAGACAGTCGCGCGTGGATTTTACTAAGTAGATATCTCCATCTTATTAATCCCATCATCATCAGCTATTGATGTTAATACTAATAGTTTTTCTCTTACTTGCCCAAATGCTTACAAAGTACTTATTTAGACATTATTTATTAAAGATCTATCTCTTGTGTGTGAAATAATGACAGTGCACTGACATTTAACCAGTTAGAATACATGTGGGTACCTGGACAAGATCCTATCAACAAGATATACAACTATTCCATGTCTTCAGTTCTGATATACCAAGTAAGTTCATTACATTGTTGATGAGGATGGGACCTTGTCTAGGTACCCACATGTATTCTAACTGGTTAAATGTCAGAGCACTGTGTAATCTGTATAATATTATCTAATATTGTATTGACTAATCTGTGTAATATTTATCATACCAAGTTTATCAACATCTGGTGTAGATTCAGGAAGAGATTCAGGTGACTGAGTGGCCTGGGAGTCTTCGGGAGACCTTATTGAGATGGTTGGCTCCCCTTTACTGAAGGGGATGGCTGGGCTGGAATACACAATTTTATATGCCATGGTACTTCTACAAGATTCACATAGGTTTTCAAAATGATTCTTATGCTTATTGAGTTTAAATATGATTTTGATTATACAATCTACCTACATCATTTCAGTTGGCTTTAGAAGACATAAGTTTTATGTGAAGCTAGAAAAAAATTCGTGATCATGATAAACTACAGAAAGACCATACCTACTTATTAGTTTTTTCCTATACTTATCTCCACAAAAACAATAATTTTAGACATAGATTTGGAAAAACCAGAAAGAACCATTTTGCAATAGATACTTGTTTGCATGAATATTACCTAAAGTTTTCGGCTTCGCCTGGCTCCGGTTTAGACCTTACAACTAGGGGCTGCACTGGCTGTGGGGCTAGTGCTACCTGAGGTACACTTTGAGGCATATGCTGAGGGTTTATCGGCGGCACTGCTACTGCCGTCTGTAACGTATAGGATAAAAATTGTTTGCAACCTCTTTAGAAAGTCTTGAAGCTTGTGGGACCTAAAAAGGGATTTAACCCATGAAAATGAACTTTGACATAAATTGAAAAACCTAATCAATTTATTTTCCACCTAAGATTTACTTTTTATACTAGTGTACAAGCAGGCGGATAGTGCCTTTGGTCTAGTGGCAGCGACCCCGCCTTCTAAACATAGATCAGATGCACATTTTCTCTGTTCTGTGATCAGATGCAAAGGCCTGATTATTATTACAATTAGGTACATTGCAAGATCTCAGTTTAGAGTTCTGTGTACAGTTTAGTGTCTGTCTGGGTTTTGAAAAGATCGACGTGGCTACATTGGCTGGTTGGAGGTAGTAAATTATATACTTACCACAAGAGGCTGGACCGGTGCATCAATTCCAGTTGTTATGAAGTTGGGTAGTTGAGAAGGGGGTGCCACACTGGACAGTAGGTTTCCAGACCCGACCGGCGTAGGAGGCACTGGAATCTTCGCTTTTCTCTCTGGGCCACTCATTGTTACTATTATAAACACAGCTCAGTAGGTAAGTAAAAGATCAGCAATATACGTCTTCTTATAGGCCACTACTACCAAGGAATATAATATGACTACTACGCACCTACCAGCATCTACCCTACCTGACTTATTTCCTCAAACAACAAACAAAATACAATTTAATTTACACAACACAACACAACAGAACAGAAAAGCTCGCTTTTTATTTTTTTTATTTTCTAGGTTTGACTTGACAGAGACAGACGTTTTGACTTGACATAACATTGAGTAGATGATGTATGACGTGTATGTTGGGATCATTTGGTTTTATGAATGAGGTTGGGATTGACTAAGATCACAGATCAATAGATGCTACGCATGCTAGGATATATACCGATATATGTATCTAAGACATGACGTATAGAATAAGCAAGAAGCTAAGGGGTTTTCTTATATTTTTTATTGAATGACTCTATGAATACGTCTAATACTATGAATACGTTTTATTTTGTATTTTACTTTGTATATACCTACGTTGAATACCTGGAACAAAATACGGGCTAACGGTGATGATCTGTCAAGAAGCAAGATCTGTCAAAATCAAAATCACAAAAATATAATCTGCACTGCAAGCAAGCAAGCTAGCTAGCGAAGTCGTCGTTTCCTTGAAAAATTGATTTTATCCATTTGTTTTGTGCTTTGTGCATTCCTGGTTGAGTTTTTAGTTATATTTCTACAATGTCTGAGGTGCCTGATTCACCGCCTTTCAGCACTGTCGACATTAACAACGGGAGCAGAGATGACGAGGATCTCTTCGCATCCGCAGTTCAGGTATGTCATGTCGTGTCCTATCGGAATCCTGTTTTTAATAGAACGTTGTATCGTTTACGCCCCCTGTAAGCTATCTGGAGCTGCCGGTTAAATCGTTGACGCCTTTCAATGTGTGTAGAAACTGTAGAATCTTAGAAACTGACCTACGAAAAATCAAGCGTAGGTATGACTTAACTTTTAACTATAGGTACCTATCGCAAATTTTACCGCTCTTTGTAAATAAAATTAGCATAATTTTACAGTTTTATTTCACTTTACACCACTTTACTATGTTTCTATGTACCATGTTGTTAAGCCGCTACAAAACACTTGACCTGCCTATTTCATAAGGGAACAAGGCATGTAATCAATTTATAAGGTGTTTTTAAGAAAAATATCCATCCATCATATCCAATATTGTTATTAGAGTGGTATTTTTTCTGGAGGCCCTATTGTTTTCAGATATTTAGAAATCCACCATGTATGAAATTATGGAGATAAAGTAAAACACAAAAGATAGTTTACAGGATTTTCTTATTAAAAGTTTTCCTTATGATAGAATTAATAATAGATTTATTGTCCTGTACAATTATCTACCTACTGATTGTATTATCCTCCTGCCTTGGTATAATATGACTTGAAACTATTATTATTTATTAATTTATTATTATTTCAAAAATTACACATGTTTAAAATTATATAGTGCCTTAAAGCCAAGGTATGGCTTGTCTAGGCACTAGGTTCTCGTAGGTATAATACTAATCGATCGAAGGCTAGAAGGCATTGTGTCAATAAAAAAAATCTAATTGACTTCCATCTTTGGTTGGCTGGTTATTGAGCCGATTATTACTGATTACTTAGTGAGTTCTACCATTGCAGTTAAACAATCGTTTCAAGCTAAGCTCAGTTCTGACTTTTGAGTTTAGCAAACACCGCTACAAAACTGATCCGGATCAAGCTAAACTTAATCAGATTCCGGCATTTGACATTATTCAGGCTGAAGGTAGAGTAAAAAAATATCAGTTGAACTCTATGCTTTTGTTTATGTAATTACAGGATGTCAGCCTTGAGCCGGAAGTGAATGGAGCTCGTGACAGTGTAGAAAAGGCAATAATAGGAGACTCCCCACCATCTATTACTGCCACATTAGCCAGCCCTATAATGGAAGAGGTATTTAGTCAGTCTAATAACTTTTAAAACCTATGTTCTTTTAATGATTTATTCGAGGTAGTTTATTTAACATAATTCGAAGATTGCTTTTAATTTTAGTGTTTGTTTTCTACATTTTATTATAAGCTTCCTTCCCTAGCCTAAGCCTAGTTCATTCTTGAATTACTTTGAATACTTAACTACTATGAAATTTGTATCCCTCAAAAGTTAAAATCTGGTTACAAACAATTTACACTATGAGATCATTCATCAACACTATCTATTTTAACCACTCCAATTTTTTCAGATAGCCACAGAGCGGTCAAATAACATTATTATCACAATAACAGAGCCACAAAAGATTGGAGAAGGCATGTATTCATATGTTGCATATCGTGTGCTCACTAAGACCAACATGCCGATATTTAGCAAGCACGAGTTTGCTGTGATGAGACGATTTAGTGACTTCCTCGGTCTCCATGAGAAACTGACAGAGAAGTATCTACGATCTGGCAGGATTATTCCACCGGCACCTGAGAAAAGCATAGTTGGTGAGTGAATGCTATACCTAATACTAGGTTTTTTTAACTGCAGCATTGAACAAGCTGTAATATTACACGACTACATGGAGCCAAAGAAGGGTTATGAGTTTAACAGTCTATGTTTGTGTGTATGTAGGATGTACATGTGTTCCACAGATTTTGTCAAATGACGCTTCTTAAGAGCCCGGCTGACATAGGCCACGTGACGTCACTATTGGTTTGCTATGCAGCAAATAATGCATATTTTTCTATTTTCTAACTGCATATAATAAAAATGACCTTATAGTACTATTATATTCTAGAAATCTTACGTAGTCGTGTTTTAGTTTTGCTTATATATGCCAGGTATACAAATAGCTATAACTACATTAAAAACTAGCAATTTTGGAGCACGAAATACTTAATCAAAAAATGTTCTGGTTTAAATAAGATATCTAGATAAATCGACACGCAACTTTGTAGACCGCGATTTCATGGTATCAAATTGCCAAGTTATTGACTAATTACAGAGGCCTTACCACATCTAAACGAAGACTACTCGTACTTAGTTTATATAAAACAAAGACTAATTATTTCTATCTTACAGTTTTTTTTTAACTTGTACTTTCCCACTGCTGGGCAAAGGTCTCCCCCATATCCTTCTAATTCTCTTGATCACCCGCTGCTTCCCACCTGCTCCGTGAAATGCGTCGAGGTCGTCACGCCAACGTCCTCTCGGCCTGCCCCGGCTACGTCGCCCATCTGCAGGCACCCATTGTGTGACGACTGTTGCCCACCTGTCTTCATGCATTCGGCTTACAGTTATTGTTTCTTATTTTCAGGCACAACAAAACTAAAAATGACATCAACGCCGTCTACTGAAAACGCTGTAACAGCAGGCTCACCGGCGAGCGTGCAGTCTCAGTTCGTAGAGCGACGTCGCGCGGCGCTCGAACGGTTTCTAAATCGAGTCGCTCAACATCCTGTGCTCAGCATCGATCCTGACTTCAGGGAGTTTCTGGAATCAGGTTAATTTTATATCCTGTCACTTTATTTAGTTCAATGACGACCTTTGTACACACGGCCACAGGTCAGGTTATACACCCAATACCCCATAACTACGCTACATACAATGCAGAGAATCATTGGAAAGGGAGCGCCATAGGCGTAGGCGCGCCGCGCTTGCAGCCCGTCCTACACAAACAATGTTGTCCCTCTCGTACAATTTGCAACGTTCACCTTCTAATAGTTCAAAGTTTAAACAGTATAGGTGGACGTGTCTTCGAATGTACCACCTGTATATTTAATATTATATCAACGGCATCCACCGAAAACATGCTAACCGCTTCGAAAAACAAAATATAACATTCTCTCAACTGTGATCTATGTATAGGTGCGATAGACAATTAGATATCTCAGATCTTTTCATAGAAGATCTTTGTATTTTATCAGTTATCTAATGACTCTGCATTATTTGGGAGTATGCATAAGCTTACAGTAAGAAATGTTTCTCAATCATCATTATGAACCTGAAGTACACTGCTGGACATAGACCTCTGGGTTTGAAGAACTCCATATGAGTTCCTCTCCATCCACCAATCTCCTGCTATCTTTGTCTTCCATGATTTTTAACCCCCGACACAAAAACGACGGGGTTCAATCAAATCCAAAATGGCCGCTACCACGAAATGGCGATTGTCACTGCTTAGCGTTTTTCGTTCATACTTAGTATTTTCATTATTGTAAGTCGGGGTTTTCTTAAATTTTTAATTTAATTACTTGTTTATTCTTTGTCTTCCATCAGATACTGAGTTGCCCAAAGCGACAAGCACCTCTGCCCTGAGTGGCGCCGGCGTGCTGCGTTTGTTCAACAAAGTGGGCGAGACTGTCAACAAGATCACATATAAAATGGATGAGTCAGACCCTGTAAGTCAATTATTAAACAGCATGTGCTTATCTAAATTTTTATTTATTATTCCGGGTAAGTAGAATTAGATTAGCACGTAGTGCCATTAGTAGTTATCTAGTTCTATGAATAGCTCAACTTACAAAATTACAAGCTGGTTTCACTGGTCTATCGTATTAAAAAATAATGGTTCAAGCAGATCACCTGATGTTAAGCGGTACATCTGCATTAATAACCCACAGTGCATTGACTAATACCAATATTTTTAGTCATTACCTCGAAATCGTGGCGAGGATAAAATATAAGTACCTAATTCATTATGACTACTAAAGCACGATTTCGAGGTCGAGTCGAGTCGAGGATTATTCGAGGTAACGACCCTAAGCATAGTTCGGTACTTGTCCGCTACAATATCTATATAAAGTTGGTACAAACTATTGTTTATACTCATCAGTGGTTCGAAGAGCGAGTGGGCCGCGTAGAAGCACTAGAAAACTGTCTCCGTCGCCTTTACTTCGCATGCGAGTCTCTCGCGGGCGAACGAAGAGAACTCAGCGTGAGAACTCACGAGGCTGCCCGCGCGTGCGCCGCATTGTCCGGAGCAGACCCACATGCGCCGCTATCGCGCGCTCTCTCACACGCAGCCGATCTACACGAGAAGGTAAGAGACGGATAGAGAAATGTCTGTTACTAAAACAGCAGAATGCTACATAATGGCTGTTGAACATCTCTAACGACCTGTTACAAAATTTAAGGCTACAAGACATAACGTCAAATTTCAGACGATCTTCCGCCATTTTGTTTAATTCACATGATTCCATCAACAATTTGAACAATTTATTTATTTATTGATCAATATTTTCTCATCGACAGATTGAACAACTAAGAATAGAACAATCGAACACTGATTTCTACTTACTCACAGAGCACATAAAAGACTATCTCGGCCTGATTGGAGCTATCAACAACGTCTTTCATGAAAGGGTTAAGGTGAGTTTACAACTTGACGGAAAATATTTTGCTGCTGTATCAACACAACAAAAGCTAGTCACTTTTCACAATATAGTTAAACTCAGACTATGAACTGTAGTGATGAATTTGTGTAGTGAAGTAGGTATGTTGTGCAGCCAAAAATAACAATCCTACTATATTAGTAGTATAAATGCGAAAGTTTAGATGTTTGGATGTTTGTGTTTCAATCTCGTCTAAACTACTGAACCAACTTGGATGAAACTTGGCATATATATAGTTCGTAACCTGGACTGACACATAGGCTACTTTTTATCCCGAATAATTAACAGGATCTACAGGATAAAATGAACGAAAAGGATTAGCAGCGCCAATTGGCAAGAGGATTTCATTGTCATGTCACGTCACGTCAGTTTGACAGGGCGTAGTACTACCTCTTTGGTCTAACAACTAGCGTTTGACATTCCAGTATGAGTTCGGTGTAATGAGGTGTAATGTCAAGTTTCCGCTCGGTACACGCACAGATAATATAATGTACACGGAAACTGTAGACGCGTACGAAGTCGCGGGTAACTACTAGTATAATGTATTTGTATTTGGACAGGCGTCACAGCTCAGTCGGTAATGGCTCTGCCTTCCGTGCTGTGGGTCGTGGGTTCGATCCCCACCAAGAACAAACATTTGTGTGTAACAAACATAGATGTTTGTTCTATGTCTGGGTGTTACTATGTATTATAAGTATATATTTACAAAAAAAAAGTATATAAGTATTCTATCAGCCATCTAGTTCTCATATCACAAGCTTTGATTAGTTTGGGACTAGAGGGCGTTGTGTGTAAAGTCCATGAATATTTATTTATTATTTATTTATTTATTTGTACAGGTATTCCAAAACTGGCAACACGCGCTACTGCAGCTCACGAAGCGGAGAGAGAACAAAGCCAAAGCAGAGCTCGCCAACCGCCCAGACAAGATAGAACAAGCCTCCAATGAAATTATTGAAGTGAGTAACAATGCTATAGGTACCATCAGCAAAAGTTCTACCTTACCACCTTAAGGGTGCATTTCCTGTAAAACGACTAGCCGTTAATTTTTGAAAACCAATAGAAGCAAGTTATCTCGGGTATAAAAGTTATGAAAACAATGAGACGTCATAAAAATAAATAGATGTTTAGGTCTCTGGTTGGTCAAAATAAGAAGACAAAAGACAAAGGCGGGGTCAGGTAGCTAACTGCTTGCAAGCGAAACAGTTTCAAAAGTGGTAAGGCGGAAATTTTGCCGATAGTACATAAGTAACATGAGTATTGAGTAAGTAGGGTTTACTTATAAAAGCTGAATAAGTCACGTGGCGTAGCCTTGCTTAGTCAATCTTAAGATTATTTAAGTTAAGCGACGTTCTGCGCGGTCACTATTTGGATGGGTGACTGCTAGTGGCATTTACATCTAAGCGCTTCCGAGGGCATGTTAAACTGTCGGTTTCGGCTCTGGAGTCCTTAAGGCGGCTTAAAAAACTTCGTCACCAGACTTGGCTTATAACTCGTACGAACCTTGGACGAATACACGGGACACGTCATGCTCGAAAAAAGTATGAAAACACCGTCGACCACTTTTTGCGGGGCTCGGGAGGAGTAATCTATTGCTGCATTAGTTCTGCATATAGCGTTGTCACTGTCTAACAATTATTGTAAATTGACACTAGTGATTGACGCATTCGATGAAATAGTATCGATAAAAATGAATGAATGACGGGAAACGAAGGAGTTGAATTATGTAGGTACCTACTTTATTAAATTTGAAATTGTAGTAAGGTAAGATGATGCCTGGGTTGATGATATAATAATAATGGAAAATCACAAGGAAATAAACTTAGGCATTAAACATTTTACTTGATAATTTTACATAGACATGTCATTGTAACCATAAGCCACTTTTACAACAATTAAAAATAGCTTCAGAGATCCTCTTCATCAGTGCTACCTATCATCAGACCCTGGAGTATGTGCTCAGGTTTGTCAAATCTGAATGTTCAAGTTTGGTATTGCGGTAATTTGAGACTTTGGGAGCTGGCAACGAAAGGATTTTTATAATTTTACTTTACAATGATTTGGTTTCTTAACTCGTAACACTACATGCGTAAGATTTACTTGCGCCTTGCCTAGTTAATTTTTTGATGATGAAGCAATTTAAAGACACTGTTTTTAACAATGGTTGTGATAAACTTAGCAAATCGTATTAATATCAATACCAACATTAATATAAATCGGACCCTTTGTGCTGTGCACACCTTAATTTTTACATTTTTCTAAATTTGTCAATAAACGCAGTATTTGTACATTCAAACCGCATTTAATTGGAGAAAAGCAAAAACCCACCAGTTGTTCTTCTAAAGAATCAACACCAACCACGTGCACGAAATTGCGTATTTTGCTTTCCTGTGACTTTTAAGTGGTGTTTATAGTGACTAGAACATTCCCAAGGAACTGTCATCATCATCATCATCTGATATTTGAATACACGCATTGCCTTTGTATTGCATTGCATTGCCATCAGAGGGGCGATTACGAGTTGACAATGTAAAAAACCGGTGTCAAACGTCTGACGCCGAGCACACCGGTGTGCACTGCTTGGTATGGAAACACTGAATCGATTTTTTGAGAAGCTTGGTTTCGTCAAGCTTCCGCTCAGTGTTTCCATACCAAGCAGCGCACACCGGTGTGTGTTGACTGACAGACAGACAGACAGCCAGCCGGACAAAAGCATTTTTGGCCAATCTCGCAACTGAGACGCTTCGCTCGCTCGGTCAATAAGTAACTAGCAGACCCGGCGAACTTCATACCGCCATATTGTGAGATTTAAAAAAAGTTTCAATTTCACTTTTTAAAACTTTCTTTTATACATACAAACCTTGTCCTGACAATCTGTTGATGATGATGAATATGAAAATTGCATAACGGCATTTCAAGCTCTACTTACAAATTCAGGCAAGTGTAATGTAGGAACAGCATCTTTCCAGAGTCTTTTCCTTTTTTTAAAATTTTTGTTGTAGCACTCTGGTTCAAAATGTATACTACATATACTGCTATGTTTTTTTGGAATCCATGCCTGTTCTCTGCGTACTGCTTTCACCCATTCTCTTTTTTTTAATGGATTAGTTGGAAACCTAAGAGTGAGAATAAATTCGTTCGTTCATTTACATCGATATTTTTCATCGATAGTTTCAAACCCTATTTGAAAGAATTGTAATGAACGAACACTGAACGAATGAAAAAAGAACGGTAAAACCCGACTCATTTCAGTAAGTCATAAATATAGTTACATTGCAGAAAAAATTGAGTACTCGTTAATATGGCATCATATAAGCAAAAATTATATTCAATTTTATTAGTTTTATGAAAAATTAGCCACTTTATCGGCATAAAATTGTACTCACAGGTGAAAAGAAATATTAGTTACGCGATCACTGTAGTTTTTACAAAATAATACGGCGCATTTTGTCATTTTTTTGCATTATCTTATCTTGAGAATCAACGTAGTCGTTGTGTCAACACTGACGCAACAATTTTGCTTGTTAGGCAAAAAGGCTGGTACGTGGCGAGCGGGGGTAAAGGCGAGATCGTCCGAGTTACGTGTCCCGTGTATTCGTCCAAGGTACGAACATACCAATTTTTTATTTAGTAATAAATAATGGAACGAATTTCCAGTGGGAATCGAAAGTGGAGCGTGGCCAAAGTGAATTCGAGTTGATATCACGAGTGATCAAGAAAGAACTAGAACGGTGGGAGGAAGTGCGGATCACTGACCTCCGCGCCACTGTGCTACGCTATCTAGAAGAGCACATGAAACACCAGGCTCAGGTAACCATCATCATCCAAATAGACCTCCCCTCCATCAATTTATTATTCCTACTAGCTGATCAGTCCAAGTCTTCTTCTGTAGATAACGTAGGTACTGAAAATCATTTTTTATTAGTAACATTCTATCTCAATCAGCAAAATATATTGACAGGCGTCACAGCTCAGTCGGTAGTGGCTCTGCCTTCCGTGCTGTGGGTCGTGGGTTCGATCCCCACCGAGAACAAACATTTGTGCGTGGAAAACATAGATGTTTGTTCTATGTCTGGGTATTACTATGTATTATAAGTATGTATTTACAAAAAAAAAGTATATAAGTATTCTATCAGCCATCTAGTTCCCATATCACAAGCTTTGCTTAGTTTGGGACTAGATTGCGTTGTGTGTAAAGTCCATGAATATTTTTTTTTATTTATATTTTTTGAATACGCAAAAAAACGTATTAGTTGCTTTGGCTCCATAGTGTTTACGGTCTATTTACATACACGTGACGTCACAAGCAGACGCCATGACACCGGCGATAGTTTTGGAGCGAGTTTTGAAATTTAAATTTAATTTTTTTCCTTATAAAACTGTGTTTCTTGCAGAAATAATATATGTTTTGGAAATAGTAGACACTTAGGAATATAATAGGACAGTTTTTAAAAATCAGTCACCATGCCTAATTCTCCTACCCAGCAGCGCTTATGTACTTACGGTTTCCATATTCTAAATATCGATAGTAAGATTACCTATAGCGACGCTGTTAGGTCTACATATTTTGTTTTTTTTTTCTCAGGCTATCCGCTATTGGGACGCGTTTCTACCAGAGGCGCGAGCGATTAAATGATGCGAGTAGTGAGCGCCCGCTCTGTTCACTCACTGTGAACATACCTTTATCTGCGAATTCCATTGTCAGGCGCACGCTTGTCTACATTATATAAATAAAATATCTTATTATTCCTAAATCTAAACCTATTGATAAAGAAATACATAGAAATCGGCTCAGTTATATATTCCCTATATCCAATCCATCTCTAAATATGCCTTACTAAAGTAATTTTTTTAGTTATCTAGTTTATTTTTCAACAAATATATAGTTCTTACTGAAATCTTATACTTAGTTCTGTTTATAACTGTACTTACTGTATTTATACTGGGGACAAATAAAAATTTATCTTATCTTATCTTAAGTCGTTAGCTATACGCAGATCGTTAGCTAACCGTTACCGAGGGTTGAATATTGTGGTCGGCCGTTACATTTAAATTGAGTTCGGAATTGTCCGTTGAATCGTTGTTCCTAGTTCAATGTAATTTTAAAGTGACAGAGTCAGTAAACAATACAGAATGTCATTGCAGTTTGAACCGTATTGCTTTAGAACTCTGCATAAGCTAACATTTTGTTGTTACATTTTCCTAAATTAGTCTAATTTGACAGCACTAAAAGTGTTGCCGTCCCCGTCTCATAAAAAGAAAAAACAAAGACGGATATAATTTTAGCGCTATATAAATTAGAAAATGCGACATCAGCTTCGGCACCAATGGGTTTTTCCCGTTGGATATTTTTGAGTGAGCTCGAAATCTATGTATTTCTTTATGCAACTAAACGTCACCAAAGTTGTAATAACTATTATTTTTCTTGTATCAGTGCTATATTTATTTGTGAAATCGAAATTTAATTCGGCTAAGATTTATGCTATTACTTTCAGTTGTTTTTTTTATGTTCTGGTGTATAGTTTTAAATTCTAGACAACTTTGGTCGAAGTTTAAAAATAGCAAAGTTTATCACATAGGTACCTTAATTTACATATACCTACATTGTACATACTAGTTACTTACAGTTCTTGCTATAACTAAACAGTTTTGAATATATAAAATGTCACTGACAAACATTGCATTTAAAATTGGGGTTAAACTACATATGAATTCATGTTCGCTTCAGCATTTGGCACTAGAAGCGTGTTTTGTTTAGGGTTCAATCGGATTTGGTTAGTATCTACATATTTTGTTATTATTTCTAAACTAGTAAAATGTATTGTGGTAACATTTATTTTTGATGTTTTGGTGTTCATGTAAAAACAATTTTAAGACTTGTTTCTTCCTATAAAAGATTGAAATTTTTATAGCGCATTTCGCTAGATTTTGTATTTTATTATCCAAATTAATATAATTTGATCTCTACCATTCGTTAAAATTGCAACTCTTTTTAAACATATTTTAAGATAAGATACTAAAATTAGGTATCATTTTTACTGTAGAGTTATCAGAATTTATATCTTTGGCAAAGCATATTCAAAATTATTTATACTTATCTAAATTGTGTCGATATTTAAATTGGGAAAATTTTACTTTGTTGTTTGGTCTATGTTAACCCTAAACTGCTGACTTGTAGGAATATAATATATTAGTTATTTTTTTTTTAAATATTATATTACTTTTTTTGGATAGAGGGTACCGTTTATAACTTTGCACTTTCATTCAATAATGCACCATAGTGATCCAATCACTTACGAAATAAGCTCATAAAAATACTGAACAAAAAATATCATTCGTAGTAAATCCAAAACGCTTAAAAGATAGGCTGTAATGGTAGATTTGATGTGCCCAAAAGTCGTAATGAGTTTGAAAAAAAAGAATTTATGGTGTATATAAAATATATAGTATAATGCTTTTGGCTTTCAAGCATAATATGATCTAGGAATTACTTTTGTATTATACAGAGTACGTACTTATTTCTTTGTTTTTAGCCAGCCAAAAATCCTCATACAGTTTTAATACAAAGACAAATATAAAGTTATGGCCAGAAGTGTACTCTTTTATCTAGTTGAAAAATAAGTTTTAATTATAAGATTTTTGTTTGTCCAGAGTTAGTTATTACAATATTTTTACAGTCATTTGTTTAAATTCTTATGTCTATCCTATGATAGTTTATTAAAAATATCTAAATAGTTATAGAATTAAAGGTATACATACACTAATCTACAGCCACATTTAGACATCTATATTTTTCTGGAGTTTGAAAAGATTAAAAAAACTACATTTTACGTTTTTGAAGGGTTCAGGGAGGTTGTCTATACCCAACGTGTATGTGTACTGTATAGTTACAGTCAAAGCATGAAATTGGAACTCAATCGAATTTATTTCGCTGTATCTTGTTATTTTTGGCTATGTTAGTATTTTATTCTGATCTGAATTCCAAGACAGCTCGACAGTGACGAATTATTTTATTTACTTATCTTAGATTTATGGTATAAATATTAGATCGTATTCAGAAAACATGTCTTTATTCGTTATTTTTTATATTGCCAAATATATTTAGTGGTAATACGGTGTAATGGAAGAAGATATAAATAAAGTATACATAATAGTATATTTGAATTAATTATTTCATTGTTAGAAGTACATTACATAGGGTAGTGGCACCAAAAGTTGACTGCCAGTACGAAATTTCAAATAATAAAAAATATTCTGCTGCGTACATTATGTGCAGTATTTTTTTAGTATATGGTAACATTTTGTCGTCCCTTTTCAATCAAAACATCAACAGTTTCTCCACGGAAGTGCTCGTGACCAGACGTTGCGCGACGAGTTCCCGCCAAAAACCAAATTTATATGGAAAGCTTCCTAAGGTAAGTGTCTTCCAAATTTAAGAATTTTGTCAGATTAAAGCAAGAATTAATAATCTATTTGAATGGTTGTTGTTCTGAATTAAATTTTGATGTAATAAGCTTTGATTATTTTGATACAGATAAACAATATTTTAAGTATTTTAAAAGAAATTTACTGTTCAAGTAATGGATTCAATTTTATTTGCTTGACCCAATAAATGACTGGTCCCCACAATCCGTTCAGCTAACGGAGAAACAGCATAATTTTACAGGCCGCATAACTCAGAATCTACTGCTTAAAGACAAAAATAAAACTGTACAAGTTAATTTTAGTGAAGCTATGAAGTTAATTACCAAAAGTTGAACAATGTTTGTATTATTTTAAGTGTTTTATTTATGTACGAAATCTTGTACTGTTCAACTTTAGGTTTCTTCATGCCCAAAACTTGAACTGAGGATTATGTTGACATTTTATTCGTTCAACTATTAGGTATCGTGTCTAAGAATGAACGTTAATTTTTACTTAGCTCAGATTTTAGTTCTTTGCTTTAACATGTGAACAATATTGTGGACAAATAATATAGTTTCTTCTTGATAGCTAAGTATTTTTTTTATAGATGCTGTCAACTCTGCGAAAAAAAGAAAAGCAATATGAGCAATACTAAATTATGATAATACTAAAATATATTATGTTTTCATGACTGATTTATTTTAATAAAAAAAATTATCACCTACATATATTTATTTATTTCTTACAAATAGATAAAATAATTAGAAGCTATGTAACTTAAAATAAGTGCATTAATTCCTATCATAATGTTAGTTCATCTATTGGGTAAAAATTGTTCATAATAAGGGCTCAGCGTTCAACTATAGGTGAAAAATCCAAAATTTCCGATAAATAGTAATTTTACAAAAAAATGATAGGCGTAGGAAGCCTTTTTCTTGCATAAATCAAATCTTGAGTATTTATTTAATGCACAAACGTACCGGCAAACGACAATGTCACGAAGTAACGGAGAAAAAGCTATTCAAAGTTGTCAAAAACCCTTAATCGTTCATCTTTTGGTGCCACTACCCTACTATGATATGGTGCAGGTACAATAAAGAGTTTTCTATGTATCTATCTATAGTACATACCTGTTGGGGACAAATAAAGATTTATCTTATATTATGGTAAAATTAAAATACAACTAAGTACTTAGGTACTTTCCTGTAATCTTTTCATCGTGAACAAATAAAAGATTTACGCAAGTGATAGTATCAAACCAATGCTTATCCAATATCAAAAGAAATAACAACAATGAGTTCCTTATATTATTGATAATGATTAAAAAAAAATCCCTGACTGATAATAATGTTTTAGCATGTAGGTAAAAATTTTGAATGTACCAAATCAGAAGGAACCCCCGCGGGGAACTCCGTTACTCGGACCAAATATTTGGCATATTCATTACTAATTTTATTGTAAGGTATCTTTGTAAGATACCTTCTTTTAGTGGCCTAGACTAGACAACAAAGAAAGAGCATTTACCTACTCTAGATCACTTATCAAGCATAAACAAATAATTGGTATTACTTAGGTAGGTACACTAACAGGCGCCACAGCTCAGTCGGTATAGCTTTGCCTCCCGTGCTGTGGGTAGTGGGTTCGATCCCATTGGTTTGATGGGTGGGTGAGAACAAACATTTGTATGTGGCAGACATAGATATAGAATAAGTATTAGATCAGCAATCTAGTACCCATAATAGTACAAGCTTTGCTTAGTTTTGGGTTTGGGACTAGAGGGCGTTGTGTCAAATGTCCAAAAATATTTAATTTGTTATATTCTTCCACATTAGGTTTTAAGATTTTCATATGTCAAAGAGCTTAGGCTAAACTTGAGTCACTTTTGAAAAAAAATTGTGATTAACGTGGACTAATCAAAACTCTCTGATAAAATGATAAGGCGCGCATTCTGATACTAACACTGATAGTGTAGAACTTAAATAGGCAGGCGGATATTGAGTAAACATTATTGTTTGTTGGGCAATAAAACTCAGGTAAAATTAATTTTATATTGGATAATAATTTAGCTATTTTAATTAGTAGGGACCTATCAACCAGCTTTCTTTACTAAAGCTAAGTAGCTTATTGAAAAAGAATGTTTTGATTTAATTTATAACTGTGTTATTTTACGTTACAAATCAGTACAAAAACCTAACCTGATAGTGAAATGTACTCTTCTTCCAGAAAACATGAAGTTCCTAATCGCCTTTGCACTTATCGCCGTCGTCGTCGCGGTCGACGAGATCCAAGTTGTAGATCTCCCCGAAGCTCCTGCACCTGCCTACGAGCAGCAAGAATATGCGCGCCCCCTGATCGTCTCTCAGGCTGTCCTCGAATCCCTGATGGCCCAGTATGTCAACAACAACGCCCCCGAACCCGTTGTGCTTTACGACGCTTCTGTAGCAGAGGAATCCGCTGATACCGAGTCCTTCAAAGTCCACGTGGTGGACACCCCCGTCGAATTCAACCAGGCTCCCGAAGTTGTTGTCTACCGCTCCTCGGTGGCTGACCAAGCCGACGGTGTTGAGACTTATGTCGCTGATGAAGAGTCTCTGAAGGTCAGGTTCGTGGACTCTCCCGTCCTGGATTCCTTCAACGGTGTGAAGGTCGCTGAGCCAGTCATCAAGAGCGAGGTTCCCGCTGTGGAAACCGTCAAAGTTGTAGATGCTCCCAGGTTCGGTAAGGTATTTGCTGACCCGAGACTGCGTTAATTTTTTCGTTTTCATTTACCTACCTAACTAGGTATATATTTTTTTAAATGTTTTGTACATGTGTTTTGACGTGATATCTACAGAATTATAAAATAAAATATATTTTTAAAAGACTAATTCAATCTCAATTTGTGTATTTTTAAGATTTCTTAACTGCTTGATTAAGTAGTAGGTACTCTATGTACCTAATGGTGCACCCTTGATTGTATAGATCAAAAAGCTAAGTGACATACAGCGCGGTCACCATTGGATGGGTGGCCAGTGACACATTTCAGTGTTTCTATTCTTGGAGCATGTTTCCAAAAACTCCCCATTATCAAAGTAGAACAATAATGCAGGCTAAGTGACTGTAGCTAATCAGATTATGTAGGTAGGTTGTTGTCAGGTAAATAGATTAAAAATGATGATGGATGAGTTATTTGGAACTAAAATTTTAAGAATCAGAGTTTCAATCAGAACCAGATAAGATCATTCTACATTTTAATTCAAAACAACCTAATTAGTCTACACAATCTAATCTTATTTAAGCACATAATCTTTTGGAAACTCCATGACTTTCGGGAATTTTTGAACCTCTTCCTCAGGTATATGGTCAAGTCGCATAGGCACTTGTTTTAGTTGGCGGATTTGATTGGAGACATTTTCAAGGATATTTTCAGGCACATTGTCATTGGGATATATGAAAAGGCGTTGCATAGTATGGCGTCTCTGTAGATTTCCTTTCAATGCTCTGTATACAGCTTTTTTGATTATCTGAAACGATATAAGTGCTTATCTAATTACTGTTATAACTATCAAGAGTTATCATAGGTAAGTTTGCTATCTCAGATTTTATGTGATGATATCAGTATCTTCAAAGTGTAGGAAAAATAAAATATAGAGTGAGTGACTGAGTCGTAACACTTTTAACCCTTTTGATACATAAATAAATAAATAAATATTCATGGACATTTCACACGACGCCCTCTAGTCCCAAACTAAGCAAAGCTTGTAATATGGGAACCAGATGCTGATAGAATACTTATATACTTTTTTTTTTGTAAATACATACTTATAATACATAGTAACACCCAGACATATAACAAACATCTATGTTTGCCACACACAAATCTTTGTTCATAGTGGGGATCGAACCCACGACCCACAGCACGCACATATACACATATTAGAGTATTGTCGATTTGGAATAGTCAACTTCTAGTATGGGTGTTGTGTTGGTGTAGGTGTAAATGAACTTTTACAAATTGAGTGACGGAGCAAGATAGAAAAAAAACTTGAAAATCTGTCAACACTAGTTTGACTTTATCGATAAGACCTGTCCATCAACAAAATACTATCCTACTTGAAGACAAAGGTAGTGACTTTGGTTTTTAACTCCCTGTATAGCAAGGGTTAACAATTGTAATTGTAATTTGCAATAAACAAAAGCTCGAACAAGATATAGAAACAACATAGAAAAGTATGCATGTTTGTTTGTGGGTACGATAAACCCTCGGAGGGCGAGCCTGATTAACAAGCACCTATTCCAAAAGAATACTGACCATTGTAGGATCCTTATTGTGAAGTTCCCAAGCTAATGTCCATGAAGCACCTCCAGGGTAGCCTGTGTGATGGAAGTACGCTCTCTTCCTCCAATCATCACCTCTCAAAGCTATATCTCGGCTATTTATACACACAACGACGTCGCCACAATCGTTCATAGGATGGTAGATGGGCTTGTGCAATCCCATTAGGTACTTCTTTATAACGTTGGCAGATTCGTATGGGTCTTGCCATTTACAGTCAAAGACGTGCCAGGTACGGGCGAAAGTGGCCCATTGCTGAAGATAAGATTTAGGTGGTTAAACTAAGATACAAAATAAAATGGCATAACCAATATACAAATACAAAATATTGATAATTTTCTTTACCTGCACTCTTTTAGCGGCAGACATCAAGAGTTCTTTGTACTGTTTATTTGAATAACAGAGATATTCAGATTCTCTACTATAAAATCAAATTAAATCAACCAAATAAACTTGTTTTTATTTAGATTTTAGGTTATGTTATGTTTCGTTTAAAAACTTGAAACTGACATTTCCATGACATTGACAGCTGTTTGACAATGTTATTCGTTCAGAAACTACTACTACCCATAAATGGGTGAGTTTGTATGTCTATGGCGGTCTATGGGAATGAGGTGAGTGCACTCTGTGCACAGACAAACTATAAAGTGGAACTTTTCGCCATACGTTAGTTGTAAAGCTACAATACTACTATCAAGGTATCTTCTTTTGAGTTCAAATAACAAGAATAAAACATTATATTATGTAAAAAAAATATTATAATTTTATAAGTCTAATCTACAAGGTGTAGGTCTTTCCTCAAGGTGTACGCAGTAACATGCATCATGTTTTTCTCGTTTTTGAGGAAATTATTAATAGCCAACTCCCTGACGGATTCCCAGGCGTAAAGGTCCCTGTATATAGGACGGACATACAACATACGGCCTTGGGAGTTCAAGAACTGGAACACGTCGTTGATCTTAGTACCATCCCTGCTTTTAATGCATAAGCGCAACCATCTGGAAATTAAAATTATAGGTTTAGGCAATATCTAGACCTACCAACAGCACATTGATCAACACTCCATTATTCTAAGCTAGTTGGTTAGTTTGGTCGGTAGTCGGTACACACATTTAGGTTATGCTAACGTAGATATAGGTAAGGTACCTACCCAAATCAATCACAAGATAAACTGTTGAAACTAATACCTAGCGCATATTAGTAGACGTACCTGTATTGAACTTCAGCATTTTTACTGCCAACCAGTTTATAAGCGTCTCCCAAAGCGTGTAGCATTTCAATCGTCAGCGGCGTAGAGCTTTCCACCAGAGCTTGCAGCAGGTAGATCACTTGGTGTGGAGTGAATGCTTCCACGTCAGCAGGGGCAACCGACGCATTGTTGGATATTTTCTTGACAAGCACAGTCACAGCTTCGGCCAATGAAGTGTCGTAGCTTAAAAAAATTGATGTGCAATGTGCAGTTAGCATCAGAGTGTCATCATCATTTACTAATGATGCTGTCTATACCTACCTATACTGTATACTGCGTATGCGTGCGTATGTACCTAATGTACCTACCTACCTATACCTTGATATACACAATAGAGGTGTTGGATTTTTTTTTTACATTTTTTTAATTTAGCCCGCCAATATTTTTTGTAGGTTAGTACCTACTTTGGAATAATAGGAGGCATTCCAGTACCGTAGAGCCATGTGTCCCAGTCAACTGTCTTCAGCTGCTCATTATCTTTGAAGTAACTGTCAAAGTAAGCCTTGAACTGGTCGGTGTCCAGCGACTTCTGGGCGAAGTTATTCAGGAATGATCGAATGAAATCATCAAATACCTCTGTAAAAATCGTATAGGTCCAGTAAGGAGTCATAGTCATCTGAACATCACTACATCTCGATTAAATAGAAAAGTTAAAAACTTTACCAGGACCACCTGCCAAGTCTTCTAAATATCTCACGAACAATGAGCCCTTCTCATAAGGCACTCTGGAGAAGGAATCATCAGGATGCACCCCTTTTAAGTCCAGCACGAGCTTCGTCAAAGGACTTGTACTTCCCAGATGATCAATCTATAAAAATATACACACACTTTAATTATAATAATACATAATTTACCTCCTCCGACAGTTCACTTCATGGATCTTCAATTCAGAATGAGTCAGAAGAAGGTACCTATACAGTCGATCGAAATATAGAAAAAATTTTTACAGTTTCTCTCAATTCCTGCAGTCCAAGTAAGCTGTGGAAATCTCTGCTTTTCTTTCCTTCTTCTTTGTCAGCGATGAGTCCAGCTCCAACTTTTCTCTCCAAGAAGACAGTAAAAGCCTCTTTTAGCCAGAAGTGCTCAAAGTTCCTGGGTGTGATCAGGTTGCCGGTCCAGCTGTGCATTATCTCATGCACTATCACAGCGGCTTGGCTTCTATCACCAGCCTGGAATAAGAAATATAAATCAAAGTATTTCTATTTCAATAGATCAAGGATAAAAGCACTTTCTCCGCCAAACACTCGCAGCTGCAGTTTTTCAAAGAACTGACCAGTAAAGTGGGCGTGACGAAGGTGAGACAAGGGTTCTCCATGCCACCGTACGGGAAGGAAGGAGGCAGCACTAGCAGGTCGTACTGCCCCCACACGTACGGACCGCACAGGCGCTCCGCAGCTTGCAAATACCTCTCAGTCTCTGCAAACTCCCACGCACTGCGGTCCACTTCTTCCTGCTCTGACCATACTTTTGATCTGCGAATGCATTTGGTAGTGAGATGACCCTTCGATTGGTAGGTTGAAAGGCAGCCGTAGGTAATTATGGAGACTTGGTATACTCGGAGTGCTAGCTACTACGCAGGTGTAGCAGGTTAATCTTATATTTCGTAGCACGATGATAATGCACGTTTTGAACGTGGTCAAGTACTTACCTACCTACCAAAAAATTTGTGGTAGGTAGGCGATTGAAACGAGGTTTTTTTTTGAAATAAAAAAATGACCTCCTTGAGTAGGTAGGTAACTAATACATACCTAAAAAGGGGGTTACCAGAATGAATCACTCGATTCGAGAGCACCAAATGTTCATGGGTCTGTCTTACCTAGGCCCAAGGGTCCTAAACTCCAGTGCCCCCACTGCAATAGCCATTAAATTCGACGGTATTGGTATCGGCTGGTGGAAAACAGTCACGTTTCCCTTCATATCCCCTCGTAATGCACTCATTAGAACAGTGAATTCTGGTGGTGCCGTCACTTTGGCGTCGTATGTGAACTTCACGCCTGGGGTGTCTTGGCAGGGCATGATGGAACGGGCGTGTATCGGCTAAAAATACATAAGACTAATGACAGTTGCTTGCTCGTTCCTACCGGATTTGTAGGGGTATCACAAGGTTCGATATTAGCCACCCTGTTCACTTTTTTTCAAATTTTCTACATTTATCCGATTTGGTTCAAAATAAAGCTAAAATGCATAGTTACAGAGGACTGGCTGAAGAGGTAAGGGTACTTCTTGCCCGACGTCTGAGCGGGTTCCAGCCATTGCAACGCTGACGCGTCCGGTGCTGTATTATATTTTATTTTTAATTTTATCCTAAAACAAAAGAATAAACTTTTAATGCAAATACAAGTACCTAAGTACTTAATGCAAGTAGTGTTTTTGTCATTTTTGAGGACTTCCTTCCTCAAAAATTCCTATCGCATTGTAGAAATTCTCTTACACTTTTACCAAAAACTTACTTTTCACCGCTTTTAGCTAAGCTGGGGAGAGTTATCGTCAGCTTAGAACCAAAAAGAACTTTATCATCATTCGAGTACTCCAATAGCGACCCATCAACATCTTCAATAGATTTTATGTTCAGTTTACTCACATCGAGAATCTGTAAACACAAAATAATAACTATAGATCTAGTTTTCAACTAACAGCATCGGTGTTTCACAAGGGTCTGCTCTGGGCCCTTTACTTTTCATAGCCTACTTTAGGCCTACTTAGGCTTGTTTTTGTTATGTTAATTTATTCCTACGAATCCTACAATAGATCAGCGTAATACATTGCAGATAACATAATGCTTCTTACATAAAAGTTACTCTATAAAAGTAAGATGGCGTCAACTAACCACTTCATTTATCTCTTGCAAAACATCAATATCGAGTTCGGCAATACCGGTTAGAATCTTCTTTTCAAAATCCACATCAAGTGTTAAAGAAATATGCTTTATTATTGATAGTTCTGGAACAAAGTTATGCAAAATTAAATATCTAAATCTAAACTTACCGCTCATAATGTAAAGGCATAAAGATTGAATGAATTATGAAATAAATATTAAACTTTGGTGGATACATACCAGGCCGTGAATAGGAGGATGGATCCAAAGGACTCAGAGCGTCCAAAGCATGCACAATACACATTTGAATGCACAAACACACCAAACTTAGGAAAAACAAAACTGCTCGCGTCATTGCTACCACTCAGCATCAAGGCTGGCGCTTGAATGAGATAACGTAACGCGTATTTTATAGGTACCTAGACCTACCTACTTATCAAACCACAGCAAATGAAATGAATATTTACTTGCGTGAAGTATGGTAACTTGCTAAGCAAGTTCTTAAAATCAGTATAGTCTCACAATTCGTCGTTCACCGATATGCAACATGCGAATATGAAAATTTTATCATAATTAAGTAAAACAATGACACATAAGGTGTGCCAAAACTATAAGTTCATCTATTTATCAAAACTTTAAAAACAAGTCTCAAAGCGATTCGAATTGAGATCAAGAAACTCATTGGAATGTATATTTTTTTACATAAGCATGTATTATTATTCTGAACTGGTTTGTCCAGAATAGGTACCGCACAACATTGCATACCCTACAGTCCAGTCACTAAACCCATTGCAAGCCGGTCAGTAACGCCATATTTTAAAACTTTTGTCAACCTATTTGGGTTGGAGACATAATAGGTACCCTAGAGTTGACCTCGTCAGGTAATCACAAAGATAACCTAAAAAATAAACAAAACATTCAACATTTTAATACAATTTATTGAATTAATAGCTTTAAAATAAACCCGAATTACCCTTAGGATTATTTACAAATACTTGTCTCAAATTCGATAAGTACCTATCTACAATAGGATATAATAACTTTACTATGGGTTCTGCTATGGGGATAAATAATTTTGACATTCCCAATCCCAATTCAATATCATTACTCCCTAAACGGAGTAATGAAATTGAGTAGAATTGACATGCATGTGGGTCACAAAATACATGACTTTCTTTTGGTTAGGCTTGCATTGCATTGCATGACATAATGAGACGTTGTCGAGCAGTAAGCGTGAAAAAACGTCATTACTGTCGATTCTGTTGTTGCATTTTTCTAAACTAACCTAATTTGACAGCACTAAAAATGTTGCTGTCCCTTTCTCATAAACTGAAACGACAAAGACAGCTATAATTTTAGCGCTTTCAAATTAGGTTAGTTTAGAAAAATGCAACAACAGAATCGACACTATTGTGTACTTACATTTTTTCTTAGTTTCAAATGAAAAAAAAATTTTGAATCCCTTGTGTTCATTTTGATTTTCTAAACGCTGAACTTACAAGACTAAAAAACACAGTTAAATCAACACTGAGAGTATTCTAAGGAAACGGGTTTATTTACAAGGCGTGATATACATACATAAATGTAAGTAATAAAATTATTGCTTACAGCCAACAAAGCTCACTATACAATTCAATCGAGATGCAGATCTTTTCTTAATGTGTATGCTGAGACATGCATCATAAACTTTTCGTTTGCGAGAAAGTTGTCGATCGCCTGTTGTCTGACGGCTTCCCACGCGTACAGGTCCCTGTATATTGGTCGTACGTACTTCATACGACCCTGAGAGTTCACAAAATGGAACACATCATCCAGTTTTGCAATGTCTTTACTCTTTACGCACAGGCGTAGCCATCTGTAAGAGAATAATAAACGCATATTAGATGCTAGGGTTTTTTGAATACATATTGTATACAGGGTGAGTTCTCTCGAGCGCCCTTCGAGGGGAAAATCTAAACGGCTGTAGTTATAGAAATATGTTGTTAGGAGTCACAGGCTCCATTTTGATAAAAATAAGAACTGCATTTAAAAATTCCAAAAAAGTTATTTTGTAAGTACCTAGAAATTTAATTTTTTGATTTTTTTTTGTATATTTCGATGATAATAGAATTTAACTTTCGCGATCAGTAGGGTTATTCTGATTAATTTGAATATCCTTTTCAGACAAAATCAGAAACATTCGAAAAGGCTTTCCGAACGAATCAGAATAGCTTGTTTTCGATTAATCTTAGTAAAAGATGTAGTTTTAGAATGAGCGCCCTCGGCAGTGATTTCTCTACAAAGAGTAGTCTCCTTTTCCGTCCAAACAAAAGAATCTTGTAATTTGTCACCTCTTCGGTAGAAAGAAATGTTGTCTAGGGCACTCAGACACGCGTGCAACAATTTTTTTCCAAACACCCGATTACTTACCTGTATTGAATTTCAGCATTCTTGTTAGTGACAAGTCCGTACGCCTCTCCCATAGCTTTAAGCATTTCCATCGAGAGCGGCGCGGGGCTATCCACAAGGGTTTGCAGAAAGTTGATCATCTGATGAGGTGTGAACGCTTTGACATCATCTCGAGTAACGCTGGAGTTCGCAGATAGTTGTTGTACTAGTGTAGTTACCGCTTTCGTCATTGATGTGTCGTAACTGAAAAATATAATATTCACAGACATTTCACACAACACCCTCTACAAACGCACTAACGTTTGTTCTTGATCGAACCCACGCCCCGACCAAACTATCGGCCGATAGAAAGTCTGCAGTCTGCGATGGCTCTTATTGTTGTGAACAATCTCTTCTAGAGAACATTTAAATATCTACAGCATAGAAAACAAACTGATCTCAATGTTTTACAGCTCAATTTAGGGCCGTATGCTCCAAAAACTCTTAAAAAAGTAGATATTTAAATTTCAAACTGGTACAAAAATCAATGCTTGAGTCTAGATGCATTATTTCAAGCATACAACACAAAGGTTAGGCAGGCCACAAGTTGAAACGAAGCATCAATCTAAAAGTCGGCATATTGACCGCCATTTTCAAACATAATGCACACATTTCTTTTTCGTCTGTGGAGGTCAATATCTATGTAACTTTTTTAATTGACGCCTCACTTTAACTCTGCGTCAGTGTACTTCACACAACTGTATGAAATATCCATCGATGTTAAAAAAACGCTTAAATTAATAAAATAAATAAAAATAAAATAAAAAACGCTTACTTAGGAATAATTGGCGGCATCCCACTGCTATACAGCCAAGAGTCCCAGTCAACAGCTTTCAGTTGTTCATTGTCCTTGAAGTAATTGAGGAGGTAAGCCTTGAACTGATCCGTGTCGAGCGATTTCTGAGCGAAGTTAGTCAGGTACGAGCGGAGAAAGTCGTCAAACACCTCTGAAACAAATCGGCTTTAAAAATGCAAGCTCAACTTTATTGCACGCATTATTTCATAGCTGAAACAACACTAAAATATTTTGACCCCACAGTTTAATATTAAAATTTAGCCCCCTTTATGACTGTTTATTTCAAAAATGGAAACTACAGTTTTTTGTCCAAAAGTTTTTTTTTTGTAAGACTATTAAAATAAAGATTATTGTTTAAAATTTGGTTTCTAATATTCTCACCGGGTCCGCCAAGCATATCTTCCAAAACCCTTAAAAATAAGGATCCCTTTTCATACGGCACCGTCGAAAACGCATCATCAGGATGTACCCCTTTCAAATCCACGACCATCCTCGTCAAAGGGTTCGTACTGCCCAGCTCATCATTCACCTATAAAAAGTAAATTCTCACCAGGCCCGCCCGCCAAATCTTCAAGGTAGCGTAGGAATAGAGATCCTTTTTCATAAGGCACCCTTGAAAATGCGTCGTCCGGATGTGTAGGGGCTGTTAGGTCCACTACTAATCGGGTCAGGGGATTTTCCGCGCCTAGGAAACCGACTATCTGAAATGAGGGGACTTTATCTAGTTTTACCCATTACCAGAACAAATGCACTGATATTCCATACCAAAACTCATATCTCTACTAGATAAAGCAATGCTCCGTAAATCGAAATTCAAGCAACTTTGAGTAATTTATTGAAAAAGTGGCACAAAATCTATGCTAGTCTCGTTGCATGTTTCACTATCTCTGAGTAACATTATCCGTCAAATAACATTATACGATCTTTCTTTGAAAAGTCTAAAGTAGAGACATTGCTATCAATTCTGGTGTTGCATTTTTCTAAACTAACCTAATTTGACAGCGCTAAAATTATAGCTGTCTTTGTCGTTTCGGTTTATGAGAAAGGGACGGCAACATTTTTAGTGCTGTCAAATTAGGTTAGGTTAGAAAAATGCAACAACAGAAACGACAGCAATGCCTTGATCACGAATAAATGTGACAATCGTAAATGTATCGTGACGCTACCGTATCCGAGATACACTGCGCGGTGACGCTACAACGTTTGCGGTCAAGTTGGCGTTGACGCGCAATATGATTCGAATACGTTAGGTTTACGTAATGCGGCGACTGTCAGATTTGTTTGTGATTACCCTCAGATATTTATAACCGACGGATAACGTAATCATGAGATGGTGAAATATGCACTTTTATTTGTTTCAAGATTCGAAATGAAAAATGATTAGAATTTAGATTGGGTTTTAGTGATTAATTTAGAGTTATTGTAAGCAGTTAAAATGCATTAGACCACTCATTACAGATTTAAGGCTTAGGACTTCGGAAACAGATTTTAGCAGATTAGAATTGAATTTTGAGCTTTTTTCAGAGTGCCGTTTGATTCTTAACAATTAACGATCAGTTTAAAGTGTGCAATCACTACAAAAGTTGCAAAGTCCTGATTGCGCAATTTAAACTGTTCAATAGTTTCTACCGCGTCAGTTTGCTCATTAAAAAAAATTAACTTACCGTTTCAGTAAGCTCTTGCAGTCCAAGTATGCTGTGAAAGTCTCTGCTTCTCCTGGCTTCTTCTTTATCAGCAATGAGTGAGGCTCCGACCTTCCGTTCCAGGAATACTGTGAATCCCTCGTTCAGCCAGAAATGCTCAAAGTTTCTGTTCGTTATGAGGTTGCCGGTCCAGCTGTGCATTATCTCGTGGACTATTACATCGGCTTGGCTTCTGTCACCAGCCTGGGGGAAGATTTTCGATATATTATTGACAACTAATACCCTGTTCCTAGTACTTATTTATTCTGTTTAATTAGGCTATATTTATATCACATGTGGGTGTGAAATAAATACTTAATAGAAAATAGATTGTTCTCCACTAAACAAAGAGACACAGGTTGTAATGGTTCAGTGCCGCACGAAATCGATTACCCTAAAAAACTAATAGGCTTATAATAAATAAATAAAATAAAGAAAATTCATTTAATAGAACGAGAATACAACTTATATACAACGACAATAATTAATGGGGATTATACTCACAGAAATTTTAATTAAGTCCGTCCTAATATCATCGGTAAAAATGAAAGAAAATTTTCGTCTATGACGCTGTGTAAAAATTATCTATTGTGATCCGAAAGAAATGCCGCATCTAAAAGGTAAGTTACCAGTAAAGTGGGCGTGACGAAGGTGAGACAAGGGTTCTCCATACCACCGTACGGGAAGGAAGGAGGCAGCACTAGCAGGTCGTACTGCCCCCACACGTACGGACCGCACAGGCGCTCCGCAGCTTGCAAATACCTCTCAGTCTCTGCAAACTCCCACGCACTTCGGTCCACTTCTTCCTGCTCTGACCATACTTTTGATCTGAAAATAGTGTGAACGTACTTATAACGAGTAAAACGAACGCAACCACGTGCAAAGATAACGACTATCAAGTCTAATTTAGACTAATTAAACAGAATTAATTTAGTCTAATTTAGACGGGACGTTTAGTTTTAGACTAAAACTAAACGTCCCGCGTCCGCCACATTTTCATGTTTTGTTTTTTACATTTTCAAACTCAAATATCTCAGAAAGTATAACACTTACGAGATTTTATCACTAAATACATTTTGTTTATAATTAATTCCTCTATCGATTAACACAATATCTCAAACTTAAATATCTCAGAAAGTTTAACACTTTTTGTAATTAATTCCTCTGTCGATTGACACAATATGCTGAGCCGCCGACCGAGAGCATCGTCAACATAAGGTGAGATTGCAGTCAAACGCTTGCTTCTAAATTTATTTAAAAAAATCGTTCGCTGCGACTCAGCCGCTGACTGATCGAGTCGGCAAACGAAACGTCGCAAACAGCGTACAGTACGCGCTGTAAGGACACTCCATATAAAATATACAGGAAGGCGAACTAGAGGCTAACAGTTAGCCGCTCACTGTGAGCGTAATGAGGCCACGGCCTAGTCATACCAACTGAGCTGTGACGGCTGCCAATATTGTATGCTAGTGGTAAGTATATTTACCTAGGTCCCAGAGGCCTGGATACCAGCGACCCCACAGCAATAGCCACTAAGTAAGAGGGCAGTGGCATCGGCTGGTTGAAACTAGTCACGTTTCCCTTCACATCTCCTCTCAAGGCGCTCATCAGAACTGTAAACTCTGGTGGAGCGGTGACCTCGGCGTCGTATGTGAACTTGACGTATGGAGTGTCTTGGCACGGTAGGATCGAACGAGCGTGGATTGGCTGAAAATATATTTTGACAGGCGTCACAGCTCAGTCGGTAATAGCTCTGCCTTGTGCTGTGGGTCGTGGGTTCGATCCCCCCACCACCAAAAGCAAACATTTGTGTGTGGAAAACATAGATGTTTGTTCTATATCTGGGTGTTACTATTTTCTATGTATGTATTTACAAAAAAAAGTATATAAGTAGGTACCTATTCGATCAGCCATCTAGTTCCCATATTACAAGCTTTGCTTAGTTTGGGACTAGAGAGCGTTGTGCGAAATGTTCATGTATATTTATTTTTTATTATATTTAAAATTATAATTTTTTTTTAATTCAACAATCCGTAGACAACAGGAAATCTGTAGAAGAACCTTACAAACATAAGTTTTAGAATTAGCAAGTTCAATTGGTAATGGACTGGCCAGTGGTCTAAGAACAGAGAACAAATAAACATATATTACTTATTATTATATAACTTTGATTATATTCATTTATACATTGCATACACAGGTTTAAGTTAGCTAAAATAACAGTCATGTACCCTGTAAGGGCGCAGCAATCCCACTAATCTTATAAATGTCAAAGTTTAGATGTTTGGATGTTTGTGGATTAACACATGTCTTGGGCACGCTTCCGATTGGTACTGATTTGGATCAGTTGAGCTATCTATAAATCGTTTGCAACGGTGTGTAGATAGCTCAACTGCTTCATGTGTATTTTGTACATATTATAAATATTGTAAATACTTTATTAGTCATAATTTTCTTTGTGAATAAATTTCTTTTTATTTAACACATAGGCTACTTTTTATCCCGGAAAATCAACAGGATGAAACGCGACGCGGTCAAAGTCGCGGGCGGAATTTATACTACTAGTAGTAGTATAAATTGAATGTATTTACCTGACACTGGCTGAATAGATAAGGATGTTTCTTGCCCGACGTCTGAGCGGGATCCAACCATTGCAACGCGGACGCGTTGGGAGCTGTGCTGTAATTTATTTTTAGTTTTATTCTGAAAAATAAACAATAAAAATTTAATATTGCATTTAGCCCAATTTTAAAGGTGATGGTATAATTTTATGGAAGGTTCTACTACACACGAAATTAATTAACTATGAATTCTTGTTCCTTGTATGTGTGCCCATCACAAAACACCATATCCCGTAACTTAAACTTTACGAAGGGTAAAATAGTACGTTGTCTACCAAAACGATAAAACGTATTCTATTTCTACTAATATAATGTCCAAATTACTTTGCTAACCCTCCACCGTGCGATATATTCTGCTTATTTCTCTCACACACACAACAATCACATCGCTTCGAGTCCTGCGCTTCATACATAAATCCGGTGACAGTCAATGTCATTGAATTTGCACAAAGTTCACGTGCATTTTCATCAGATCTAGGTTTTTCAGGTGAATTTCTGTAGAAAACGTATTGTGCAGTCACTTTATATGTACCATCAGCAAAAGTTCTGCCTTACCACCTCAAGGGTGTTTTTTCTGTGAACCGACTAGCCGTTAATTTTTGAATACCAATAGAAGCAAATTATTTCGGGTGTAAAAGTTATGAAAACAATGGGCCGTCATAAAAATAAATAGATGTTTAGGTCTCTGGTTGGTCAAAATAAAAAGACAAAAGAAAAAGGCGAGGTCAGGTAGCTAACTGCTTGCAAGCGAAACAGTTTCAAAAGTGGTAAGGCGGAAATTTTGCCGATAGTACCACGTCGGTAGTACGACAGGGCTAGTATGACGCGAAATATAGTCCTTATTAACATGTATGTCGGAGTAGAGAAAAAACTTACTTTTCACCAGTACCTGTAGATTTAGGTAGATTTATGGTCAACTTAGAGCCAAAAGTAGGTATTTCATCGCCAAGAGTAAACTTCAAGGGGGTACCATCGTCAGCCTCGATCGATTCTATGTTCAGACTGCTTACATCTAGAACCTGAAACAAAGAATATTCATTTCAAATGTGCTGCATCGTCGACCGCATCGTTACTTAACATTAGGTAATTCCGGGGCTCGATTTTTTTTTTTGAACACTGGTGCTTCTTTTACCCTAATAATATTCATACATAAGTACTTGTTGGTTTATAAGGAAAATAATCAGGAAAAAACCTTGATCCAGCCATTTTAAGAGCATTCAACTTCTTGACGAAGTGCGGACGCAACATAACAGCTTAACGGGGTTGGGCATGGTCAGCTAGGTATAGCAATGCCAGTAGGTGTCAGATTTGTCCCAGTTAAAATTAACGATAAAATACGTTAATTTTATCGTTTTTATAAATGAAAATAAGTGTATTATTACATATTAATATATGTTCCGGTTATAGTGAATTATTTTTATGTACCCAGCTATATTTCAGGTTTTTTAGGTCTAAAAAGCACTCGAATTTGTGAGAATTCGAAATTTCATATCGCAGCCATTCGCAACAATCTATTCACGCACACAGACAAGAACGTTGTTTTATTCAAACTATGCGCTAATTTCAACAGTTTCAGAATCTGAAGTTTGGCTCAGAGGCTAGAACTTTCGCTTAGAGATCTACGCGACCGAGTTCAATTCTCTGTATGTATTGAATCTTTTTTCTTTTCTTTACTTTTAGATGTATTTTTTATTTATAATAATTTTGTAAGCCAAGTAAGAGACTAATATTATCTATAATAGAAAGGATGTGTTCGTTTGTTTTTCCTACAAATAAAAACAATTTATTGTATAAAGTTCATTTTTATTATTATAAAGATATTTACTTCAGACTTTATTTACAGATTTTTACTTACAAAGAAAATTACGACTGATAGGTACAGTATTAACAAAATACACATGAAACAAATGAGCCATCTGCAGACCGTTGCACAATACTTATTTATAGGTACCTACTACCTACCTACTACCAATTTGTTTATGCTGATTATGCTGATTATGCTGATTCTAATTATTGGTGGGGGGTGGGAGAACGAGATCTGCACTGACGCACTGGTGTTGACGATGAGGCTGAGTGTGACTCAATGAGCTCATGTGTTATAAGTTAATCTACTTTGAAAAACATTGTTCTGATTCCGTATAGTTATAGTTTATAGTGCTTCTATTATTTCTGATGTTCTTTGTCTGAATATTGTTTTAGCCTGTTTCTGTTCACCGCCGATGGGGTTTGCCTATCCAAGCCTATTTCTCATGTCGTTGGAGGTTGGGAGTTGATCTTGCTTTGGCTCGCACTTTCGGTTACTGTTTACCTTTCTAAGAACAACTTCAGACAATGTGCATATTATGCAGTTTATAAAATGTCACTAGCTTCAGTAACATATACTGACTCCGTTGCGCTCTATTTCCAATACGGTGACTTGGGGAAAGGCACCCCATCAAGTAGCATTTCTTCATTGCTGAAATTGCCGTAGTTTACCCTAAATCTGCAAAAAAAACATTTTTTTATAAAAATGTCTTACTAAATTTTTCGTAAATTTTACGATAAAAATATAAGTAGGTAAGTAATCTAAACCAACCTGCTAGAAGTTGTATTTTTTTATTTATTTGCAAACATTCGCACGCGGAATGTTAAGAATTTTAAAAAGTAAAATAGTAGGTAACTAGGTAAGTACATCATACATACCATCAGGACTAACTCCTTAAAAAGTCAATTTTTTTGTCAATATAGTCCTGGGTCGTTACAGTTTTCTTCACTTTTTTTCGAACGGTTTTCGCGACTCCGATTCATTGCAATTTCTCGTTAGAATGTCGATTTTGTATAAAAACCTCTTCACATGGTTGTGGCAGGGTGTGGTCGCTTTTCTTTTACATATGTATCTGTAATAAAGCCAAAATTAAGCATAGGTTTAGGTAGGGTACATTTAGATCACTGGCATTGTGCACACAAATTTTCCGAAAAGAAAAATCCATAAGTGCACGACCGGATTTGATCCCACTACCTAAGGATCGGAAAGTCTGTTTTTTTTTGCACCATACTTCATTTCGACTGCAACAAATCAAAGAGATTGTATAGGTACCATACCTAACTAAGTTGAAATCGCAATAATCTACGGTATTATTGTGAGATGTACCTATTACAACAATAATGAGTACTTGGCGTACATAAACTTATGGTTACTGGCAAGGTGGGAGGGCAAGGTGGTGCGGTCGAAGCCCATTGCGTTGTTGGTCCGATCAGATCCGCACCACACTCAACACATCCGTCAACACTACAATGGACTGCAATTAGAATAAACGGGATATATAAACTAACCTTTTAATTTGTTCATGAAATCATTTCATTTGTCCATGACTTCGTTTGCAATTTTTCCTGGGACCAGAGTAGGTGTACCTTTTGATGATTTTTGTATTAATTTTCGAAATTCGTGACTCCATGGTTTCTACACATTGATTATGTAAATAATACCTCGTATTATTAATCAATGAATGCCAATTTGCTTGCCAATATGCTATTCCTGAAAACATTTATCTACGTAATATTTTTAATATTTATCTAAAAATCATTTTAGTAATTATGATCCACTTCTAAAATAATTCATAAGTACATAATGTTTTTTTAGAGCAACATTTTCTTATTTGTACCGTAGTTGTTTTCAGAGTATGTAGGTCTGCTCTGAAAAGAACTACGAAGCTTGCATTTTGAAGGCATATTTTAATAATTTTTATGTACATTTTTTTCCCCTACAAAATGTAGTTTCTACCTAATAATATTAGGTATAGGTAGATTATTCGTAATTTAATTTTCTCCCATAATTTATTCAAAAATCATAAACTGGCAGCACTCTATTTCCTATCCTATAGTTTGATTTTTATGGTATCAAAGGTATATTTCATGTATTTGGAGACAAGCAAATTATGAGAGAGAAGACAGGAGAAGACAGAAGAAGACAGACAAGATTGAGAAGATCGGCAACAGCTCATAGTCCGCGAGCTGGCAATGTCGCAGCAACACAACCGTACATTGTCAGATGAGCGTACGACATTATCTGTGTTCACTCACACATTGTTAATTTTTAACTAAATTTTCGATTTTAGTTTAGCTATTTATCGACTGTATTTTTCAACTAAATATGATATACCGCAAATAACACCAATATAAAAGCCAACAACAGTTATTTCAATTCAAAATTATATTCTCTTCGCCCATAAATGGAAAAATCCGTGTAGAAAAATTTGTATGAAGATCGTTCCACCTTAAACTCACCACTTCATTGATCTGTTGCAAAACATCAATGCTTAGAGTAGCAAAGCCCTTTAAAACCTTCTTCTCAAAATCCACATTGAGAGATAGCGATATGTGCCTCACGATTGATAACTCTGAAAAATAAAGTAGGTAAGTACCTAACTTAAAACTGGAAGAGATTTGCAAGAACATTTTCAGGAAAAAAAAATATGGAAATCTATGGTGCCTACAGCAAGTAGTGGACATCTACAGATCCGTTCAATTTTCATCCTAATTGGTTCCGCATTACGGCGATTGAGTAATAAGCCTGTTTCTGGGCTTTTTTTCCCTGAAAACTTTCAAGGCCGGATTTAACCAACTCCGCATATCGCTAATCGCCAGATAAAATGCTATTAGTCTTTATTTTAAACTTTTCAAAAACAAGGACTGAAATATTTTAATCTATAGAATAGCGTGATTTGAAGTTGTTACGTCCTCAGTGGACGTGCTCGGTGAGGTAATGCATTGTTAGAGGCCGAGATAACCACTTAACATCAGGTGGGCCATTAGCTTGTCCCATGATTTAATTGTATAAAAAAATTTGAAGTTGATTGAATCCTGCAAATGGCTCATCCAATTTCGGTAAAGTTTGTGCTTTTCATTATTATTGACATATTAAATTCGGCTTTTAAAATGACATTTTATTATTTTACTATGTACAGGTAATTTATACTACCGTTGCTGAGCCCCCACAGGGTACACGACTGTTCTTTTAACTAAGACCTAAGCTATTTATTTAATTAAGCCATGTATTATGTACGCAATGAATAAATGAACTGAATATGACTTATCATAGAATAAGAATTTATTTATTTGACAGACATTACACAGACATAAAGAAATACAATACAAAAACAAATTGCTGTCAAACAGGTCCAGTCTCAGCTTTATGCCACTCCCGAACGGGGGTAAGGAAGCAGCGCTGGTTTTCAGACTGGACCTCGGCAGAGTAACATCACGGACGTAACTGCACATCAACCCAAATAACATATACCTAATAATAAGAACATAAAGTATAAATTGCAAATAAGTAAAACTATATAACACAAAAAACTAATCTAATCTAAGTATCTAAATAAAAATAAAAAATAATTAAATCGTGCAAATAACCATACAAACTGAGCATAGCATAACACATCAAAAAGAAATCATATAGTAACCAAACTACATTATTTCAAATGGGTATAAAAAAAGTTAGCTACATACCAGGCCTTGTGAAGGAAGAAGGGTCTAATGGACTCAGACCACCCATTGCTCGAACTTGTCTGCACCATGCAACAAAACAAAGCAAATATAAAACTCTCATAATACTGCTCAGTGAGAGGTCACTTAGTCGAATGATCGAATACTGCTCACTGAGATGAGAGGTCAGCTTATCGAATGTACTCTGACTTTTGTTTTGTCGATACAAAGGAATATCGAAAATCGACTTGCGAGATATTTTGTATGTAAACCAGATAAGCGCCCCTAGCGGGAGATTTGCAAACAATTGTTCTCCATACAAAAACTGCGAGTTCTCGATTCTCGCTTTTTGGTGGTCAACAAAGTAAAGTAAGACTACTGGCTCTGGAATTGAGTTCACTCTTCAGCCAGATGTTATGTAACTGATATTTGAATGGCATTTGGATTTGCAATATTTTATTATCTTGAGATGATAAAATTCTGAGTGGATGTCACTATTATTGTCATGTTTGAAAAAGGATAGCATCGTCTTTTTTAAATTTATTAATATCGTTTCGGGGTCATTATTGGTGTTATTTTATGTTCCGCCAGAAACTGTGAGAATTTATTGGGGTATGTTAGTTTATTAGGTATTCTGTGGTCTTAGTATAAAATATGAACAAAAAAAGAATGTGTTCATATAATTTCCAAAATACCTAGGTACTTATCTCACAGGTTTTGATAAAAACACCACTACTTTGTAGTGGTTTTTGACACCGAACACCTACACTTGTCTTGATAAGACGGATCTCAGGTAGTGACTTGACTAGAATAAAACTAGCTGAAAAGTGATAAGGATATGTATGTATAAGGCTAGTAATATCACTTCGAAACAAAGACAAGATAAATTAAATCAAATCACTCGAATTTCAATAACAGCTGAACATTACCTACATCAATGATGCACTCAGATGTCTCTGAATAAATAAATGAAATGAATATTCATGTCCATGAATATTTATTTATTACTTAATAAAATAAATAAATAAAATTCAGAAAATAACTATTTATTTTTATAATTTTCAGCTATTATTGTCAGTCAGTGCCTTCTAGTCCCAAATACAAAGCTTTACTAGATTGCTTATAGGATACATATACCTGTCAGAAACAGGACTAATTTTAAGTAACTTAAACATATGGGTTCTAAATTAGACTTGTTTCTGATCATATCATAAGAAGTAGTAATGAATACCTAGATTCTAGGTATTCGTTGGTGACAGGTGGTATGTCAGTACAATAGACAAAGCATTGATTACATTATCATTCATAATTATTATTAGCTATGTCTTTGAGTACCTACAACATTGCAGCTGTAAGTGAAAGCAATATAAGTAAGGCTTGTATTTTGATAATGAAATCATATTTGAGCAGAGATTTTCATACAAAACTCTATGGTTCAGTCCGGATCAGTGCTTGAGCTGTAAATGTGAATATGGTACACAATACACACAAGTAATCACAAAACTAATAGATTGCGAATACAATAGCAAATACTGCAACAATAGAAAATTCTTACGGATGATGTATTTTTAACAGACTTCAAAAAAGGAGGAGGTTCTCAATTAGGTTGTATGTTTTTTTTTTTTTTTAATGTTTGTTACCGCAGAACTCCGTCATTTAAGAACCGATTTCAAAAATTCTTTATTTATCTGTAAGGATATACTTCCAGATTGGTCTCATTTAATTTTTATCAAAATCGGTTCAGTAGTTTGGGTTATAAATAGAAATAACTGAAAAATATACCAAGTTGCGGCGTAGCGCCTACCATTTTACTGCTAGCAACGATGCAATATGCCAAGTTGCGGCGAAGCGCCTAACATTTTACTGCTAGCAACAATGACCCTTTGTGCTGTGCACACCTAAATTTTTACATTTTTCTAAATTTGTCAATAAACCCAGTTTGTACATTCAAACCGCATTTAATTGGAGAAAAGCAAAAACCCACCAGTAGTTCCTCTAAAGAATCAACACCAACCACGTGCACGAAATTGCTTATTTTGCTTTCCTGTGACTTTTATGTGGTGTTTATAGTAACTAGAACATTCCCAATGAACTGTCATCATTATCATCATCATCTGATGATGAAGCTGGTAGTCGAATTGAAGTCGGTTTTTCCAGTTTTTTAACTTATAAATTATTACGAATATGGCATTGAGTAAATCTGTGATACTATTTTGATTTGTGACCATACTGACTATACAGAATTTGAACACATTGCCGAGGTAGGTAGGTACCTGTTTTTTATTTTTTAACCGACTTCAAAAAGGAGGAGGTACTCAATTCGCTTTAATTTTTTTTTAATGTTTGTTACCTCAGAACTCCGTCATTTATGAACAGATTTCTAAAATTCTTTTTTAATCTGAGAGGAGATATTTCCAGGTGGGTCCTATTTTATTTTCATCAAAATCGGTTTAGTAGTTTAGGTTATAAATAGAAATAACTGAAAAAAACATGCCAACCACATGCACGAAATTGCGTATTTTGCTTTTCTGTGACTTTTTAGTGGTGTTTCTAGTCACTAGAACATTCCCAATGAACTGTCATGAAGTCGGTTTTTCTAGTTTTTTAAACTTATAAATTATTTAAAAGATAAATGATGAAGGCCAATGTCCCATGATGTTGTGCTTGAATGTTAACTGCTTAGGGTGTAGAACCTGTTTTGTTTTTATCCTTAACAGAATACCTACCTAATGTACCTTTAAGAAAAGAAACTGTCCTATAAACTCTGGTAAATCTGACTAAGTTTAGAGAACACTTATAGAGATTTTTATATGATGGACTAACTAAAAAACACTTGCCAAAACAGGTGCAAGTACTAACCACTAATAGTCCTCCAGGATTTATTTATTATTTTCAAATTAGTATCAACCAGTAGGTCCTCTGATCAATCGAAATGTACCTGGCAGACACTGGATGAGAAGAGCCAAAGACCAAGCTCAATGACTCGTCTTGGGAGAAACCTACGTCCAGCAGTGGACCAATATAGGATGATGATGATCAACCAGTATCAACCAACCACCACAGCATAGAAAAAATACTCTTACAGCGCAGATTTTAGATTTTTTGTTGATGTTTGCTTGCTGATTTGCAGAGCCAATAGTACACAAAACACACTACATTGGCCCAAAGAGTTAGGCCAGCTAGTTGGGACAACAACGTGTAGGCTCAGGGTCATGAAAGGTTAACTATGTCATTGACCTTTTGTTGGTTGATATTGATATTATTTTTTTCATCGTTTTTGAAGTCTCGTGCACGCACAAGCACATACAAAACGCAATCAACCAAATAAACTTACCTCGTTACGGAACTGCCTTTTTTACCAAAAACTCCGTTGTGGAATGCGTAACGATTGCTGTTATCACAGACTGGTAGGATGCTGCTGATATTGAATACGGTATGATAGGGGGACTTTATGAAATAAGAAGAACTTCGTCGACCAAAGGAATTTCGCAGGTTTTGCAGCGTAAACGCCGTAATCCGAAAACCCCGCCGCGTGACCACTTTGCCCCAACAAAGACTCATTATCATTTTGTCAATTTTGTTGACATATTGACATTGCTCGACTTGACTTGACTGACTGACTGACAGAGTCAGTGCTGCCAACTGCTACCTTTAAACAGAAAGATTTTTCGAAAAGTTGCTAGATTGCTAGTTTTACCCAAAAGAAGTGCTAGAGCTAGAAGAAGAAGCTAACTAACGTTACGTACTTTTGAATTGCAAGATGTTTAGCTACTGAAGCTAACAATTGGTAGCACTGAGCATATAAAAATGTTTTAGGTACCTACTTGTCTATTTTTTTGTGATTACTATTAATCACGCTCGTGTTTGTTTTTTGACCTACTACCATAAACTGAAAAATATATGCGGCTTGCTTCGCTCGCTGGTTCATTTGTTTCTACTTTGACCATATCTTTGTCTGAAGTTTGACTTGTCCATAGTTAATAATGCAAATGCCTCATATTTATATAATATTATGTTAAAAACATACAGCTCCCTAATTTAGTGTTTTGTAAAAAAAGTTAAAAGAAAATTGTAAAATTCAACATAAAATGGATGACGCTACCAAATACCTGTAAGTTAATCTCTAATCATTTTGAATGCCTTAGTACCTTAAAAAAATATGATAGGTGTTTTTTTCCCATTAATCAAGTGCAGGTCATTTTTACAAAACCTGGCTGGCTGCACTGGTATGCAAAATGCATAAAATGAAAAATCCTAACTAGTCTGTGGGCATAAACCAAGAAGTTGAAGATTGTTCTATATTTTTTTATTGAAATTGAAATGAAATAAAATAATAAAATAAAATAAAGCCAAGAGAAGAAATAAATATAGTTAAATACATACCTATATAATTATTTAGCGTCGAATGCATGCATTTACAAACATGATCACCAGATTCCACCACTATCATGGTTCAAATATTGTTTTAATGGAAGATAACACTGTAGCTTTTAGAAAAGCAAGTTTCGCTCATGGGTTAACCTTTAGCGAAAAGCCTTTACTGCCGGGCGAATTATTTTTAGTTGAGATTGAGAAGACGGAACGAGGATGGAGTGGTCATATGCGGCTAGGATTGACCTTGCTCAATCCTGAGACTGCCGCTGAGGGTGAGAAAGGACTTCCTCAGTATGCTCTGCCAGACCTTGCAAATTCAGGCTCATCCTGGATATTTCCTATTTCAAAGTCCCAGAACAATGTTCTCGTAGAGCTTATGAATCAAGTGTCCCACGGTCACAGAGAGTGTGAGCCTCGCGTCTCGGTTCTAGGCAATGGAATGATTATAACAACTCCTCGCGGAAACTTCTCGAGAAACATTCTAAAACCGCACGTTGAGGAGTCAAATACGAACATGCCTCGTGGAGCAATGCCATTACCCATGGATGTTGGTAGTCGAATCGGAGTTATGTTTGTTCCGTGTAAAAAAGTGACTGTTGATGAGCCTGATATGGCCGAGATGCATTTTATCATCAATGGTGAGGATCAAGGACCTTGTACGAAAGCAATACCATATAAAACAGGCCTTATGCATGCAGTTGTTGATGTGTATGGTACAACAAAACAAGTCAAGATTGTACAGCTTTATGGTGGTAAGTTCTTCGTTTACTTAAGTACATAACCTGATTAAAATAAAAATGAAATTAACGTTTTTATTGTAGGTATAAAGCCGTCTAACTACCTGCCCTGTACTACTGTTGACATGTCATTATTTGTTTTAGTGAAATCTCTGCAATTGGTATGCCGTGATGCCATCCTTTTATACTTAGACAATGAATCTGTGCACTCCTTACCGCTGCCACGGACATTACAAGATTTTCTACTTGCATAGAACATGCTGAGTTGATGTTGAACCATCATGGGTAGTATGAACAACTCTCTAAGAGAAAGAGTGGAATGTAGTGAAAGAATTTTTGTGGCTTTTCTGTTTTTTACAAAGTGTATATTCCTTTCTATCACTTCCTTGGTGCGATAGCTAGAAAAAAGTCTTACTTAGGCAATTAGCTGAATTTTAAGTCTTGCTTAGGCAATTAGCTTCCTATTCTTTGACAGGCGTCACAGCTCAGTCAGTATAGCTCTGCCTTCCGTGCTGTGGGTTGTGGGTTCGATCCCACTGAGAACAAACATTTGTGTGTGACAAACAGAAGTTTATTCTATGTCTGGGTGATACTATGTATTTAGGTGAGCAAAGAAATGCGTAAAAGTAACTCCAAAATTACTTAGGTACCTACACCACTACCTAATTTAAAAATACTCATCTTTTTCTAAATAAACACATGCATTTTTTCCATAGTTTTTTTGTTAATATCTTTTGAAATTATAACTTGTCTGTTACATCTTGTGAAGTCATCAAGTCTTTGAAGTTGATTATTTATTTATATTTTAAGCTTATGAAAGTTAGGTAATTTTAAATAGATAGTGTCTATTTTATTGTGTGTTCATGTAGGGTTAGGTATAGTTATTCATTTTAATATGATGATGCCTTGAAAATCATGACTAGTTATTTGTACAATATTGTCCCAAATTTACCCATTCCAATACCTACAACTTTTTGTATCACTGTTATCATGCATAATTTGTTGATGCTACTAAGCTAATTGTATTTGAACGTGGAGGATACCTACGTAGGTACTTTGTGCAATCTGTTATACATTTAATACTCTTATTACTAGGTAGGTACCCACAATTGACTTGTTTTTTTTTTTGTGATACATAAGTAGGTAGTCACAACGGATCTTTGTCCCTCTGAAGTATCCGTGCAGAACCCATTTTTGGGTAATTGGAGGTAAGCTAATTTTTCCGCACAACACAGGTACAGTACGCACAACGGATCTTTATCCCTCTGAAGATAGGTGCAACGATTACGTTTTGTGTGTGCGTGCGGAAAAAATTGCTTAAGTATCTCCACAAACATAATAGAAAGGCTTACAAAACATCTAGAGTATTTTTTAAAGATAATTTATGATGATCTTCTGCATCGTCTATGAATTCAAGGGTAGTTTAGTTTTTCTCCCAAGGTATCCCCCGCATGCCTGATGTATCTAATCATATAAAATGGCCAGGAGTTCGACCCACTTAGTGGTAATTACCCAAAAATGGTTTCTGCGTAGATACTTCACAAGGGACAAAAATAATCCGTTGTGATAGTATTCTATGGTTGTGACAGACTACTAAACCTACATACGCAATCGTTTGTTGCACCTAAGTTCAGATGGATAAAGATCCGTTGTGCGTACTCTACCTACCTGTTAATTATATAGGTAGGTACTTAACACTACCTACCTACGTTATCTTATATAAATATTCTGAATCCATTCCATGTTATTTGTTTATGTTTCTCAAAATATAGACTTTTTTACTCAAAACCTGAATTTGTTGACACCGAATTCGTTAGAATGATATAAAATAAATAAAATGTAGGTACATATGTATGTAAAATAAATGAACCATTTAGAGCAATAAGCTAAATAAAGATTGCTGACAAATACATGTCTGCTCAAATAACGAAACGCGTCTTACCTACTTATTGCAAAAAAAACTGTAAAATGTTTATTAACGCTATAAAAGTCTATGAGCAGTAGAAAAATATACAATAATCCCAATAAAATATTTTGCCTATTAATTTTTGTTATAATTTAAACGACGCAGTCAACCCATTTCTTTATTTAAGTATTCGCCTACATAATTAATTACGTAGGTAGGTACTTAAGAAGTTAGGTAGGTAGGTGTAGGTACACTTAGTGTAGGTAAGTAAATAAAAAGTAACTTATTTTAAAACCTCAAATTCTACGCTAGGTTTGATACGTTCATTCCGAATCGAACTAGATACCTACTACCTAGGTAGGTACTCGTAACTTTCGCTGTAAGTAGGTAAGCAGAGCTTTGTCCTTCCGGTTTTAGCGCTCGAGATCCATGGGTAGAGGTAGAGTGTAAGGTATAATTTTCCCCTTCTCTGGATCGAAGTCATTGTAATCTAGTAAATTGTCCGATTCCACGTGTTGAGACCAATATTCCACGTACTTTGGGCTTATTGTTCCTTTCCAATGCTGAAAACCATAATAAACCTATTTTATTTGACCTAAGTACAGTCGGCTACACATCAACCTATCAACGGTTCGAACTTTGAACTATTATAATTTGAATGTTGCAAATCATGCGAGAGGGTCGATATCGATTATGTTTTTATGTGAGACTCGCTGCCGCGCCACGTGCCTACACTGCGATCCCTGACTTGCAACATTCAAATTATAATAGTTCAAACAGTGGATAGATTGATGTGTAGCCGACTGTACAGTCGGCGGCACATCAACTTTTCGGGTACTTCTAAGCAACGGAGATTCGGATAGCAGATAGCCAACATTGTGATTCGTCATAATCGTCATCCGCATTCCGGATGCCATTTAGTCCAAGCTCGGATGAAAATTGGACCTTGAGTCCAAGCCTAAGGCAGCGATTAGATTAGGGCAGAATTGAAAAGTCTACGAAAGTTACTAGGTATTTAAAAATATAACACCTACTTACCACAAATAGAACAAATCAATACGAATACAATAAATCTTCTCGGAATTGGAGATAAAATATAAAAGGAAAAGGAACTAACATTTTTGGTGTGTTCAGCCCAAATCATCAAGGGCCCATGAGCATACGTTTTGGCGTGTTCTCTTGCCTTGTTCAAGTGGCTGTACGCTCGGTGCTTTTTCCCTCTGATGTAATAGTAATACGCCAGTAGTAAATAATATCTAAAACATGATTTAACGATTTATATAGGTAGGTAGGTACCAATTTAGTATCCTTAATTTCTGATGAACGTGCCACCTGCCACCACTCTTCTCTCAGAGCAACACGTCAAGCTAAGGTACCTTCTACCAGTAATATGCTTCGTTTTAAACGATTATAAAGTAGGTTAAGAATTACTTAATAAATAGGTAAAAACGACACTGACGGTAGTTACCTTGGACGATACATTGGAGCGTGTGTGCTTGCGTTGCTCATGTCATGAAATATTCCTTTTATGGATTTTTCTAGTATTATTATTTTCTTTATATTTCTGTTATTCATCTGAAAATATTACCAATAGTGCATAGGTAGTATCAAATAGTAGATAATACCTACAGGTTAAAAGTCGTACTTAGGTAGGTAAATGATGATCAAAATCCTTTAAAAACATGATTGGGCTGAAATCTGGGCATTTTAGCTGTTTATTTATTATGCTGTTTCAAATCTTATTCCAACCATTATTTGTATGACCGCAGTCTGAAATTTAATTTTACCTCATTCACTAACGTGATCAGTAATCCTTCGACGAGTCTCACCGAAATCATGATATTGAACTTATGTTTCTCCACGTTCAACTCCATGATTTGTTTTATTTTATCCTCCCAAAGGATGGATTTTTCCCACGCTCCAATACGTATCGTCCTAAAATAAAATGCAGGGCAGTAGATAGGTAGGTACTTAATAGGTTGTTAATTAGAAAAGTTATATGAAGGATAGAACAGACTCCTACTGAACACAATGAGCAAGGTACGTTAAAGTAGGTACCTACTATAGTCTGACCAAGCTAAGTCTGCAACGAAATAGGTAAATGGGCAGCCCCAAAAAGATTTTGTGGGTACCTATGCCTACCTATATGGTATCATGTAGGTATACATAGTAAACTTACGTAGACATAGGTTGTCAAATTGTTATTACGGTACCTACAACGGTGGTGCTTCTACTAGAGTTGGTTTTCAAATATATTTTTTCCATGTATCCTATGCGCTGCAGGCTAAGATAAGTCAGTCTTTAGTAGGTATTACTTCTGTGGTAGCTAGTAACTAGGGTACCTATGATGTAGAACTTTATTCATACATTAACCACATTGAAACAAAAAAGCTCCAAGCTGCTTCAGGTGTTTTAGACCTCAAAATAGCATCTCCTTTCTTTATGTAAAATCTTTCACATGTGCCGTAAGTTTCAACACAGTAACCCGTGTCTAGTAGTATAACCATGGCATAAAAATAGTACCATGTCTCCGCTGCAAATACACAAAGATATTTTTTAATTCGTTCACTCTTACCTTACATTCGTGGCAAATGGTTATGAATTATGATTATGACTTGTTCGTTAGGTAGGTACCTGCGTCTCTTGTTTTTTCTTTAGATATTCAAATCTGTGCAATGAACTGCAATGTCACAATATAGAGGCAGCCTTATCGCCAAGTGAAATGGGGTTCAACAATATTCTAATGCCGCCTATACATGTTGGCCTAACGTCGACGAGTGAAGGCCAACGCCAACGTGTGTACGGCATGTTTGCCTTGGCTTGCCATGGCTCGGTGTCACTCGCCTTAGTTGGCCGAGTGCTTACAAGCGCCAACGTGTGGAGAGTACATTTGCAGTGACTTGTCATCGCTTGCGGTCGTTCGCGGTCGCTCGCCGCCATGCGCCACTCGCCTCACTTCGGCGTGTCGGTTTTTGTGCACAAATCAAAGGCGCTTGCCTGCGCTCAGCCAACCGTGTCCACATGTTGGCTTTACGTTGGCCGCTTGCAATCGTTTGCGTAGGCTTGCCAAACATGTGGATGGTAGCACTCAATTTGCTTACGCTTGCTTACGCTCGCGTTGGCTCGTGTTGGCGTTCGCTCGGCCAACATGTATTGGGGCTTTAAGGCTCAGACTACATGGCATTCGGAATGAAGATAGCCATTCTTGTGATCGGCCATCCATCGGCCATCCGCATTCCGGATGTCATGTAGTCCGAACCAAAGCGGCGCTTGGAACGTTTCAAATTCAAATTATTTTATTCAATAATGGTTTGGCGCGAAATTTAAAAAAACATTTAAAAGTTCTGACTTGGTTATGGACAAACAAATCCATCAAGCAGCGCAGCGCCCGAACAAAATTAAAAAAAAAAGTTTACTTTGAAAATATTGATTTGTGTTGGACTGGCACGAGCACATCACTACTGCGGTGTCCCATCCCTATTGACTCTCTAGTCTATGGTGACACACGGCAGCCATATTGAGAACCTTGCTCCTTCCCCTACAAAGTGTTGTGTGTGCGTGCATTAGAACATTATAATAAGATAAATAATAGACTCTTGCTTGTGAAACCATTTATTAGTAATTAAAGTTCATGCTAATAAAGTCGAATGTAAAATACTTGTCGTTCTAAATCCAAGTGGAAAAATCCTCTAACAAATGGTAGCAGAGCGTGGTTGGGATCATCATGGCCACAACTTCTCATCAAATATCGCAATACCGTATCGAACTACTAAATAGAAATAACTACGATACGTGGGCAATACAAGCTGAAGCGGTACTTGTGAAAAATGGTTTGTGGAAAGCCATCAGTGACCCAAAGCCCGACGCCGAAACGGATTTGTTGGCGCGATCTGAATTATTTCTCCTCATATCGCCCACAGAAATACGACAAGTAAAGAATTGTACATCGGCATCTGAAATATGGAAAAAATTGAAATCTATATACCAAAGCGAGGGTCCCGCCAGAAAGGCGGCATTGCTAAAGCAATTGATTCTAAAGAAAATGATGGATAAAGACGATGTGCAGGATCATTTATCATCCATTTTCAACTGCGTTGATATGTTAAAAAATATGGATGTAGGGATAAATGATGACCTACTGAGTATAATAATCCTGTACAGTCTGCCGACGTCCTACGAAAATTTTCGCATTGCAATCGAAACGCGAGAAAAATTACCAACGCCTGAAGAGCTAAAAATAAAAGTCATTGAGGAGACTCAGGCGAGGAGTAGGCACAAAAATATAAATGAAAGCAACACAACAGAACGCGCATATTATCATAATAATAAAAAGAAAAATATCAAATGCACAGTATGTGACAAAACTGGTCATGAAGCATCCAAGTGCTGGTCTCGGAACAAGAACCAAAGTTCAAGTTCAACAGGAAATAAAAACAAAAATTCTAAAAACTTTTTTATTTCAGAGCACACAGCAAATATGGTTCATACTGCGGCTAATGATGATGTTTGGTGCCTGGACAGTGGGTGTACGTCCCACATGACCGGAACAGCTAAGAAATTCACTGAAATCAAAGCCGGACAAGGCAAGCTGAAATTGGCATCAAACCAAAGCGCTGAGATAAAAGGTACGGGGATAGTTCCAGTACATTATAAAAATATAGACATTAAACTAAATGATACCATTTATGTACCTGAGTTATCAACAAATTTGCTGTCTGTTGCTCGTATAACTGAAAGAGACCATACAGTTTTGTTCACGGATAAAAAGGCCTATGTAAAGGATAGCCAAGGAAAAACCGTACTGACTGCAGACAAAAAGGAAGGACTTTATCTGACTTCTCTCAAAAGCTTAGAAACTAATGAGCAGGCAAATAATATTTCTGAAAATGATTTAATGAAATGGCATCAAAAATTGGCACATTTAAATGAAAAAGATTTAAAAGATCTCACATCTAAAAATCTAGTAGCAGGTTTAGAATTTAACAAAAATGAATTATTTCAAAACTGTGAAACCTGCATAAAAGCCAAGATGACGCGGTTACCTTTTCCCAAAAATGATGGAAAGAAATCAAAACAGATTTTGGAGGTTATACACACTGACTTGTGTGGACCTATGCCGCAAGCAACCATTGGTGGTGCAAGATACATCTTAACTTTTATTGATGATTTCAGCCGCTATTGCTATGTTTACTTCATACAAAAAAAATCAGAAACATTAGAAAAATTCAAAGAATTTAAAGAAGAAGTAGAAAAACTTACAGAAAATAAAATAAAGTTTCTACAATCAGATAATGGTACAGAATATTGTAATGAAGAATTCAATAAATATTTAAAAGAAAATGGTATCCAGAGAAGACTATCAGTAATATACACACCGCAACAAAATGGACTGGCAGAAAGGAAAAATAGAACCTTAGTTGAAAAAGCCAGGTGTATGATGATAGAGTCAAAAGTTCCAGAAGTTCTGTGGGCAGAAGCTGTATTCACTGCAAATTATATTGTGAATAGATGTCCAGCAAAAGCTCTGAATGGAGAGACACCCTATGTGAAATGGGTTGGCCGCATACCATCTGTAAGACATCTACACATATTTGGATCAAAGGTATTTACACTCAACAAACAGAAGAAAAACAAAAAGTTTTCAGCCAAAGCAAGTGAAGGTGTGTTTGTTGGATATGCAAAATATAGTAAAGCGTACAGAATATACCTACCAAAACAAAATACAGTTATTGTGCGTCGAGATGTCAAAGTACTAGATGGAAAAATGTACTATCAAAATGATGATGTCCAAAATGGTCTACCTCCCCTTGAACTGGAACAACCTGAAACAGAAAAAGAAAGCATTAATGAAGAAAAAGAGAAAAAACAAGGAGAGAAGATAACAACTAATAACTTATCTTTTCAGCCTTCTCCTTTTCAGCCTTCTTTATTTCAGCAAAGTAGAGAAAGTTCTACTACTGATGATGATGATCATGATGAGACAATGCACTCTTTCAGCGAATATGAAGATGACGATGAGGTCGCTATTGATGAAACCGTAAGTCCACAAAATGTTACCTTACATCATCAAGCACAACCTAGCTTGGAGCCTGGCTCAAGTACCCGTCCTTCAAGATTGAAAAAACCTCCTGTGTGGTCCAAAGATTATGAACTTGGAGGTACAGATGAGTGCAACTACATGTGTGAAGAAATTGAAGAACATGATATTAAAAATGATAAAGAATGGCAGGAAGCCATAAAATCTGAAATAAGGTCTCACATAAAAAATGATACTTGGAAAATTATACAAAAAGAAAAGAATTGTAAAAATACAGTGGATTATAAAATGATCTTGAAAGAAAAACTTGGCCCAGATGAAAAAATAATCAAAAAGGCAAGATTGGTGGCTCGTGGTTTCACTCAAAGACCAGGAATCGATTATAATGAAACTTATGCCCCTGTAGCCAAACTGAGTTCAATCAGAACGTTGTTGGCACTTGCAGTTGAGCAAGATCTAAGTCTACATCAAATGGATGTTACTACTGCATACCTAAATGGTGATCTAAATGAAAAAATAATAATGAAAAAACCTGAATATTTAGAAGAATATATTACAAAAATAATGCTGGATGAAAGTGAAAATGAAAATTTAGAATTATTCAACAAAGCCAGAAATATGCTACAAGATTTAAATAAAATAAAAGGCGAAAAAGTTTGTCTACTACAAAAGGCACTCTATGGCTTGAAACAAGCTGGTCGTCAATGGTTCTATAAGTTAGACCATGAGTTGAAAAAGATGAACTTCAAATCATCAACAGCTGATCCATGCATTTACACAAAAATACAAGGCACAGATAAAATAATAGTTGCAGTATATGTCGATGATTTAATAATAGCTTATTCAAATGAAAGCTCATTAAATAAATTAAAGAAGCATTTAAATCGAAGTTTCGAAATGAAAGACATTGGAAAACCAAAACATGTACTTGGCCTTGAAATAAAACATGAGAAAAATAAATTAAAAATAACCCAGAAAAGGTATATTGAAAAAGCTTTGAAAAAATATAACATGGAAAATTGTAAACAAATAAGTTCTCCAATTGAACCATACCTAAAGCTGGAAAAATCTGAAAATTGTGACAAAAATATTCCATATCTAAATTTAATTGGAACTCTGATGTACCTGTCAGTGGCAAGTCGGCCAGATATAGCTTATTCAGTGAGCTACCTGTCACAGTTCAATAACGCTTACAGTGAAGAGCATTTTAAATATGCCAAGCGTATTTTGAGGTACCTGAAAGGTACCATGGATATTGGTATATGTTATACCAAGTCAAATGAAAATTTCTACGGCATGGCTGATGCCGATTGGGCTGGCTGCAAGATAGATCGAAAATCATACTCAGGCTACTGCTTCAAGTTTGCAAATGCTTGCATAAGTTGGGAAGCAAAGAAACAAAAATGTGTGGCTCTATCAACAGCTGAAGCTGAATATGTAGCTCTAACTGAAGCTGCTAAAGAAGCCGTTCATCTGAAAATGTTATTCAATGATTTAGGCATTACTATAAATAATGTTGTACTTTTCAGTGACAATCAAGCTGCCCAGAGACTTTCCTACAATCCAGTAATCAGTGGGAAGTCCAAGCACATAGAAATTAAACAGCATTTCATCAAAGAATGCGTTCAACAAGGGACAATCAGCATCCAATACAAACCTACTCTGGAAATGGAGGCTGACATTCTCACAAAGGGTGTTCCTGGACCAAGGCTTCTGATACTGAGGGAGCTACTTGGCCTATCATGAGCGATGAGCTCGTGAGGAGGAGTGTTGGACTGGCACGAGCACATCACTACTGCGGTGTCCCATCCCTATTGACTCTCTAGTCTATGGTGACACACGGCAGCCATATTGAGAACCTTGCTCCTTCCCCTACAAAGTGTTGTGTGTGCGTGCATTAGAACATTATAATAAGATAAATAATAGACTCTTGCTTGTGAAACCATTTATTAGTAATTAAAGTTCATGCTAATAAAGTCGAATGTAAAATACTTGTCGTTCTAAATCCAAGTGGAAAAATCCTCTAACAATTTGACAATTTTGTTTGATATCACATTTTTAAGCATTCTGTTGTGTCAAATTGATTTGTTTTGTTTGTCACTTGCGTTTAGGTTACTAAACATACATTTGTACGGTACAAATCCAAATCAAAATCAAACAAATCCATCAAGCAGCGCAGCGCCCGAACAAAATTAAAAAAAAAGTTTACTTTGAAAATATTGATTTGACAATTTTGTTTGACATCACATTTTTAAGCATTCTGTTGTGTCAAATTGATTTGTTTTGTTTGTCACTTGCGTTTAGGTTATTAAGGCGGAACGATCTTCATACAAATTTTTCTACACGGATTTTTCCATATATGGGCGAAGAGAATATAATTTTTGAATTAAAATAACTGTTGTTGGCTTTTATATTGGTTTTTACTTGCTGTATATCATATTTAGTTGAAAAATACAGTCGATAAATAGCTAAACTAAAATCGAAATTTTAGTTAAAAATTAACAATGTGTGAGTGAACACAGATAATGTCGTACGCTCATCTGACAATGTACGGTTGTGTTGCTGCGACATTGCCAGCTCGCGGACTATGAGCTGTTGCCGATCTTCTCGATCTTGTCTGTCTTCCTCTATCTTCTCCTGTCTTCTCTCTCATAATTTGCTTGTCTCCAAATACATGAAATGTACCTTTGATACCATAAAAATCAAACTATAGGATAGGAAATAGAGTGCTGCCAGTTTATGATTTTTGAATAAATTATGGGAGAAAATTAAATTACGAATAATCTAACTATACCTAATATTATTAGGTAGAAACTACATTTTGTAGGGGAAAATATTTTACATAAAAATTATTAAAATATGCCTTCAAAATGCAAGCTTCGTAGTTCTTTTCAGAGCAGACCTACATGCTCTGAAAACAACTACGGTACAAATAAGATCGAACAAGTAAGAAAATGTTGCTCTAAAAAAACATTATGTACTTATGAATTATTTTAGAAGTGGATCATAATGTATATTTATTAAAATGATTTTAAGATATATATTAAAAATATTACGTTGATAAATGATTTCAGGAATGGCATATTGGCAAGGCATGGCCTCACTGAACTCATTTCGCTGCGCTGTGCATAATTTCCGCACAATATGTCAAAATTGTCAAACACTAGGTAATGTCATTCCGCTCATTCTTGATTTACATGTATTTTTGTCACAGATTAATATGCTACGCATCAGATGCACAACTCCCTCACAAAAAAACTAGCCGTAGAAATTGAACGATAAACTAATAGAAGTTGACGTATGTTTTTTTTAAATACAGACTATACACCGATTAAAAGTTTGGATGGGGATGGATACAGGGCTTTTGAGCCAATTTACTAGCTGGGCCCTAGGGCTGTATAGTTTATTTTAATTAATTTGGATTTTTAACAATAAAAACCATATGTAGGTACATACAAATATTTATTCACATAAAAATAAAAATTAAGACTAATGCAGTAGGTAAAACATACATTACATACATTAAAATACATACATACATTACAGGTACAGGTAGGTAGGTTACAGGTAGGTAGGTACATTTAAATCACTAAATAATTTCTCATTTAAAATACACATTAAGAACCAGTAGAGCTATCTGCAAACTATTGCTATGCTAATGATTTATAGATAACTGGCAGATACATCATACATAATATCATTTTTATTTATATGTATAATGATGATTGATCACCTATTTTTAATCTCCAAGGTGTACCATCTGTAAAATAGAGGGAAAATGAATGAAAGTTCTTGAATGTAAGAATTACAAACTAATAAAAAGAAATAAGTAGGCTTACCTCTTATCATCATCTTTTCAGTTTCATCTTTACCAGAGCCAGAAGATGAAGGTATGACTTTCATTTCTGAAAACAAAGTACATGTATTTAAAAAAACCTCATAATTGGCTTACAACGTTGGATTCTTGATAGACCGAAACAAAAGTTAAATATAGCATAATATAGCATGATGTCCTTTTCTTGTCAAACTATAAATTCAACATTGTAGAAAGATATGAAATATAGAAACAAGATTAAAAATTATGGAAATCTATATGCAAAGACCCATGGCATGGCATGTTTCACCCATGATCATGGCACACAAAACTGTATCAAAATATTGGAAAACAAATCTAATTGACATATCATGATAAATATATTTTTAATGAAAACTAGGTTCATAGACTTACCAACATCAGTCCGCAGAAGTTTTTTATCAGTTTTACAGTATGTATGATCCTCATTCTGAAGTTTTTTAGTGTATAGTTATGGTCCACAGCCATGTATCCCATTTCATCTGTAAAATTAAAATTCAAGCTTAGGTTTTTTGTTCTAATGTTATCCACAATCAATTATTATCGGTGTACAATGAGCGGATGAGCTGTGTGGAAAGTTGGTACTTGGTAGATACATAAACTTTAGTAGCAATAGAGCTTCCAGTGAAATAGCTGTTCGGGGAAATACTACCATCATACCTATTTCTGCTACCGAGCAGTGATGTTTTCATTGCTGTTTCGGTTTGAAGGGTATGGGTGCCAGTGCGATGGTACAGGCACATGAGACTTAGTATTGTTGTCTATCTTTTTTAGATGATAAACATTAGTATCCTAATAGTGAGAGTTTTGGCGGTTAGGGTTAAGCACAGAATACAATTACTCACGAGGTTCACTGGTTTCAGGGGTTCCACTTGTAATCTCACTCCGTGTAAATAGTGTTGTTAGGGCTTCATAACGGAGACATTTTACTCATGACGAAGCGTGAAACTTTCTTTGAAAATTTTTATAGCACAGGCGTCTGGCGTAGGTTATGACGTTGAATGCGGTTCAAACTACGTAAACTTTCACTCTATTCACATTTAGTTATTATGATACACGGTTATAGTTACTTATGTACTTATAGAAATGAGAGAAAAGTTATGGAAATAAAATTAACAAAGAACTTTTCGCGATCAAGTCAAAACAGGGCGGCGGCCAGTGTTGCAAACTAGGCTGGCAAAATAAATGCTATATTTTTTTCATAATGGTGAAAAAAACCTGATACTTCTAAAAAACGTTATAAAAAATGCCAGTACTTTATTTTAGCATTTTATTTTAAATTGAAATGTTTATTTCAATTTAAATGTCTATTTTTATCAATTATTATTAATGGTACCTACAGGTTGAGCTGATGAACGTGGATGTGGCTGGTCGTGTTTGTATAGGGTCATTCCCATACATAATTATCTTTTGTTTCTATGACATGTAATATTTCTCCATAAGGAGAATATGAATGGCAGCACTTCGGGTTTAAAAATTTATTTATCATAAGAAATATGTCAAATAATTATGCTTAAGAATATGTAACACTGTGTTCTAAGAATGGGCTCCATTTTCACCAAAAGTTTGTTGTTCAGTATGAAATGCATTTTAATGACCATACGTTTCTTATATCAATTTTTTTACCAAGAGTTCTAGTCTAGTTTGAGGGTTTCAAAAAAACTGTAGACAAAACGTATTTTTCCGACGTATTTTTTAATGCCTAATAATATGTTATCAGCCTAGTAATATGAAATATGCCAAATCTAGCCATAAAAATTCCAAGTTGGCAATACTGATGGTAGCCGGCTGATAAAGTTTCACCAAAATAAACAAACATGGCGGTGGGCAGGCAGCCAATCACAAACTAGTAGGATGTAGCCAATCAGCAGCCTTAGAAAAAAAAGACGACGTAGACGAAGACGACGTAATTTTGACGGCTGTCAAAAACTATTAGTTAATCGGTCCATCCACAGATAATCTAACGGTCCATATTTTTTTCCCTAAGATTGGAGCCCATGATTTTTGTGTTTTCTTAGGACTGTGAAAAAAGAGTGCCCTTTCTACTTCATTGATTAATAATACGAAGTATTATTTACATGATCAATGTGTAGAAACCATGGAGTCACGAAAATTAATACAAAAATCATCAAAAGGTACACCTACTCTGGTCCCAGGAAAAATTGCAAACGAAGTCATGGACAAATGAAATGATTTCATGAACAAATTAAAAGGTTAGTTTATATATCCCGTTTATTCTAATTGCAGTGCATTGTAGTAAAGACGGATGTGTTCAGACCAACAACGCAATGGGCTTCGACCGCACCACCTTGCCCTCCTACCTTGCCAGTAACCATAAGTTTATGTACGCCAAGTACTCATTATTGTTTTAATAGGTAGGTATAGGTACATTTCATAATAATACCGTAGATAAATGCGATTTCAACTTAGTTAGGTATGGGTACCTAAAACCTATACAACCTCTTTGATTTGTTGCAGTCGAAATGAAGTACCTATGGTGCAAAAAAAACAGACTTTCCGATCCTTAGGTAGTGGGATCAAATCCGGTCGTGCACCAATGAATTTTTCTTCTCGGAAAATTTATGTGCACAATGCCAGTGATCTAAATGTACCCCTACCCTACCTAAGCCTATGCTTAATTTTGGCTTTATTACAGATACCTATGTAAAAGAAAAGCGACCACACCCTGCCACAACTATGTGAAGAGGTTTTTATACAAAAGCGACGTTCTAACGAGAAATCACAATGAATCGGAGTCGCGAAAACCGTTCGAAAAAAAGTGAAGAAAACTGTAACGACCCAGGACTACCTATATTGACAAAAAATGTGACTTTTTAGGAGTTAGTCCTGATGGTATGTATGATGTACTTACCTAGTTACCTACTGTTTTACTTTTTAAAATGCTTTACATTCCGCGTGCGAATGTTTGCAAATAAATAAAAAAATACAACTTCTAGCAGGTTGGTTTAGATTACTTACCTACTTATATTTTTTATCGTAAAATTTACGAAAAATTTAGTAAGACATTTTTATTAAAAAAATGTTTTGTTTTGCAGATTTTGGGTAAACTACGGCAATTTCAGCAATGAAGAAATGCTACTTGTTCGGGTGCCTTTCCCCAAGTCACCGTATTGGAAATTTGAAAATTGTATATGTTACTGAAGCTAGTGATATTTTATAAACTGCATATGCTCATATTGTCTGAAGTTGTTCTTAGAAGGATACACAGTAACCGAAAGTGTTAGCCAGAGCAGGATCAACTCCAACCTCCAACGACATGAGAAATAGGCTTGGATAGGCAAACCCCATCGGCGGTGAACAAAAACAGGCTAAAACAATATTCAGACAAAGAACATCAGAAATAATAGAAGCACTATAAACTATAACTATACGGAATCAGAACAATTTTTTAAATTAGAATCAGGATATTATATAAACAAATTGGTAGTAGGTAGGTACCTATAAATAAGTATTGTGCAACGGTCTGCACATGGCTCATTTGTTTCATGTGTATTATCAGTCGTAATTTTCTTTGTAAGTAAAAATCTGTAAATAAAGTCTGATGTAAATATCTTTATAAATAGGTAATAAAAATGAACTTCATCCGATAAATTGTTTTTATTTTTAGAAAAACAAACGAACACATCCTTTCTTACTTACTCTTACTTGGCTTACAAAATTATTATAAATAAAAAATATATGTAAAAGTAAAGAAAAGAAAAAAGATTCTATACATTTGCAGGGAATCGAACTCGGTAACGTAGATCTCTAAGCGATAGTCCTAGCCCCTGAGCCAAACTTCAGATTCTGAAATAGTTGAAATTAGCGCATAGTTTGAATAAAACAAAGTCCTTGTCTGTGTGCGTGAATAGATTTTTGCGAATGGCTGCGATATGGCATTGCGAATTCTCACAAATTCGAGTGCTTTTTAGACCTAAAAAACCTGAAATATAGCTGGGTACATAAAAATAATTCACTATAAGCGGAATATATACTAATATGTGATAATACACTTATTTTCATTTATAAAAACGATAAAATACGTTAAACTGGGGCAATTTGGACATCTAGTGTCATTGCTATACCTAGCTGACCACGAGCAACAACCTTAAACATACATTTGTACGGTACGGTACCCTTAGGTACCTCTACCTACCTAGATAATTTTATTTTTATTTTCTAGTTGTGATTGTGAATGTGATGGACTGATGATAGCGGTGATTGTATTTGTTTGTTTTAAGTTCATCATCTTTCAGTGTTTGTAAAGTTGATTTTTATAATTTACTCAAAAACAATATGTGTGAAGATATTCCAGAGAATGTAGACCCAGTTGGTACAGTGGTACTGACTAGGTATAAGCCCGCGTATAGGTCTGGGCCGGGTAAATTATGGACCAGTTATAAATTAATGTTGTGCGGTGTAGTAGACTGCACAAGTAGCACGTATTCCAGCCCAGAGATGTGGTTTTTTAGACTGCCTTTACATACTAGGGATAGTCAAAGGTAAGCCTACCTGCTGAAGTGTACATTTCCGATTTTTATTCATACATCCTAAACACTTCCTCATTAACAGGAGTTTAATATGTTTATTATTAAAAAAATGTTGCCTAACCAAAACTCATCAGTAAGTAAAGATTGTGTTTATATGCCTCTTTCAGAAGACAAGTATGGCTGACCCAAATCGGCCGATCAGATCTCCAGACCTATGAAAGTTTATTGGTATGTGAAAAACACTTTGATCCTTCCGATATTGTTGGATCCTCCAATAAAGCTAGTAAATGTCTAAGGTCTCAAGCGATTCCAAGTCTGTTACTACCATCTTTAAAGCCGATGGTAGCATGTAGAGCTGCTAAACCAAAACATGTGTACCGAAGGATAAATAACATTGAAAGAAATTCAATTCCTAAAGATGACAATGCATGTATTGAAGAACCGAGCAGTACAAACCCTCAAGCAAACATTGATAATGACAGTGATTTTGAACCTTTACTCGTTCATGTCAGCAAGACACAAAAATGTATGAAAACTTACAAAAAAAGTAATAGTACCAAGGAATACTCTGATGAATCTAAATTAAAAATATTCAGACTTTACTACAAAAATGCTGTGACATATGAAGTTCTTCAAAGCACCTTAGACTTACCCTCTATTTCCATTCTACCAAGTTTCATACCGTCAACACCCACTGGGGTAAATGAAATCTTGATGGCTAATCTGAAAGTTCAAGCTACTCTTTTGACACCCGAGCAAAAATACTGTATGGTCTGCCTCAGTTTAACCAGAGTAAAACCACATATCAACTATAATTTTAGATTAGACACTATATATGGAGTTTGTGGACGTTCAAATGCCGGCCCGGTGCAGTATGCTGTGATTGCAATGGTCCGGGGGATCAGATCTTACTGGCACAGAGTAGCCTCAATCACTCTATTAGCCTCACTTGACACATATGTGGAATACAACACCTGCCTAGATAAACTCATAATGAATATGACGGATTTGGGCATTTACATCAAAGCGGTTATGACCAGCACTGATGATTTTTTTATAAATGCTTTTGAACTCAGAGGTGTGTGTATAGAGAAACCAATCCTTATTACAAATAAAAAAAACGTGTACCACCTCTTCGACCCTCGTCACTTAATGCTACTTTTATACAACATGCTATATAATAAGACTGTCACCTATACTGAGGAATTTCAAGGTGATAAGAAAATAGCAAATTGGGATCATATTTCACGGTTTTACGATGTTGATAGTGCTAGAAACGTTAGGCTCACGAACAAAACAAGTGTGATAGATCCAAACGATTTGCAAAAGAATAAATTAAAATTAGCAGCACAGATTCTTAGTATGAATACAGCTTCTGGTATATCGAAATTAATTGATTTGAAAATCTTAGAGAAAGAAGCTTTAGACACTGTAAATTTTATAGTAAGAGTTAACAAAATCTTCACTGCACTCTATCCTGATGGAGTTCAGACAGGATATGAACATAATCAAATGTATACTCAACCATTTTGGCAAAATAATATTCAGTTTCTTCAAAGCATTAAGATACACCAAGCTAATCCTGAAGATGAAGTAAAATTAGTAAATTGTTTCAGTACAAGCATGCAAAGTATTTTATTATTGAAGAATGAAAACTTCGTCAAAGATAATGTTGCTTCACTAATACCATACTTGCGTCAAGATCCTCTTGTGGACTTTATCCATACAATCAACTTGAAAAAATTTACCCATAAATATCCAGATTTGAATGAGTTCTTTGAAGTCATCAAAGAACACTTAATGCAAAATAATATGCATACTATTACGCGTGATAGAAACAATTGCAGAACAGAAGTTTTCATAGAAGATGTAAAAACAATCATTGAACAAAACAAAAAAGTCGAGCAAACCATAATAAACAGAAGTCTCGAAACAGATTACATCCAAATAGAGAACTTTTATGATGTTCATTCGTTAGTAAATGTGGCCACATATCTACTTGACAAAATGTACGCAAAGTATAAAGACTCTGTCTCATGGAGAATGAAAATGATGAATAGTAGTGTCTACTACGAAAATAAACAGGAGGCGCTAAGTGGTTCACTTATTATCCCAGATGACCATTTTCTGCGATGCATAAATAACATGGATGCAGTGTTCGTGAATGCTTGCAAAAAAGCTTTGGCAACTAGAAATTTATATCGGGAACTGATGAAGGAAATGAATAAATATGTCCCTTTGAGTTTTGTTGACTTAGGGTCACTGGAATACGTTCTATTGTTATTTGTAGACCTGCGCATATATTATACAGTGAAATATAATAACCATTTATATGACACAGAGGATAAAGATAATCACCAATTTGTTGTACGAAGATTGAGCAGCCCAGGCTTGAATCTAGACGACAAAAACAATGGTTTACCTAAATTTATATTATAAATATAAGTAAGAGCCCACAGTAAGGTTCGAAAACGTAAAAAAAGCAAGATAGTGAAACATGGCCCCAGCGTGTTTTACATTATACCTACCTACTTACAGAACTGAATACTATCTTATAAAAATGCATAATGTGAATAAAACTATGAATATGTTTAAAATATTACATTATTTGTATACCTCTTTACATTATGTTTAGGTAGGTAGGTATATATATTTAGGCTAAGTTTAGGCTGTGGGGTGGATTTTAGGATTTGTTGAATGCTGGTAGACCACATAAAGTTTAGTCATATCCTCTCTTGAATGCACTTGCAGCATAATTTATAAGTTGCAAAATACGCAATTTCGTGCACGTGGTTGGCATATTTTTTTCAGTTATTTCTATTTATAACCCAAACCCAAAATATATCCTTTCAGATAAAAAATGATTTTTCAAATCGGTTTATAAATGACAGAGTTCTAAGGTAACAAACATTAAAAAAAATAAACATACAACCGAATTGAGAACCTTTTTTCACCCCCGACGCAAAAACGATGGGGTGTTATAAGTTTAACGTGTCTGTCTGTGCTTTTGTGTCTGTCTGTCTGTCTGAGACAACGTAGCTCCCGAACGGATGAACCGATTTTTTTTTTGAAAGATGTTTTTGTCGGGGCTGTTCTTGGCTATGCTTGATGAAAATCGGTCCAAGATTCGGGGTTTTTTTTAATTTTTAATTTTAATAGTCGTTGAACTCTGTTAAAAAGAGGTTGATTGTTACACAAAGGGTTTAAGAGTCTCTAAACATTAACACTAGGAAGGTAGGTATGTCTCAGCATGAGACCGAAATATGAAATTCAGAGCGGAAAAAATACCTAGGTAAAGTACTTACCTACATTATATTAATCCTTTTAAATCGGTGTACCTAATGCGTAGAGAGATTAAATCGCACTATTACTTGTCATTAGTGAGAAACATAGATCAAAATAGAGATTCATGGACATCCTGAATACAAAAACTACCTAGGTACTGCTAAAGCTACTTAATAATACGTACAAATCTTGTAAAGAAAGAAAACTTACAACTCAGATCATAATAATCCGTCATGTAGAAGAATTCCCTCATAATCGACACCATGTCGTGGATCCTTAGGTCAGAGATTAGTAGCTTTAGCATCCACAGGATTAGCAACTGTCGCGTGTTCATATCTATTAAGTTTGCCATCATGTGCATTACGGACAAGCCGAATTCTAGGCTCTCCATTTTTTTGCCGTGCTCCACACTGAAAGTTATGTAGGTACGTAAATAAATATTAGATAGGTAAGTACCTAAGTATGGTAAATTTCATGCACAACCTATATTCGTCCAGTGCTGGACGTAGGTCTCTCCTAAGACGAGCCATTGAGCTCGGTCTTCGGTTCTTATCCAGTGTCTACCAGCTACATTTCGCAGATCGTCGCCCCATCTCGCCGGAAGGCGTTCTACACTACGCTTGCTTGCTTGCGGATGGGTCAGTGGTAGGAAATTCTTAATAGAAAGAGACATAAAAAAAATGCTGATAGAACTGCCTAGCGCTTCACCGATTTCGAAAAAAAACTGCATGGTATAAAGATACTAAAAAAATGTTAGAGCAGTTTAGTACCTACTCTACTTTTACTTAAATAAGACTCTTAGATTTGCTAGGTACTAAACAAACACTTACTAGAACAAAAATATGTTGGTGTAGAGATAACACACGGCTTGCACTTCTGTAACGTCTAGGTATCCTCGTTTGCGATGACAAACGTCGAGCGCTCGTTTTTCATATCGCATGCACATTGCAAACTAGTAACAGAAAAAACTATAGTAATACAGTTTTGAGATTTTGTAGAAAAGAGATTTGTAGTAGAGATCTGTAGAAAAACATTCAGTGTGGTCACCGGATTTAGGCAATCCTGAAGTTAGTCGTTTGTGATGTACAAAGAGAATTTAGTTCGCAAAAAGCTCAATTTCGCATCGAAACGTCGCGTCGTCTCGACCGCTAATGCCTAGATCCGCTGACCGGTACCTACTGTATTATATCTTCTGTCTGTAATAGTCTGTATTCTGTATAGTAGGTAATCATTTAACCAAACATAGTTTTAGAATTTGTGGGTATTCAAGAAGTTTTGTCAACTTACTTGCTGCTTCTGTCGATATGCCGATATCAGATTACCGTAAGCTATGCAAAGTAGACGGAAGTTGGCCCTAGTTTTGGTCGCATAGCTCAAACATAATTTCGCCGCTAGCATCGCATTGTCGCTTTCTGTATTCTCCTATAAAATTAAACTCTAAAGTGGGGTTTCCACAGTTCCCACACAAAAATATGAATTTTGAAAATCGTTTCTAAATTACAACTGCCTGTTGCCCTGCCGCGTGCGGTACGACGACGTATCAAAGTCAATACAGTATTTATTTTAACAAAATATCACAAAATAGGTAAGTACACCTTTTCAAGGGCCTAGCTAGATGATAAAGGTCTAGATTATTGGAATTGGGATGTATACGTCGATAAGTAGGTAAGTGAGTTATTAAGTCCGATGTGGTTTCATTTTTATAAAAAGTTCTAAATAAAGTTTTACTTACCGAAAACAGTTTGTACAAGCGACAAAAGGTTTTACCAATGTCATCATAAAAGTGACCAATCATTCCTTTTTCTGAGTGTTGGTAGGAACTCGGCATCATAAATATTAATGTTTGTCGTACTGACTCTCGAATGTTATACATTTTGACCAAATGCCTGTAAAGTTTAAAAATATACGAGTAATGTAGTTACCTACCCTAGTAGCATTTTTTGTAGGCAAACCGTTGGGCCTCCGTCCCTAAAGTGGTTGGCCAACGGTTAGGTTTGTCATCCCTAAAAACTGTAGGACCAACGGTAGAATTAACGTTGGGCCGCCATGTCGGGCCAACTAGTATTAACCAACAAAAGGCCAACCAAAGATAATACAGTAAATCCACGTAGGCTCTCCGTTGGGCCCTACTGTCGGGCCAACTACTTTTAGGGATGACAAACCTAACCATTTGCCATCTATGACAAAGGCCCAACAAACAGCCAACAATTGTACGCTTCGTTGGGCCCATCAGTGTTATCCAACTGAATACAATGCAGTAAATCCACGTTGGTGCTACGTTGGGCCTTTCTGTCGGGCCAACTGTTTTTAGGGATGACAAACCTACCATTTACTAACTAAACATTCTATCGTCGGTTAAGCGTAGAGATTACTCACAGAGGCCCTACTAAAGAATTCTACGTTGGCCCTACCTAATAAAGAATACTATATATCTACGTTGGCGCTACGTTGTTAACCTAACGTAGGCCCTACCTAACAAAGAATACCATATATCTACGTTGTTTTTCTTACGTAGGCCCTACCTAACAAAGAATACCATATATCTACGTAGTTTTCTTACGTAGGCCCTACCTAAGAAAGAATACGTTGGCTTTACGTTATTTTCCTGACGAAGGCCCTACCGAAGAATGAATACGTTGGCCTTACGTTTGTTTTCTTATCGGAGGCCCTACAGTAGAATGAATACGTTGGCTTTATGTTGTTCTCCTTATGGAGGCCCTACCTAAGTAAGAATACCATTATCTACGTTGGCTTTACGTCGTTTTCCGTACGGAGGATCTACCAAAGAATAGATATCTACCTGCAACGTAGATATCCATTCTTTGGTAGAGCCTCCGTAAGGAAAACGACGTAAAGCCACCGTAGATAATGGTATTCTTACATAGGTAGGGCTTCCATAAGGAGAACAACATAAGCCAACGTATTCATTCTACTGTAGGACTTCCGATAGGAAAACAAACGTAAAGCCACCGTAGATATCCATTCTTCGGTAGGGTCTCTCCGTGTGAAACCCGACGTGAAGCCAATGTAGAAAAGGATTGAATCTGAAACACTAAAATAAAATACATTAAATATATTTAATTTTATATTTATTATTCATAAAATAGTAGCTTCTTCTATATAGAAAAAATACAGAAAGAATGGAACATTTTTAAGTAGGTACACATAATATTAATTTGTTACTGCTTAACTCTACGAGCCTCTCTTCCTCCATTGCGATCTTTGGTAAATCTGAACCAGTTAGATATCACTTCATGTATTTCAGAATCTGTTGCTTTTTCTGCTATTTTGTTTTGTCGCACTGCATCTATAAATATAAAAAGACAAGTTACGAAACGAACCACCTAGTCTGATTCTTGATGAAGTGGTCCTAATAAAAGTAAGATAACCTACCTCTTATAACTTTCATTAATTTTAAATCCTTTAATGGTAGCTTGTTATTTTTTCCTGTCCAATTGTATTGCAAAGCAAGTCTGTTACTGAATAGTTTCTCTAAAATTCTTCTTATAATGACAGCTAGCTTGTTTCCACCCACTAAGCTAAGATGAGTAACCTGTAATTAGAATAAATACTAATAAAACTAAATGTCTACTAAACACAATTTTTACATTTATGTATTTTTGGGGATTATAGTTACCTACCAAATGTTTCCCATTTTCGTCAATATATATTTCGATTTTATTTAGAGCTTCATGATCATCACATGGTAATGTTATCCCTTCTGGAAGAGACAGCTCAATTCCAGTGACAGGCCCAGAAGATCGAAGTCTTTGCAATATTTCATGCTGTGATATTTGCAGATCTTTTATGTCACTTTCAATACGAGCCAAGTGCTTTGCAATCACATCTAAAATAGAAAAAAAAAATTAAGAACTAATAAACTAATAATTTTAAAAATATTTAAAATACCTACTTTTGTAAAAAAATGTGTAGTAAAAAAAATATAAAAAATTTCAAGTGAGAGTGAGGCCTCGCTCTCTAAAAGAACACCCTGTTACCACCCACTATACTATTAGACCAATCAGAATCTACAAGTTTTTAGTTTACTTATTCTTACCTAAAGCATGTGATTTATGTACAGTCAATTCATCTTGAATTGGTGTGAGAGTCAAATCCAGTGTACCTTAAAATAAAATTTTAATTAGGTTTTCATAGACTCAACATAATATTAAACACATAGCGTCAGAAATAAAAATTTAGAATTTATTGATTTATCCTCAGTTCGGCCCTGGATTATTGGATTTGGCTGCTGTCATTTGGCTGTTAGTTTCAGGCTCATGAATAGACAAAGTCATACCATGATGACCTTCGGATGATGCCATCATGTCTGAATAAGTAAATCTGTCGTTAGGTTTGTGACAGATAGACGGATAGACAAAGTCATACCATGATTACCCTCGAACCCTAACGACAGATTTACTTATTCAGGCATGATGGCACTAGTAGGTACTTACAGTCAGCATCGGTAGCACCCAGGTGATCCAGCCCTTCAGGTGGTTTTGGGTACTGTAATTCAGTCTCTGCGTCTGATGAGTGACTGGTGGTATCACTGTCATATATTTTTTTTGTTTTGTAACGCCTCCTCTCTGTGGATATTATAAGGTTACCGTCACTATTCACCTCCGAGTCATATTCAACCTGTTTTGCTTTAGCAAAAGCTTTGCCCAGGTCATCTAAAATTATTGTAAAGAGTCAAAGTAGCTACTTATTACCTATAGGGTAATTTATTACCTCAAGTTGTAATATTGCAACAGGTTTACTAAGTTTATGTAGGTAGGTACCTGTTGTATAAAATACACGCCTAATAGGTACCGAACAAATTCCATGTTGTATCAGGCACAATTGAACCACTAAGGCACCTATTCAATTTTGTTGTCTTCGGTGGCCACATGCAATGTGTTTTTCGAGGAGTAATCCATTCATCCCTTATTACACTAATACAATCCTCGTCTTCGGTAAATTCTACCACACTGTACACACAGACTGTACATTACCGTGGCTTGTCGTTCTGTTCTGGCATACCTACATAAAATATTGGATAAATTATATCACAATCACAACCGATCGATGCTGTGTTTAGCAAAACGCAAGCATTGATCGGCTACACGTACGTAGGTATGTATTCATACCACAAAGAAAACTCAGGTCACAAAATTTTCTATCTAGAATTGAGAAGGCACTCACGTTTTGGAGAATTAATTCAATATTCGCTGTAGACTGGCTGGCGGCTGCTGCGTATTAACACAAAATGGCGGAAGACCTGACCGAAAAGAGCGTCGTCTCTAGAGTAGGGATATTCGATATACATCGATGCATCGAAAACATCGATATTTACAATGCGATACATCGAATCGATCCGATGTTTTGAAATGCTTTCGATATACTCGATGTATCGATGTTTTTTCAATGTTTAGGAGAAAAACATCGAATCGATTATAACCAATTAATTTCATAAAAACTCATGTTTGCCCCCTAAAATTTTTTTTCCTAAGTATTTGTTTATTTAAAAAAAAAAGTTTTGTTATTCAATAGTGCACTGACAATATAATGTCGTTGCGGCCATCGTGTACTAAAAAATTATGTTGGCAGCACTGCACACGAGTCAGTGACAAAAAAAAACTGTTTATGTCGTGTCGGCCGGCGAGCTTCTAGATCACCATCACCCCCATTTTCCACCGTAGGTATATGACACAGTTGTTATTTCTTAAAACTAAAACGTCTTCTATATTAAATACTCATTCAAGTTAAACCGAAAATCATACAAATCACAGCGGACACAAAGGACAGCAAAATCATAGTAATAGGGTTCCGTTTTTTACCCTTTGAGTACGAAACCTTAAAAAAGTACTCGATGCTTACAAAGTATCGATGTTTTCACCCGATACATCGAATGACATCGATGTACGGTTCTGATGTATCGAATCGAAAAAAAACATCGATGTTAATAATTCTTTTAATTAAAATTCGATTAATCGATTAATTTTGAATTAAGAAAAATCGATTCTTATTGTAGAGGTTAGAGAATTTTTTCAACCAATAAAAACTATTACCTATTCGATAAAAAAATGGAGGTGATCCGAATATTTTTACCTGTGGTAAGCCCAAGCGACGCCAACAATTTGTCTCTAGTATATACTAGGTATTCTATCAGCAATCTAGTTCCCATAGTACCTACCTACCTACAAGCTATTTAGCTTAGTTTGGGACTAGAATGTCCATGAACATTTATTTATTATTATTACAATCACAACCGCATTCGTGATTTTTCTTGAACAAATGATTTTCGACCTTATTTAAATGAAGTTACCACTGACATTCCTTTATATCAACGGCGCAACTAAAGAAACGATTCTGATTCCGAAAATCGAGTTTGTTTGTTTGTCTGTTTGTTTGTTCGCAAATCACACCTAAACTACTGGACCAATTTCAATGAAACTTATACCATTCAGAAGCCTTATTTTGGGATTGAAACATAGGTAGGCTACCTATATTTTATTGAAATTAAAGACGTGGATTCTTAGATAGGCTTGCTTGACCTCCCTAAACCAAAAGCAGCCTTTGACACGAGGTACGTACCTACCTAGGTACATCGTATGTTGGTTGACAGATATTTTAGTGGAAAGTTTTGCACGCGTACCTAAGAAATCGCGGGTATCAGCTAGTCTTCACTATTTACGTACAATACGTTCAAGAAATCTAGGCCATCTAGGCAAATTATATATAGATAAATTATAGTTCAGACTAGGTTGACTAGGTAGGTATATAGATAAATTATAGTTCAACATAGTTGTAACTTAGTCTGAAATCAATTGAGATAGGTAGGTAGGTACCTATAAATCGGCGGCGCTCGTAAAGTTATGTTCGAACAAACATTCCTACCTACCTAGTTTGTGTGTAAGAATGTTTTTTTTGAGCAAAACTTTCGACCTGAAGATTGAATGAAATCTTCATGAAATTGGATAAAGGTAGGTCGACAAGTTATAGTATAAGTAACTATAGCTATCAAAGGTTTGCTGGTAAGATTGTGAGTTAGATTAGCCAAGGATTGATATCGTGGTCGTAAATAGCTCTGCATTTCATCGACGTACCTGTACTTACCTGTCTAGGTACCTACCTACTTACCTAGTTGACCGAGCGAGCGAATGACTGATGGGCATAATTTGTAAGGGAATCGTGATTGTTTTCGGTTGGAATTAGTGTAGACAGGTGCCTACATAAAGACATACCTAGGTAGCTTGTAAAAAAATGTAGGTAGGTACCTAGGTAGGTTAGGTAGGTAGGTGGCATTTTCTTAATCATGTTTAGCCCACCCATATATGTCCCATGTCTATATGTAATAAGTAGGTACCTAGGTACCCTATACTAACTTATAATAAAATTAAGAGGTACCTACCTACCTATAGGTACCTACTACTAGTAAAGTAAATCAAATCCAGAGATGGATTGAATAGGTAAATATCTACCTACCTATTGGACCTGTTCATGTTCATTATTATACCTACCTAGGTAGGTAAGGTCGGTGCTTCGAGACAAGGCGTGATTTTTCTGGAACAAATGATTTTCGATCTTATTTTAATTACCTTACGACTGATATTCTTTTATTTCAACGGCGCCGCCGCGCCGCGGCCGCTCGTTCGATGATCGCCACGAGTTCTACCTACCGTATACATGGGTAGGTAGGTACCTAACTATCTATCACTATTTACGTATACCCACAATACGGTCAAACAATCTAGGCCATTTTTAGGCAACAATTCAATTCAATTCGATAAATTTTCGTTCAGACTACATACCTACCTACCTAGTTGTAACTTAGTCCGAAATAATAAATTTATTGAGATAGGTACAAATCGGCGGTAGTAAAGTTATGCTCGAACAAACATTCCTACCTAGTTTATGTATGTACATATATGTACCTACCTACCTGGTTGGTTCATAGTAAGATCTTCTGTTAGTATTTCAACCGAATATAGGTAGGTAGGTACCTATATACCACCTCGGTAAGGCATTTCTGTTGTTCAAAATCAAAACGTAGTAGGTAGGACGGTATTTCTAGGGAATTTGTAGGGGAATCGTGATTGTTTTCGGTTGGGATTTTATCAGAAAACTATCGTTGGCACTTGGTTGGCTCATAGTAAAGAATTTGTGTTAGTATTCCAACCGAATACCTCGGTAGGGCATTTGTAGGGGAATCGTGATTGTTTTCGGTTGGGATTTTATCAGAAAACTATCGTTGGCACTTGGTTGGCTCATAGTAAAGAATTTGTGTTAGTATTCCAACCGAATACCTCGGTAGGGAATTTGTAGGGGAATCGTGATTGTTTTCGGTTGGGATTTTATCAGAAAACTATCGTTGGCACTTGGTTGGCTCATAGTAAAGAATTTGTGTTAGTATTCCAACCGAATACCTCGGTAGGGAATTTGTAGGGGAATCGTGATTGTTTTCGGTTGGGATTTTATCAGAAAACTATCGTTGGCACTTGGTTGGCTCATAGTAAAGAATTTGTGTTAGTATTCCAACCGAATACCTCGGTAGGGCATTTGTAGGGGCATCGTGATTGTTTTCGGTTGGGATTTTATCAGAAAACTATCGTTGGCACTTGGTTGGCTCATAGTAAAGAATTTGTGTTAGTATTCCAACCGAATACCTCGGTAGGGCATTTGTAGGGGAATCGTGATTGTTTTCGGTTGGGATTTTATCAGAAAACTATCGTTGGCACTTGGTTGGCTCATAGTAAAGAATTTGTGTTAGTATTCCAACCGAATACCTCGGTAGGGAATTTGTAGGGGAATCGTGATTGTTGTCGGTTGGGATTTTATCAGAAAACTATCGTTGGCACTTGGTTGGCTCATAGTAAAGAATTTGTGTTAGTATTCCAACCGAATACCTCGGTAGGGCATTTGTAGGGGAATCGTGATTGTTTTCGGTTGGGATTTTATCAGAAAACTATCGTTGGCACTTGGTTGGCTCATAGTAAAGAATTTGTGTTAGTATTCCAACAGAATACCTCGGTAGGGCATTTGTAGGGGCATCGTGATTGTTTTCGGTTGGGATTTTATCAGAAAACTATCGTTGGCACTTGGTTGGCTCATAGTAAAGAATTTGTGTTAGTATTCCAACCGAATACCTCGGTAGGGCATTTGTAGGGGAATCGTGATTGTTTTCGGTTGGGATTTTATCAGAAAACTATCGTTGGCACTTGGTTGGCTCATAGTAAAGAATTTGTGTTAGTATTCCAACCGAATACCTCGGTAGGGAATTTGTAGGGGAATCGTGATTGTTTTCGGTTGGGATTTTATCAGAAAACTATCGTTGGCACTTGGTTGGCTCATAGTAAAGAATTTGTGTTAGTATTCCAACCGAATACCTCGGTAGGGCATTTGTAGGGGAATCGTGATTGTTTTCAGTTGGGATTTTATCAGAAAACTACCGTTGGCACTTGGTTGGCTCATAGTAAAGAATTTGTGTTAGTATTCCAACCGAATACCTCGGTAGGGCATTTTTAGGGAAATCGTGATTGTTTTCGGTTGGGATTTTATCAGAAAACTATCGTTGGCACTTGGTTGGCTCATAGTAAAGAATTTGTGTTAGTATTCTAACCGAATACCTCGGTAGGGAATTTGTAGGGGAATCGTGATTGTTTTCGGTTGGGATTTTATCAGAAAACTATCGTTGGCACTTGGTTGGCTCATAGTAAAGAATTTGTGTTAGTATTCCAACCGAATACCTCGGTAGGGCATTTGTAGGGGAATCGTGATTGTTTTCAGTTGGGATTTTATCAGAAAACTACCGTTGGCACTTGGTTGGCTCATAGTAAAGAATTTGTGTTAGTATTCCAACCGAATACCTCGGTAGGGCATTTGTAGGGGAATCGTGATTGTTTTCAGTTGGGATTTTATCAGAAAACTACCGTTGGCACTTGGTTGGCTCAAAGTAAGGATTTTGTGTTAGTATTCTAACCGAATACCTCGGTAGGGCATTTGTAGGGGAATTGTGGATGATTTTGGTTGGGAATACAGTTGATTTATTACAGTTGGGCCAGCGTTGGCTTACTGTATAGAAATTTCGTCGGCAACCGAACCAAAAACATATGTTGGGCCATCATTTGCTCATCGTATGTATTTACGGTTGTTAAAACAACTATTATCAGTAGTTGGGCCAATGTTGGGAGATTGTTTAGAAATTGTCGTAATAAAATTTGAGTTGGCTGTTCGTTGGCTCGCTGTAGGCAATGTCACTACCACTTCCCAACGTGATCCCAACCGTTGGCAACCGTTGGCCAACACAAATTGCTACTAGGGTAACTTCTGCTCCTTATTTTAATTTTTACCTATTTCAAAGTCTCTCAACTCACTCACTCTGTATCACTGGTTCTTTTCTCTGATGCTTTGGTAGATAAGTACCTACTTCAAATTAAAAGCACATGCAGTGTCAAAGTTTTAAAAGTTGTGGTGAAAGTATATAGCGCGCAGTGCGCATCATGAATGCCTACTTCCAGTCTACTGGTTTGAGATTCCGAATAAAAAGAATTCGTTGATGCTGCTTTTCAATACTGTCTGTTACTATTTGAGAGTAATTATGTTACTTGGAAGTCGGGAAAGGATCACTGTAGAGCTTCATAGCCAGGAACAACTGTTTCCTGGCCTCACTGATATCCCCAGATTCAAGCATGCAAATCCCTCGTAACGAGTATATCCGTGCCAATTGGAAGTTCATCACCCAGTCCTTGCAAACGTTCCGAGTGTAAAACTTGTGCGTCTGTTCAACAAAATATATCACACCACTATGCATAGCTTGATATTTACCTACTAAGACCATTCAAATTGAATCTTTCTTGGAACCGTCTGAGCACACACAGGCATATCATGAATATGAAAAAGAAGAGTCTAGCTACCAATAAGATTTATTTCTCACCGTAACAAATGTCTCAACTTCGAATAGCAGACGAACAGCTTGCGGGATGTTCAGATTCATTACGTTTAGATCCGCATATTCAATGTATGCTTCGTAAAGCTTTTCATACTCTGCTGTAAACGTAATTCATTTGGACTGAATACTTACTATTTTTTTCCTTCTTAATTTTTGCATATTTATAAGCATAAATGGAATCATATTATTAGGTATTATGAGCTTCACGTGTCTCACGTCTCACTGCTGGGTAAAGGCCTCATCCTTTCCACGTACCGATTCTAGGCTATGTTTGTCTAGTTCGCTAGAAAATGGCTGAACTCATTACACCATTTCTGTTTTGGTGCACTATCTACCTTTGCCCAAGCTAACCTAGCATGCGGAAAATATGAGTGGCCCAATAATATCAATACTACTAGAGTAAAAAAATACCAGCTCCTCGACAATGATCTATGATCTGGCAGTACACAGACAGCAGTATCGATAGGCACTCGCAGTTGTCCAACTCCAACGATGAGAACGAAGGAACTCTCTTGTCTTTGCGGTAGATCTGAGTTGACTGTCTCGGGCTTTTGCTTTCTGGAAGATATTAAGTAAGACTTCAGAATTTCTGTCACTAATAAATACACAAGATACATAAAATAACATAAACATCAGTATCTACAGGCTACATTTTAAACACTTCTCTATAAGCATAAACAGTGGGTGTGTCTGTTATAGCATGCGAATTTATTCTCAGAATTTCAGATAGGTTAGTTCTGAATCGGACCTTTGGATTCGGATCTTGCTTACTTACCCAAAATACGACTGATAAGCGTGCCTTCCGTTTCCAAGAGATCATAACTAGATAGAACATCAGCAACGTTGAACTGAAATTATATGATTTCTATATTTTTAAGGCTCATCTTGAAGTTTTCAAAACTAAGTCGTGGACACTTAGCCTCCTCGCGTACAACCGTTTAGTAGTAAAGATTTATTTAGAAACCAAGATCTTACCACCTTGAATTCAGATGTGCCGTCATTGATAAACGGTGATGCTGGTTTAATTTCTCCAGGTACCCTAGTTTCAGCGCTCAATGCGCATATTTGTTGACGAGTTCGCTTTAGATCTTCGCTCTCTTCTATAAGACCCTAGAATAGAACATAGCTTGTTCCATCATTTAGTTGTACAAAAAAACAGAGCGGTTTTTCAGCCATCGTGCATTAAATCCCGTACCTGCCTAAATACTTCTAAGGGTCTGTATTTTGTTGTACTGTAATATTATGATGGTTGATATCGATACTTGCCAAACTGGTGACTCTTTGTTGCTATTTCGAATCGCAAAATTCATACCTACCTACTGTAATTTGACCATGTGAAAGAACTAAATATTGTGATTAACGAAGTGTGACAGTTGGCAACTTACATCATCACATCGCAAGCCTAGCAGTTTGACAAAACACCCAGAACCACAGGTAGCACACCGGCGAGTATAACGCTCCAGAAACATCAAGGCCCGGGCGTGCATTTCATGCTGTTGACGTTAAATTATTTAAAAAAACACTGTAATGGTTCAGTAGGTACAGCAAATAACATAGACTCACCTTCTGGTTATCAGTCAAAAGCTCATAAGTGGTTGTCCGAAACACCGAATGACGAAATTTCATGTAACCACAGAAGGCATACATTGGAAGATCTCTACAGTTTGCTGTCAAACAGAAAAGATAAAACAGCCATGAGATAAATATTGATGCACCTACTGAAAATCTAAGACGGCTGTTTACTTACGGGGTTGTCTGGTTCCAAGACAAGCGCAGTAAGGTGGCTTAACCACCGGCATCGCGGGAGCAGGATGGACCATCACCAAAGAAGTATCTCTAGTGAAATCACCACCTTCGCATTCCAGCACTCGAATGGCAAAGAGTTTTGCGACGGCTGCAGAACAATAACTATATAAAATCATCTCTGTACCCTAACCTATCTTCTACATCTGGAGTATTGTGGAGTCAGTAAAAATTCAGTGTAACCTTGAGCAACTTTTCTAGAAGAGTCGTTTTGCAAAAGATGCAACAGCATTCTCCTCGAAAACACATCGCCCAGCACAGAGGCACATTTTAGGAGCATCTTCTCGAATGGCGTTAAGGAATCGTATGTCTTCAGGATTATTACTAAAACAAGTTTATGAAGAAATGTAGGCAAATTCTAGGATCAAGACCATCGTAAGAAGAGAACACCAAGTAACCTATGACCAGAAAGAACTGACATATGAACTCACCATCCATTGACATATCCACGGTCATATCGTCAAAGTTATAATCATCCGAAAGAACAGCCATTTGGACTAAATCTGAATCTTGGGTTGCGTAGGCGTTGTCGTTTCTGCTCATCAAGCTTACACTGACAATACTGTAGATGCTCTGCAAAATAAATATTTGGTATTGTACTCGTTGATTCATTATCTACATGGAGATTATCTCCTACCTGACTCCAATCCACACCAAATTAATTATTGCAACCAGCGTACCTACCAGCGTAGCCGTGAAAAAAGCTAAGGGACTTTCTATAGGCATTTTAGTTGTTATTTCTGTTTCTGACTACCGACGTATAGCGTCTGGATGAGGATAATGTGACAAGCGGTGAAAATTCAGTGTGTCACCGCACCTCTTCGAGAGATCTCTCATAAGATAGTACGTAATGCGGCTAGAGTTGTTGCGCAGAGCCATATCCTTACTCAAGGTTTATTCATCGTGTCAAGGGCTCTTACTCAAGATTTTAGAGGGTCATTGTGATGCCAATGGATAAACGTAGCAGCACCTGATAGCTTTGCTTTCTATAATCTTCTTGTGGGAACTCGCAGTTAGTGAGCTGCAGCAGCCCAGGCGAAGGCATCACTGCACCGGACGCCGCTGCTTCACTTCTTTCTATCGTCACCACTGTCAAGGCTCCGCGCTGAACCAGGGATATCACAAAGTTCTGGATCCAGCCTGGCATTCCACCACTTGCGCTTTCAATTACTCTAAAATATTCCGTTTGTTTTTAATATTCTCGGGTTATTCTCTTTTGAAGTGCTTGGTAAGATAAGGCTTTCCGCATACCATACAAAACTATTGCGTAAAATAAAGTGATGCTGAATGTATACTACGTAGTGGTACAAAAGGGAACTTACTTCTCCAAATCAGTTGGAATCGCCTGCACGTCCAGTAACTGACAAGCTAGTGCTGCGTGATACCAGCGATCGATCCCTGTCAGGTTTATTTTCACAAACATATTGTTTCCGAGGCACCGGTTTGCCAACGCTAAAAAAAAAACCAAGTAGGTAAACACCTACTACTACTGTGGGTCGTGGGTTCGATCCCCACCGAGAACATTTGTGCGTGGAAAACATAGATGTTTGTTCTATGTCTGGGTGTTACTATGTATAATAAGTATGTATTTACAAAAAAAAAAGTATATAAGTATTCTATCAGCCATCTAGTTCCCATATCACAAGCTTTGCTTAGTTTGGGACTAGAGGGCGTTGTGTATAAAGTCCATGAATATTTATTTATTACCTTTTATTTCTACCTACATTTGTCTTTTTTTTCTCAACTCTAATGACCAGCAAGTTCGACTTGGCTTTTTGATTTTGGGTTTGCTGTCTCAATTCTTCCTGTTCTTGTTTCATTTCTACTTAATTTAACCAGCAGAGTTGTTGTCTAACTCAACTGGCAATCGGAATTACCTCTAACTTTCTAGCGTATATTGAAATTGAATAGTTGATCCACACAAGGTTTACTGAGGTTTTTTATAAAATGTCTAAATTTTATAATGAGTTAGACTTACGAGTCATTTTCTGCTCATCAGTAATGGTCATCACCACAAAAATAATCTTCATATCTAGAAGCAGTAGCAGTAGCCTCCATGACTCATTGTCGGTATGCTGTGCTTCCTCAATAGCCAGAACAGACAGATTTTTAAAATTCTGTCAAAAAACATTATGAACACTATAGGGCTTAAATGAAATTCATAAAACAATCCCGATATTTTTCGTGGATGTTTTTAAATGACGTGTGTAACTAGTATAAGTAACTAAACCACGTCGTGACTGCTGGTCCGATTTAGATAAAACTTAGAAAAGCTACATGTATCTTGCATAATTCCTAAGTTAAAAGAACAGGTTATATTTAAAAACAAAATGGCTAACGTTCTTGCAAATCGTCTGAATCATTTGCTTCACACTGAAGATGGAGAGTACGTCTTCAGTGCATTTGAATTTCTCCGGTAACGGAAATCGGCAGTCAAATATCGTATTGACTGCGTAAATCTGAGTCGGCGTAGCTGATGTCACATCGATGCTGTAAAAAGAATCGGTAAATAATATGGCTGCATATTTCTATAGATCTCGAAACATCTAGATGATATTTTGAATGAACAGTATAGTCGATTTACTACAAAACGAATACAAAGTGGTAGGTGATTTATTTTAAACTATTATAGTGGATCCACACAGCTCAGCTAACATTTGCCGACGGCACCCCTAGCATCTTTCCTTGTGACCATGTCGCCCGCAATGCTACCGGGCTATGTGGATTATTGTATCCTCTTTCTTCTGTTACCTGTATCGAATTCTATTTTCGCAGTTTTCTCTGTAGTTTCTGCCTTTACCTCCAATGAAAGTCCTAGTAGCTATCAACCGGAAGAGACCGTACGGAACCTAGAATAACCAACTCATTAGAACATAGCCCTAGACTAGCTAGACTGACTGATGACCATGTCTCTCAGTCTATAAGATAAATTTTTATTTGTCCCCAATTACTTAGCTATATACTTAGGTACAGTAGGTAGTATAAATACAGTAAGTACAGATAGGAACATAAATACTTTGTGGTTGTAAGGGGGCAAAATGGTCCCCGTCTCAGCATAATACTGCACTATACCTAAGTAGATACCTACCCAGGTATAATGCAGCGCTGGTTTTCAGACGGGGCCGATGCCGTCAGTGAAGCCACGAACATCGGAAGAACCTTATAAGAAAAATAAAATAAAAATAGTAGGCAGGCACCTCATCCCACAATCCGAGCACCTAGTTGCCTACCTAGAAAACTTAAAAGTAAAATTAAAAGAGATAGAAATGTGTAGGTGGGTAGGTAGGTACACGTTAACAACAAAAACAGAGGTTGTACCTACCAGCAGGCGAATCTCTTATCGTCTATCACTTTTTATATTTAGCATGAGTTGATTTACCTTTGTCTCCTCAGTTAAGATGATCTTCTCCACTTGCAAGAAGTTCGGAGTAGCATTTATGCACTCTTCTATCAGGCGAGTTTTCCCAACCTGTCTTGGACCCTAGACACAGGGAAGTCATCTCAATCGATATCATCTTTTTAATCTGTATTCAAAATGGGCAAATGCCTCTCTTAAAAATCTTCAAAGCATAGTCTCATGCATGTTTCAAAGTTAATAAAGTTTGAATTCAAACTCGACCATCGATTTAAGTAGAGATTTTATTGAAAACAATAAAAAACCTATACTTGAGTTTATTAATTCAGCATACAAACAAATCTAAGAGGATGCTTCACATATCTGAAGGATGTGAACTAAATTAAACTAAATCACATTATTATTATGGATTACTGATTTAGTGTTCTGCACCTCCCAAAGAAAAAGGTAAGTACTTATTTATTATTATTATTATTATTAACTTCTTTATTTCAGACAACAAGATCAAAATTCAAGATTGTTTTCCACCATAATGTTCATTTTAACCTCCTAAGATCTTTATGATCATATGATGAGACGATTTTGAAAAGTGTTGGAGGAAATAGGCTATCTACAATAGCCTAGGTAAGAAATATAAACGTAAAAACTAACAATAAAAGCGATGCCGTACTGGTGGTCGCGATATCTTGTAAAAGTCTGATGCTGTTGCTGCAATGCGTTCTGCAGCGTCATCTTGTACTTTTGAATCTCCTCATTTCTGCCCAGCAGTGGGTGACGGCAATTGCTCAACCGGTTTGCCCATCTGTTATATTTGAATTTAGTGTGAAGTTGGGATTTTTCGATCGGAATGGTAATACAGTGTTACCACGCATCAGTAGGTGCCTACACTACCTACAGTAGTACCACGCATCAGTAAGTACCTGTAGTGACTACTGTAGGTACCTACTGATGCATGGTCTTTATGAATTTTTAAGCATGACATTTGGTTCGAGATCAGCCCCACTAAAACACAAGCTATTTTTAAAATTGTGTAATCTGCATCATTTCAATCTGTTTTTAAGAAGTTGAACGCAAGACAGTTTTTTTATTCAATTTCTTTCATTGAAATAACAGTTTTTATCAAACATGCAACTTTTGCATACAAAAGACATCAACGCGCTGCTTTGCAAAATATTTATCGTGGAAATCTACACTTGGGCCAAAGATCGAACAAAGAAAATGTGGATGTTTGATTACACGGACATTTGCTAATTTTCTAAGTAAAGAAATAGTTTAAAACGAACCCCAACTTATTAAACTCGTAAATAGGTCCAGGCTTGGTGATCCCTTTCATTGTTTTCGGCTCCATCAGCCTGAAGTACTCTTGGTCCAGCTTGCTCCTTAGAAACGTCTCCTTGTCACACGTCACCTTGTCTGGGTATACCATCATTAATCTAGCAGCCTGAAAATGTAACGCAGTGGGTGTGAACTATTTTGTATGCGTATCTTATGCTTTTTAGTAGTTCTTGTGTTTCATTAGATACCTTATTAACAGCAGGCCCAATCACTGTGTATTCTCTTCGTAAAACGTGTCCGACTAATCCACAATACGATGTTCCTGAAAAATAATGAATCAATATGCTTTGATTATCTATGTATTAAAACAATTATACAATAACTAAGCTCTCTCAAACATGGCATCACTAAGGATTTCAGTAGTTTCCAAAACATCCAGACCTTTTTCTTTTTCTCTCTGTTTAAAAAGTTTAAAAAGATTCTTATTCTGTCCCACAAAGTACTTTTAGCTGTGTTTGTGTGCGTAAAGCTCCGGAGGACGGATACTTCGAGATAGAATGAGAGGGACCGAACGACGTGTGTCGATGCATACACATTGCACCACCACGACCACAAACACAACCTAGAATCACCTAGTTATATAAGACGATTCTAAATGATCCTTGTGATTTTATTGAATAAAGAAATTTTGACTTTGACTTTTAACCAAATGGACTTCGCGAAATAGCACAACTGTATTTGATTCTGACCTGAAGTAACTCCAATAGACACTCTCTCGATATTCGTGTCATTGAGGGTAGTTTTCAACTGGAACGCGCACTGCAAAGCTTTCTGCGCCTCGTCTTCGTGCTTCAACCCTCTCAGTCCGAACACGACCAGGAACATCATGTCTTTGTCGAACATTGACACCTTGTTCACTAATCCACCAGAATCTGACGTCACGCTAGAAAAAACCCGCCAAGTTTACAGGTTACTCAAGATTGTTTACCACAAACCTGCTCAATCTGAAAGCTATTTCCAGTGACGGTGTATGGGAGAGAATATGAGGCTTGGAAATAAATTTTGCATTGCACCTGATCCTCCTAATCCTTTTCTACTTATCAAATAATTGCATTTGATTGCAATGAGCTGTTATAGGCAGATGCCCGATGTCTATCTTTTGTTACCATCATAATCTCTTCAATTACAATCAAAATTACAGTTTAACGACACGACAACAATCATAATCTATTCAATTACAATCAAAATTACAGTTTAGCGACAGGGCGACAACCGGGCCTCATGTGGGCCATCTGAATGGTTACTACTCTTATTAAAAGTGCTGCTTTTCGTAAGTAAGTAGGTACTTGCCTACAAACACACTTATAAGCGGTATCCACGACCCCGATCAGTACGTCTGCCGTGACCGCCTTCGTGATGATGTTGAGGACCACCACGACCACCCTGCGTACTTCTGTCAGGAAGTCCAGCGGCTCGTCGTTGTCGACCGCTCGTAGGACAGGTGTGAGCATGAACCGGCGGAGACCAGGCCACAAGGAGCTACGTATTGCGGCTATCACTGCTGGCCGCACTGAAGAAAATACTTAATTACTTTTCGTACAATGACCATGGCAAGTGCATCACCATTACGCACTGCTGCTAACTGCTGGCAGCACTGAAGAAAATAATTCAATTCAATAGTTTTATACCAGACCAATATCGGTAGGCATAGATTCATATTAGGTATAATGACTTTTTCATTCCAGTGAACATTTACCATATTTCAGAATATACTTAATTTACCATATTTTTTACCCCCGACGCAAAAACGACGGGGTGTTATAAGTTTGACGTGTCTCTATGTGTGTGTGTGTGTGTGCGTGTGTGTGTGTCTGCCTGAGGCAACGTAGCTGCTGAACGGATGAACCGATTTTAATTTTGTTTTTTTGTTTGAAAGGTGAATTAGTCGTGAGTGTTCTTAGCTATGTTTAATAAAAATCAATCGAAGATTCGGGGGTTTTTTAATTTAATTACTTGTTATGCAAATAAATGAATTATTTATTGAGAATTATTGAGAACGTGCCGATGCGATGCAAGGTCCACTGTAATTATTAGTAGGTATTCTAAAGGATCAAAAATTTCGAATCTTTTGACCTCTAACTACCCCCATAGACACCCCTCAAGCATATTGATTGAATACCTACCTTTTCGAGGTAGGACCAAGACCAGTACCTATCAGAGACTATTTCTATTTTCCCTTTGTTTTTAGACAATTAATTCTTATAAAATTGGTACTAAATTACCAAGATGGTGTCGAATATTAATTTGTATAAGTAAGTAATAGATGAAGTAGGTATTCTTACACGTGTATTCTCTGTAGTTAATATCGTCCAGCGTAGATTCATCAAAATCAGGCCCGTCCAATGAGATTCTTGGTGATGTACTTGGTGAAGCTCCTGCAATTTGAATTTAAGCTCTATTGCAAACGAATAAGGTAGGTATAAATTATAAGTTTTTACAAGACTCATTGACAAGAAATAAGTCATACCCGCTAGGTAAAGTAGGTACCTTTAGATCCAATAGCACTGTGCGCCTTTTCTACGCGTTTCCAAGTCGCTCCAACTCCTAAAACCTAGAATTAGTCAGATTGCATTGATTTACCTAATATTGGTAAATTAAATAATCAATGTACAAAATGCTCAAACCTCGAAAGTGAATACGAACAAGGGTCTATAGTATTTAAAAAAAGTCTGATATTATGTAACTCAAGGATTGATGTACTTTTCGATACAAATCTTCCTAAAATAAAGAAATTGTAGAACCTAGTACACAGTACAGATTGTGCTACGGCGTAGCTTCTATCGTAGACATGTCTACAAGGAAAATCACGTAGCGCGTAGACTATATGGCGCGTCGTAGCAGCCGTCCGACGAGACGTAGGGCTACGAGCTGAGCTACATATATGACGTAGAGGGTCTACACTTCAATTTTCTTGTTCAGGACTTCTATTTAGATAGGTAATGGTGGCGATTCTGTTGTTTAAATTTCCATTAACTTAATTTAACAGCACTAAAATGACGCTATCCTTTTCTCATAAACTTTAACGACAAAGACGAAAAATTTTAGCACTGTGAAATTATGTAAGCTTCTAAAAAGAATACAACAGCAAAATCGGGGGTTTAAATTAGTCACCTTTTTCAATTTAGTAATCAAGAACGATATCAATTTCAATGCTGTTAAATTACCTTTGTAGATAAACAAAATCTTTTTAGATTTAATTTTTGATCTTTGTAGATTTCTTTGTGTACAAAAAAGTGTTTATCTATCTATCTAAACATATGAAAATGAAACAAATTTGCTAATAGTAGGTAATCTAGTCGCTACCTTCGTATGTCTTCCATCTCCACAGGGTGCAGTACAATACTCCGCTTCGTTGACATACATCCAAGCACTGGCCGTTGTCAGCACATCGCCAGCCGTGCTCATGTACTCCGCCATCTTGACGTCCCACACCGGTTGGCCGACGATCACGTAGTTGGACCGGCTGACGCTGTCGCCGCCGATGATCGAGAAGTGGGATAGGCCCGCTGATATGGCTATTTTTACTGTAGAATGTCGACGGCTTTTTTATTTAACCATTAAAAATCAACGTAATGCCACAAGAGTAGGGCTCGGCTTGATAATCCTACTAGAATTTATAACAGTTACCTACGAAAAATTACGTTGGAATGTTTGTTTATTTATTTATTTTTTATTTTGGCACAAACAGTCATTATTATAATATATAAGCTAAATTAAAGTAAGTACTAAATCTAAAGACAAAAACAGTGCCCAAAGGTTACCAAGATACAATTACTAATTTTCGAGCTAAGTAATATTAAGTATTTGCATGCTGAAATATAACAAAATGCTGCATTACGAGAATAGTGCGTAGCTAAGGAGAAATAGGTATGTTGCTAATGTTTACAAGTAGGTAACGTAACACTAAGATTTTACACATAGAAATTAAATTAATGAACAGAAGGTAGGTAGGTAGTTGTAGCCGGTTCATGTTACATTATCTGTAGGTGTAAGTAGGTATAATACCTAGTATGGGTATCAAATCGTGGGTTAAACGATTTTAGTGCTAATTCTACGGATTACTATTCTATTCTACGATAATAGTACCTACCTAAGAGAATTAACTTTGTGATTGAAACACGTCGCAACGTACTAATTTAGATGAAACTTGGAATAGAATAGCCACTCAAGTCATTGCATTTTCTAATAGATTGATTTATTCATCAGTAGGTGGGCAAACATCACCACACCCTGGGTCCCTGACGGACGTCGGTCTCGTGGCCGGCCTAAAAAGCGCTGGCGGGACGACCTGGACGCCTTTGAAAGGAGATGGTGGGAGGAGGCCCAGGAGAGAGAATTTTGGAAGTCTTTGGGGGAGACCTTTGCCCAGCAGTAGGACGAGATAGGTTAAGGAAAAAAAAAGGTAGGTACATCAGATGAAGAACTCAACTGCTAGACATCGGCTCCATAGATTTTAAATTTTGGGCCATCTTCGGTATCCAGCAATTTTAATAGTCAGTCAACCATCGGATGGTCGATGTTTCACATCAATGTATATTGCAAACTTTGCAAAGGGGTTGTGACGTCGAGCTGTTCTCAAACTACCGACCGATTTCTCGAAATCGTAAATGTGTTGCCAACTTAACCCTTCAAAACTATCCCAACATCAGTCATCAGCGTCCCATAATTTTTCTGTATAATCAGCCCGCAGTCGATAGCAGTATGCACCACATCCTGCATCGTCAGCCGCGGGGTTTTCTTCCACATGGAGAGGAAGGCGTCTCCTGAGAACTTGAGGACGTCGCCGTTGTGCGTGAGGATCTCCTGGACCATTGCGCCGATGTAGCAGTTCAGGATTTGTGTGAGACGGGAGGGACCGCCGCGAGTTATATTTGTGTAGTTCTCGCAAAGATCGGTGAAACCTTGAGTGAAACTATCAAGTTAGGTTTACCTATAGGATTGAAACCTAGGTACCTGACTAATGTACCTAGCTAATTGTTTGGTAGGTAGGTACCTACTACTGGATACTCTACCGGTGGTAGGTAGGTAGGTAATTTCTACCAAAATTAGACTCTAAAGATGTGATACATTTTATTTAGGTAGGTACTTGTTCAGACGAAAGAAAACAATATAATTTATCGTTCTGTAGGTAGAATTTCTTTCTATCTTCGCAAAATGTCGTCTCTACCTACAGCATTGCACCTCGACAGACAAATTAATCCCTAAATGACGTCCAAGGGTCTGCAAAAAAATCTATGAAGGTCTGATGGAAACTCTTTAAAAACCAACCAGCGACATCAATAAACATGAGCGCAGTCTCGTAGCTCCTGATGGAATGGTCGTAGTGCTTGTAGATGATCTCGTCTGGCACCAGGGACGCGATGATGCCGATGTGGCTTGCCTTGTTTACGGAACTTAAGCTGCCTTTCGTCCTGCTGGTCAAATTCTCAATATTCAAGATCTGCCTACCTACATTGGTAAAAGAGCACTAAACATACCGGTTTCTAACAATTTTGAACCCGCATAACGCGCTGGTAACCTAAGAATAGGTAAGTACCTACCTAAGGTTTAATTAAAACGACCTAAACTAAGTGGCCACTTTGGTACGATGGGCCTAGTTAAAGTCAGCAGCATCAAAGATGGTTTCTTCAGACATCCACCACTGCTGGACATAGATTTACCGAAATAACCTCTAGCCATCAACTTCAAATAGTACTTATCTTTACGTGCTTCCTACAACGGTAGAAGATCTAGGTACCTACAGCCTATCATGATTGCTTCCGCCTTGCCTGTTATAGGAACAATAAAAATCCAAGTTTACATAGAGTGCTTCATCGCCAGCCTGGTGCGATGCCGCTCGCGCGGCGTCAGCATTTCCACGGGAATGGAGGCGCGCATCGAGTACCGTTGGTGAACTCGCTTCATAGCCATCAGATACTCATCGTAGTTTGAACTCTTTCTGCTACTTGACGCTGAGACTGGGAGAACATTCTTATTTTATCATTCAGACTAGGTAAGTAGGAGTTGGTGGTAAATTCTCCCCTTGATCAGAGTAGTTTAAGATACCGGGGGACCAGTTCGTGAGTCTTTTTTAGCGCAGTAGCACTAGCCATCAACGATATTAATATCGCAGGAAACAAACTTGTCCTGTGGTGTGCCTGACTTACCATCGCGTTCAATGGATTTCTCGCTCGTTTTCTTTTCCATTTTCCAACGCCGGTTCTTACCGAAGAAAATGGTATTTATTCGTATTCTTTGTTACCTACAAGAAATTCTGTTCCAATTCTTTGAAATAAACCACCAAAGAGAATATAAATACCTACATGAAAAAAAAAACCTCAGAACCAAACCACTCTACCTGCGTAATCAATACCCACAGATTATAGAAAGTGTTTTCTATATTCTAAGTCAATACCAAAGACTACACATCGGTAGGTACTTGAAAATCCTCTGAAAATCAATAGGTACGGAATAGGCAATTGACAGCCGGTCAGACACAAATGCTCAGTCTCTGAAATTGTTTTTTCTATGGTTGCCGAGGATGGTCCATATTGTTTTTCTATGCTTTGAACCATAGAGGAAGAATACTATAGGGGGAACGGAGACATGCTCCTCAATCTACCTACCACCTAGTTGAAGTGCAGGAAAGGTTCCGTAGGTATTTATATTCTCTTTGAGGAAAGGGTTCAGAGTAATTTATACCACCTACATAGATCTTTGTCTCGTCCTACATACATAAGTACTTAAATACCACAAAGATCACCTAACTTCTGGCCTAGTGCTTACAGTACCTACCTAGTAAGGTAAGAGGGTCGGGCACCTACTAACCACAAATAAAACTATGTGATTAAATAAATTAAATGTTTATTTTGCAACTTTTTTAACTTCTAAAAAGCAAAGGCTCTCTAAGGGCAACAACGAACCGGAAGGCGTAGCGGAGAAATGCCTTTGGGCTGACTACATTGTTGCAATCGCGAGTAGTAGGTTAGAGAAAGCCCAAAATAGTTCTTCCTGGAAATCCATGAGACCTACGTGATATAATAGACGGGCAGCGGCTCTTGTGGAAAACGCTGTTAGCATTCAGAATCTGAAACAAATAAACTTCAAAATCTGTTCTAAAAGAGTAAATAGGGTAATGAGAGTAGGATGATCATCAAACATCGAAGGAAAACCGTGACGACGGCGGCGGTGTCATGGCTTTTGGATCTGGAAACGGAAAGGTAGGCAAAACCACTCCGGGTCCTAAGGTCGTGGGTTCGAATTCGGTAGTCACAACTCACAACGCCAAGGGGCACTATACGCAGTACCTATTGCATGTGATTTTAAAACCCGCATTAGTCGTCGACATACATACGTAGGTAGGTACATCATAATAATATAAATAAATAAATATTCATGGACTTTACACACAACGCCCTCTAGTCCCAAACTAAGCAAAGCTTGTGATATGGGAACTAGATGCTGATAGAATACTTATATACCTTTTTTTTTGTAAATACATACTTATTATACATAGTAACACCCAGACATAGAACAAACATCTATGTTTTCCACGCACAAATGTTTGTTCTCGGTGGGGATCGAACCCACGACCCACAGCACGGAAGCAGAGCCATTACCAACTGAGCTGTGACGCCTGTCAAATATCTTACCATATAAAAAGCTAGTGTACGTGGATCACTTATTGTAGTGCCTGTGAGATCTTTGTGGTCACGTATTAATCCACAAAGATCTCACAAGCACTGCAGATTGAATTTGATATTGCACTTTTGCTTACCTACAGATGATGGCGATTTGGCAGTTAGAGAAGTTACCTACTTATGTACCTTTAATCCTTTGACAAAGATCGTGGGTTCGAATGAAGGACAACTTTTATGATGAAACAGAAAATCGTAGGTCTATAACCTACTTGTAAAACCTAAATGAAACCCTTACTTTTCTATAATCTGTGATGAAACCGCCGCTGATGGCATTCCCCTGTATTGGGTTTATTGTTTTTTATCTCCGAAGGGGATAAACTACTAATCTTAGATGAATGCCTACATCGACGTTTTGTTATAAGTACTTACGTATTATAGCGGTCTGCGAACAGAAGCGTCAGGTTGGCCCTCATCCGATGGATCGACGACATTAAGATCGCGGCAAGTCGGTAGATGGAGAAGGCCCAAAATCGTTATTTCTGGAAGTCTACCCGAAGGTAATGGCTGGGTTGGGTACTAAAATAAGTCGGTTCCAGTCTAACTGCACGTTTAAATCAAAGTGCCCTAATTTAGCAAGTAGTCTGAACGAATCTTTGCGACTCTTATGTAAGGGTGTACGAATCTGCACCTTGGACCAATTAGGTTCAAAACTCAGCAAATAAAAAACTGTCGTAAGCATAAAAGCAGACTTCTAAAGTGTTTGTATTTTTAAAGCTGGAAAAGTTACGAGAAATGTCTATTTCTAACTACCCACCATCGAAACCCATAAAAAATTGAGTATGGGGTTAAAAAAAGATTTTTATTAGTGTTCGAAAGTTATTATAAACATCCCTCTTGCTTTTTAATTCAATGGCATGTTTTTATTTGATTTTTCAGCCAAAAATATAAGAGGACACTTCATTCGACGCACTATTCACGTAACAAGGCACTCCATGACTGAACTAGTTCCCACAGAACACTAACACTGAACAATCTAACTTCACATAGGATCCAGCCTTTTGGGATCTTATCACCAGCTCAATCGAAAACTTCACCTAACTCACACAACTGTTTGATTCACAAGTTTGAGACACAAAAACATCACTTTACAAACACTCTTTCACAAGGATCAGAAAAACAAACATCTGAGATGGAATAATCTATTTCACACACTTACACTACACAGTACACATCACCTATACCACCGATTACACTATTGATAATCATAAATACACAGTAATTTCTAGCATGAACTAACAACTAGATTTTATGCAATAATATCAATTATTGCTGTCACTAAACTGTGGATACACAGCACTTTCACAATAAAATAGGTTCATGAACCTTCACAAAACAAGGCTTACACCACACATCACAACACAAAATAAGGAAAATGATAAAAGGGTATCTGAAAACATTAAAAATCTTAAAACTATGCAATGAAAAATCCAATAGTGTACATGGATAAGTTAGTTCAGGCTGTGCCACCACGGACCACCACTATAACTAAATGATCCTCTTTCAAACTCTCCTCTGTCAAATTGTGGCATGTCCTTTTTAAGAGCTCAGTGGAGAACTCACACGGAGGGAACGAATACAACACACCAGTGGCCTCGGTCTCTTTGTTTAGCAGAGATATAACCCCAGCTGCCTCCTTCTGTTTCAAGTATGACACCAAGTTCCTCATTGGGCGAGTTTGAATACTAGCATCTTCATTTGTAATGGCAGTTGTTGAGCCCGCTACACCTAAGAAAATAGCATGAGAGGTGGATGTGACAATTCTTTTCTGGACATCATCAAGCTTGGGCTGATCTAGACGCAGTCTCTGGGTAATTCTCAGCTGATTTTTGCCTTCTTCATCCTTCATGAGGCAGTCAATTATCTCATTATCTCCATCGGTGAGATGGAATTTTGTGGGAAAGAGGGAGTTTTTTAGGATCAATGCTCCGTTCCACATGGTTGTTGCCTTACGCACGACTTCAGGGAGAGTTCTGGCCGAGGCGAGCATGCCACCACCGGCGCGACGCGGGGAGCCGTCGGAGTCCGAGTCGGGAGAACGCCGGCGCGGGGAGCGCGACCGCGATCTGTCTACTCCGGGCTCGCGGGAACCGGAGCGGCGGATGCGGGCCTCGTAGTCACCGTCCGCCGGTGGCCTCCTCCACTCGTCATCTCGGAACTCCGCGCTGCCGTGATACCCACCCCGGTACATACCGCGACCGCGCCCACGCCCTCTACCCCTGTAACCCGAGCTTCCGTACGCGGAGTAACCTTCCTCCCAGGAAGCCCCCGCCTCGTACCCCTCATAACCTTCGACGGGACGGCCATCCTCGCCTACCGGTGGCGCATACGTCTTGGGCCTGTAAGGACCGCCGTTACCCACATCGGCAAAGTCGATCCTTAGACGCCGATCTGGCCCGCCTAGTGGAAACCCTCGCATTTCCTTCACTGCCGCCTGCGCGGCATCGATCGAATCGTATAGTATGTACGCTTGAGCTTCACCCTTAGCGTATTCGATCTTCTTGATGGCCCCAAACCTATCGAATTCCCTCTCTAGTTGCGCGACCGAGGTCCAAGGCCCGAGGCCACCTACCCACACGCGAGTAGTAGGATTAGCTTTACCATACCCGATTTTACATTGGAATTTACCGATATACTGCCCAGATAATTCTACTTTAGCCCTATGAGCCATGTCTAATGTTTGATAGCGCACAAATGCAAACGCGTTACCCGTTCCAGGGGGTGGACGTTTTATATCGATGTCTTCAACGATGCCAAAACGACCAAAGATACGACGCAATTCTTCGTCGGATATGTTTATTTCGAGGTTGCCGGCGAAAAGAGTCCGGGTAGCAAGATGATCGTCCTCAGGTTGGACATGATGCAAGTAGTTTGGAAATTTGTCTTTCTTACTTTCCATTTTATCAAACTGTGGATGTGGGTGGCGAGGCATGTACGGACGCGGCATGTAATGGGGGTGCGGGGGATGATGCATCGGCGGTCTGTGGTGCATCGGCGGCCCGTGCGGCCCGGCCATGGGATAGTCATGCATCGGAGGACGAAAGTCTCTGTGATGAGGAACAGTTGGGGGAATACCATAGGCTCTGTCATCCGGGGGCGCCCTACGTCTCTCGGGCACCGGAGACCAAGCGTAAGAGTACGGGCGCTCGTAGTCAGGTGGAGTGACGCTTCTCGGTCGGCTTCTGAACTCTGAACGCACCGGCTCATACACCGGATCTACGATCGCCACTTTGTCGTACAATATTATCCTTGGCTTTGCGTGTTTCGCGTCTCTCGCGTCTTCAGCGCTTCGGAAGCAAATGTAGGCCACCCGTTCGTCCAATTCGTGCGAAATTTTGATGCTGAAGTCACCGAACTTCTTGTACTCGCGGTAAAGCGTATCTTTGATGATATCGTCGGAAGCCTTGGGATGCAGCGCGCTGACGCAGAGTACTTTGTAGACAGGGCGAGCTGTGGCCGAGCCCTCCCTCGCCTCCCGTGTGCGAGGGAACTCGTCGCGATGCGGCGACACGTAGCGACCGCGGGGACTCGGCGAGCGCACCCGCCGCCGCACCCTGTCCGGGGTGACGCGCTCGTCCGAGCTATCGTCGTACCGACCGATGCTACTACGCGTCCTTTTCGATCGCGGTACACTATCCCTTGACGAGCTCCGCTTCATGTTACGAATTTTCACCGTTATTCGATCTCTATCTCTATCGCTACGCGGTAATCCAATCATGAAAGCTCAGTACGACGAACCACTATCTGAAATGCACAACATTACACGTCACTTCAAAATGTCGCTTTGTTCCAGCAGCGAGAGATCACTTTTTAACGCAACGCACTGTGTGTGTTTTCGTCTTACCACAAACGAAATCAGCAATCAGTTCGGTTATTTTAATCACAGAACAAGAACACCTAAGCTCAGTTCTATCTAAACAGCCACGAACTCGAACTATTCACAAATCTAAGCACAGCTGAGTCACGCAACGCACGCACACGAATCGGCTTCATTCAATCAAACAATTCAAACATGGCGAATATGGCGATCATCATAGATAGAATAACAACTGTTTGATTGACTATGGTTTTTTTTTTCTTAATTTGTTCTGGCGCTGGATTCTTGTCTTTTTGCCAAGTCTAATTGTTGACCTGGAGATTGACTTGACATGCATGGTAATGAGCATAGGCCAGCGCATGGCAGGCATGCTATGCAGCATGACGGAAATGACCGGATCATCAGATTGACTCCACCCAGACGTGGATGTGTGGCTTCACTACGTGACTTTTTATTCTGTGGGTGTGTTATTTTGTTACCATTGACAAAATAATATTTTTTTCATATATCATCTGTGCTGTGTACTGTGTACACTGTACATCATTTTGTAAACAACACAGGATTTTTTGCATTTTTGGATTTTTCTGCTTTCTCTTCTCCGGTAGGTACTTACATTACATAGGTACTTCTGATTATTTGTAATCTAATGGCTGTATGTCTGTATCGTAGCCATTCTATGAATTTTACAAATCATATTATTACCTATGTTTCTGTTCTAGATCTACACGTCTCGTGAATAAATACAACTTCGTTTGCACATTGTACTATGTGTGAGCCTGATCAAAGTGATCACTGACCCCTGTTATCTATATGGCTACAATGAAATAGGAGTGGTTCAGAGCTTAGTTTAGTGAGAATCTGTTCATTAAGTATAACATGCGTATCAAGTGAAATAATAGTGAAACAAAACCATTCTGAACTTACTCGCATTCAATATCTTCCTGTATAGTTGGTAGCCTACATTAGTTTCATTTATTCACACCATGGACATAATAATAAAAGTAAATAATCAATCAAATGGAAGAGATAAGTTAGCTCGGTAAGTTACCAGTACCTTGTATTGGCTTATCAATGTCTATCTAATATTTATTACCTACATCTTCATGTATCCAATTCTTGCAATAAAACTAACCTTTTTGTTTAGATTGGTGCAGTACACAAGTAGACTTCTTTGGCACCAGTTGGAGACAAGGAATGCCAACAAATATTCTGTTGACAGACTAAAGAATCTGGAATTGGCATTTAGTTCTTTTAGAAAAAGTAAGTATCTATGTACCTAGCAAAACAAAAAAAACTGCTCGAAAAACACTCATTCATCCCTCATCTTGTATGGTATGTTTTATGAACCAATAATTTAATAGTATGTTATGTTTCAGTTTTACGGCTCGGAAGATGCATAGACATATTCTACACAGCATTGAACACAGTGACTATTGAAGATCCATTCCTGAAATGTACTCTGACAATCAGCAAACTGGCCCATGCATTGTATCTCTATGCTGACCACATTGTCTGGCTTACTAGAAGTGGGTTTTTGAAAACCGATTCTGATAGATGGAACAAAACAGCAAACAAATTCTGGCTCCTGTCTATTATGGCAAATCTGGCCAGAGATTTCTATGAAATATTGCACCTACTTGAACTGCATTCCAAAAAATTTTTGAAGCCATCAGATTTAGTGAATGCCTCAAGAAGCTTTGATTTTTCTAGTAGTATGAAACACATGTATACTCTTGTAAATTGTCACAAAGATGTGTTTATTGACACAGTGAAGAACTCTTGTGATTTGTTCATTCCGCTAACAGCTCTAGGGTTTACTAGATTGAGCCCTAGTGCTGTGGGTGCACTAGGCGCTATATCGTCCTTGGCTGCTATAGTGACCGTAGTAAAACCCATCACTAAACTGGTGCCAGCTTGAACTTGTTCATCTGTTTTGAGACTTGAAATTGTTATTTATTTGAGAATTAAATATTGGCATGGGCTTTGGGACTTAAAAAATCATGTCTATTTCAAAGTAGGTAGGTACATAGGTGGTGAAATTATGTTCTTAAGTATAGTATTTAGTAGAAGTAGAAGCTTTAATTAAGGTTGTAGAAGTTTATATGTTTGTAGATGGGGGCCTATTTATTGGTAAACAATGAGTAATAAAATTTACTTCATCGGATTGGATTGACAGTTTTTTCATCCCCTAACCTTAAACTAGTTAAAATAGTAGTGTGCTTTTCTTTCCCTTGACCTAAATGATAATGTGGTAGTGAAGAGAATTCAAAAGGTCGCATAAAAAAATCCTTAGATGGAGGTAGAAATAGCGACGCAGGCAGAGTATTTATTCTCTGATACAGAGATTTCCTACCTCTGATAATCTCCCCAAAGAGTATAATAAGTTTCTCCCTCTACTTAGCGATAAACGCATAGGTCTATGGTAGTTGCGTTGCGACAGATTGTCACTGTCTATTTGCTCAATTTACCATAGAGAAAATGTATGATAGGGATGCGACTCGACTATACTGTCTTATTTCCGTAGAGGCTTATTTCAAATAATTCACTTGACACTGGCAAAATTTTAATGTCTGCCGAAATGACGGATAGATAGAGGCCCTAGGAGAAGAAAAAGAATGCTTGCTTGACTGTCACTGTCACTCATGCATGTATGCTTGCATGTGCATGTCAGCCGGGCCGAGCCGAGCCGACCGATTTTATGATATTGTTTATTCTGTGATAACGACGACGTGACGCTGGCAAAAATGTCCAACTGAACTACGGACGATTGCCATAAAAAAAAAATATTCTGTGATTTATTCTTTGTCTTGTCTGTCTGTGGACCAATTTCATCTATTTCATTTATTTAGATTCTATCTCCAGAAATAAAAATAATATTAATTCCAATGGCAAAAACTATAGCTGAAGCTGCCCGAAAGTTCTTACTTTTGGGACAGTGCGTTCCCACTGTTAAACAAAATGCTGCCAAAATAAGAATCAAAAGGTTAGAATTGGATGAAAATCTTCTCATGGTAAGAAATCTAGGCCTTGCTGACCTGTAGGGCAACAACTGGCATCACATAGCAATGTGGTGTACTTAGTTCCGACTCTTGCTTTTAATGACATTATTACCCTTTATTTGCAGTATTTCAGAAAAGATGAATTTTACTACTGCCACGACCCAGGAAAAATTTGCAGCACTGGTGACATTGTCTTGATCCAAGCCTTACCCCAGAAACTTACAAAACTAATAACTCATGAAGTGAAAGAAGTGGTATATCCCTTTGGTGACATAACCGATCCAATCACTGGCAAGAAAGTAGCCAAAGAAAGGTATAGAGAAGACATGGACAGACAAGCAGAGTTTTATGGTAAATTGGAATCGAGTTTTGATCACAGTAAAGCACCACCCAGAGGATGGCAAGAAGGGAAAAAAGATTTCACATCAAAACCAACCTACACAAAATTCAATGTATTTGATGATAAAAATGATCCTTATGCAATCTAACCAGATTCTAGTTTTAGTAATAAAAAGGTATATACGTAATCAATATAGTATTAACGAGTATTTGTGCTTTTCATTAGTCCTTCTAGTTCAACCTTCCTAGCAATTTTACATACTATCTTAGATTAGAATATTGTAAGAATAAAAACAAATTAGTTATGTAACCAAAAAACTATTTTATTTAGCCATAGGCTCATAATTCTGATTGCTTTGATCAAGGCCGTATATCAATCTTGTGTCTCTAGTTCTCTTTCTAGTGCAGCTCCCATGAGGTTCCATGAACTGTCATCATCCGCATCATCAGGGGGCTCACTGTCTGAAGGGGGTGAAGATGGTCGTGGCCTTTTTAGTGGTCTGCTTTCATCATCTGCATTCAATAAACGAGAATTTTAATTTTCCGAAACAAAAAACAAGTTTGTCCTATGACTGCATGCCATTAATGACTATGGGAAATAAAAACTATAACTTGTGGTCCTATCAAAAGCGCTAAAAATACCTTACCTAAATATATACTAAAAACCTAGAGTTTATGTCAATTACTTGTAATTCAGCTAGATCGTAATAGCACGTAATAATTATCTATTAGTACTGTGCACTACCAAAAATAGAACTTGCGGCCCCATTAGTGAGATAAAATCATGAAACCACAAGAGAAAAGACTCAGAAATACGCGATACTATACCTAGGTTAAGGAAATAATTTTTATACCTACCTATGAACTATGGATTATTCAAATAGAATTATTTATTTGAATATTACCTTCTGAATCACTAGAGCCGCCCATCTCCTGCAACCGATCCAGAGAACTGTCTTCGGCTTCTGCTGACAGTAGTCGGTTCTCGGGCGGATTCTCTTCATCATCAAGATCATCACCAACATGCTTGCTCTCTTCATCTGTTGAGCTCTCATCCGATTCATTGAAGATGTCTTCCACCTGCGCCAAAAGACGAATAAATAAATTAATGGCAAAAATGGTAAAATTATAGCCGCGTAAGGAACTAAGTAGGTAGGTTTTATTTTCTCCAGTGTGCATGTTACCACTACGTGTTTTAGCTATACCTCTGCACGTATAGAATAACGAAATTACGACTCTATATTTTGGTAAGTAAGCGTCACAACTACCATTATGTGTTAGGTACTTCGCACTCGATGCTGACTATAGTGTTAGGACGCGGCGATCAGCGCGGGGGTGAGCTCTCTATTCGCGGATTGTACGATTAATTAATTTCAACTATGTACGCTGTTACCTCACGGTCCATATCAGCGATGTCGTCGCTGGAGAACGACAGCAACGGGTTGAGGGTATCCATGAACCGGCCAGAGGGGGTGCGGCGACGCAGCGCGGCCACCGGCGCGGGGGGAGGCGGCGGCGCGGGAGGGGGGCTGCTGCAGTGCGCCGGCGGACGACGAGAACTGCTCTGTGGATCACGACCGTTATTATATAACAATAGAATAAAAATTGCACGTACAATACGCACAACCGATCTTTATCCCTCTGACGTTAGGTGCGCAACAAACGATTGCGCGTGTAGTTTTGCGGAAAAATTCGCTTATCTCACTAACATCGCTTATTGTTAGAGAAAAATTGATAAAACAGGAAGGTTACAGTACCTGTCCGGCTCGTTGCAATGGATAGAGCAGTTCTTCCACGCGCTCCCACCTTTCGGCGCACGTCCACAGCCACTCGGGCGTAACTATTTGCATTTTAGTCGTCTTGCCGTCGCCGCCCATTCGTCTACTTGCGTTTACTTTCGCTGTTCCTGAAATTAATAGAAAATATTTATTTCGTTGTAAATTTTAGGTGTCAGAGAGATACGACCCACGTCGTGTATCATGCGCGGTTTTGGTCAAATCGAAATTTCCTTTAGGTTTTTCTTTTCATTCAACATTCTTCATCATCGTCTACACTTCACCCACTTTTCAACAATATGCATAACAATTTCCAGTATAGTCAGTTACAGTCATAGGTATAGTTGATCGAAGGTTACAGTCAATCAGTTTATGGAATACAATTTTTTGGGATGGAAAATCTATTGTCTCGTGTTTTTCTGCATACCAAAGGCGTTGTAAATCATACCTGCTCTCACAGCTACAAGATGCGTAGTCTTCTCCGTAAAATCTTGAGTGACTTCAGCACCTAAACTCTTCGCGACTAGATATGCTCTAGATGTTTCTAATCTTTGATGCGTTGGTACTAAACCGCTGAAGACAAGACTAGTGCCGGCTAACACTTCGCTTTTCACTTCGGGTATCACGCATTTTAAATCGGGGATCCCACTTTTGCCCATCTTATCGTACAAATCATAGAAGTGCCTGAAAAAAGTACACTTAGAATTTACTGAATTTAACTTGGGTATATTTTTATGGGTATGTTTCCTGAAAATATTAAAGTAAAAAAGTATTTCTGTTACAATTTGGTTGCAATAAAATAGATTAGGTATATTTTGTGCCTTTGACCGTATTATTGCAAAGGTAGAGGTTGTTAGGAATGTGGCATAAACTAGGTAAATCTAGATATCAGCTCGATCAGAATCAAAGCCTAGGCTTTGATAATCCAGATTCTAGGATCTGGATTATCAAAGCACTGATCGAAGAGCCAGGGCAATAATGGGCATGCTTGAGTATAAAGAATACAAGCACTCACTGGTGTATTCTCTTCAGTATATCTTCCAAATGCATCAAATAATCATCCGGATCTTCCACCTCGATCTGCCCGTCCGGCGTTTCAATCCATTTCGGTTCATTTTCATCTAATTTTTCTTCATCGTCTGCTTTTATATCAGATTTTGAATCACTTTTATCGCAATATTTAACTTTGTCTTTGGCATCTTTACTTATGAGCTTCCCGTTACTACCGTCAGTTGATTTTTCGTTTTCTTTTTCTGCTTTCGTTTCAGGCTCCGCGTCTAGTGTAGGCATTTGATTAAGTACTGGTTGTGAGCCGTTTTTACCGACGGGTAACTTCGGTTTTTCATTAACTGAAACACATTTTGATTAAAGTATTTACTGTAGGTACACATGGCCACAGGCGAGATTAGACATCCAATGTAATCATAACTGAACTACGCTATATAAAATGCGGAGAATCGTTAGGAGCGCAACAGGCGTCGTCTCACACCAAGACACTATCGTCAATCTCGCACGATTCGAAACGTTTGACTTGTATTAGGTAGTTCAAAGTCTAGGCCGACGTGTCTTCGGATGTACAAACACCATAGTATTTTATTGGCTTATTGTTTTCATAGTGTAGTATTTTGAATGTGGACCTCGTATCTGTCTATCTTACAAAGCTCAACATAAGAAAGTCTTCAGAAGGTCCTATTTTTATATCTGGATTCAAAGTGAAGTCGCATCAAATCTTGCTGATGTAACTTGTATCAAAAATCCAATAAGTTAGCTACAATCTGTTTTTTCCATCACTATGTGTTGGATTCTTAAGCGCTTATTAGATTGCACAATCTCAAGCACGCTAACTAGCACGTGCTTAGAATCTACGTAGACTGGCTTGCTACTAGTAAGTCAGTCTACCTGTCTTTCCCTTATTACACTACGCTTGATGCTAGTTAGCGTGCTTGAGATTGTGCAATCTAATAAGCGCTTTACAAATAAGCTGGCTCAATGTTGTCTTACCAGGCGGCGCGTTGATATCCCCCGTATTCTGAAAGAAGGAGTAGGGCCGCACGTGGATTAGATTAGATGCGTGACGCCAAACATCTTCTCGGTCATCGATAATGCACACCATGTTATCACCACATGGGAATAATGCTCTGTAACAAATGTGTTTGTTTACTTACAAAGAAATATTGGGACACATTATTTGTCCATGGTTACATATTTATAACACGCATTTAGTTACCTAAAGCATGTGCCTCTGTCTACCCTACTTGTGATAATTTTTAATGTTTGTTTTGCAGCAATTTATCTCTGTTCAGGGGGGTGATTCTAGACCGATAGACTTTTTATCACAATAGATATATATCCCTCAAACTGCCAAAACTCCATACATTTTGACAGTTTTTGGGAGATATATCTATCGTGATAAAAATGTCTATAGGTCTAGAATCACCCCCTGATGGTTTATCTGAATTGATGTTTTTTTGGAAGTAACAAACTACTTGATTGGTAGGTTTTCCTTTTGTAACACGACGATGACATATTTTCTTTATTTCAGCAATCCAAAGAAAACTGGTATAGTTTTATAACATCCTGATATAACAAAGATTTAAAGTAATCAAGCTTTTCTTAACAAATATCAAGCGTTAGAAGTTCAAAGGAGGTGAGAACTTACTTCAAATTGGCAGACTTTGTTCTAGGATCGAAGCATTCATCCCTTGACAATATTCTATGCGAGAAGTACTTTTTCTCCGGGTCTAAGAGATCAGCTATCGCATGTGCGTACTGCCGCGCACCAAAAGTGCACACGTGGAGCTCGTAGTTCTTAGAAGCTGATTCTAGAAACTCCTTAGTGCGAGGGCGGAGCTTCGTGTGACACCACCGGCCAGGGCAGCCAGGGCCGCGGAGGAAGAAGTGAAGAACTCCCTGAAATTATTTGGAAAATTAATTGCTTGCATATCTTTTTAGATACCCTGTTGGTACCTACTCAAGTTTTTGGGAATGGATTACACCCTGTAAGTTTTATAGTGTTACTTCGTACGCGTGTACCGTTTTTGTGTTATTTTTCAATAAGACATAGCTCATATTTTGATTCGGAAAAAGGGCTTCTAAACTGGTTTCATTGAAATTGGTCCAGTAGTTATGGCGTGATCCTCGAACAAACATATATTTGATTTTTGGAATCAGAATCGTTTATTTAGTGAATTTGCATAGGTACTTTACTTTTTCCATATCTTTAATTTCAGCTTTTGGCTTTTTTACAGTTTTACTGGTATTTACCTTCCAATTGGGTGGTATGTTGTCATTGGTCGTGTGAACTAAGGTTTGATCTAAGTCCACAAGAAGTACTAGCTTCCTATCTTTTAGTAGACGACCTGCATCTTCACGCCCTAGCTTTTGTGCGAGCTCTTCTGAAACCTGAAATGAAAACAGTTAAATAAGTCCCATGCATTTGAACAGCAGTCCCTGTGGTCTGTGACCTCAAACTTTTTGTGGTGTAAGTGTTTTTGTATCAGCAACTCATAAGCTATGTTTTACAAAAATTCTTATCATAATTTTTATGGATAGTGTAGGTAAGGTACACTATGCCTAAAAAAATTACCTACTTAGTAGATACCTAGTAGCTTCCTAGAATAATAGTAAAACCTTATTGTTAGGTACCTATCTGTTCGGAGATTACCAACCATGGAGAATTTTTTAAAATCCTCCCCTGGTTAGACTTATAAAACAGTTGTCCAAGGTTGTCCTACAATTTATGAGTAAGTAAATGTTACCTTCAGTTCTGGTATAGAGTGTACCATAGGAACCACCGCCACATCGCTGTTGACATTGTCTGCACGAAGGTCTGTCCCACATTCCGCACACATATCCTTCATTACTGTGGTGTGTAGACATACTTTTAACTCCGCTATCGGCGCTCTGGGAATCAGAATGCATTCATTGCATCAAACAATTGTGATAAAAATCTAAATAAATAGAAACATAAATCAATAGAATATCAGCAAATTAATGGACCTAGTTACAGTAGTACCTAGGTAGTAGGTACTTCTAGACCTCTATCGTGGTTTACTTTTTTGTTCTTTCGCGGGCAATTATTTTGTAATTTTGGCGCGCATATTCCTCACATCAAATCAATACAATGCATGAATGTTTTACAATAAAATGCATTTATGTATTATTTTTTATATTAGGAGGAAAATTAATTTTGGATTTTATTTTACTTGAAACACATGCGTTTGATGATGTCACTTACCCAGGCTCTACAATGTCCCCTTCCTTCACCTTGATCGATGAGATAGTACCAGCCCGCGGTGCTTTGCAATGTTTGCACTTCTTCAAATCAACACAATTACCTGATGAATCGTTGTATAAAAATAATGTTTGACCTTGTAACACAAAAGCACCATGTTTTACTTTCCATTTAGCTACTTTTACAGGCTCTTTATTTAGAACAAAAATAGGCATAGTCTTGTCGGCCATCTTTAGAGGAAATTGCGCGTCAAATAGTCGAATGGCGTTCTTCTATTGGTCGTTCCGCAAAAGATTTGGCGGCTTACGATTAAAGACCAATCACAATACAAGCGACTAAAATAATCAATACAACGCGGCCGCAACATCCGGTTACGGTGGAAGTGGAATGGTACATCTATGTATGGAATTCTCATTGACGCATTCGTAAAAAAACTGAAGTTAAAAAAAAATGGAAAAATCCATAGACTTTGAATAATTATTTTTATAGATAACTAGTAGTTACCCGCGACTTCGTACGCGAGTACCGTTTTCGTGTACATTATATTATCTGTGCGTGTACCGAGCGGATACTTCTTTGAGAAACTTGACATTACACCTCATTACACCGAATTCGTACTGGAATGTCAAACGCTAGTCGTTAGACCAAAGAGGTAGTACTACGCCCTGTCAAACTGACGTGACATGACATGACATGACAATGAAATCCTCTTGGCAATTGGCGCTGCTAATCTTTTTCGTTCATTTTATCCTGTAGATCCTGTTAATTATTCGGGATAAAAAGTAGCCTATGTGTCAATCCAGGTTACGAACTATATATATACCAAGATTCATTCAAGTTGGTTCAGTAGTTTAGACGTGATTGAAACACAAACATCCAAACATCCAAACATCCAAACATCTAAACATCCAAACATCTAAACTTGCACATTTATAATATTAGTAGGATAGGATGTTAATAGTATTTATCTAGGTCTTTCAAATGTAATGTAACACAGACAGAGATGGGCGGGTAGGTAAAAATTGGGTAGGTAAAAATGGGAAGGGAAGGGTAGAATATGTAAAAATTAAAAAATACCCATTTATACCGGGTATTTTTTATTAATACCCGGTAAAAATACGTCCTACATTTTTATAATATGTTTAGGCCTACTGTCGTTTTATAGTTACACTAGCGGCGCGTCCCGGCTTCGCACGGGTATTTAACAAAAAGGGGATAGAACCTTTGTGGCATATCGACCCGCCCGCCATTTTAAAATTTTTTAAAGTTTCCGCGCACATTGCAAGTAGTATATATGGGTAGCGGACACTAATACAAGCAAAAAATGTTCTATATTATATTGTCCTAAAGTGTCACGTTTCCGAGATATTTGGAGTTAAAAATCGCCAATGAGGTAAAGGAGCTAGATTTTTTTTCTTGTTTTTAGTGTTCCGGTTCAGTTTTGGAAAAAACGAAACACTTACTTACACTTACCGTCTGTCCGTCTGGCCGTCTGTCCGTCTGGCCGTCTGTCCGTCTGTCTGTCACGCGCTACCAGAGCTGAACCGTAGAAGCTAAGTAGAGAGTTGAAATTTGGAATAGTAATTGACCGAGCGAGCGAAGCGTGTCAGTTTCGAGATTGGCCAAAAATGTTTTGGTCCGGCTGTCTGTCTGTCTGTCAGTAATCGCCTACAGGTCGCATTTATCAACCGATTTCGACGGAAATCGGCACACAAGTTCCTTGATTTATTTCAATTTTTTTGTCGAGCGCGATTTTTGATTCGAGGGAAAATAGGGGAGAAAAAAGGGAAAGTTTGCTGTAGCGTTATTTATCGACGGATTTCAATCAAATTTGAGAAGCACACTAAAGACTTATTTCTACACAAGATGGTGTAAGTATAAAAAATTCCAAAAAATAGTGGAAGAAATGTAGAAGGGGAAAAGAAGGGAAATTAATTTTAATTTTTTCCGAAAATTTACGCCCACCTATTTCAGTTAGATTACGCAGTCCTTTCCGCCTTTATGAGACAAATCCGTAGACACTAGATTCGACTTCCTAGGACCAAAGGAACGTGAGTAATCGCTAAAACTTATACCCCTATTTTGCTCAAGTCTACATAGGTAAATTGGAAAGGCCTATTGGAAAATTGAAGCACCTGAAATGCGATTTAGCCAGAGGAAAAGGGAAAGTGTCTGTTATTGCATGGTTATTATGGCTCGCGAGATCTACTGTTCTTACAGAACAACTAGTTATTATCCTAATCAGTAGATAATTTTATGCAGAATCTAAATAGGTCTAGATGTTATTTGGTATTAAATCAAAATAATCCAGAAACCTGCTAAAGAATGCATCAATTCTCACCCACCTGGCATCCCGCCGCGGAGTGCTGCCACCCGAGGCGGGAGGGGCCCCGCACAGTCTGCCACGAGGATAACGAGCGTCTCAGTTTCGGGATTGGCCAAAAATGCTTTTGTCCGTCTGTCTGTCAGTTCTCGCCTACAGGTCGCATTTATCGACCGATTTGGACGAATATCGGCACACTAGTTCCTTGATTTATTAAATTTGTTAATCGACCGCGTTTTTTAATTGGGGGGAAAGTAGGGGAGAAAAGGGGAAGAGGAATCGACGGATTTCAATTTGAGAAGCACACTAAAGACTTCATTTTAGACAAATTGATGTAAAAATATTTCCCAAAAGGGGTAGTGGAAGGAGGAAAAGAGGGTAAATTAAAAATTAATGGTCATAAAGGCTCGTGAGGTCAATTTTTTTCACAGAACAACTACTTTATATTGTTAAACCTCATCAAAAATCGATAATTTAAATAGTTACCTAGCTGGTTTAATTTCTGTTTTCTGGTTTATTTTACTTTTAATACGAAATCATTATAAATCAGAACGAATACTAACCAATAAAAACATGAATTTCCTACTAAAACTAAACCTCAATGTTAAAAAAGTGTTTTTGAATTAATACCCGGTATAAATTCAAAATGGGTAGGTAAAAATGGGTATAAATGGGTATATACCCGATGATCGGGTATTTACCGGGTAAGTGCCCATCTCTGAACACAGATGAGTTATAATTTATTCTATCTATGGTAAGAATGACGACCTGGACTCCTTCGAGCGGAAATGGGCGGAACTTTCCAAAGATCGCGAGAAGTGGAAGACGAGGGGGGAGACCTTTGCCCAGCAGTGGGACAGTATTGGTTAATTAAAAAAAAAAAAAAATGGTAAGAATGTCTGGCACAAGAAGAGAATGATGAGAAGATCTACATTTTTGAAACTGCGGGATTTTATTGTTTTGCATCACATGACCCAAGTCTATGCCTTAATTTTATCTGTGGAAGTGCTATCAATGTCAAAAATCATTCCATTTCAATTCAATCATTCAATCAATCAAAAACAGAAAACAGCAACAATTTCGCTGTTTTGCTTCGTTTTTATTTCTATTTACTTTGGTTTTGTGTTGTGGGCGTTTGTGGACTTGCGCAAAAGTTAAACATGTCTGATGAAAATATAACTGTAAGCGACAACTCGGATGTAGAGGAGCCCGTAAATCCAGAACTTCGGGGATATCTGAGTAAATGGACAAACTACATTCACGGTTGGCAGGACAGGTTTATTGTTTTGAAGGATTCTACTTTATCATACTACAAGAGCGAGTTGGAGAGTAATCTTGGATGCCGAGGCGCCTTATGCCTGAAAAAAGCTAAAGTCAAGGTAATAAAACTGTTCATAATCTTTAACAATGATCAAGGAAAATTAATTTGCCCTTGTACTAGCTTGTTTTTTGTTGAGGTAATTTATTTTATTAGCCTGGCGTAAAGTGCCTGAGTTTTTTTGATTATTTTAGTAGTTGGCTTGTTATCATTTTCAATGCAAGTACAGTTAGTTGATTGTGATTTTTTCAGCCGCACGAATTTGATGATTGTCGGTTTGATGTCTCCGTCAATGACTGTGTCTGGTACTTAAGAGCTTCAAATCCAGAAGAAAAGCAGCAATGGATTGATGTTTTGGAGTCCTTCAAAGTAAGTATCTGATTATGCTCTTGTTGAGTAATTAATTATCAACGATAAAATTTTCAAAAAGCCAAGGTTTAAAAACTTTAATACCTATAATACTTGCATAATTAATTTACATTTCGAGGTCAACACCTGTCTGATTAAAATAATTAGACAATTACATTCAAACCTATTAGTCAGTTTTATTATGAGAGGAAGTTATAGTATTGAAATATTCAATTTGCTGCCCACTGTGCCTATTTATGACTCAGAAAAATATCTACCTATTTCATATCAGTGTTAGCTTATAAATGGTATAGATTACTGCATTATCTTTTGCAATATGACTCATTTTGAAAACCCTCAAAACATTTGCTCATAGTTGCGATAACTGATCGTAGATAAACTCTGAAAAAATGACTCATTTTGATAGAAGTGGAATTTAATATGCCTACCTATTTAATTTTAAAATTTCACACAACTAAGTAGTGCTAGGGGGACTTAATCCTAAAAGCATTGTCTACCAGTCTTCCTGGGTGTGCAAAAAGGTGGTGTGGTGTGTTTTTATAGGTACCTAACTACCTACTATGCTGAAAATAACAAAATGTAAAAATTAAATTAATACATAAGTAGGTATACATTCAAAAATTATAATTTTTTGTATTGTGAATATGAGGAAATGTTTTTTTATTCCTATTACAGGCATGCATTGGATTTAGGTAACATATAATAAAATCCGAAACTATTTTAAAACATATTTTTGGTTTATAAATCTACGTAATTATATACTTATATCAGTAAAAGTAAATACTTGTTTGTCTCATGTGTAATGTCATCCAGGCACACTAAAAATTCTCTCATCCTTAATATGTTGTAGGGTTTGTTGAGAAAGAGCTTGGGTGGGGAAGTACTACCATTGTACTTATTTCTGCTGCAAGCAGTGATGTCCGGTTTATGTTTTTTTTAACTCAAAAGGATTTTGAAATGTTTATTTAAATAGGTAATGAATTATCTTATTTAGTGCTAGGTTGTAGTGGTTGCCACAAGACTTAGATTCCAGTAGTGGGTGATGCCAACCTGTCCTACTTTTAATAAGTACTGAACTATTTAACCATAAATAAATATTCATAGACATTTCACACGACGCCCTCTAGTCCCAAACTAAGCAAAGCAATATGGGAACTAGGTGCCATAATGTTTTATCTGCTTTGCAGGTTGAATCAGGATATGGAACCAGTTCAGACAGCAGCTCAAATGGTGGAGGCCTCAGGAGACATGGCTCTGTCACATCATTGCATTCAACCGGATCTCATGGTTAGAATCGAGAGTATCTTAACTTCAAATGTCACTACCTCATCGATCAAACAATAAAGAAACAAACATTGTTTAGGGTGCTCATGGCCACAACGTGCTGATCCAAATCACAGCCCTAAAGACAGGAATGTAGCATCGCTATCACTAGACTATTAATAAGACGGCTTTTGCATCTAATCTAAATGATTTATACAACGTCATGGGCCACTTTTTTCACATGCTTCGATGTGCAGGACGTTGCAGTGCCTGGGACATATTTAAGATGGTGTAGGCTTGCCCAGCACCTATACCATCCTCTCAACCTAGTCGTCCTTATCCACAGGAAAGATAAGGTCAATCACATCGTTAGGAAACATACGTTTCTAGATCATTAGTAATAATAATAGCCTTTATTTCTTTACACATTCTTTCCTTATAAAATAACCTGTTCTAATTAATTATTATGCTAAGTTTGTCTTCCGACATAGCCCTCCTCAAGTGACTTCCATTTCTCTCTATCTCCAGCTAATTCTCTCTATTTCCTGCAACTGCTTTAATGTCGTCCTCCCATCTGAGGGGCGAGTACGAGTTGACAATGTACAAAACGGTGTCAAACGTCTGACGCCGAGCACACCAGTGTGCGCTGCTTGGTATGGAAACACTGAGCGGGAGCTTGACGAAACCAAGCTTCTCAAAAAATCCGCTCCGTGTTTCCATACCAAGCAGCGCACACTGGTGTGCTCGGCGTCAGACGTTTGACACCGTTTTGTACATTGTCAACTCGTACTCGCCCCTCTGTTCTGCTTTCCTCTTTTTCTCTTTTTGTCTCGCGGGTACCACTCTGTAATCATTTGATTCATTAGTAGACCATTAGTGCTCAATATAATACCTTGTTTCAGGCCGCACTGCCAGACGGCTCACGGAGAAGATTGCAGAACTGGACACGTACGGCGAGTTACTCTCCAAGCAGGCGGTACAGCTGCAGCAGTATTTTGAGAAATGCGTCGCGTCATGCCCACAGTTTGATGAAAACACTGCGGAGGCGATCGATGCTGTCACTGTTTTGGATGGCAAGATTGGTGAGATGATTTTTTTTTTTATATAATATAGAATGTCCTTTGGCCACAATCTCATCTGATGGTAAGTGACGATGAGGCCGACGATGGAGCAGGACAGTCTAGAAGACACCTATCCACTCTTGCCTTGAAAAGACCCAGATTATATTTCTCAGGAAAGACAGAAGACTGCAACGCGTTCCATTCCTTGGCAGTTCGCATAATGAATGTAGATCCAAAACGTTTGGTGCGAATGGGTGGAATGTTTACCAAGTATAGATGGTATTGTGCCGTGCGTCTAGTTGTCCTATGGTGGTTGATATGCCAACGTGCTGGTTCAAACTTATCTTAACTTTTTAATATCAAGCAAATCGAAGATTTATAGGTCTATAGACTGCCTAAGAAAACTAAGTCCACACTGATCTGGTGATGCTGCGTGTAATATATTTTAGAATTTTTAAAAACTAGGAAAACCCACTTTAATTTGACTACTTTCCGGCTTCATCAGCAAATGATGATGATGATACGCAATTTTGTGTACATGGATGGTATATTTTTTTCCTGTTAATTTGATTTATAAATCAAACTACTTGCCCGATTTTAATGAAATCTGTATGGGATCAATCTGGAAGATAAACAAGTAATTAAATTTAAAATACCCCCGAATCTTGGACCGATTTTCATCAAACATAAGCTTCCCGACTAAATTCACCTTTGAAACAAAAAAAAAACAAAATCGGTTCATCCGTTAGGGAGCTATGTTGCCTCAGACACACACACACACACACTCAGAGACACGTCAAACTCATAACACCACGACGTTTTCGCATCGGGGGTTAAAAAAAAGAATTATTCAAATCTGTTTATAAATGACGGAGTCCTGAGGTAACAAAAGTAAAAAAAAATACAACCCAATTGAGAACATTCTCTTTATTTGAAGTCGGTTATCTCACGCTAAATAACTGTCTCACAGGAAATGAGCTGACTAACCAAGCAGGCGAAGTTCGAGCTACAAGCGCCTCATTCCGAGCTACGTGCGCCGCCACACTGACGACGCTGCAGCATTGCGTCGACTTGTTGCGACGCAGGGAGAAACAAGCCAGCAAGGCGGAAGACCTTTATATGTAACTTATATACCTGAACTTATTCATAAAAAGCACAAATCCGGGTTAGTCTCAAAATACCCTTGTGAGTTTCGCCCTTGATTTTGAAAACTTGGAATCCAGGGGATTTTGAGACTTTTTGTCTCAAAATCCCCTGGATTCCAAGTTTTTCAAAATTTTGAGACTTTTTGTCTCAAAATCCCCTTTGGGCAATATTACACCGTACCGTATTTGAATCCAACTAAACTGATAACAAGTTTTTTTTTACAAAAACTTTATTAACCATAAAAATATCAATTGTCTTCATTATTGCTGGTCATCATCAAGCCTTTGAGTATGGACTCCAATTCATCAAATCTCAATACTTTGAGATGAACATTCCTCAAAACATGTGATCCAGTCCATCCAAAGGTTGCCTGGAAGAGATCGCTCATAGCGATAAGGCCGCCCATTGTACATCGCTTTTATATAGAACTAAGTCTAATATCTAATTTCCGGTGCAGTACAATAAAGAGTTTTCTATCTATCTATCTATACTCATAGTTAACTCAAATTCTTGAGTCCTAAGTCACAGGCATAAACGCCTAGTTTGGGCCTCGCAGCTAAAACTAATATTTTGTAATTTGGATAGCTCTGAGTACTTGTTGTTTTTATCTGTATTTTCATCAATCATAGACAAGAATTTTATTCGTTCTCCTTACGCAGGGCTCTGAAAAATCAGCTCACAGAAGCAAGATTGGCGTCGAAACCTGGACCAGATCATGAGGTAAGTCATGTCACAGATAATATAAACTATAGTAATCATTATTATCCCCTTTGAGTAAAGTGACATATTTACTCCTATTAATTCTTATAATTCAATTCAATTTGTGTTCAGTTGTTGCACCTAACTTCAGAGTGATAAAGATTCATTGCTGGATCGAAAAGTACCTAGAAGTTGTAATATTATAATGATTCGATGTCACTGTTGATCAAAATCCTGGTTAAACGTCATACAGGATAATACAAGAAGGAATTCCCTCCGCGAACATAATTATATTTTATGGCACAATATATTTTCCCTAGAGAATTTATTCAAATAGTAAGTTTTTTGTAATTTTTTGAAATAGTTGCTTTGAATACTTCGTAATCTTGTATTTAAACATTTAATTAGCTACGATAACTATGTACCTATGCTACATATGCTATGCTATGCTATGGTAGCTATGTGAGCGGTACGCTTGGTTTGTTTACCTACAAACAAATGTGCAATGTTGTGTAAAATGTCTATTAATAATTTATTTAAATAAAGAAACAATAAACCAGAATTATGCCTTTGTGTAATAAAATATCTGGTACAATTGCTTAGCCTGCACATTATAATGCACAGGACAGAATAACATATTTACATACCGCATATAAAAACGCACATAACCGCATATAACTTTCCAACATAGTGAAAATAGAGTGCATACTTGTACAGTCTCAAACAGCGATTCAAAGGTGTGCCGCACTAAACTAAATGAATTTTCTTCATAAGTGGCGCGACTACCGTAGAGAGCGGACGTACCCGTGCCCTATTAAAATCTACTTTCGCGTTGTATTTCATCTTCGGCCTTCGCTAAAATTACTCACGGTTTCAGGCATTCAGTGATGTGTTGTGTTTGATCGTTTTCGGGTAACAGTTTACAATTTACATTAATAGTTATGAAGTTCAAAATTTTCAAGAAACTCCTACAAAAGGTTTGTTTATGTTTACGTTTGTGTTTTGTTTTACTCAGTTTTGATACCTATACATAATAATATTTTTAAAAAAGAATAAGGGCAATGTTCTGGTACAGTATTTATGTATGAAATGTGCATTATCTGAAGAATTCTTGGTTTGTTTACTACTGTCTGCGTCTGTTATCAGCATGTTTAATAGTAAATCAAACACTGGTATATAACCAATCGAGTGAAGCTTCACTTAATCATCATCCATCTATTTCAACTTCAACTAACAATCCATTTCTGGGTACAAGATAGATCTCGTTTGCTGCACTTTCTCGTGATCCTATGTCAAACGCACCGTCATATTTGTAATATACCATCGGCTTACGGTTATTAAAAAACTCTTTATCTTTGCCATTTTATTTTCTTCTATACCATATTTGTACTGCTTGTAATCAACAATCAAAAGCCGTGTTGGCCGAGTGGGATTGTACCTCGACTTTCGATCCGAAGGTCGTGGGTTCAAATCCCGACCGTGCATCAATGCATTTTTCGTTCGGAAAATTTATATGCGCATTAGCACGAGCTTTACGGTGAAGGAAAACATCGTGAGGAAACCCGCGGCTTAGTCAGCTCCGCACGTATTGACCTTGTCTTTCCTGTGGATACGGCTGACTAGGCTGAGAGGATGGTATAGGTGCTGGGCAAGCCTACTCCATCTAAACATTGTCCCAGGCACTACAGTGTCCCGTTAAGTGTAGGCATAGGTTGCCTCCTGACGCTGTATAAATCATCTTCAATAGATGTAAAGGCCTATTATTATTATTATTAATCAACAATCAGCTTGAAGTTTAGGTATCATGTTTCTTTCCAAGTACACAGTCGGGCCAGGAATTTGGTGCAAGAAATTCACGTGCTAAGCCACAAAACAAGTATAAAACCTGTTTCAAGGCTTTACTCGTACTTTTTTTCGAGGTCTCGCGAAATTGGAACATACGATAACAATAATTTACTTCATAGTTTTACTTCATGTTTGTTTTTGTCTTGCCATTCATTACCCACGTCACCTATGTAGGGTCAACACGATATTCTTCAATTTCTCCATATCAACCGTCGTTTCATCTACCTACTCTTGGAATTTTCTTTCGTAAAATAACACCCGCTCTTTGTAATATTAATAATCATTGTATTCAAACTATTTTCTCAGACTGAATCGGACACAATGCGTAAAAACCCTTAGATGTGCGTTGGTTGTCTGTCAGTCATCAACTCAACAGATTTATGTTTAGAAAGAAGGAATTTATACAAAATGTTCAGCTATTGACTTTGCCTCTGGCAAACCAAGTATACAACAACAAACGATTCAGTGGAGTTCAAACGTTATGGTATTTCGAATGCGATCTATTTTTGAACAGCACGAACCATTAATTTTGACGTCATAGCCATAGGAAGTTCACCGTTTCGAAATTATGTTTCGTTGAATTGGTTTAGGATTCGTGCCACAGACGTTATCGGCTTAAGAAATCTATATTGTCATAGAAATGTGCTCTAATCGATCTAATAACAATTAATAAGTATAATTTTACTAACATTATATTATGAAGTTTGGAACAGATTATAGTACAAAGTATTTCTTTATCCGCAAACCACGCGATCAAAACTTAGTCACGGCAGTAATAGATAAACCCAACAGCTACATACATTATGTAAATAATAGGTCTTACATGAGATTAAAGATCAAAATCCATCGAGCGATTCGATCCTTCAGTTTATGAGTCAAACATGCGTGTTGTTTGTTTATTTCATACGACTGCACTGGATAATGGTGAGTCACCTACTTCCGATTTGTAAGAGTAAATTGATTCATGAATGTTACATGGAAAAGGAAGTTTTGTGATGTGACGAATTAATGTAGATCAGTCATGCATGAGCTAATACTGAGGATGTTCTTGGAAAGTACAAACAGTCGATATTTCTCATCATTCCCCTGCCCTTATCCCACGCTAGGTGGGGTCGGCACAACAGCCGATATTTCCGAGATACCTAAATACAGTAATTTTAGACCGCTAGGGCGCTAGGTAACCAAGACTCACTGGCAAAAATAAATAAATATTCATGGACATTTCACACGACGCTCTCTAGTCCCAAACCAAGCAAAGCTTGTAATATGTTATAAGTCGGTTTATACGAAACGGCTGCTTGATAAACCGACGAAATTTTGAAGGTCAGAGCAGGTTGGTGGATGGAGAAACCTTTAAATCATTACTCCTGGAAATCTATGGAAGATCGTGAAGGAAAAGTTCACTGCTTCGCGTAATTTACCAAACTGCTTCAGACTTTGATAATGATAAATGTGAGACGGATGAACTCGTCTCCAAACAGCTTGCCACAAGACATACAGGACGTATAAAGACTGCACCAGAAATCTTAAAACCGGATCCTTGGAGAATGCTATTCAATCTGTGAAAAAAGAATTCTGTTTAGGACACTTTTAGGCTGATATGTTTATTGAATTAGTGTTACGTTTAATCGTTGATTCAATTAAAGTCAATTTCATCAAAATACCACTGATAGGATTACTGTCATTAAAATCGTTATACAGTTCTTAGTGGTATGATTGGTCTGGTTTTCACACGCAATTTCCCTACGCAGTCCTTCATGAGTCCGTTTGAACGCACACCTATGCGAAATAAACTGGATTGAAGCAAGTGAGTTATTCCAAACATACATAGTTGAAGGTTTATGTGGCTCACGCCTTGGTTGTGTAAAGCAGAATAGTGCAAGAAATCGTGCTATGCATTGGTATAAATATTTAATTTGGTGTGTGTCGAGAGACGAGATAGTTTATTTGTACAAAAAGTGTACAGTTTAAAGTCACGCGAACAAGTGAAAGAGATAGATGACCACATAAAGAGAGAAAAGAGTGATTACCATGTGAACTTTTCAGTTGATCAATTCTGTGCGACAGCTGACGACCTCAAGCAAGGTTTAATACATTGAACTTCCATGGCTTAATACTATCTTAATCTTAATACTATCAGAATTCATAAAGCTTCGAACTTAACAAGTGCCTCTCAAATCGATTTGAAAACTAATTGATAAATTGGATAGCATGACAATCCGTAAACCGGTCTGGAATGGTCTGAATCATAAATGAATAAATTTGAATTACATTGAATGCTATGTCGGTGGTATGGCTAGAAAATAATATTTCTTTGAAGGTTTTAAACTCATTTTATTTGTGTTAGATAGTCTTCGACTGTTGATCGATTCTACGGTTTCGTTTGGCGATGAGTTCTTGATTACGGTGAAATCATAGTAAAACTCAGTTTAATCATACTTAATCACAGTGAAACCTTATCATCTATTAATTTTATACCATTAAGAACTTTATACCAAAAGTCATATGGCATTGCCTCGTTAAATTGCCGTCTTATTTAAGATTTTTGAGGCGGTTGATCGGAATGATCAACAGGGTACAGAGTAGACTAGAACCTGCAATTTGGACAAGAATACGGATCAAATAGCGACCCTTACTGATCACATTTCCCGTAAAACAGTACCAAAAAGAAACCTACCACTGACGTAATAATGTAGCATTCAATGGACTATTGTTCCAACAGTGGCATCCAATGACGCCAGATCTAGGCAGTATGCCAGGATTCAAAGCTCGCATGCAAGCTCGTAAGCAGACAGGTATTAAAGGGTTTTTGCAAGGGTTCAGTGGTTGCGTCACGCACTACTTAAAGTACCTTAAACATGGTAACTCTGCTTCTGTAGGGTTTATAAAGTGTATTATGTGTAGATATTTTATACCATCCCAATAGTTATGAGACGAGCGGGATGTATTATTGGATTCTTCAAGCGTTTTTGTACTTTCTCGGTCGTCTTGTGTCAAGCTGCAAGACAAGGTTTACTACCTTTTACAACGTTGTTGGTATTTTTTGCTAGAAAATATGAAATAACAGAGATAATTGAGGCATTCCTTTACAAAATTCATGTTAAAACGTTGTTATATAGACATACGTTTATTTGTTACTTCATACATAGAAAACCATTAAAAAGAAAGAAAACACAAAATAGTAATGTGTGCTACTGCAACAAATTGGCTCAGGCTCAGCATTATGCTTCACCACCTGATGGCAGCTCAGCGCTGTTATTCTGCCGAAACCATTGGATATATAGTTATTTAATAGCTTTATCAGTTAGGGTTATGTCGAGTGTCTATAACCTCACGTGTAGCCGTGTACACGTATAACACCTACATCAAAATTTAGACACTTGTCTACAAATGTAAAGTGCAAGCTCGTTTTGTAGGTCAGAACGACACTGTTCAAACCAGCTAGACCGTCATCCGATATCACATGTCGGCGCAGCTACTTATGATAGTGGCATGACTAGAAATCATACCTGTCTTGTCTTTTTGAGGTTGTCGAACGTGACACTAAATAAACTTTTCCTTAGTCACAATGGAAAGCGTTTGATAGATATATAGAGATTTTTTGAGCTCATAAAGATTAAATGACAAAGTGATGAAATTAATATTTTGCAGAGTCGACACTTAACCTATATTTGACTAACATCCGCAAGCTCAGGATAAATATAAACATCAATGAACAGAATTAGGTACCTAAATACATAATCCTTCACTAGAGACTACTTCACTCATACTAATTCAAATTACTCTACTATTATCGATATTGTATTCGTGGGAATAGACAGTGTGATGGACACGTCAGCAGGTTCAGAAGGTCGCTAAGTAATCGATCATTACTCACGGTATCCGACCCACCTTGTTTCAAAGGTGGGTTATTTTACGAAATTGCTTTGTACATAAACGATAATTCCACTGGACATAGACATCATCATTCCGTATCGATACGTCGCCGATTAGCTCTCTCCACCAACACTTCCTACAATTACTCATTTCACTTTCTAACTGATATGTTTGATAACACCCATGGTATTCAAAGCCGTCGTTGTTAATTCTGTTTGGCTGAAATCACGGCAAAGCATTGGGGCTTTTGTCTTGGCTCAAATGAAATAATTTCCCTGAGACGACAGACAAAAAATCAACAAGTAGGTTACTGTGTGAATCTTTAAGAAATAAGATTAAAGTATACTATATGGTTCAAATACATTCAAGCGCATTAAGAAAGAAAATAAATTTATTAACCCAGACTTACATTAGTCAGATTCTTCTGTGGATTTGAGCGGTTCGGTGTGAACAACATACAAATCGCATATTATGTGTGACAAAATGAGTAAATTTCAGCGGTGTCGCCTTGAGTATCCTCCATTGTTGCTTATCGATGTTGCTAGGATACCATGACTATCTAGATCAAAATCCTCAATTTTATCTGTTGTAAACTAAACGGATGGCTCTGTGACCGTTATATTTGGCTCAATACAAAAGGCGCCCTAATGCCAGGGCTCATAAATCGAGTGACGTCACCAGCGCTTCCCTTAATCCACCCTCGGCACGGATGGCTTTGTGAAGGCATTGTGGCCGTAATGTATTGACGCGTGTTGTGCTATTGGCTTATAGTTTGGTGATTATGGCGGTTTAGGTGAGTCCCTTTGGAAATTAAATAGGCTCACGACAACGGCTCACGATTGTAATCTCTGTAACATAGAGCTTCTGAGAGCATGATGGATATGCCGTCAAATCTCAGGCTCTTATAGGAACCTTAAAGATGTTATAATAAAGGGAGAAACTGCTCAATATTTCCCCGTTGTGCTGTAGGTTTTAAAATCTGTTGTTTACCCCGAAACTCACATCATATTTTTTTGTGAATAGTTTGTATGAAATCTTTTGGAATAACTAATTCTTTTTCTAGATAGATTAATACATCTAGAAGTATAAATCCGCTTGATTTGGTAGTACTAGATATGCTGCACTCAACGAATATTTCGCAATTGTTTCGTCAGTTGGCGTGTGTCTGTAACATGAGTTGATCGCAGTAGCAGTTTTGCGGTCGGAGTTGCTGACAAGTAGAGTAGAAAGGGTCGTTGACATGTATTTGGGTCTTTGTTACAATATTTATCTCATTTATTTTTGGTCTTTTGTACGATTCTTCCAAAGAAGTACCTGTTATTTGAAGTAATCTCTTTAGCTTGGTTCTAACGTGAGTTTCGTTTTCTGCTTGGTCTTCAGTGTCCTCTGTTATATACGTTCCTCTATAATCTTTAAAACGTCTTGTGGACCGGAATCATAATAAGGTCCGGTATTGGTTGGTTGCATCATGAATGCGAAAACGAAACAGAGTCGGTTCTGTGATTTACAGTATTTTATTTAAACATAAACCTGTCGGGTCCTGAGAAAATTTTCTCTTCCAAAATCTTCAACCCCTTTCTTCGGCGACTTACCGTCTCTTTCTGTATTTTTTGTAGTCAGATTGTTTTGCTAACGCCTTCGCAGTCAGCTTTCATCTTCAGGCACCAAAATGAGTGATGTTCATCCACGTGTCTGCTAATATCATTTAAAAATATTGCGTTATCATAATGTTTGGGGTTAATGAACTCTGTTTCTACTATCATACGTATTTTGTAAATTACCTCTAATTACCGAAAATTAGCTTCCTTATTAACTTCCTGACTGTATTAATGTATGTAGTTCAATGACGTCATTTGACTTTGACGTGCTAACTCCCTAGCTATATCCCAAAACAATCAGTATGACCTGACCGTGGATGATGTAATGCAACCTTGATGCGTGGAGTAAATCAATTAGTCCACTTGATTTCAGCTCTGAAGACTGAATTAATATGATTGCTTTGTGTTTATTTCTATTGGTAGTGGAGACGCATTCAATTGCAGAAGAATGATTGTTGAAGTATGTGTGTCCATTAACCTACAACTCAGGGTAGAAAAGCGGCGCTACTACCACGCCCGTAGGGGTCCAATCAAAGTCATCAATGTTTCAACCGTTCACGTATGGCTAAAACTATTGCAAGTGTGCAATAGCATCTTCGCATCATCGCATTCGCTTGCATCTTCTATCTATCTATCTAACAGTCGTGTTCGTATGATTAGGCACGACTCGTGTCTATGATACGTGTATGACAATGACAAGATAATAAATAAACACTGATAATAAACCAGACGTTATAGTCTGCCTGTGGAAACAGGTGTGACATTGTTTTGACACATGTGCATGCGAGCCATGTTTTTTAGCGATTCAACATTTTAATAGTTTGTCAAACAGTTGGTTTGTTCTGCACCACTCGTATCATAGCATAGCTTGTTTAGTTGTTTGTGAGTTTGTAACAGATCAACTTATTTAGCGATGCGCAGCGTGGTCACCGTTTATGGATGACCGCTTATGGCGTTTTGATCTGAATGGTACGGTCGCCAGTCTGCTGAATACTGTCATCATCATCATCCTATACTCGTCCACTGCTGGACGTAGGACTCTCCCAAGACGCGCCATTGAGCTCGGTCTTCGACTCTTCTCATCCAGTGTCTGCCAGCTACATTTCGCAGATTGTCGCCCCATCTCGCAGGAGGGCGTCCTACACTACGCTTGCCTAAACGTGGTCTCCACTCAAGTATTAGTTTGCTCCAACGATTGTCGGTTCTACGGCAAACATGACCGGCCCACTGCCACTTCAGCCTGCTAATCCTCTGAGCTAATTCGACGACTTTGGTTCTTTGTCAGATACTGTCGGAATACTGTCACCACAGTTTTAATCACCAACTCTCACGAACCCAATCCGCAAGTTACCTAATCAACAAATTCAATTGTTATGTTAGGCTGTACACCGACCATTTTTTTGCATGATGTTAATGCAGTAGAGCGATAGATTACGTCATCGTAATAAAAATAAAGTTAAATTACATGACCAGAGAATGTTGTGAAAGATAGACGAATTCGTTTTTTTTAGGTGCCGGTATCAGCAACATTCTAGTAACCGGCAAGGAAGTTACTGAAGCTAGACTGATCTGAGCTACGTCAATTTTCTCTGCTACAGATTCGAAGACCAATAGGTATTTGAATAACTTTATACACTTTCTTAGTTGAAAGTAAGCTAATTTTTCGAATCCAGAGTCTCCTCTTTTAGACTGACGCAATTTTATGAGATCTGGTAAAATCTATTAACCCTTAAGGTAGCACAACATGTTATTGCGAAATAAAACAAAGATTATACTAAAACTAGTTTATGTACTTACTAAAGACACATAAACACGAAAAAAAAAAATTCTAGGTACTATAGGTTTTTGAAAAAAGCACGTATAAAATAGTATACATCGCCACATTTGTAGTAGAAACAGGCAAGTTGACAATGTATAGTATACTATACTTCGTCACAGTAACCGCTGAACATAGGCCTTCTCAAAACGATGATATATTACAGCGAGTAGTGTAGAAACGAGTGTGTTATGTCTAGGACAGCATCAGTTCTTATGGTGATAAGCCAAGAATCAGTTTCTGCCCTTGACGTAACACAAATGCACTTTACACTTGGTACACATTGTGGTTGCCTGTCCACCTTTGCAGAACTTGCACCGCTGGTATGATGTTATTTCAAAGTCAAAGTCAAATTTTTTTTATTCAATAAAATCACAAAGATCATTTAGATTTGGAGCCAGTGATCAAACTGATCATATCTAACGTCATCAGTAGGCCTTTCCGATACCGGTTTCCGAATTTTCTTACGGTCGGCTACAACCTACAACGTATTTGTTTTCGAAATGCACAGCCTTATTTTTTTTCAGCATCTCGGCGCAAATTTGGTATCGGAAGTCTTTCTGAAGGTCAGATCTTCAGAAAGACTTGCGATACCAAATTTGCGCAGAGATGCTGAAAAAAAATAGGGCAGTGCCTTTCGAAAACAGAGACGTTGTAGCCGACCGTAAGAAAATTCGGAAACCAGTATCGGAAAGGCCTACTGATGACGTTAGATATGATCAGTTTGATCACTGGCTCCAAATCAATCAATTTTTCTTGATATTTTGCATTCTATAATGCCTTCGCCGTAACAGCCATCCCTTGTTCACGCAGATGTCGAGAAGTTGGGAGAAGATGTTGATATACCACCTGTGCGATTTTATTCCCGTGCGGTATAACGCAATGAACATATCGGCCAAATCAACCCCGCCCATATGTCTATAATAATGTTTTACGATTTGGGGACACTGCACTTCGACATATTGCTTCCTCTCTTTACTGTAGCGTTTGGTGATATCGACTGGATAGGCATCGCAATACGAGCTCACGAGGATTACTTTTTTGTTGTCAAATCACGCTAAGCTTGTTCTTGTTACAAACCAATTGCGAGAATGACCCTCTTCCTTTCTTTTCAAGCACTTTATCTGCTACCAACTTCTTGTCTGGTCCTTGTAGTCGATTCTGGCGGATTGTGCCCAAACTAAAAATGCCATAGTTCTCCCGCAGCAAAAATACCAACTCCAGCAACGAAAAAATAATTGTCGAAACAGAGAACAGATGCAGACGTTTTTTCAAAAATTGGTTTGAGTGGAACATCTTTGGCATCTGACTTATTTTGTTGGACTGGCTTCTCATAAGTCTAACCGCTCGTAAGAGGAATCTAATGATAGTGCTAGGGAGCTCTCAAGAAATCTACATATTTCATCTTCACTACCGTTTTCATCGCTTGCATCTGAATCTACATTTTCTTGCGGGACCAGAGAAAAAATTTTCTTGGCGCGTGAGCACCCATGTATATTTCTAAAACAAAGAAAACCCCATGCTGGCAAACCAAAACCACAAAGCAAAGAAAAATGCATACCTACAAAGTACCTAAGTGTGTACACAAACTTAGATAATTTTTTGTAGGTAGAAAGAGACCTTGGAGGGTAAGTAAATAAAGCTTGTAATGAAAAATTGCGCCAAAAACTCCAACACTCTATGTGCCCCATAAGTAGCGGTGTATAATATTCTATACATAACAAACAAGTACTAGTTTTACCCCAATGGAGTAATGTATAGTCTAATATACACTCACAAAAAACACAAAATATCATGAAAAATACTCATCCAAAAACGTTTGTTATTGCGTAAACGTATGTATTAGATATCTGTTAGTATTGTTTATGTGATAAATAAATATAGTTAGGAGTAAAAATAATAAAATAACATTTATTTACCTTGAGCAGGGTGAGGCAACGCCGGCTTGTTTTTGAAATTTGTTAAATATCACTGAACTGTCAAAGTGAAAGTCGTCCTTATTTTTTTTTATATTGTAAATGAGTTCGGAAACTAGTATCACGTAAAATAAAAACTGATTCAAACGTAGATTTGACGTAGGATTTTTTTAAAGTGAGTGTATAGTACAGTAAACAAAAACACTTTAAGGGTGCCAGACACCCAGATTTGAATTCTCTAATGAATTACCCCACTACACGACACGACCTTAGAACACAAGACGAAATTATCAACCAGGGGTACCTTAACGTTATGCTCTCAGACGGATGATGTAAGGCCAGATGTTCGCTATCCTTAGCAGCAATAACATTACGCCTAGAAATAGAGCCTTCAGGGAAGACCTTTCTACCTGACAACGCCATAAAATGTTCGTGCCATCGTTTCTATGGGGTGCGGCGGTGATGCGTGACGTCTGACGTCACAATGGCCAAACGACCCGCTTCGTTACGGGGTGTGTCGTACCCTTCTGTGGGCTTTTATTTTTGTACGGTATTCCAAGGTATTTTAATAAGTCACGCGATTTGGGGAATGTCTTCGTGTTATTTTCAAACGTAGAACTTATTTCGTAAGCATATTTTTGGTGGTACGTTTGAACACTGATTGACGACTGGTTTTAGTTAAGTCACCGACCAGCTATGGCAGTAGATCTCTAGTCCGTTTGTTTACCGTGGTACCATTAGACAGTTCACCATGTCAATATAAAAAGTAACTGACTCGTAGACACCTTACGCGCTTTTCTTGATAACCATGTATTTATAAATCGTGTTAGTTATCAAACGTTACTAGCGTACTTTTATCTCCTTTTATTTTTTGATTTGCAATTTATTTCGCTTGGTATATTTTCCATACAATTTCCGAAGTGGGTTATTTTTAGTGCAATTTTACACCACAACAGGTAAGACTTTTGGTTCGATATCATAGGCGGTATCACAGCAATACACGGCATTATAATCTGAAATACCCAATTGTTTGTTTACACTGCATAGGGGCTGGTTCAACGTACTTTATCGCGTCTTATCTCTCCTTTTTAACTGTTATTTATAACCAACGGGTTTTAACTGCGTTACGGTTCTACTTAACACATCAAATTATGGGTAATGGTTCCTGCAGACGACAATTTTTATTTATTTTGTAACATATTGACTACCCTAGCTTAGAATTCTTCAATGATCTTGAGTCTGAGGTCATAAAATTTATATTTACCCTACAGACGCTTGAGATTTGTAATGTATGGCTAAAGCTTGTACGATGGATACTCAATACTATGAAATGGATATGTATTCAATGCTCCAATTCCTTGTAAATGCAACACGTTTAACTGGAGTAACCTAATAACGAGGTCGCAAATCTATTGTAAAGATTTAGGTCAGACTAGCGTAACCCGTGCCTTTGTTTCGTTAAATATCAAACCTTTGTTTCGAATATCGGCTAAAACTAGCCCGTAGTCTGTTTTATTGATCAAATATCGAAAAGCGACTTGCGAGATATTTAGGGGGAATCTCAGCACGTTAAGTCTAAGTATTTTGGTCTTAGCGTACCCTCCTTATAGGCTTTCTTTAAAGATCATTGATTAAACAGCGTAAACGTGTACGACTTAAAACACCCGTTACATGAAATTACCTAGCTTTAAGTGGCTTGTTGGCCCTTCTAGGTTTAACTCGCGAGAAACTAGCGCCTAGATTAACATTTAAGAACGTTTGAAAGTGATCCTAATGTTTTACTAAGTCATGTATTGAGTTTGAAAACCTACCGAAGGATATTTGTTTTTCACGTTTCATTTAAATTGCAGGCTTTGTTTAAAATGTTTTTCCGTGACCTTTACACATGAGTTGGTCCACGCTCGCGCCATTAGCTGCGCGTCTCGTTTTAATGATAATGAGTCCATTTCCTTTACAAAGTTATAGAGATAGCAATAAAAAAAAGTTGGAAGGCCATTGTGATTGTTAAAATAAACTGCTTTATTGTATTCTGCCTAAGATAAGGATAATATGAAATGTAATAGTTCTTTTTAAACTAGTTTTTGCCATACTCATATGGCTGTTGTATAAAAACTTTTTTTCATGAATAATAGGATTTGTAAACTATTTTGCATTTTTGTTTCCGTTCAAAGCAATAACCAGTGAACTTAGTCTGGTTAGTGGTTATCAGTAAGTCAATTAGGTATGCACCACCACGGTACACCCAGTGACAGAATGTTCACGCAATCGAACATGTCTCAACTGTCCTCAACTGTACAAATGTGGGTCATATGGGTGTGGTAGTGTTGGATAATGGATTAGGCCTGGGAATACTTTTTATGAGAGATTATGAAGGTAACCTCCAATTTTATGAGGTAAAAAGGTATCAAAAATAAAGAGGCTACATCTCTCTACTATATTGTATCCTAAGTCTACGCGATAGAGTTGAATTTAAGTTGATAGTAATGATAGGGGTTAGTCGACGATTCAGATCCAATACGCAGTGGGGCATGACATTCGTGCACGATGATGAAAGTGCGGTTGCCGCCTACATATTCTATTTACTAGTTGGGTAAAGTGTATCGGATTGAATAAAACATTTGTAGCGATTTTATAAAGTATCTTGATTGTATACCACACAACTAACTCTCTTAGCAATCAAGGTAGTTGGAAAAACTCAACCTATAGTACTAATGATGTATAACCAGCGGTGGCTGTCTTAACTCTTGGGTTTCCTAAAATTGTGGTCAGCTATTATCAAATTGCTGCTAATTTCCTACAGTTGGTAAACTCTTTGTCGGCAGGAGGGCCCCCACTCGACGCTCCCCGACGACGAGTTCTACGATGCCGTGGAGACAGGTTTCGACAAGATGGAGCGGAGCGTGCCTCCGCCGAGCGTACACACGCGCGATCAAGTGGAACTACCGCCACCGCATATTGACAACCGCCTTACGCAGCACACACTTTGGAGCGAGGTATGAGCACTCCCTGCTAACTCTAGGAAGTTCTACGATGCTATAGGGACGGGTTTCGACAAGATGGAGCGGAGCGTGCCTTCGCCGAGCGTACACACGCGCGATCAAGTGAAACTACCACCACCACTTTACGCAGCACACACTTTGGACCGAGGAACAAGCTCTCCCAACACACTTTATCCATGCTATGTTCTATGATGCCTTAGACGGGTTCGACAACAGACAACAAGATGGAGCGGAACATTTCCCTACTTTGATGTACACTTTATGCTGTCGTCGGTCTGAGCTGTAACTGTATATTTGACAGGCGTCACAGCTCAGTTGGTAATGGCTCTGCCTTCCGTGCTGTGGGTCGTGGGTTCGATCCCCACCGAGAACAAACATTTGTGCGGTCAAAACATAGATGTTTGTTCTATGTCTGGGTGTTACTATGTATAATAAGTATGTATTTACAAAAAAAAGTATATAAGTATTCTATCAGCCATCTAGTTCCCATATCACAAGCTTTGCTTAGTTTGGGACTAGAGGGCGTTGTGTGTAAAGTCCATGAATATTTATTTATTATTATTATTTTTATTTATATAGTCATTAATATAACCTTGTGTAAATATACCTGTCGCCTTCCTGGTCCAGGATATACGAATGTTCTATTGTATGTGATTGGATTCGACTTAGCTTTGTTTTTCATCGATTTCAGATCGACAGGATATCCACGGAACAGATACAGGCTGCCTTCGAAGGTGTCGGCGGCGAGATCGGATGGCAGTTGTTTGCTGAAGAGGGAGATATGAGGATGTATAGAAGGTATGTCTCAAATCCTTAAAAATATTCATGTCTGTCTAGACGTTTTCATTCCATGACACAGATTTCTTTTATCCACACTAGGACTAGAGATGCTAACTCAGTACTACACAGGAACTGCATCAAATTGGCAGCCAAACGCTAAATAAAATAATTTATAAGTTTAAAAAACTAGAAAAACCGATTTCAATTCGACTACCGGCTTCATCATCAATGATGATGATAATGAGAGTTCATTGGGAATGTTCTAGTGACCGTAAACATCACTAAAAAGTTACAGAAAAGCAAAATACGCAATTTCGTGCTCGTGGATGGCATATTTTTTTCAGTTATTTTTATTTATTAACCAAACTAATGAACTGATTTTGATGAAAATCGAATGGGACCAACCTGGAAGTAAAGAATTTTTTAAATCGGTTCATAAATGTCGGATATCTGAGGTAACACACAAAAAAAAATACAACCGAATTGAGAACCTCCTTGTTTGAAGTCGGTTAAAAAAATAGAGGTTACTGTTGCAAATCGATATTAAAGTTCCTAAATGGCGCAAACGAGGTTATATCGCAATTTGAACAGAAGTATACTTCTAAATGCTAATACCGCTGAAATACCTTTTCTGAGCATTTGTATCCTACCGTGTTTCCCTCACGTAGATATGTTCTTTTGTTTCCAGGGAGATGGAAGTGGACGGCATGGTAATGGACCCTCTGAAGGCGATACACAAAGTCCGAGGGGTGTCTGCTAGGGAGATGTGTCACTATTTTTTCAACCCCCGATACCGATATGATTGGGAGAGTGAGTTACCGTTCCTTATTTTTAACTTCCGACCGAAAAACGGAAGGGTTATAAGATTGACGGCGTTGTGTCTGTGCCATCGTAGCTCTAAAGTAGGGTTCCGATTTGAATGCAGAATTTTTTAAGCCGCCCTGCTAGAGTCGGGACCGACAGTTTAACGTGCCCTCCGAAGCACGGAAGCGCTCAGATGTAAATGCCACAAGCGATCACCCATCCAAATAGTGACCGCGCAGAACGTAGCTTAACTTAGATAAATCGGTGAAGATTGACTAAGTAAGTTACGCCACGGGCGCTAGACGACACCGATATGAAATTTTTAAAAAATAAATAAAAAACATAAAAAATAAAAAAGCCTTTATTCCTAACTTATTTTATAAAGTATTGACACTTTTAACTGTATTAAGGAAAAAAAAATTAATTTGTTAGGACCCCTCTTGGGTATAGGCCTCCTCCAGTGTTCTCCAATTGTCTCGGTCCTGAGCCAGATCTATCCAGTTTGTTGTATTTGTAGTTTTATGTATGTCGTCTACCCATCTAGCATTAGGTCTACCCGGTCTTCTCTTTCCTGTGGGCCCTTTCCATATTGTTACTAATTTTGTCCATGAAATTTTTACTTACAATAAATAAATTATAGATGACAAGTAATTAAATTAAAAAACCCTTGAATCTTGGACCGATTTTCATCAAACATAGCACAAAACACATAAGAACACTCCCGACTAATTCACTTTCCAAACAAAAAAAAAACAAAATCAAAATCGGTTCATCCGTTCAGGAGCTACGTTGCCTCACTCACACACACGTCAAACTTATAACATTCCGTCGTTTTTGCGCCGGGGGTTAAAAACACGTTACCTCTTTATAATATTAGTATATTAGATAGAAGTATAGATTTAGTTTAACACCAAGGCTAGTCCATTCGTACAAATAATATGATGCACGAAGACAAAATATTTACCTGCAGTTAACATGTAATAAATATGTAGTCAATGTTGTTTGTTTGTCAGTGCTATAAAATATTGTCACTGTGATAATGTTGTTTGTTGGTACACTCATAATCCAAGCTTTAAATAATCCTTTTATACTAGGAATTGTCTTTGTAGGACAAACTATTATGTATGAAATACATTTACTACGAAATAGTTTATACTATCTGTCATCATCATCATCATCAACCTATACTCGTCCAGTGCTGGACGTAGGTCTCTCCCAAGACGCGCCATTGAGCTCGGTCTTCTGTGTAATATCTGTGGTACGAATAAACTAGAACTGGTATTGGTATTTGTTCTTTCTAGAACCTAATGTTGTGGGTAAGGACGTGCTTAGTGTGACATTGCACTGCGTCTATCACTTTGAGCCGTACAGGTTATAAAAATCAATGCTTGAGTCACGATTCATGTGAATATAAATAAATATAAATAATCATGGGCATTTCACACAACGCCCTTTAGTCCCAAACTAAGCAAAGCTATATGGGAACTAGATTGCTCATAGAATTTAGAATTAGAATTTAGAATTTTGCTCATAGAAAACTTTTGATTCATAGTAACACCCAGACATATAACAAACATGTACCTATGTTTGTAAGATCCACAGCTCGAAAGGCAGGGATGTTACCGACTGAGCTGTGACGCTTCTCAAATATGATTTGCGAATACTAGGCCTAAACTACTGGATAGATTTGGACATTGAAACGAATCATAATGCAGCTATTAAGGGATGCTACTATTTCTGTATATTTTAATCTAAAAATTCTGTTTTGTCAACAGCAACGCTGGAAACGATGACAATTGTTGAAGAGGTGTCGTCAGATGCATGCGTGTGCCATCAAACATTCAAACGGGTTTGGCCGGCTTCCCAACGTGATGCACTATTCTGGTCACACGTGAGGGCGGCAGACGACTGCACGTATGCAGTCACTAACCATTCCACCGTCAACGGAGAGTATCCCGTAAGTGTCCTATTTATAAAAGTAATTTGGAGTCAAAATCAATTTAAAACATTTTAATGAAATAATGGACGAGAGTATAGCACGCCAAAAAAAGATTAATTAACAATAATAAACGCGAAAGTTTGTATGTATGTTTATTACTCTTTCACGCAAAAACTACTGGTCCGATTTGGATGAAGCTTGGAATACATATAGTTCTTAGCCTGGATTAGCACATAGGCTACTTTTTATCCCGGAAAATCAACAGGATAAAGCTAGTTGACCGGCGTCACAGCTCAGTCGGTAATAGCTCTGCCTTCCGTGCTGTGGGTCGTGGGTTCGATCCCCACTAAGAACAAAGATTTGTGTGTGACAAACATAGATGTTTGTTCTATGTCTGGGTGTTACTATGTATTATAAGTATGTATTTACAAAAAAAAAGTATATAAGTATTCTATCAGCATCTAGTTCCTATATTCACACTTCACATTGTGAAGTGACGCTGGTTTTCAGATGCAACCCAGAGTGACTATTTAAGAGAGTGAAATATTTGATTGATTTATTAATAACTAATAAATAATAATAATAAATAAATATTCATGGACATTTCACACGACGCCCTCTAATCCCAAACTAAGCAAAGCTTGTGATCTGGGAACTAGATGGCTGATAGAATACTTATATTTCTTTTTTTTTGTAAATACATACTTATAATACATAGTAACACCCAGACATAGAACAAACATCTATGTTTTCCACGCACAAATGTTTGTTCTTGGGGGGAAACAAACACCCACGACCCACAGCACGAATGATGATTTATCTGTGTTTGTATGTCTCTGTTTTATTGTTAGTGTGTCCCAAAATAAATGTATTTTCTTTCTTTCTTTCTTAAATGTATGTGTTTCCAGGCGAATACAGGTGCTTGCATTCGTCTGTTCGTGACGGTTTGTCTCGCGTGCAGAAGCTCCTGGCCGGCCGGGGAGAGACCTACTCGAGACAACATCACTACCAGCATCGCGTATTGTAGCACAGGTTCGATTTTTTTTAACCCCCGACGCAAAAACGACGGAGTGTTATAAGTTTGACTTGTCTGTGTGTGTATGTGTGTCTGTATGAGGCAACGTAGCTCCCGAACGGATGAACCGATTTTGATTTTGTTTTTTTTTTGTTTGAAAGGTGAATTAGTCGGGAGTGTTCTTAGCTATGTTTGATAAAAATCGGTCCATGATTCGGGGGTTTTTTAAATTTTTCATTTAATTACTTGCTATACAAGTAAATGATGGAACAATCCGATGGCCCACCTGATGTTAACCTGTATGTTAGTGCTACAAGATAACGCAAAAAATCTCTATTGGGAATTATATTCGCTGGAGTACACACGGCGATAGGTCAACCTAGACTGTTTGGACTTTGTACTATTAGAAGTTTGCGAATTGTTCGAGAAGGACCGATATGTTTTTGTGTGGGAATCCTACGCCTATTGCGCTCCCTCTCCAACGATTCTCTGCATCGTATACAGCGGAGTTAGGGTTATGTTGGCTGTATAACCTGACGCGTAACCGTGTGTGCAAACAATACAGTAACGAATACCAATTTAATCTCTTCCGCAATACCTATCAATCAAGTTATTGTTGGAAGTTTTACAATAATACTCATGCTTATGACCCCTTTTTACTCGTTAAGATTTGCATATTGAATCTTATGTCTTTCTTCTAACTTAAGAGCTATGCTCTTGTCGGCGTAATGTATGCATTATGTCTTGCATAATTACTTTTTTGTTGGGAGGTTTTTTGTAGTAGTTTCGCCTTGCTTTCTACACCGCAGTTTAGAGGCCGGCGTACCGCCCTATAATGTCTGGTCAAAAGCCCTTCCTGAAAACTATTCTTCGGCCTTCTGCCAGTGCTGATACAGCTGCAATCTTATGTGTAGAGCAATAACGACCATTTTTTTTATTTAAGAGTATCTCAACTAAAATAAACTTATTTTCCAGTGAATCCCGGAGGCTGGGCGCCGGCGGGCGTGCTACGCGCGGTTTACAAACGCGAATATCCCAAATTCCTGAAACGTTTTACGAATTACGTCACCGACCAATGCAAAGGCAAGCCACTAGCTATATAGCATTCAATATCAGGTACCGATGTGACTCTATTCACGTTTGAGACAATTTACACTTAGTTACATTAGTATTTACACTTCACCGTAGATTCTATAAATAACACTATATGGGAATTGGACTTAGTTTCCTAAAAAGGAATCTAATCCACATAAAGTCATTTTAGAGAGTTTGAAGTTTTAAAAATGGCGTGACCATACATGTGGGATTGTATGATAGATCTTAAACAACGTATTAAGTACTTACAGTTATTTTTGCTGAACATAAAGGTGGGTAAGAGTGGATAGGTGTCTTCTAGACTGTCCTGCTCCATCGCCGACCTCATCGTCACTTACCATCAGGTAAGATTGTGGCCAAAACACATTCTATATTATATAAAATATTTATACTAAACTCATTTTTGACCGAGCTAGGTATGGAATGGATATTTATTGCTTAACTACGTTCAATTTTCATATAGTGTTCTTTATACATAGAACCTAGAACATGGGTAAAGTGTAAATATAAGTTTGAACACCGTCGATGATCATACTATCGTATTAAATACTAGAACAACACTTTTGTGACTTTTTGAAGTTCAAATATAGGTTTGAACACCGTCGATGATCATACTTTCGTATTAAATACTAGAACAACACTTTTGTGACTTTTTGAAGTTCAAATATAGGTTTGAACACCGTCGATGATCATACTTTCGTATTAAATACTAGATCAACACTTTTGTGACTTTTTGAAGTTCAAATATAGGTTTGAACACCGTCGATGATCATACTTTCGTATTAAATACTAGAACAACACTTTTGTGACTTTTTGAAGTTCAAATATAGGTTTGAACACCGTCGATGATCATACTTTCGTATTAAATACTAGATCAACACTTTTGTGACTTTTTGAAGTTCAAATATACGTTTGAACAACGTCGATGATCATACTTTCGTATTAAATACTAGATCAACACTTATGTGACTTTTTGATGTTCAAATATAGGTTTGAACACCGTCGATGATCATACTTTCGTATTAAATACTAGATCAACACTTTTGTGACTTTTTGAAGTTCAAATATAGGTTTGAACACCGTCGATGATCATACTTTCGTATTAAATACTAGAACAACACTTTTGTGACTTTTTGAAGTTCAAATATAGGTTTGAACACCGTCGATGATCATACTTTCGTATTAAATACTAGATCAACACTTTTGTGACTTTTTGAAGTTCAAATATACGTTTGAACAACGTCGATGATCATACTTTCGTATTAAATACTAGATCAACACTTATGTGACTTTTTGATGTTCAAATATAGGTTTGAACACCGTCGATGATCATACTTTCGTATTAAATACTAGAACAACACTTTTGTGACTTTTTGAAGTTCGTGATGCGATATCGATACTTTGATCGAATACACCTTTGTTATTCCTAGCGTGACTGCACCGAAATAATCGAGACTCGATACAAACGCCTCGTTGCAGCTGTCAAATCGCTAGCACCGATTTATTTACTCGATACAATCGCCTTGTTGCGTCTGTTGCGACTCAGCAGTGATGAAATTTTCAATTTCACTTTATCACTGCAGAAAGTCGCAATGTTTACTTGTCTAATGTGTAACTTGTATTGATAAATGTATCAGTATCGTTTATCAGAGCCCGTAGTTTGAATTCTATTTTGTTGATTCGCTAAGTGATTCGCAGTTTTTATATGAACTGAAAAGGTTTTCGATTCAGCTAATCGAAAACTATATTTCTCCATAGAAAAACTGCGAATTATTTTGCGAATCAACAAAATAAATCTAAGGTAGCAAGCTCAGTTCAGAAATCTGTCTGAAATGAAAGTTAAAGATGATCTCTTTGATACTTACGAAATTGCGTTCGTACAGAATAATAAACATGGATACTAGAGTTGAAAATGTTCGTAAAACTATACGAATGTAGATAGGCGCAATATAAATTCTAAAACTACTCTAATGAAGGGAACTTAGTGGCAGGGATAATCGACTTTATGACGTTGTTGAATACTTGATTTACAACCTTTTTAGTCCTTATAAAATTTTAAGAATTAAAAAAAAACCTTTTTAGAATCGCATTTGTTTGCGATTGATAAAAAAAAAACTGTTTTTATTTCCTTAGCACATGCTTTGACAGAGGATATAAGACCGTTATAAATAAGGCTACTTATTTAATTACCGTGTTTTATTTTGGGTATTGGATAACTTGAATAGGTACTTTGGGAAACGAACTCTTATTTGTAACTGTGATCTATAAAAAAATCTATTTACGAACGCGTGCAAATGCGATTTTAAAACGGTCTAAATAAGCCTTTATTTTTTAGTCATATCTAGATGTTTTTGGTTATGTTGTTAAAATTTCAAGTAGGGACGTTTTTTTACGGCAAAAAATTGTCTAAAAGCTTAATTTTATAGAATGTATAAATCTTCCTTCTGTTGTATATCCCAAAATAATTATGACTGAAGTTTATTTGATGATAAAAGGTACGGTTTGAGCAAAAACGTTCTCATTTCATACAAAAGTTCTCGCATTCGGTATGATTTTGGGAAGAAATCTCACTCAGCCACCTCCGATCGTCATCCCTGATAGTCGCTTTATCGTAACACAGAGGATGAAGAACATTTGTTGTAAACACTTGGAAAAGGCGTGAACATGGTCCAGAATTTTCAGAATTGTTTATTTTTGGCTCTAATCGTGCTTCAGAATACTACTTTTATGATAGAGTTTTTACTTTTGTATCTAATGAAAAGTTATTAGTTGTCTGACAGTCATAAAACACCATCATTTATACACTTTTTATAATATACTTATTATTACTGCCCTGTAAAGCGAACCTACTTGTCCATATTTAATAGTACCTAATATTGTTAATGGAACAACACAATTATGTTTAATGAATAAATTTTATTCAGTGTTGGTAGGATAAGGGCTGAACTATTATACTATATTTTAATATAAATATGCACATTATGTAGGGTACTTATATTTTGTATTGTTATTTTTAAATTAATCATAAAAAAGTTAAGAATTGTTTTTTAATAATAAACAAAATAGAAAAGTAAAAATAATTACTGAAAATACTGTCGTTTCAGTTCAAAATTTAATGATAACTATAGAAATTCTTTGTAAATTCGAGTTAATACATTGAAATATGCTACGAAAATTTTGGAACAAAGAGTTGATTGATTTGTTGAGTTAGATACGCTCATTCCAACGAACTGAGGAATGTCTGCGAGCTTACTTATTGGTTTAAAATAGAATTTGTTGTACCTAAGTGCATTGAATAAAAAAAAAGTTTTTTAGATACAGGGAAGACTAGACGTTTATGTCGTATAGTATCTCGAATACTATGTTTTGTTTGAACGTGTTAGATGTTATTTTTTCTGGCTAACTTTCAGTAGGAAATTCGTTTATTAGCCGGTAAAGTAATATCAGTTTTGGAACATTTTGTACAAACAGAGCTAATGTTTTAGAAAACTAGAACTTATTCCATAGAAATAAAAACAGTTACTTTTTGTCAGTAAAATTTATATATTCTATACTTAATTTATATTTATGTTGTCTTTATAAAGGATAAGATTCTATTCTGGGATTGCCCAGAATGTAAAGTCCAATTTATTTATAGATAAATGTGCCCACGAAATAATATAAATGCATTTATGATACAGCAGTGTTGGAATTGTAAGTTATATAATGTTTTTTTTTAATAATTATTGTTTATAATAAAATGTTGTATGATGGATAATGTCTTTAAATAACCTCTTTAGTTGTAAATAGTAGATATTTTAGCATGAAATTGAAAATGATTAGGGAAGCATGTTCATATAAGTAATGAATTTTTTATTTTAATTTATCTAGCTAATAGTAACGCTGGAGGGAAATCGTCTGCTACTAACGGATGTTCGTATATTTCAGGAACCAGGCATAGGGTCTACTAGGGTCCAAATAATTTAGGAAATTCTGTTAGAAGATTTTGAATGTTATTTAATAATTATGTTAGTAATATGGTTAAAATATCCTGTGACCATTTTTAAATTGTCGCGCCCTAACTGGGCTCATGTTGGTAGCATTAATACATTTAAGACCCTTTTGTACAACATGAACGCAATAAAGTATTGAGTATTGAATCATAGGATTGAAATAACAAGATCCAAATATTGAACCACTTCACCAGCGAAGCGTTTAACGTTTATTTCATTACAATAACATTAATTAATTGGTACTTATGTATACAAGTTACAACGCACACAATATGTTTTGCATATAAAATTCACAACAACTTCTAAGTCCACATTTAAATATGGGGACCAGCCCCCGTAACTTTTAGTTATTTAAACATGGGCAACTTGTAGCTTATAGAATAATCAGGTTAGAATTGGAGGTTGGACTAAAAATAAATGTTACAAAAAAGTATTCTTCAAAATGTCTTAAAATTATAATTTTTAGTTCACAATAAATGTAAAGTTGCATACGAATTATAAAAAGATTTCTGCAAGTTTTTAAATTGAGCTATGAAACAGATAACTAAATATTGTTCGTTATTGTTAGTAGGCGTAAACAGTATTATTTAGTTTTTTTTTATACATTTTATAATTATGAGATTGAACACTTCGATCTAAACATATATTTTCAATCTAATCAAACTCGTTAATATATTATTGAAACAGCAAAGTTCTCTACTACACAGTTGGTATAATTTAATCGTTTATGAACATTGAAACATATATTTAATTTTAGACCGATTTGAGCACAAAAAGCGTATCCTTAAATTATGTATTTATGGATAATAACTACGTAATACAGGTTACCTTAATATACCAGCGTCATACAGACGAATACATTATGTTAGAACCTTATTCGAATACAATAAATTATACTAGGAAATATTCAATTTAAAACTATACATATAATTTTAACATTCATTATGTTCTAATATTTTAAAAAGCATTCCCAAGGAATGAAACAAAAAAGTGTCTAGTTGTAAAATGAACAACAGTTGTTGAAAATCGTCCGAAAATTTGGAATTTTGATATGATTAGAGTATAGAGGCCGAAAGAACCGGTACTACAAAAAGTTTGTTATAAAAATAGGAGTTATTCCGAAAGCTCAAGTGTATAAATGGACCAATATACCGATTGTATAACAATAGAGTACATAGTAAGAAAGGTATCAAGTGGTAAAAATCGTACAGGTTAGTGCATAATACCTACAAATTTTCTACTTTTAAAACTGTTGCTATGTCCCTTTGAATATCTTGATAGTAAGTCGCTTAAAACCATAGAGCTTGAAATATCAATAATAATCTCAATACTATTCATTAAACTATTCAAGGGTGTTACGATTTTTTACAGCTGAAATATTCGAAGGGATCATCTGTCATGGCGTGCAGTGGGAAGTTTACAACATCAATTATTTATAACTACAACGAATGTCGGCCAAATGTACAGATATGGCACTTATATCACGGTCTTTAAACATTACACAAATCTACCCGTGGAAAATGGCAATTCGTCATTGCGATTCTCAAAATCTTCTAACATTAAAACACCGAACTACAGTCCTTAATCAATCTAGTCATAAAGCTAATGCTACGAAACACACACTGTTTTAAACTGTTACTGTGATGGGATCACCAATATTATAGAATAAAACCTCTTTTATAAGAGTCAATGGTTTTCTAACTATGACTATGGTTAAAATATTTGCATAAAAGTTTTAAGATCCGCAAAGACGAAATAGTACATCATTTGTCACAATATAAATAGATAACACCAATTATGAAAATTTACTTTTTGATACATCAATATAGTAATAAATACAGCTACTTATCAAAGTAGATATCAAGATATCTACACTAACACGGATATAAGTATAAAATAAGCGTATTCTCGGACACCGCCCATGTTCCATTTCAGACTTATAACGTTGACATATTACAGCAACTGAACCGCTGACTCACTCCATGTTAATTGGGTTTTTTTAGATTGTTTCAATCGCTCAACAAGCTTTCCTTGAAAGAAGAAAATAGCTAAAATAAACGATAGAATTAATAATGCTCAGCAGTCCTACCGAATTTATCAAATAGTATTAGAGTTTAAAACAATAATTTACAAAGATGTATGTGCTATGAATTTTATAATAAATTGCTTCAATTTAGTGATTGGAACAACTAAAACCCGGTAAAATCAAACTGTCTCTCAAAGGCCCCCCCGTCCGTCAACATCACTTTTCAAAACCAGGCACTAAACACTCAAAAACCGTCTCCAGTTTTACTATTCTCCAATCTGGACGTAGAACGTTGCGAAATATGATGCTAAGACAGTGCTTTTTCCCATTTTCTCAATTCAGATATATTGTAACTGCTATGGACGATTCTTCTTAGGAAAGAAGTGAACACGATAGTTCTTTCGTGGAAACAGTCATGATAATATATCTTGTTATGAATAGGTATTTGTTTCTGGTGCTTTCTAAAGACCAAATGGTATGCTGGTAAATGCGTAATGTCCGATTAGGACTCAAAAAGCGGTTTTCGGTAAGTTCATGGAGACTATTTCATGGTATTTTTTAGCACTGTCCTAAATACTCGCACGTTTCAGATCGCAGGTCCTACGTCCACCATACATTGAGGGTTATTCCTCCGCTGTGGGTTCGGAAGTAGTGGCTTGGATGGCACTTTGGCGTTGAGCTCGCTTTACATCGGCGAGTGTGGTCACACCAGCTTTGTCTAGTTCATCCCAACGAGTATGATTGTTTCTAGCGTGAGCCACTAACTCTGGCATGTCGATGAATGCTGTGAACAAAAAGTTAAATTGAAGACAGAGTGAAATAACTATCCACTAAGCAACCATGATTGTTTGGTGCTATCAAATTATAACTATTCCATAATACATATAATTTTTATGAATGTTGCTGGCGCTTTTTACAGACCAAACGTTATGCTGACATGATCGAAATGGCCGCTCGGGACTTTAATAGCAGTTTTAGATAAGTGATGAGTTGGATGGGAGACTCAAAAGGGTCTTTATTACGTACCAGCCCAAGCCTCCATCATATCAATGATAATGTAGTCAATGAAACCGATCTGCGAGCGTGGAATAGAGCAGGTCGCGCGGTCAAACATTGGCATCACCACGGGCAGGTCTTTGGCTTTCTCTTCATCTGTTTGCAGGAAATACTCTTCTGCGATCCTGAAAAACAGAAATCAGATTTTTACTTATCAATTCGTCAAGTACATGGATTGAAATAATTTGCTCCTAATCCTAATTTCTGAATACTGGCTATTCAAACCTACTGTTGATTTTCATACCTTCTAGCCCATTCAAACGCGAACTTCTGAGGCCGCGACGCGTTTGACACGTCAGCGCACTTGATCATCATTCTCTTTACTAGAATAACGTTTTCTGGCTGCTGTAGTGCTGTGGTGTCTAATAAGAGGGGTTCCTTAAATAAGAAAAGATAAACTATTTAGTTCATAGAAATAGATTTAATTTTAAGACGTTTTAAAAGTCCAAAGTGGTTAAAATGTGCAGATATCTACAGACTGATTTTTAATTTAGGGCATTGGATGCTACTAAAGCATTCATATTCAGTGCTTTAACATATCCTATCCAAAACCAAAAACTAGAAAAAACTGAAGGTTTTGGTCTTTTTAGGTCTCTGTAATAGTCCTTCAAAATAATGAGCCTAATGTCTAAAATGAATGTATTATAAGTAAACGCTGAAAAAGCCATCTGAGAGCGGCTAAAATAAAATTATGGCAAGAAAGTACTGACCAGTTCAGAATGCATGCCATCCTCCCTGCTTCCGTTCGACTTGGCGTAGAACACGTTGACGAATTTGGCGAGATGTTCGAAATGCTTCGTCATCTCCGTGGCGAGGATCATGTCGATCACGTTGTGCCGCACCGTCTTGTACGTTTCACGGTCGAGATTCTTGAATATGTTTACGCGGTCGTCATCTGAAACGTGAGAATCAATTTAAGTTGTAGGCGAATTGATGCTTCTTCGTTTTCTCATGTCATTTGTTCGAATAAAGTTTTTAAAATGTTTTTTGACTGCTAAGTTGGCCGTGGTTAGTTGGTTGCTACGCTCGCTACTGAGGTAAATTGACCTATCCGAGCAAATGAAATACTGTTGTTGCTCACCAATTGTACCTACAAAACCATGGATGAAAAGACAGATTGGACAGATTTCGGCCATATCGTAAATGTGATCAGAATCGATATAGTTTATAGATAGTGTATCATCTACCTGCTTACTTAAATTAAATCAGATTAGAAGAAAGAACCAAAAACAAAGACAAATAAAAACTATTTTCAAATCTAATGTCTGTTTTCAGTTGAAGCTGTAATATACTCACTGAGAGTCAGTTTGAAAGTAAGAGCAGCATGATGACTCTCCAACACGCAGACATCGTTGTACAACACTGCAAGTGGGTGTCGCGAGTTGCAAAGGAAAGCCGATGACGTGCCGGGGTGGTCGATGTCATGCGTCGCTGCAGAAATGAGCGCTGCTGCAGCCTCCAGTGGCTCGAGGAGGTTCCTCAGGCGTTCCTTCTCCAGGAAGAATGCTACAGCCTGAAATTGTAATATCAGGTATCCACAATATGTACTATCATATCAGACGCACATTATTTTACACAGGTGCTAGCTTGGAATAAAGTTATAAGCAGTAGAACACAGGAAGATTGCGTGGAATTGATTTGTCATTATACAAAACACTGGCCTAATTCTTATATCAAGATGGAGTTTGTTATTCTATGTTGGGGGCGTAAGATCTACACTGATGCGTTCGGGCATGAGATGCCTTTTCTACATTTATCCAGGACTACGCATTTCCATTAGAAATTCACTCATCAGCAATCTTCACTTCCTTCTTAAGAACCTTTCCGCATAAAAGGCTTTCAGTTCTCCGAGCTATGTTATGTTCTATCGGTCGTGTTGTTTGTCTAGAGTTCAAGGGCCCCTTAGTTTTCAGTATCTCTACAGCTCTAATCAGCTAAAAAGAATCTTAAAACTAACGGGCCTGTGGCAGATGATTCCTTTGTCTTTATTAATCCTATCCTATCCTATCCTACTAATATTATAAATGCGAAAGTTTAGATGTTTGGATGTTTAGATGTTTGGATGTTTGTGTTTCAATCACGTCTAATTTACTGAACCAACTTGGATGAAACTTGGCACATATATAGTTCGTAACCTGGATTGACACATAGGCTACTTTTTATCTCGAATAATTAACAGGATCTACAGGATAAAATGAACGAAAAGGATTAGCAGCGCCAATTGGCAAGAGGATTTCATTGTCATGTCATGTTACGTCAGTTTGACAGGGCGTAGTACTACCTCTTTGGTCTAACAACTAGCGTTTGACATTCCAGTAGGTACGAGTTCGGTGTAATGAGGTGTAATGTCAAGTTTCTCAAAGAAGTATCCGCTCGGTACACGCACAGATAATATAATGTACACGGAAACTGTAGACGCGTACGAAGTCGCGGGTAACTGCTAGTGTTTTCATATATTTGAGGTTTGAATATGACGGTTTCCACCGTAGTCGATATTTTCCTGACATACCTGAAGCACATCAGCCGCGTGAGTGGAGTTATGGTAAGTGTTCACAGCATGATAGTTAGTCTCGATGACCGTCAACCAATGCAGCAGGATTCGTTCATCGCACTCCAGCGCTGAGCAAACATCGAATCTTCCCCCCATTAGGGCTAAGCCGAGGTGGGCTAAAGGACGGCCTCGTGTTAGGTCTTCGAGGCGGAAGATTTCAAAGTCCCAGCTTAGAGCTGTGTCGAGGAGTTCGCGGAGTTGGCCTGACGTCTGAAATAGGAACGGGGAATTAAAATGGTGAAATCTGTGAAAGTAAAGATGCAACTAATGGTTTGAAAGTAACAAGATAAAGAAACAAAATGAAGATCTACATTCTAATTCTAAGCACGCATTGAATTTGAACATAGAATGAACAGTATTTCAACAGTTTTTCAGTTTCTTCTAGCACAATTACATCTGTCTTTAGATTACCTTGTGCTTGATGTTTGTCCTGTTGGTCTGAGACCTGACGACGGTAGAGTCGTTGCTGCTTCTTCGAGATGACAGCGTGTTTGTGGGTCCTTGCTGTAAAATTGATGAAAAATTTGAGCTTCATTCATTTGACATCAATGTATAAGGGTTTAATTATTTAGATATCTATAACAATGTTGATTGTAGAATATTGTTGTCATGTAGTCATAACTAGGTACTAGGATTGACTACTTCAGTTTGGTACCTCCCAGCTTTCAACACTAAAACTATTTTGTTATTTAAAACTAACATGAAACAGATATTAAAAACAGGATATTAAACACAAAAGAAACATAAAGTTATCAGAAATCGAAAAAGGTTTAAAACCAAATGCAGCTTGCTAATTAAAGGTTAAAGAAAAATTATGACATTCTATTCTAGCTCTCTATGTTACCAAGCGTTTGTACTATCTAACTATAGAAGAGTTGAGAAAGGCATAGAGTTGATTTTGATTCATCCTACCATGAACACTAGGCTTAGACTCGCTTGCTCCCGCTATCCAGGCCCAACAGGATCGGAGAAAATAAATACATGTTAGTACTTACACATATGAAAATAAAGGCTGTAGGTATAATAATATTTAGCTGGGAAAGTTGGACTATTCTCAAGTTATTCTGAGAATGACATCAGTTAGGTTAGGTTACGCAATGTAGGTAACAATGGTCAATATTTACGTTGAAAATATTAATATAGTGGCTACTTTGATGAGTATATAAATAAATAAAATATTTGAAACATAAATACCTAAGTAGCATACGTAAAGCATAATATCAATTAATTTTAATGAAACTCCAGGAAACTCAAATATCTATTCTATTAATAATCTAGTAAATAGGATTTTCTTGTGTATTTTACCAAGTCATGCGAATTAGTCACCCCACATCTAAAATTAAATCATCAATCGATTACTAGGAAAATATAGAGATATTTTGTCGTTGACTCCATCTTGGGTAGCAATACCCAATCATGTGCCGTAATAGTTACGACCAAAATTAATACACCAATAAGGTACAAAAAAAATACATACGTAAATGAAACTTACCGACAGCAAAGCTCCAATCAGATCAGTAGCAATAGGATCTTCAACTCTTAGTTTCGGCTCATCTCTCATCTGAGGTGAGTATAATTCAGAAGTACGAAGCATATCGACAGCCCGTTCGATACAAGCCACGGTAGATGGTGGGGCGCCTTCGGTAGCCGCTGAGAGAAGTGATATAACCTGGAAGAGAATCACCTGTAAAAATATTGTCTTGGATCGAGAGATACGGGTTCTCAGTTTAGTATCTATCTGAGCAGAATGCGTAGATACGATTGAAAATGACTTTCTGTACAGTTAGGGTCATTTGAGTTGAGAGACCTATCGTTTATGGTAGTACACGGTAGTCTTGCCTAAATAACGCAGAGGTCAATCTATAGTGGGTAATGACTAGCTGGTGCTTGTACCTACTAAATGTACAAAACGTTTGATTCGTTATAAAGAAAAGATATAGTAGCATTAGCAAACACGTACGGTACGAAGAGAAATTACGTTTAAAAAACAGATGTCTCACTTTTTATGACGTTATAACGCAACCGTTTCCTTTTTTTGAACTCGTATACCACAAGAATAATAGTTTTTATCAATTTTTGCACGCCTTTTTAGAATCACAGTCTGAATGCAAATGATATTTTCCCACATTCATCACGATCCTAGCAGTTATCGGACATTGTTTCCTGTTACTAAATGTGTGGGTCAATATCAAATCAGCTGTGGCAATCCTGATAAAAATACTAATTTAAACAAAATTACTATGCAGAATGACGTTTTTATGTTCACTTTAATTATAATATTGCTATCTGATAAGGTTGCACAATGCAGTGACACAATAGATATTGGATCGTTGATCTTTTTATGCATGAGCCCTGGACTTGTGGCTGAACAATGTTGCGAAGCAAACTTACTCATCTCTTTTTACAACTGAAGAGAGTAACTGCAAAGAATGAACATAGCATCTGTTGTGTTCACCTTCTTACTATATCAGCTTTAGGCGAAACGGTCACATCATTACGAATGACTTCAAATTCTTTAGAAGTTACCGTTACGCTTGTAGATTCTTCTGAAAAGTTCACTTAAAAATGCAAAATGCCACCAGAGATGATAAGGTCCTTGACGAATGGAATGCAAGTAACCTCGTCCTCGTTCGTGCACTACACTGGGTTCAAAATGCTATAGCTTACTTTAGTAATAGGAGCTTCAAGCGGTAGCCCCTGCAGTTTAGCCAGCGATGTACGTCGCAAGCCGTCAGACGCGACAGAGCGTACGTCTAAAGATCCCCGACGGATGGAATGCAAGGAGCCCCGTCCTCGTTCGTTCTCCACTACGCTGGTTTGCTCGCATACGAACACCACGTGAGATGTGCACCTGAAAATGTTTTCTTCATTTCCTCAAGTTGTTTATTTATTCAGCACGATAGTGATCTCCGAACTCTGAAGTTGAGCATAACCTAGGGTGGTCTATACCTTTTATCAAATATATTTGGCGAAGATTTAATCATATTAGGTAATTATATCTTTTTCAGAGTTTAGTTCAAAAACCAACGCCTATAACCAATTTTTATAGCCAAATTACAAATTGTTTATTCACTAGGTATACGAGTAATATATTCATTATAGTCAAGTCTTTGCAGCAAATAAACATGTTACTGGTAATATTCAATGAATTCATCCAATTTTAAAACTATAATGACCAGTGAGTGGCTTGCACCTCGCACACCACCTGAGGGCCGATTACGAGTTGATATTGTAAAAACTGGTGTGAAACGTCTGACGCCAACCACACCGGTGTGCGCTGCTTGGTATGAAGACACTGAGTGGATTTTTTGAGAAGCTTGGTCTCGTCAAGCTTCCGCTCAGTGTTTCCATACCAAGCAGCGCACACCGGTGTGGTTGGCGTCAGACGTTTCACACCGGTTTTTACATTGTCAACTCGTAATCGCCCCTCTGAGGGTGTAATTATGGTCACTGGACTACTCCTTTGTAACTAACCCTAACATTTGACGACGGTGTGACGCAGCTGGTCTTACTTTAATTAATTAAACCAACTCCATCAAGCTTTAGATTATCGCACATTAGCAAGATTGTTTTAAAATTGTTTAGCGAGTTTTTGCACTGTTATTTTAGTTGAAAAACTAAAATGGGCTTACAAATTCAACCGATAAGTTCAGTGATTCATCACAGAAATTAGAGTTTGTACTGAAATTACTTAACAAGTCCGTGTAGCTGTCAATTCTAATAGATACGTAGATAGACGCTAACTGAATCACTCCCCGGACACTCCCAATTCAAATGTATGAAACATGCGCGTTGATTACTACACGCAATACATTTAATTCTTTTTACGTGATTTTTTTTGTGCGAAAGTGATGGAACAAGCGGAAGTTAAAAAAATATTCGGTCATTGAGATCAGACTACGTGCACGGGCGAGTTGAGGGCTAATTAGACTACACCGCAAATTAAATTATAAAACAAGCAATTTTTAACCGACTTCAAAAAAGGAGGAGGTTCTCAATTCGGTTGTATGTTTTTTTTTTTTTTTTTTTTTTTTTTTTTAATGTTTGTTACCTCAGAACTCCGTCATTTATGAACCGATTTCAAAAATTCTTTTTTCATCTAAAAGGATATACTTCCAGATTGGTCCCATTTTATTTTCATCAAAATCGGTTGAGTAGTTTGGGTTATAAATAGAAATAACTGAAAAAAATATGCCCGGCGCGGCGCAGCGCCTACTATTTTACTGCTAGCAACGATGCAATATGCCAAGTTGCGACGTAGCGCCTACCATTTTACTGCTAGCAACGATGGACCTTTTGTGGTGCACACCTAAATTTTTAAATTTTTCTAAATTTGTCAATAAACCCAGTTTGTACATTCAAACCGCATTTAATTGGAGAAAAGCAAAAACCCACCAGTTGTTCCTCTAAAGAATCAACACCAACCACGTGCACGAAATTGCGTATTTTGCTTTCCTGTGACTTTTATGTGGTGTTTATAGTGACTAGAACATTCCCAATGAACTGTCATCATCATCATCATCATCATCTGATGATGAAGCTGGTAGTCGAATTGAAGTCGGTTTTCCAGTTTTTTAACTTATAAATTATGTAGGTAAAAACCTTTTCATAAAAGGCAATTAGCGAACTAAATAGTTTGACCAAAGCACCTTTTTCGCGAGCTCTACCTACACTACTCTCAAACTTTTCAAACAACTTATTTTATTATTCCAATCATTAGTAATTTGTGAATATTACCTACGCCCCCATTCGCATCGTAGGCTGCGCTCTGATTTAACATAATATTTCAGAGTAACGAACTGTGACTTTGAGCCCAATTGGGAGGCGATTGAATTGGAATGTTGCTAATGGAGTTCTGAAGAATGAAAGCTTTTTTATTAAACGAGAATGGAAGAGGATTATAACCTGAACTTTCAGAACATTGATTTAACTTTTAGACTCGTATTCTGATAAAGAAATTTGAGTACAGATTTGAGAGTAGTAAATGCGAATATGGTCCCTTAGTTTAGACATTTGAGACAACAAACAAAAGCAAGGTAAAAAAGCCAATATTTTAATAAGTATCGTGTCAGGCCCATAGGCGCGACTGTGATATCCATAAATTCAAATTCGACTGAGTTTTATTGAATTAAATTAAAAGGATCACTGTGGATAGTCTTTTTTTGTAGCTCTGTGGTTATGGGAAGGGCAAATGGGGAGGCCTAATGTGCAGTGTGACTTCTACAGGTTAAGTATGATGATGGTGGTTGTTGTCTTGCATCAAAAGCTGTTTTAGGTTTGGGAAGAAGTGACACAGACAAGCAGATGCAGGCGCTTTTTTGTGAACTACCAACAATTTATATAGGAAAGTTAAAAAAAAATGTGGGTACCTATAGGGTGGGTATATATATACCCACAATGAATGCCAGTAACTTACCTAGTCAACCCAATAGCAGCTCCTCTACACGGCAGTAGGATCTGATCCGGCGCAGCCCTGCGTCGCAACGTGATCGGCGCCTCCCATTCCCGGGCTCCACTGGCCGCCAGTCGCAGGGCTTCGCCCCCCGCAGCTTCGGACAACGGCCGGGGGCCTTCATCGGAGCGCCAGCCTAATGCGCGGCACCAAGATTTGTTTGTGAGCTGGAGGAAATACAATGTGCTTTTCAAAATGTTCATCTTATCAGGCCAGAAGGACTGAACTGCTGGACATAAGCCCTTATTAATGGCCTATCCTTCTCCACCCACAGCTTCCCGGACGCCGGTCTATCGGGAGGGACTACCATTCGCTATAGTTTTCATTTGACCATTCGAAATAATCCCCAGCGGTTGTCAATTTTTCGAGCTGGTCTTTTTTTTTCTGGTCTGCCACTGAATTTGCTCAACTCAATTTAGTTAGGTACGAGTAACACGGTGCATTTTTAGTCTTCAAGAGCAGTTTTTTATTTGGTTGTTGGGTAGGACATCTTCAGTAAACGTGCTCAGTGAGACAATGCATCGTAACAGCCAATGGTTACCACTTAACACCAGATGGGCCATCGCCTTGTTCCATTATTCAGTTGTATAAAAAAATTGTGCATACTTTATGCTCTGCAGATTCTGAAATCTATGTCTGTGACCTTAGTTGTGATGGACCTGCATTCTGGTCGTAGCCACTAGTGCTCTAGATTAGAACAACTAGTTGACTCTATCAGGTTACTTACGAGGATCCGCTGCTGATCATCAGTGACAGCAATGAGGTCGCGACAGCGGTCGGTCGCGGCGGCCAGCGCGGCCATAGCGGCGACCTGGGCTCTGGTCGTCGCCGCCAGCGCTCTAGCTTGTAGCACTTCACCGCACCATGCCACGGCGCCTACCGTTTCTACCATAATCTGGAAAGAAAAGAAAACATCAGTTAGGTTACATTATCTATTCGAAATACATATAATCTCAATCAGAAATGTAAAAATACCCGCAGAAATGCGGACAACATGGAAAACTCCTGATAAGGCAAGACTAAGAAGGAGACCAAAAAAACGCTGGTCTAAGCAACTGTCTGAACAGTTGGAAACCCCTTCGACGTAGCTATCTATCAAGCCGGAGCCTGACAATGGGGGAATGATCAAGGGGGCTGTCAATAACTACTTCTCTGGTTAAAAATATTTCTCATTTACGCTCGTCTCAAATCTATCGCGAGTTACGCAGCAAGAGAAAGGTAAAAACGTAGATCGTCCTAATATTTTTTTCTTAGAATTACATTATCAACTTGCCAGTCAATATACAGCGTGTCTTGGGCACGCTTCCGATTGGTACTGATTTGGATCAGTTGAGCTATCTATAAATCGTTTGCAACGGTGTGTAGATAGCTCAACTGCTTCATGTGTATTTTGTACATATTATAAATATTGTAAATATTGTATTAGTCATAATTAATAGTAATAATAGTAAATATACAGTGGGTTTTGCTTTGACTTCCAAGTAGATAGGTAGGTACCTATAGGTTAATGAACGAATCACTTTCTGCTAACGATTTAACTGAGCTAATAACCCGAGTCTTTTCAATAAAGGACGCCTTGAACCCTTTTCATTAATGAGTTCATCCAGAGGAGCTTCTCAGCGTTTTATAATAATTGACTTTTTGTAATCTTTGGCAGGAAAATGGCTTGATTGAATTTCACAAGTACATACCTAGACATCCTGAAGTACCTAGCTGTAAGTATTAGGCAGGTAGGTACTATAATAATTGTAAGTACTTATATAAAATATTATTTGATTTAAAATCACACTACAAAAACCATCGGATTCGTTTTTTTATATCTTTTTCGAACCACTAATAAGCGGCAGGCTAATGTTTGGATTTAGTTTCGTTCGATTTTCAAAGTTTGTTTTTTTCGTAAAACTATTCTACACTTTCTTATTGGTCAGTCCACGTACTAAGCAGGTTAAAACTCATTTCGCTACAGATTGTGTTCGCAACTTTCACAATTTCGGCGGTGACGAAACTTTTGTATTTGATAGACCATCGTACACTCAACTTCAAAGCCCGATACACCGCACTTGTGAAAGTTGTCTCGTCTCTCAATCATTATTAGGTATAGGTACGTACACGGAGCAGGGGTGGCGCCCACCCCTGCCTTGTCATCGTGGCCAAGCCACCGTGGCTTTTATTGACCCTGGCTTAATTGTCTCTCGAAATGACGGACCGGAGGCCAGAAATAAGAAGAAGAAGTTTATGAGGCGTGTCAATTGAAAACATTTCTGACTGAACATCTTGCGTGTCTAAATTATCTCCACACTCGAAAGATATTTATTTATTAGTTGCCGTCATATTTACTGTATTTTAACCGATAAAGGATAAGTTCACCTACCTCAATGTGGCAGGTAGGTACAACCGGAAATACTAGCATGATGTCTTACTATGTAATTAATTTCAAAGCACTGTGGCGAATAATTATATGAATACCTATTACGAATTACCAAAACAATAAGTAAGGTAGGAACAGTCAAGACCTCGAAAACCCTGAAACCTGCCGAAACATTAATCAAACGCTCACGTTGAAATAGCTGTAATTTCTGCTTAACCCCTTTCTCCCTTCCATATGTGTCGACCCAAATAGTGCTGCTAAGGCATCTGATATTTCAAAACTCCGGCCAATCTTTATAACCGGCAACTTTTATCAAATAGTTTAAACAAATAGTTCTAGGACAAGTTGAAATAAGCAATACCTTAAAACTAACACCTAAAACCTTCTTTTTGCTTCGTCGGGTAAAAATACTACCTACTTACCCGTCTATCTGGGGTGACCCTTTTTCAATTTACAGCAACGTGTAAAACCTCTTCCCTAGGTCCGTACAGTGTACGCGAAGTGGTTTCATGATGAAGAGGACTCGAAAAACTTTCACAAGAGGGTGCCCAGACCTACACGGGTTTATAAAACTTGAGGGTACGGCTAGGGGGTTGTAAGGGGTTCAAAATGTAGTTTGTAAAGTTGCCTGAGTGCTCCCAGGTAAAGTTTTAATGCAGATTGCATCTGACGCTAACTTACACGCGTACAACGGTAGGTAAAACTGTTATGTTCAAAAGGTTAATTCCCTTTTTTTTATTTAACAACGACATAAAAAAAATTATTCACAAAGAAAATTACGACTAATACAGTATTTACACTATTTATAATATGTACAAAATACACATGAAGCAGTTGAGCTATCTACACACCGTTGTAAACTATTTATAGATATCTCAACTGATCCAAATCAGTACCAATCGGAAGCGTGCCCAAGACACTGACATAAAATAAATACATATAAATATGACAGTTTACACTATATCGACTTTGAAATATTCATAAAATCTAGAAAAAATATAATTTAGAATTTGTTAGGATCTCATAACATAATGAATTACAAAACCTACTTTTTACGTAGTAGATAAGTATGCGGACTGTCACGATTTTAAGCTTCGCTAGAAAATAGTTTACTGAACTTATTTTAATATAATAAAACTTAGCATAACTTAGTAAGTAATCTTGCGTTTTCCATTTGAATATTATTCAGACCAATTTGCTAGGTAGCTAATTAAGATTGAAGTGAAATTGCACTTTTTACCGTGGTACTTCAGCTCATTTTGTAGCTTTTGATTAAAACTCAGGTAGACAGGTACGTATCTGCCTACGGCAATAGCGCGCCAGCCAATATAAAATTGTAAGGGCGGCTTGCACCAGAATCACTAAACGCGTTTAACTCTTAAATAGTATTTAGCGAGTTGTCAAGTCATATAAATACGTCAGATTTAAATCGATTTAGCTGTTAAATACGTTTAGTGATTCTGGTGCAAGACACCCTTAGTTTATAAATAATCCAACTACCTTTTTGGAGCTTTTGACTATTTGTATTGTAACTTTTGCAAGAGTTTATTATTATTATACAAATTTTAATGATAAAACTGCTAATTCTTGCCACTGCATCTACTTCGATTTAAAAAGCTCTTTAATTGTTGCTTGTGATTCTGACTGTACCTAAGTATTTTGAACCGATTTATTAAAGAAGGAGCTACTCAGTCCGATTATTTTATATTATTGGTCTATCTATGCTAAACATACAAAAAAAAATATAACCGAATTGAGATCCTCCTTTTTTTGAAGTTGGTTAAAAAGAAGATGTTTTCCCTTACTCATTCAAGTCTTAGCATTTAAAGTAAACTACAGTCTGTAAGTCTCTTATTAACTTTATTAGACCGTCAACTACAGCCGCAGCAAAGTGGCCGAGTGGTAGAGTAAGTAATAGATACACAGGTGAAAAAGCGTAGTTATCAAGCTTGAGAAAATATGTGCTACATAAACATAACATCACAACACAATAAAATCAATGAAGCGCCCGTGGCGTAGCTTGCTTAGTCAATATGCACCGATTATCTAAGTTAAGCGATGTTCTGCGAGGTCACTAATTTGGATGGGTGACCGCTATTAGCATTTACATCTGATTGCTTTTGGAGGGCACGTTAAACTGTTGGTCCCGGGTCTAGCAATCGTTAAGTCACGACTCACGACAGATGCCTTCGTCTCCGTTCGCCACTAACTCATACGTACGAACGACTAAAATCTAGTAAGAATCTGACATCAATGTGACTACGGGGACTTAATTCGAATTAGTTCTACCAATAGAACAAGCAATGTAACTAGTGGGACTAGACTATTTTATAATACGCCGGAACGCAGATCCACGCGTGACAAAAGATTCTGTTGTGTTTTATACATGTATATCTATATGGGTTATGAGAATTTATTGTCAATCACCGGAATTTATTGTGCTTTTTAAAAAGCTTTTATGGTGAGCTCACTGTGATTTCGTGTGTTCATACTCAAATGGTTAGGGTATCTAGTCTGTAGCTGAGTCAAGACTACTTTGATAGTCCTATATTAGCATTAACGCTCATTCAGCGTAATTTCCAAGTCTGAGGCTTGAAGCATGTCTGTTATTGAAACTTGTGTAAAACATGAATGAAAATACGTTTTGCATAATGGCGGAGTGGTTAAGTTTAGCGACGCAATGAGAAAAGTTTCAAATTGGATTTGAAAGCGGGAAGTTCTGACAGGATCTTTTATTTCTCTTCTTGTTTTTAGTTTAGATTTTTTAATGTGAAGCATTTATAGCGCAAGATGTGTATAGAACTTTTTGAACAATTGTGTTTTCAAAGAGGCTTTCTTAAAACGTGTTTTTTTTAATATTTTCGTAATACCTATCAAACACGCTTATCCATACTACATTCGTAAATCAAAATTAATTAATTTACAAAGAAAATTCCGATTAATATGTATGTATTATAGTATTAACAATATTTACAAAATACATATGAAACAGTTGAGCTACTCTTTACAAACTGTTGACTTATAGAATCATAGAACATGAAAACAGATAACAAATGGTGCCTCCTATTTAATAAATCAGTGTTATTTACCTCTCACAGTTGTAAAACATAAATATCTTGGGAATAATTCATCATAATTGGGACGAAATAAATTTAAACCGAACAATATTGCTTTTCAGAGATTGAAATTGCTAAATAATTCGTTTTAGCTCAGCTTCCGTGCATAAAAAGTAACTTGGTATTTTATGACCGACAATGGACTTGTAAACTGTCACGAAAGAATTCTAACTAGTTAGGTATTTTGCAGAGTATAAAACTTTTAGACAAAGTCATTTGTAAAATGTCCAAGCTGACTTTGTAAGAATCGGGTATCATTGTCGAACAATGTGTGTTTATAAGATTTTTGACAAATAAATTCTAGAGCGCTCTACCTTTCTCTACTCTATGCAGGTAGAAAGCTCCTGGTGGGTAGGTAGGTACCTACGTCGCACGTTTGTGCTGCAATGCACAATGCACGCTTGTACAAAAAAAACCATAGATAATTGAATACAATGTATGGCGAATTAATGTTGTCTCTACATATTTCAAGAATATATTATTTTCTAAAGCTACGTAGATTTAACTTACCCTGTTGAAACCAGCTTCGAGATATGACAGCACCACAAACTCATCTTTTAGATAAGCACTGAAACAAAGAAAATAAATATTAAGATATCGAATCGACAGCAATTGTTATTCGAATCCAATATTACAAATATACGATAGCTTTGGTTGCATAAAAATATGCAACACGCCGAAACATTGAAACCGGGATGAAAATATTACTAAGGTGTGGGATAAAATTCCTAGAGCAAGGTGAGTTTCTAACCCGGTAGCTATGATCTGCGACTGACCTACTTCCACGTTCCTGTATAGATTCTCCTGTCCCTGACACAGTCTCTCGCTCAACCAGTACATACGGCCGTAAAATTACGTATCTCTTAGTGAGTACGTACAATTAACATTATGTATCTTATGACCAGACAATGTACCAAAAATGTTTTACGACTAAAAACTAGCAATTTCTCATTTTCTTTTGTTTCAACACTAACTATAACTTAAAAGTGAAGAAGTACGAGTATGTTGATAGGCCTTATTACTAGCAAATAATATAATTTTGCCGGTGGAAAAAAAACAGTTCCTACGTTTGAAAATATTAATTAGAACGAGTATTTTCTGTAATTGCTGTCTGCGAAAAATTGTTTTTACTCTGTGTACCCCCGAATCTTGGACCGATTTTTATCAAACATAGCTAAGAACACTCCCGCCCGACTAATTCACCTTTCAAACAAAAAAACAACATCAAAATCGGTTCATCCGTTCGGGAGCTACGTTACCTCAGACAGACACACACACACACACACACACACACACACACACACACAGATACGTCAAACTTATAACACCCGTCGTTTTTTAAGAAAACGAAAAGCAGCTCAGCATTGTGCAATAAAATACGGTAGCCTTCTGACGTACTTTAGAAAGATGTATGTAATAATAAGGAGGTGGTAGTTGTCAACGTAGGTAGGTACCATATATTATGTTTTCGCATTTCCCAGAATTTCAAATTATGATTTCCGTTTCCTCGTAAATGTGACATACCCTTCGCTCTCATTACTACCAGAATATCCTGTTTAGTATTTTCCTGTAAGTCACCATATCACAGCATCTCTACCTAATTAGAGACGCCAGGTTTCGGTTGGCTTGCCAAACAAGAATAGGTAAAGAGGAATGTATTTCAAACTTCATAATGAAATTTTCTACAAATTATCAAGATGAGCTACGTCGTAGCATGCTACGGCGGCGTAGCATTGTTTTTAATTTTTTTTTAATTCTAAAAAATTGTTCATTAAAATTGTTTTGTGATCTTGCATTGCCGAATCTAGTGTTCTCGTATCGAAAGGAACAGAACGGAAGCTCCTTAAATGCCTCATTGACAGGCAGTTGAGCGACGAAAAATATAAAATGGAGGAAAAATAATTCATTCGTGTTTATCGAGCCTTTTTTACGAAAGTAGGTAACGAACTGGGGCTTCGTCTTTATAAAAAACGGGAAAACCGTAGGTAAATGAGTTATTACCTCCCACCTTTTTACACGCACGTAAAAACAAAAGAGAATCTTATCCAACGTGTAGGAAAAGTTCACTTTTCCCTCTTGATGTGAATTTTGAAGGAATTTTGGCAATCCAACTTCAATCACAACCACAAAAGTAATAATAAAAAGAACAAAACAGTTGAAACAATGGTGGAAACAAAATAACTCAGTCAGAAACAGCGTAAACAAATTATTGTTTGAGAGAGTATAAATTCAATTATGAAGAAACGCCGGACGTCATTAGCGTAAACGCGAATCATGAAACACTCAAACTGGCTCAATCAAGTGAGTTCTACAAACTAATTTGGTCCTGGGCTAAAAAGGAGCTTATTAGTGGTACATAGAGTCTATTTTTCAATGACAGTGAAACCAGTATGCGCTGATAACCTAAAATAATCTTGCTATAGTAGTCACAACAACGGATCTTTGTGCCTCTGAAGTATTTGCGCAGAACCCATTTTTGTCGAGTTGGAGGTAAAACAATTTTTCCGTACAACCGTAGGTACTGTAACTACATGCGCAATCGTTTGTTGCACCTAACTTCAGAGAGATAAGATCGCTTGTGATAACTGTACCTATAGGTACCTACTTATTCTCGTGTCGGAAGTGTTTAGACATACATATTTATTGTAAGTATAGTTATTTATTCCATAACGGGATACGTATGCATGGATTTTGTGGTAGGTAAATGTTCAGTATTGTACGTACTGTCCGCAACTAAAGTTTTCCGAGTCAGTGAGTTGAAAATGCTTTGTGCTTGAGCAAAAATCCTGTCAAGGGTTTATTGTGCTGGTTTTTACTTCACTTGTTCTCTTATCTACCTATTTCAAAGCAGGTTATCTAAAGCAAAAAAACTTGCAGATGGCTTCCGTAAGCAAGTTTCACTTGATGTTTAGACGTGCAGATTGTGCAAATAGGCTATAATATTATGCAAGATATCAGAAAAAATAGAAAAGAAAGTTCTTGCACATAAAATTGCAGCAAGAACATGTAACTCTTCAGAGAACTTTTACCTAGCTTTACTGTTTATAGTAGCTTCGACTTATGGTCGCGACTTCGTCTATATTTGCAAACATCAATATTTTAAGTACGTTCCCTATCGAACCACATAAGTTGGTTTTGATTAGCTACTATGCTTTTTTTGTAACAGTAGCGGCATTGATTTAGCGCCTAAATACTAGGTATTTGGTAATCTACACCAGGGACAGGCAATTCCCCGTTCTTTTGTCCAGTAGATTCTATCAATACAGTATAAAATGTAATCTACGTAAATAAGTTTTATCCAAATCGGGCCAGCTGTTGCGACGTAATTAAGACACAAGCATTCGCATTTGTTATTTGTTATTTTAAATATATTTACGTTTTACTTTATTAAATCCCTGTTAATAAACAGAAGCTGGTAAGTCGTAGGTGGTCAATATTTCAGAGGAGCAGGTGGCTTGAATTGCACAAGTATTTCACGCAGAATAAATGACTTGTGAATAAATAACGCGAATAATGTTTTAGGGTTTTGTTAAACCAAGATAAAATAAATACAGGTAGGTACCTACTACTACTCACACACACGTAGCATGCTTAAAACTTGTTTTAATCCTTTGTGACTAGTTGAAAACAGTCTGTGACGCTGGTGAGAGCGTAGTTTCAATATGACAAGTGTACATAGGAAACCGGTAGGCTCTGAAAATTTCACATGCTTGGACTGAATTAAATTGTATACTCATTACCAGCCGATAAGGGCTGTTAGAGAATAGTGGAAGTAGGCGCTGAGCAAGGCTATTCCATCAAAATTCGTGCCTAGAACTAAGCATCTAAGTAGCAAGCAAAGTAGATTTTAGTAGATTATGGTTGTCAAAATTATAGTACTACCAAAGCACGATGTCGAGGTCAAGTCGAGGCGAGGATTATTCGATGTAACAACTAAGAATATGGGCATAAAACTGTCAGTCAAATCCAGGCTTCACGATGCAGTCTACGTGTCAAAATGTCTCTTGTATGCACCTATAGAATAAGTAACATTACACTTTGAGTGACTTACCCTCGAATTCATAAACAGAGACTGCACAGTCCGTCAAACGAGGGTCTAAATCCAACTTTAGCATATCGTTTATAAATTTAAAGGCTAAAGTCGGAATCGCGGGGCGTGCAGTTCTGATTGGATTTACTAGTATATTGGCGCAGGTTTCCTGGTTTCTACGTAAGTGGTGAGCGTTAGTTTGGAGCAAAACTTGACGCGAAGGGCATTGAGTTTGGATACGCTTTGATCTCGTGTGACAGACAGAACAAAATGGTAGCAGACAGGTTTCAATTTAACATGTTCGTGACACGCAGACACATTATACCTACACCATTATTGGAGCCTATACTGTTGCGATAATAAAAAGCACAAAACTACGTACCTACTATAATGTAAAGTCTTATTTTTCGACCGTAAAAAAACTTATTGGCAAAATATCGTAGAGCGGCTACGACTTATTATCCGTAGCAGTGTGCTACGAGGTTTTTATCTCGTAGTAGCTCTACGAAAATTTTATATTTATCCACAATATTACATGAGGTATTTTGTCGTGAAAAATATAATTCTATTTTATTTGTGGGTTATTGCAGATATAATTTTCCAGGTAAAATAAATAAATTGAAAAATGATTGATAACCATCGTTTACGAAGCTGTTAAAATAGGTGCCGGTAATTCGATGTTTATCCCATCTAGATATTGCTCGTAAACATCTTGTTTCCTTCAGTGTACGGTTCCAGTGAAATTACATTTTAATATTACGGAATTGCTCGCGGAATCCGACACCTATTATGTGCCTGAGTCAGTTGAAATCTCAAGCTATTCTGTTTCCACGTAATTCAGCAAATTACAAATGACGTTTGTAATATAATTCACCTTGCAGTAGTTCATTTATGTTCGAGATTGCATTTTGAAATACATGATTAAGGGCGGCTTGCACCAGAATCGCTAAACGCGTTTAACTCTTAAATAGTATTTAGCGAGTTGTCAAGTCATACAAATACGTCAGATTTAAATCGATTTAGCTGTTAAACACGTTTAGTGATTCTGGTGCAAGACGCCCTAAAAATCTATTTTGGATTAGGTATGTAGGTTTTGTGTGAGTTGGGCCGACTCAGAAAAGTCTATCAAATGCATTTGTTGTATATTTCTGTGAAGTTTGGATTCATTGATGGCCTTATATTTACCTAGATGGCCTACAACGTATGTGGGTTGGGCACATGGTAAATTAGCGTGATTGATCTTTGTTTTTTCGAGGATGCCAACCATAGATAGTGTTTCTCATTAGCGAGTTCCAGTTCAAAATAAAACAACATCTTAACTCTAAAATGAGTAAATATTAGATCAAAGGTGGCAGTAATTTATAGAAAAATCGATGTGAGTTTGAGATGACTGTAAAAATAACAAACTTTTGGTTTTAAAAGAATCTTTGAAGAGTTTATAAAGAAACATGTTTCGTTATCCAACTCGTTTTACCAAAGTTTTCTTCGTCAGTCGTCATTATTGTATTGATATAATTTGTGCTGATGTTTTTGACCAGAGCTACAAAATTGTGCAAAAAAACAAAGTTTTTACAATACATTCATTTTATAATTTGTGCTAAAGTTTTGTAATACATAGTTTGCTTTAATTTTGATATCACACGAACTATTTTTTTCTTTTTAAACTATTGAGTAATCGGACAAGTAGACAGTAAACAAACAACAAATTACCGTTATTTTATAAGAAATACTTCAAGTAGTTAATGGAAAGTCCTCTCTAATAAGCAGAAAGCCTATACCAAAACCTATTCTCTCGCAAATAAAATGAATTTCGTCAATAAAACAAAAGTTTTAGAGCGGTTCTGGTTTACGACGTATAGGTAACAAAGGTACGTGCATAGTCTCTTCGTAGAAGTTTGCTTTTAGATAGCTAGATATTTATCTATGCGCTCGTATGCGCAATAACATTTCGATACACTCCAGATAAATAAGTAAATTGCATCTATGCAGGGTTATGGCTAGAGGGGCCAAAGCGGTATAGTTTTATGACTTGGGGGCAAAAGTGGTTTTGCTGATTCTCTTCTGATCTAAGTATGTAGATAGTTATTCTAAAGTTTGTTTTATATTTGTTTTCGAGCTTTTATGAGGCTTTATTTTGGATTATTAGAAGAATCGTGTGCAAAGATTGCCCGGCCATGAAGTTGTAAGATGTCTTTCTAGAATAGTCTAAAAAGACATCTTACGAAACATCTTCATCATCGAAATTAGTTCTAGAGATAGCTCTAGAACTAATTTCGATGTACAGATTTTTTACACGATTAAAAGTTTCACTGATTTTTTATTTGGACTAATATCATGCACTAAGCATCATGCAATGCTTAGTGCGCCACAGATAGTTTGTTGTTGTATTCTTTGTGTTAAAACCTTAATATAGTAGTTACAAAGGATCATTGCCTCTCTGAAGTATCTGCGCATCAGAACCCATTTTTGGGTAATTGGAGGTAATTGAATTTTTTCACACAACAGTACATGCGCAATCGTTTGTGCCTAACTCCAGAGGTATAAAGATCCATTGTACGTACTATAAGTATGTATAACGTACCTTTCGTTATCCAAATACAATTTTCTAAGCTTTCTACATTATTATAAAATTGCTTAAAATAGTTTGTGGACTCAAAGTATGCTTTGTTAACTTGTAAAATAGTTGGCCACTTAGTTCGCCTCATTACTTAGAAACAGAGCAAAGTCCTCTGTGAAGCTTTGGTCTCGACAAATTGGTAACCGTCATATGACGGAAGTTATGTAAATAAACTTGTCGTAAAAGATAACTCGTAAAAATATGAGCTTTCTCGGTGATCAAATATGGTTGTATTCTGAAAGACAGTTTACGTTACCTTTTCATAATTTTCACGTTATGAAGACATTATGAACCAAATCAATAAAATGAAAAATCACATTGAAATTGTAATCATAATCAATCATATTTTTGTTGATTTATACCTAAAAACAAGAGGGATAAAGGGTTACCAGTGATCAGCTGCAAAGAGCGTAGTGAATACATTTTTGACGTCAGCAGGGGTATGCCAATCAAAGTTGAACTGCAAAGTTTTAAATCATGGTCAGTTCATACTAACTCATAGTTATTCTGTGACTAAATAGTGACATTATGACGTCATTTGATGTGTTTTCGCGCATATTTTGCTGTCAAGTGTCTAAAAAGAATGGTACAATGGTACACGTAGTACAAACTTGTACCACGTGACCTGAAGAAATTACACTGGGCAGTGAAATATAACTTGACAGCAAAAAATTGGCATACGGGGGCAGGATACATTCGCCGCTATATTACGAACGTCTTCTTCTTACGAAAAAGTATTTAAGCTAGAATGAATTGCTAGGAGACGTCGAGCGACACAATTTAATTTTGAGCCAAGATAAATTGAATTTGTGGACGCCACCCAGCTAAATAGATTGGTGAGTGGAAACATCACTGGAAAAACTTGCAGCTGTGTAATAAGTCCACTAATAGGCTAGAGACTTAGTTATTCTTAGTTAAACGGTACGTTGTTTATTAATAGTAGGTACGGAGAAACTTGTAGGGGTTGTATCTTCTTTTATTTTAAATCATTAAAAAAACCGTACATTAATGTACGGTTCGACAAAAATACTTAATAAAAACTAAATCGACAAAAGTACTTACTGAATATCAATTGATATTCAGTAAGTACTTTTGTCGATACGGTTCAGAACCGAAAAACTCAAAGAAACGTACAGCAATGTGAAAGCTCGATTAATTTTAATTTCGCAATGCGCTAATGGTCTTACGGTTAGTTGATAAAAATCTAAGTTACAGTCAAAACTCACCGTTACTTGATTTGATACAAAGATAAGCTCCATGGTGGCCCAAGATCATAAAATACTTATAAGCTAAATTTCATTGTGATTTGTATAAGAAAATGCCAAAAGTGTGGGGAAAAATATAGGTATTTTTACGTCAGAGGTCATTTGATAGTAAAATCACATTAGTGGCGTCGTATAACAAACGTTTTTATGTCCAGCCCCCGTATGCCAATCTTTTGCTGTCAAGTTATATTTCACTGCCCAGTGCAATTTCTTCAGGTCACGTGGTACAATTTTGTACCACGTGATCATTCTTTTTAGACACTTGACAGCAAAATATGCGCGAAAACACATCAAATGACGTCATAATGTCGCTATTTAGTCACAGAATAACTATGAGTTAGTATGAACTGACCATGATTTAAAACTTTGCAGTTCAACTTTGATTGGCATACCCCTGCTGGATCAGTACAAAATTTATAAATAGAAGAAATCTGTCACAAGGGTCTGGCAATATCTTACTTTATCTACAGTACTCGAAACGGTAAGGGATAATTCCAATTGCTTTTTGTCCCCTCGACTAAAAATAATCCTCAAACGATAAAAAAAACGATGATCCCTCCGCGTAAAAGCACGTTTTAAACTCCGATCAAAAAACCAAATCGTAACTTGTTTTGCGTCATGGGATTTTATGCGTTAAATAAATAACATTTTGATGCGTATCAACACAGCTTTAATAATAGAGCTCATTCATTATAATATTTTACCCCAATTTCAAAACTTAACCGATCTACAGTTTTTATGAGTTTGGTGGTAGTGAACGTTCTGTAATTATTAGCAATGGAGAGTACTTCGGTAGCTAATTACTCAATCTTTAAAAAAAAATATAAAACCATTACAATATCTAGATACAATAGAAAATCCTGTTACGTGCCGTATGAAAATAAAATCAACCTAATTGAGTTTACTTAACTAAGTTTTACTTACTGATGAAACGATGATATCTGCAGAAGTGTTAAACTATTTTGCAGATACACAATGCATACTATGTTTTTTTTTATTTAAAACACAGATATTGAGCCAGCCTGAGCTTGAGTTTTCTAGGCTACGACGGGGGATTGGTTTATGTCGCATTAAAAATCTGATCATAAACCTCGTCGATTAAGATAAGTAGACTGGGTGGGTGCTTTGTATGCATGGAATACATCTCGGGAATCATGCATCTAATAAATGTGGCTTTTGTCTCCACTGGGCCTGTTAGGGGTAATACGCCACACTGGTCCGATTCGGCAATTGAGCGGATATCGACAAGTTCTGTAGTTCTGTTTGATCAGCTAGATTCGAATGATGATAATGAGGTTTTTCTCGGTAAGCAGAATCATCCGCCCAAATATTCGACCCAAAAATTTAGTCAGTCATTTAGAACCATTCATATCAAAGTTAAACACTCCAGCGCGTAAACTCAAGCAGATGAAAGGTAAGATAATAATCTTCAGGTTAAAAGGTAAGTAAGGAGTGAGAAAACAAATACGAATTTTGAATTTCCCCGAATCCGCTGACCAAACTTTTCCATCAAAATATTCCGAATTTCCGACACTCTAAAAGGATTACCGGTTTTCGCATTTCGTCCGTATTTTTGCATTTCCCAACGGTGAAAATAGAAAGTTTTCATGAATATGAAAATCTGCTTAATCTGTGGAAAACTTTCATTCAGTCGATTTGGATTATCATTCTTACGAACTCTTTTTTTTGAACTCAATGATTTTTCATGTCTAAAAAACATTGTAAACTTGTAAAAAACAAACATAAAATAAAATAAGCATCCTCTTAGGTACACTAAAGCAAAATTATAGGATAGGCATCATACAAAAAAATATTTTGAAATCCCATAAGTACATTGATCATGTACTGCATCTGTACGGTTTTTGCATGCGGTTTTTGCACGTTTCGAGATCATAATAATATGCGGGTTCGAATCCCGCTCGACTCTCAACTTTTGGGATGGAAAAAAAATCTCGTTTCGAGATTTTATCACGTGGTAAACTGATAAGAATATCTACCAGTGTAAAACTAAAAAGAACCGGTCTCGTAAAATTTTTTCATCACATCTATTCATGATCATGAATGCTCCAGTGACATCACAAATTCAACCTGAACATTTACCAAGTGAAACAAAATCAGCGGAGCTCGATTCATGCAAATGGCTCTATCTCGGGGGAACTACCGAACATACTTGCAAAAAGTCTGTTTAACCGTGTGCCACTATGTATTTACTTGTGATGTAAAATGAACTTTATTTTCTTTGACTTAGAATTTATTATTCGAAAATAACAAGTAATGTCAAAATTGATTTTGTTTTACTTTTTATACAGTGAGGATCGAGATGTATTTTTCAATACACGTTTTGGTAAGATAGACTGTAGAGAAAATAAGCCAGCTCTACAAGAAACAAGTACTCGATATAGTAGTAACAATGAATCTTTGTCCCTGTGAAGTATCTGCGCAGATCACATTTTATATTAGGTCGAATTGGAGGTAAGCTAATTTTTCCGCACAACAGCACATGCGCAATCGTCTGTTGCACCTAACGTCAAAGCATCTTCAAAGGGATAAAGATCTGTTGTGCGTACTATACGTAGGTGTAGTTCAAACAAAACAATGCAAAATGCCATAAGAAATACAAATAATAGAGATGGTTAGTATAAAAATGAAAATGAAAAAAATCTTTATTTCCAGCAAAACATACATACAGTAGGTAGGCAATGGTAGGCAAGGTACATAGGTACAAATCCAACAGGTAGTTACAGTGAGTAACAACAGACAGATAAATTACCTAAACATCAGGGGTACCTACTAATGAGCGCTGAACAATTCGGACATACGATCAAAGAGCTGTAATTTGTTGTTATATAAGGATGGGAATGATTTAGGCTACTGATCCGATTTATGCAACGATCACAAGCATAGCGATTAATCTTATTTTTAAGTTTGTAAGATAGATTTAGCCTACCTGCCCTTGCAAATAGCATTACAATATTCAGATAGTTTTACTGTGTGTGAAGTATAGTGAGACTTCTATGCCAACCACTGCAGTTTATTCTGTGTCTGTGGTTAGATTGCACAAATTCAACGCTCATTGCACCGACATTGTATACCTACCACTTAGCTTTTATTAGATTGGAGTTCTAGGATATTCTGGTGATTTTGATGTTAGTTTCAGATTCTAGATTCTCACAATGTTTTAAAGGTTTTAGAATAAATTACGATGCATGTTTTTCATGAAAATACTGCTAAGAACGGCTTATACCTCAGCAAGTAAGGTGGGACAGGAGATATTGCGACTGTGGAGCGTATTATTGTAATTGGCGTAAAATATCTCGCTACAGACAGCTTTTCTATTTCTACCTACGGCACCTGGTGAAGTCGTGAAGTGTAAACCGGGTATAAGAAATAAGCTGTGACATAAAACATATAGATCTTTATTCCTCCCCAACAGGACTATCCTATCCTATATGGATTGACACATAGGCTACTTTTTATCTCGAATAATTAACAGGATCTACAGGATAAAATGAACGAAAAGGATTAGCAGCGCCAATTGGCAAGAGGATTTCATTGTAATATCATGTCACGTCAGTTTGACAGGGCGTAGTACTACCTCTTTGGTCTAACGACTAGCGTTTGACATTCCAGTATGAGTTCGGTGTAATGAGGTGTAATGTCAAGTTTCTCAAAGAAGTATCCGCTCGGTACACGCACAGATAATATAATGTACACGGAAACTGTAGACGCGTACGAAGTCGCGGGTAACTGCTAGTACTAACTATAATGTAAGGTAGGTATACAACAAAAACAAGACAGCCTACCTGCCCATCGACTGCCATCGGGTGGGCATGGGGGTAAATTGGTCCCTGTGTCAGCATAATGCTGCACTATACGGGTAAAGGTATAACACGACGCTGGTTTTCAGACAGACTTACCCTTCTACGATATCTTATTTATTCGTAGTTACCTTTTGGTTGTTATTTCACTTGTTTGCGTTTTTGCATAACATGTTCCAAGACAAGTGTTGTTGGGGCTACCTAGATTCTGCAGTGCGCATGTCAATGACTTTCACGCCATAATGCGAATCAAAATAGCATTCGTAAAGCGCTGAGTATTGGGTAGTGCGGGAGTGTCAACAAAATACTGCTAAATCTGTTGTCATAACTATTTTGTTGCCATGCAAGTAATGCAACAGCAACATGCATGCAGCAGTACATGCAGTAACAATGACAGAGCAGAATTTAATGTAATAAAATAATAATAACTTTACGCAATTTAACAAGATAAATACAGAACCATTTTATAAAAGAGCTACAAAATATTAAATTAAAATGAAGACTTTGGGCAATCTGCATAATTACTTTTCATTTGGCAACAGCGGAGCGCCCTTAAAAAGAAAATGGCCGTGAAGTACTAATTTCACATCTTTCATGAATGTTTGGAATTATTGTTTCCCCTAGAGGTTCTGAATTTTTTCATGTCTCTTTTATTGGCTGTATTTTCTGCTGTTTCTTAGCTAAAAGTTAGTCGTAGTAAATCGACTAGATTATAAAGGGTTTAGATAAGACGGGGATTCTTAAACTTATGGCCCTAACTACTGATATTATAATATTACTTCACCGTACGATAGTGCCCCCCCCCCCGTAAAAATATTCTAGGTGGTTCTCTATATATTCTCTGTGGTGCCTAGTTATAGTGAGATTTTTCTAAAATATAACTTTCTATTACCTCTAAGCCCCTACGCGCAGCAACTCTGCTAAGTAATATGAAATAACGATATCTTTGTAACCTGGTTATAACCTGGTAGTGTAACGCAGGTGTTATCAGGACCGCGGTCACGTATACTCTTTGAAGGTAATAAGAGTAAATAGTTATTTTCTTCTTGATATGACAGGGTTCATATGTGTGTGTGTGTGTGTGTGTTTGTGTGTGTGTTGTGTGTATATGTATACCTACAATGTAATAACTATAATACCATGTGAAAGCAATAAATGTATTGAGTAATATGATACGGTATTAGATAAGCAAATGATCAGGAAAATTCTCACCCATAAACTCGTTTCAACGTTGAGAAGCTACTAAGCTACGAGTAATAGTAGTACGGATCTTTGTCGCTCTGAAGTATCTGCGCAGAACCCATTTTTGGGTTTTTCATAAGTAAGACTTTTTTTATTTGTTTTAATTATTTCTCAAAGGTAACCTCGTACCTACTGCAGCAATATTTTTTAACAGTGAAAAAAATGTATTTAGAAAACCAATAGAAATCAGAACACCTGAAAAAAATATTTAACAAATGTTGCAGTCATAAAATACAATTAACGAGCGAGTAGCCGTTTGCAAGTTTTACAATGGTGCGCTGCCAACTATTGTTATGATTTCGACGAACTGCGAATAAAATTAAACGTTGCAAATTTTGAAGAATTTCGAACCTTATCGCTTTCTGATATATTGCTAGCAGAATTTGTTACAGTAGTTTCATCTAGTTTTATTTGAATTATTGATTGCTGAATAATTTTGCGCTTTTGCATGGAATGCAACCAAAGAACTTATTCTAGTTAATTTCTAGGTATCTCAGCTATTTCTTGACTTGACCGTAGAATGTGTATTTGTGGAAGATGTGTTTATATCTAAGTAATACAAAATACGTGGGTAAGTAACTAATTCTTTAAAATTCTTTATTGTAATGCTGCTTTAGTAAAATGAGATCAGAGTTTTCCAAAGGCATAGCTTTTATCGCAATCCACGTAAAGCCCTCGCGAGAAGTTTATCGCTCGTAGAAATTATGACACGAGGCGCCCCTGTGCAGCTTTCGTAGAAGATAATTTTGTAGACTTGGCGACAATATTTTTTATAATTCATAACAAAAGTGACAATACATTTTTATACATACACGGTGTTCCAGGCAAAATACACTGCGTGGGGACGCTACAACGTTCGGCAGTCGTGCTAGCGTTGACGCACAATGTGACGGTTTATTGTCAGATTTGAACATGCTCACTCACCGCCAGCGTATAGGTAATTTAATCACCGTATGAGCTTTGAACATTATCAGAGTGTCAAATTACAATGTAGGTATATGAAGTATACGACCAACTTTAACTCGCAGCCTATTGGCGAGCTTATAAAAATACATTTAAAATGTGACTAATTCTGGTAATTTACGCGATAAGATTGAACCTGTAGGAAACCGTTCTTAGTTTATTAGTCTATGGTTTGATTGGTATAGGGTATACTCTGTGAACGGAGCCGGAGCGATTTTCAGTGAATGATTCGAGATGAGTTCCGGCTCCGCCCAAAAAGACTCAGTTGAAAAATTGTACCTAGTGAACCTATTATTGTACCTATTGAGTGTACGTACGTCGCTCGCTCCCTACAAATCTTTAATTGAAAATCATACCGTTAGTTCGGTACCTAGCTATAATGTAAATGCCGTAGTCCTTTTAAAACAATTGAATTTTTTATAAACATTGCCTGTATAATAAAAAGTAGTAGCTATCTAAATAGAGAAAAAATAAAATACGGTTTTCAATAAAAAGCATTACTGAAAGGATTTTTTTTAAAAAGTTTAGGCACGCTGCGCTTCCGTGAAACGTTTCGTTTCGCAAACAAAATGAATAATGAATTCATTGAGGCATTAACTTGCAAATCCTCGTGATCTTCTGAATGTAAAGTTCCTCTGTCAAAAGTCGCGAAACGTAAGGAAAAGTTGTTGAGTTTTTTTACCATGGTTGTAAGGCACTTAGTACATAAATATAATTTCGTTGAATAAAAAACTACGAGTAAGATTTTGGTATAGAGCCAGTACAGCGGTAAGTCGAATACTAAGTCCAAAATGTGTATTATAGGCACGCACTGGGAGACAACAATTAGCCAGCGACTAGTGGCTAACTATGAATTTATGAAAAGCAAGAAACAAAGAAAAAACCTTATTTGACAACACACAAAAACGTAACAGAAACTAAAAACAAAGTACATACAACTAGATGTTGCTAAAAAGGTGACAGAAATTGTTGAAATGATAAAAAAGCAATTCAACGCTGATTTTCAGCTGAACCCGATCGAGTGACTGCTTACCTACGCCAGACTAAAGTACTAACAATCGGAGTTTGACGGTATAAGCATGAGTATAATTTTATATAATAATATGTGACTTTATGCGTGCGGTGTGAGTCATAATTTTAGGACTGCTAATAGTTAGCATAACTACTTTACGAGATTTTAATAAGGGTCGCTAGTCGCCTCGGCCTTGGCCATAAGTGCGACTGTAGCCTTACGGAAATAAAATTATCGGCAAATATTCTGCCTCTAGAATAAAATATCTAAAACCCACATCTCCTTTGTATAGGAACAAATATGTCACTGAGTTGTAGTTACCTAAAACCGTGCTCACACTGCTCACCCTGTGATTTATGCCCGGATGTGTGAACCGGCCTCTATAAACGAGTTAATCGTCTATCGAGATATTGTGTTTGCACACACCCTATATCTGAGTATAGTAAGTACTTCGTCGTAAACCACGATGTAGATGTAGGTACAGTTTGGAAACAAGAGTTTTCAAATTTTATTTTTTTTAGTCGGCGACAAAAGTAGATGAAAAAGCCTACTTCCTAGAGGAGATGTTAGAATCTGGTAATCACTAGTTACTTCTTTATCATTGGTGCGGGAAGTTCAAGCAATTATAATAATTAAAAAATTAAAACTATTTCTCATTTGAATAACAAGCTTAAAATCGATTGGTGCTCAAAAGTGGAATAGCGTTGGTGCTGAGGTGCGGAAAATCTTGGTGCAGAAAGTGGAATACCTAATATGGATTTCTGCAAAAAAAAAACTGAAATGCCCCCGTGGTAGGGATTTCTCAGTGGGGATATCTGGAATATACCATTTTTACCATCTCCATTAGAAGGGTTTTAGTAAAATAGATAATTCGTTATTCAGTTTGCGTGTCTGCCGACATCGGCACTCACTTGGATCAGAACTGCTACATAGCAGTTCTGATCCAAGTGATTTGATTTGGATGCCGAAAACGTTTGGACCCGATTAAAACTTTCCTTGTTTGAGAAATGGATTGGTCGGGCCCTGCAATTAGTTTCAACGCTGGCATAGGCCAGCTAACTAAGTAATAGGCAAACTGAGCTATAGAGCTCAGTTTGTAGTTTGTTGTGATGTTGGTAAATGTACAAATAGGTACTCGTAATAGCAAAGTTATTTTCAGTAAAATGTTTGGTTTCGTTTACCTAGTATCCTATCATGAACTTTTTACGTAATATTTTGCAAACAACAAAACCTTTTGAAAGGTCTGGTTATTATAATGGCGATATTTTCTGAATCTCTATGTGCCTCGTTTCCACGTACATACCTAATGCTAGTCGGAAACTTAGCAACTTCCACGAATTGCCAATGGATGTATCCGACGAAGTTTTGAACCATAACTTTATAAGTATAAAAGATATGAAGAATGACTGTTATCACACGACCACACCGACACGACAACCTGCAGGGTATGCCAATCAAAGTTGAACTGCAAAGTTTTAAATCATGGTCAGTTCACACTAACTCATAGTTATTCTGTAACTAAATAGTGACATTATGACGTCATTTGATGTGTTTTCGCGCATATTTTGCTGTCAAGTGTCTAAAAAGAATGATCACGTGGTACAAAATTGTACCACGTGACCTGAAGAAATTACACTGGGCAGTGAAATATAACTTGACAGCAAAAGTTTGGCATACGGGGGCTGTACGATATTGGCAGTTACCCTGTAATTGATTATAGATTTTCATAGAATAAAACTACTACGACAAAAAAATCCCGCTAGTTCTTTTCTATCAATATAACTAACAATGCAATTAGTGACAATAGACTGATATTTTCTCTCAAGTACCTGTTATGTCAGCATTGTGGCTTATTCCAAAAATCCCCTGCGAGTTTCCCCTGTGCAGGGGATTTATTTTTGTTTAGGAATCGCCTTAGGGCCTCTTGCGACTGCCAGCAGGGGATTTTTAGACAAAAGTCCTGAAATCCCCTGAAAGGTAGGCTGTTTTAGTTGTAGATAAACCTACCTTACACTATTATTATTCTGTACCTACTGTATCTTTTGGGGACAAATAAAATTTTATCTTATCTTATCTTAAATCCCCTGATGGGTGTCGGTCGTGTCGGTATCGGCTAGTGTGCAAACGTTCAACGTGTTTGTAATTTTTCAAGTAAAATAAGAAATTGGAAGTGGCACCCGAATGATGCCGTCGAAATTTCAACGAAGGAAGATAAAAATATGCGACATTATTTTTTAATGATAGGGTACTAAGTAAGTATACTTTTTTATTTCTACTTCTAAGTTATAACAACGCCTTGTCAATCTACATATTCTGACACAAAAACCATATTAACATTTTTTACTAGCTTTTTACATAGATTTTTTATATTTTCATAGGATTTTTAACAATACATTCATAATGAATCTGGTGCGTTACGTCAGTTTTTGCTCTGGAGTAAAGCTTACTTGATCTAAAAATTGGGTCTTACTATGTATATTATCTCTCAAATATTAGCGTTGTAATAATGTTCTGGAAAACTCACGAAAAATCTCGTTTAAAATCGAGCGGCATCAAAACACTTTACATTATGATTATCCGAGCTCAGGTGGCTTCATCGTCAGGACTCGGGACCTCAATTATGATGGAGACTCACCTCTTCTTGATGACAGCGATGAGAATGATGTGTTGAGTGTTTTTCGTCCCTCTTATTGCTCTGAAACGAACGAAAATTTTGTTAATATTTTATTATTTTAACCTATTCCGTTTTTTTGTTGAAAAAAGTAGGTATTTCAACCTAAAACATAGGTATTTTAGGTTGAAAGGGGATTGAAACATCTTGGGACGAAAAGAGAAGCACTCTAGAAATGTCGTCACATATTCCTAGGGAATTGGATGGCGTGCACCACAAGTAAATTGCATGCGTCAGCTTCTCCAGATACATACGTGGTATATAAGGGTCTATTTCTACTAGTTACATTGCTAGTTTTATTGATGTAACTAGTGGGAATTTTTTTTCCCATTAGTTAATTTAAGATTTTCATAAAATGTAAATTTTTGTCAGGCACTGGGGGGCGATTCCAATCTCAGTTGAACTGCAAAGTTTGAAATCATGGTCAGTTCATACTAACTCATAGTTATTCTGTGACTAAATAGTGACATTATGACGTCATTTGATGTGTTTTCGCGCATATTTTGCTGTCAAGTGTCTAAAAAGAATGATCACGTGGTACAAAATTGTACTGTATTTTTGTAACAATGGTCATAGCAATGAATCAATTGGGAGTAAAATAATATAAATCTTCAATATTTGAGCAGGTAACATCAAACGGAAGTTTTATCAAAACAACATTATATAACTAGGGCGACTTATTAGATAGACATTCAGAAGGCTTCGATAAATAAAGACTTGTTTGATCTTAAGAGTGGTTGTCTACGTTATACTTGTGGTTTTACTGGTAGGTAAAGTCGTGAGGAGTACAGTCAACATAATTAAAAAATTATGATGAGACTTTCAATAATGTTTTACGGTGATTTTCTTTTTAATAAAATCTTATGTATTAAGTATGGTGTTTTATGTTTGCAAAGATTGGTCAAACGTTTCATCCATCACGTCGTTTATTTTACCACATATTTTTAATACGATGGGACGAACCGATGGCCCACCTGATGTTAAGTCGTAACGACTGCCTATATATTTGAATTGCCTCACTGAGCACGTCCGCCGATACAAGATTTTCTTTCAATTTATTGGACAGTATTGAATTCTGCAAGTTTTTGGATAGGTTATTTTTGCAAGAGTCCAGTGACTAGACCGAGCTACTAAATCAGCAAGAACGTTACATAATACCTCACCAAGTCCTTGAAATTCGATGTACCGTGCTCATTCCCTTTGTAGTTGCAATAAAGGAAACCGGGATTAAGGATTGGGACAGGCGTGTGTAAACCTTTGGCTGATTAATATATCGTGTGTCAGGAGGCTTAAAGCTGGAATAAATTATTACTGGATTATTTAAAAATTAGCTCTTTACATAGATTTTACGAATATATTGTCTATTAATCTGCCGGTATGTTTTTCAGTGGTAATATCTCGCTTTTTATGAACATATACTAATTAGTAATTAGACTAGCTAGACAATTAATATGTGGACAGTCAAAGTTATAAGTACTTAGTTCTTTTATTCAAATCATAACGATCATTTAGAATCGCCTTTATATAACTAGGTGATTCTAGGTGCCAGTTCCACGCGACGAAGAACGGGCAAGAAACTACGGCCTGGTTCTTAGCGTGTTTTTGTATGATTTTTAGGATTTTTACAAAAAAATTCCAGTGTGGTGACATTTCAACTTTATAATGCTTGAGAATTAGAAAAAAATCTGTCATGTCAAAGACTTGAATACCTAATTAGTAAGGGCGGCTTGCACCAGAATCGCTAAACGCGTTTAACTTTAAATAGTATTTAGCGAGTTGTCACGTCATATTATAAATACGTTAGATTTAAATCTATTTAGCCGCTATACACGTTTAGCGATTCTGGTGCAAGCCGTCCTTAGTATACTTAAGTTTAAAAGACAGAACACGCTTATTAAGATACATGAAAGTGAGTAAAACCGTGGCTAATAGTAAAATATTATAATGAAAACAGAAAAGTACAATGTTAATAAGGATGCCAATTATAATAAAGATCCCTTTATCCCCATTAAGTGGATACAGATGAAACTAACAATAAGTACCATAAGAATCTTCAAAAATACGTCATAAGAAACTCCGGTTTCAAGCCCATATTATTATTATTGTTTATTTCTCCGTAAGTACATAATAATATAATTAGGTGCCAGGTTAATTAAATTCGCAAGGGAGCTGCTATATTAGTATGGAATTTCATACATGTATAAATGTACTAGAGATGGGGCTCACGTCGATAAAAGTGAAACTCGAATTCTTTGTAAAAGATAAATTCTGAGAAATAATATGGATCATAAAAACGTGACAGGCCGGCGAACTACGCCGGAATTAATTTTTCCGTAAAATTCATGTTCCGTTTTACCAAAAATAATAAATGAAAAGTTGTTGTGTTTTTAGGTTTAGGTTTATAGACATTTATTCTCAAAAAAGACAAAAAAGACGTTTTTAAACATTATAATCTGTAACTCCATGTCAAGTATACGTATGATATCCATGTTTTTAAATAACAAGCAAGATTAAAACATATCAATGATGAGTAGAAAGACAGCGAAAAGAGATGACTACAGATTTAGCAGCCATTTTAGCTAGAGAAGCTTTAGGAGATCAATATAAATACGACCATAAATATTTACTTTAACATCAGTAGAATATTTTGCACATTAGGTATCTGTATCTTAATACAAACATAGGAAACAGAAAATTAAGGTTTCATCAAAATAAGCATCCTCGTCGACTCATTTTGTTTCTTACACATAAACGCGCGTAGCGGCTGACGATAGCCTTTATTCGATAATTCATCGACAGATCTGTTTATCGATACCCACTAAGTATATTACATTTGTTTCATCGATACCTGACAAACCTATCGGCATCAGTTTGCGGTTCACTCAGAAACAACGCTGCGGAAGGGTGTCAGTCATCTTCACTCTCAAAGGAAAGATGGTAATTATTAATTAAGGGTTACTTTCACGATGCTTACTTTCTCACGGTTTGTTGTGCGAGTGAGAAAGTTTTAATTTGGCTAATGAGCGTTTTATATAAACACCAGTGTTTATAAGATTAATAAAGTTTTTATAAATACGATATTTAACTTTAACTAACATAAAACAAAACGAAATATGACGAGATATTTTACTTGATAATAATTTAGGCGTCGTTTTATATATTAGTTTTTCCTTTTTGGCTGGTGAAAACGTTGTTCTCTGTACTCTTCACTCACGAGAAAACCCATATCTCGTCATCCCGCTTCACATTCGGCGTTATGGCATACGGCATTCAAGGAAAGTTCAATGTTTTAGTTCAGCTTGAACTCTTCGATGCACGATCTACGAGCTTGGATCCCTGCCATATCGCGATACTAAATCAAGTGCACGACGGCGCGTCTAGACGCCATGGACCGTATAGATTCTGTATCATTTGCATAAGTTTATCTCCGAGTGATGCTGCCAATACGGTTGATTGCTTGGAGAGAAACAAGGGTTTAGATAGTAAAGAGTTTCTGGGGCCTATTCTGTTCCAACTACGGTTCGCTCGGTATGCAGCTAAGCTGAGACGTCACTGTGCAGCTGGATCAAAATACTAGCTTTTAGCGTTTTAGCTGCGTTCCAGCTGATAAGCTCGTTGGTGGAATTGAGCCACGTGGTTTTGGTACGTGATCTTTGTCCATTGTATGAGATGCAAGATGCCAGTACGCACGATGGTCTTTGTTTGCTTGATCTGGAAATAATTTTGCTCCGGATGCTGTGGTAGCATGGTAGGTATTCTTAGCTGCTAAGTATTAATGAGAGTAACATAATGTAAAGTGTAATCAGGATAAGGACGGGTACCTTATACGTCGATCAAAAGATCGTAGATAGAAAAATTAAAGTGCGTTGCTGTGTTTGCCGTAGTCGTATCCACTTAACATCAAGTAGGCCATCGGCTTGTCCATCATAGAAAAAAATATACAATAAAGGGTTTTTTTCAATCATTCATTCATTCCCTCCCTGTTAGCATACGGTTTAGCCATAACAACTCACTAACCATTTGAGCCAGACAAGTGAGGGGCAATCAATCCATCAATGGTACATAATCGTTGCAAATTAATGTCAAGTAACCGCTGACCATTACCTACCTTGTACGACATTATACAAATGCCCTATAAGCCGAAAGAGGGCTTATTTAGACCAAACACGTGGATAGATTGGCCTGTGCAAGAGTTGAGTATCACTTTCTATTCTTCTTTTTATTTTAGAAATTTGCGACAACTCAGTGTTTTTTTACTTTTCGTTCATTAAATTAAATTCATTAAATGTCCAATGATCTATTTAATTATTTTAAAATTTACATAGGTAAACTATTTATTTGGTTAGACAAGCGCTTTTAAAAATGGTTTAAAAATAACAAGATTTTTCTATTAAAATCGCGTAAAATAAAAATTCTACCAGCTAGCGCTTGTTACAAAAATACTAAAATGTAAGTTGAGTAAACAATAGCACTGCTCTCGGATCAAACGGGAAAAATGAGAGGTTTCCAGGAATTTTTATTAGCGTGTGCACTGGGCAGGGCCATGTGCATGGCAGACCGTACAAACATAGCTTAGATGGGAAAGGCTTATTCAAGAATCAGTGTGAAAAAGGCTTTGTATGTATGATGATTCTTTGTTCCCTCAAAACAGCCAAACGAGTCAATGATTTTGATAAATGAGATGTCAAACGGCTCCTCTAGACACGGAGTGTTTTCACCAGTATCATGTAAAATTTTCAGTATCTATCACGGTACACGGGACAATTTCTGGTCAATAGCACAACCATCAAAGATTTAAAAGAATATTTTTAATAATAATAATAAAATGTAAAAATAATCATACGTAATCATGCGATCAGCAGGGGTATGCCAATCAAAGTTGAACTGCAAAGTTAAACTGCAAAGTTTTAAATCATGGTCAGTTCATAACTCATAGTTATTCTGTGACTAAAAAGTGACATTATGACGACATTTGATGTGTTTTCGCTGTGGTTTTCGCGCATATTTTGCTGTCAAGTGTCTAAAAAGAATGATCACGTTGTACAAAATTGTACCACGTGACCTGAAGAAATTACACTGGGCAGTGAAATATAACTTGACAGCAAAAGATTGGCATACGGGTCGTCGCCGTCATCGGGGCGAATGGTAGCTGTACCTTCACCAGGCTGTGTGTATTGAGTGGTATGGTATGTCAGAGCATATGGACGCGTGTCTAGGCAGGTCCAATTTGCCATCGGACGGGCCCTAATTGTGTTCAGCCCCCGTATGCCAATCTTTTGCTGTCAAGTTATATTTCACTGCCCAGTGTAATTTCTTCAGGTCACGTGGTACAATTTTGTACCAAGTGATCACTCTTTTTAGACACTTAACAGCAAAATATGCGCGAAAACACATCAAATGACGTCATAATGTCACTATTTAGTCACAGAATAACTATGAGTTAGTATGAACTGACCATGATTTAAAACTTTGCAGTTCAACTTTGATTGGCATACCAATGCAGGCGTATGTAGGTTTACTTGATAGTTTTTTATTTTTTATTTTTATTCATAGGACATCCAACAAAGGTGACACGATAACAACAGAAATGTCAGGGCAATGGGCTTAAAACTATTGTGTTCCTTCAATTAGAGGATGCCACAGCATGCATTATATTGTCATTACATTGTAGTCTCCGCAGTAATATGATCAAACTTAGATACTGTGAAGCAATTTCATCTAGAGGCTGTCAGGTTGTGGTACAGATTGATTGCAAGCAAATTTGCCGAACCCCATGTCTTTTTTCGTTTATGGCTTCTGTCCGATATATCGACAGTAAATTTTGGCAGTGCATTAAGCTACAAATAAATTGTATTCGTTGGTATGAAGCAGTGACACTTGGTTGACCAATTTTTTTCGCTGACAATTCCACTTACAGCTAGGGGGTATTCCTCTTTATAAAATCAAGTTACAATATTTTGAGACACAATTATATTTTACTAGATTTATTAAAGTACCTATAAACCTCTGATATTTTATGTTCATAACCTTTCACAATCTCACTTACAATTTTGTACCACGTGATCATTCTTTTTAGACACTTGACAGCAAAATATGCGCGAAAACACATCAAATGACGTCATAATGTCACTATTTAGTCACAGAATAACTATGAGTTAGTATGAACTGACCATGATTTAAAACTTTGCAGTTCAACTTTGATTGGCATACCCCTGCAGCACCGGATAAAAAAGTAAATAAAGCCACGCTAAGCTGTGCAGGAACTTCATTGCATTTTGAACGGGGAAAATTTATAAAGAGAAAATACCTAAATTAGTTGTTATTAGCTACTATCTACGCTACTTTTTATTTAAAAGTTGTGGTTTAAAAGAAAAATAAGTGGCCACTAGATTTTTAGATTTTTAACCGATTTTGAGCTGTTTTGCGTCTACTACGATGACGTGTGACTAGCGCGTGTCACTGTCATGGCGTAGTACTTCGAGTGCTTCTCTCAAGTTGCGTACACAGCGCGCTTCGCCGACAAACTGCTCTATCAACGCTTTTATCAGATTCTGAATACAAACGGTTCCACTACACTGGACTGCATCGTACCCACGATAATGTAGTTGGATCGTGTCGCTATTCTGTTTTACCATTTCAAGTGTTTCTTCGAGTCTTCTACCTTTATTCCGGTGAGATACAGGTAAAAATGAGAGAACACCCTGATAATGTGTTTAAAGTTACTCACCTAGCGAGTACAAGCGGCTCCACCACATTGGGCTGCCTCGAGTCTACCACGATGACGTGCGGTTGGCGCGTGTCGCTGTCCCGTCGCAGTGCTTCGAGTGCTTCTCTTGAGCTGCGTACACAGCGCGCTTCGCCGCCAGCACGCGTGGTCGCGGCGCACGCGGCGCCACACACGCGGGAGTTGCGGTCCGGGAATACGCATAATAACTATAAACAGATCGCAATATTAGTTAAGTACTTGCAATGGTGTGTAGATAGCTCAACTGCTTCATGTGTATTTTGTACATATTATAAATATTGTAAATACTTTATTAGTCATAATTTACTTTGTGAATAAATAAGTTAAGTACTTAGATCAATATTAATCTAGCTACTTTTTAAATAAATTGAAGAACATTGTACATTGGTTCAGGAACTGTTTTGGAACCTACATCGTCACCTTTTTCCATCGTATCAATGTTTCTACTGCTTATGTTATGTACCCACTATTTACTTAATTTAAATAAGTTTTACGCAGTAGGATGCCATCTGGATTCCACTATAGGCGGCCTTCATTAAGTCCTGGGTTCAGCTGATCGTCCACTGCTGGACGTAGATCTTTTCCAAGTCACACCTTTAGGATTGCTCTTCTGCAGATCTCTTAAAACGTTTGCATACACTAATATAAAAATACTCCTTAGGCAGGCACATACTTCTAGAGGCTCCTGTGGTACGTAGAGCAGAGCAGAAGGGATGTTGGCAGGAGGAGGCGATCTGTTCTGCAAAGAGGAAACCTTGTGTAAGTAGGTATTAAGGTTCAAAGTCGTGCGTTTGTGGAATACTTTGTCCGTAGACAGTAGGCCGGCTTCGTCACCTCAAGACGAAGTTAAACCCGTTTTTTTATTAAAGATCCTTTAGTTAAACAGCCAGTAATTTTGAAAATTCTTTTTCTAGTGACCAACTTTTGTAAATTATGTAGTAGACAGGTAGATTTTATTTTACCCGCGTGATCATGTTTTCTGTAAAACTATTAGCTGGCTACTTAGTATAGAACATTTTAATAGTAGCTAGTTGCACGGCTTGGTACCTAAAGAAAGCTCTATTTACTCATCGCGTTTAGTTTGCAATGTAGCGTTCGTAATCGGATCATACCGCTGAGGCGTCTGGCAAGATTCCGGTGTCCTCCCGGGAGTGGGGAAATAAATTCTGCTGTTTGACCACTGACAGGTTACCTTTTTTGATCAAAGATGTCTGCGAGTTGGTTATACCCGTGCATAAAAATAATATTTAAATAGCGGTTAATCAAACAGCTTACGTGGGAAGATCCTATCTAAATTCAGATTAAAAAGTCAGCTTTTTAACACCAAAATGTACCATTAGCAAAAGTTCTACCTTACCACCTTAAGGGTGCACTTCCTGTAAACCGACTAGTCGTTAATTTTTAAATACCAATAGAAACAAATTATTTCGAGTGTAAAAGTTATGAAAACAATGGGCCGTCATAAAAATAAATAGATGTTTAGGTCTCTGGTTGGTCAAAATAAAAAGACAAAAGAAAACGGCGGGGTCAGGTAGCTAACTGCTTGCAAGCGAAACAGTTTCAAAAGTGGTTAGGCGGAAATTTAGCCGACAGTACCCTGTTGCACATTTTACTTACACAATTCTCAATTTAATTCAATTTTCAATTTCTTTTGTTTTTTCCTTTTATTCGTTTGGAAGACTGGCAGACTCTTAGCATTAAGTCCTCCGAGCACTAAGTACCTATTTGTGTGAAATTTTAAAGGTGTGCAATTAAGAGTTTTCATTCATTCAATATTATTAAATTACAGTGTCAGCCGTCAATGTTAAGTGTGCTTACAACAAAACTTGTGTGTCTCTATTCCGGGAAGGATGCGGGAATATTATTTCTCGCGAGACACTGGGCTGGCCTAAATGCCTTGGCACATGCATCATGTGATGTACCATTAAGATCACCCGTCAATATGAAATAAGTATTGCATTTGTATATGTAACAGCAAACTTTTTACTAGCGTTATCTAAGGGTTTTTTGGGAAAAGTATTGGGTGTTTTATTCTATTAACAAAAAACCAAGTCGTACATTGTACAAGTGCGGTGCGGTTCCTAATTATTTCTACGTGAGAACAACTCTCGCAGTAATGTATAGTAGTATAGACGTTCTGCCACATGTGAAAAGACAGTCTTTCTTCGAGGTTCGCTTAAATTGCTGACTTTATTTGCGTGGAAGCCTTTTCTGTTACCGACTTCAAAGGATGAAAGGGCCTTTTTCTTAGGTCAATCTTGATCCATCATTTTGTATGAGCTAGTTGCTTTTGTTGCAAATGAAAACTAGATAGATAAAAACTTTATTGCACACACAAAGGAATGAAATTACTTACACACGAGAAACTTAAAAAATAGAGAGTAAAATGGGCGGCCTTATCGTTAATAGCGATCTTTTCTAGACAACATTAAGATGGACAAAAATATATCTTTCTATATTCTAATTCCTACCTACTTTAAAAAGAAAAACTGATGACTAGTAGTTCTGAAAAGACCTACATATCAACTTTTTACTCTAGGTAAGTAAGTACTTAGATAATATTGTAAAAAAATCATTTGAGCTCCTCACTCATAACGCTGTAGCTACGACGTAGCTAGGATTTCGGGAAAAATAGATTGAAATTGTCACCAGTAAATATTTTTCATTGGAATTTCAAGAATGAGGCGTTTCCAATGTCCTGACTGTCAGGGCTCGTATTGCTATAGCTAAGATGCCTGCTGCTATGTTCTGTGGCTTTGTTATGACCGACTGAATCTAGGTACCTGCTCGTACGTCACAGTTCTACTTCTACTGCTTCTACGTAACTTTATCACAGAATATCTAATAGGTAGTACGCTTGAGTAAATACGCATAAATACCAGGACAGTGATATAGTAGAGGTACAAACGGAACTCAAGCACTTAAGAAGTTGTTTGCCGACTGTTGGGTACGTAGGTGTAGGTGGGTAGGTAGCTTGAGTGACGTGAAACTTACTTAGTGCTTTGTTTAATTTACTTCATGTTTCACTGCACCTATCTTCTTCTTTTTCGAGTCGATTGGCTCTCATGTATTTTTATTATTAGTATATCATGTCTAAATATCATGTCTTGCCCAGAAACGGGCCACGTCAATAACATTTACCGTGGCGTAACAAAGATCTTTCCGGATGCAGGTGTTGGTGCATTCTGGGCAAGACAGGAGAAGAGGCATTGTCTGTGGGGCTCCGCAGTTACATTGTGCTTGGTCGGAGTACCCCCCCCCCCCCCCATTTTACTAAGTTATTTGACTGTACCTATCTAGTGTACTTATCTACCTGTAATTATTTTTTAAGGTTCTACCGCATATAGGTACGTTCTACGACTACGTAATTAGATGGATAGAAAATGCTTTATTGCACATAACACTACGACAGTACAATAGTGAACTTATTCAACCTTTTCAATTTATTCATTTCGAAAACATCAGTAGACAAATCTCGGTTAGATATTTTAATGGTATTTAATTGAAATACATGATTTTAATAGCATTTGAATTGTAAAATGTATAAACAGCTCAAAAACGTATTCAAACAGCATTGAAAATAATCCGGACGGTTCAAAAGGATGACAGGAACAGTAGGGATAACAATTGCATATTAAAATCCTTTTTACACAGCTTTGTGTAAATTAATTTTACTACCACATCGACCAAGATGATAAAATGCAAGTAAAAGCAACATCAAAGAGCATAGCAAACGTTTTGATTGAAACATAATACAAAATAATACCGTCAGATTATGTTTAACATTTTCATACCCCGAATTAATTACGAAGTATGGAAACATACTTCCTATTTGCGTAATTAATGCGTAAATATTTTTTTTGTTGTATGGCTTTGATTTAATTTGCTGAAACGGATAAATAGATACCTATATGGTGTAGGTACCCAGCCACTTGGTTCATTTTATGAAAACAATGAAAATAAAATTGAAATTTCTTTGTTTTCAATTTTGATTTTGATTTCAACTAGGGTTTCATAAAACAAATCTATGTTTTGCAACGGTTTGTAGATAGCTCAACTGCTTCATATGTATTTTGTATATATTATAAATAGTGTATTAGTCTTAATTATCTTTGTGAATAATAATTGCACTTGCAGTCATAGCATAAAGTGAGAGCCATTGGAGTAAATGTATGTTTTCTAACTAAATATTATCTACGATTCAATTTTATATAACTTTGCACAGTCTTTGTAATATTCTATATATTATATGTCTATTTAGTCAGATTTTTTTTTAACAATATAGATCGGCTTATTCCTGACAGTTAACCAAGATTAGATAACTGGATATCTGTGAAGAACTTTTTTAGGTCTTGACCTAAAAAAATTCTTCACAGATATCCAGTTCTCAAACCTTGGTTTGACCACGTCTTAAACTTTCTCATTTATCTATCTAGAGGATAAATAAATGTAGAGCTTCGATGAATATTTCTAATTATTCTATTAATGACTTCGATCCAACTTAATGAGAATTCCATGGCTCCTCGATGCTTCAGCCTGCTCATCCAATTTAGCAGTGGAACAGCTCTGGGTCGAGCTCATCCCAAATGAGCCTGAATTCCCTGGAGGTAATTAGGATTATTGGTTTAATTTTATGCTTCAAATTCTTAGAAACCGCACGTTTAGTTTTAGAAATAGAAATTACGCAACATACATATTTAATAAGTAATAAAACATTAAAATGCGTAAAAAAGGAACCCACTCAGCAAATGCTAAAGGTGCACGGTGGCACCTTTAATTTTATAAAGGAATGTGGTATCAATGAAGTAACCTAAATGAGGATGAGATAAGTAATTCCCTAATGAAATCTAGTAAAAATATCACTCCGATTTTGTTGCCAACCAGTTCTATTTTTACTTTTAACCATAAGTGATATCAATATTTTTGTAGCGTGTCGCAGAGGCTGTGCGACACTCCACTCTCGGCGCCCCTGAAAACCAGCGCTAAAGGAGCCACCGTGCACCTTTAGCATTTGCTGAATGGGTTCCTTTTTACGCATTTTAATGTTTTATTATTAAGTAAATGTGTATTTGTGTGTTGCGTAAAATAAATAATTTATATTTCTATTTACGAATAATGTTAAATTCATTTAATAAAACAGCATTAACCTAGTTAGTTTTGCTAAATCTACTGTATAAGCTCATAGGTATCATATTTCAGTTCGAATAATAATAGTTCAAGGTACATACTAGTTACACTAAACGGATATTTGTCCCTCTGAAGTATAATTTCTCCGCACCATCAGTATATGCGCAATCGTTTGTTACATCTAACTTCAGGGGGGCGATTCCAATCTCAAAGTTGAACTGCAAAGTTTTAAATCATGGTCAGTTCATACTAACTCATAAGTAGTTATTCTGTGACTAAATAGTGACATTATGATGTCATTTAATTTTTTTTCGCGCATATTTTGCTGTCACGTGTCTAAAAAGAATGATCACGTGGTACAAAATTGTACCAGGTTACGAAGAAATTACACTGGGCAGTGAAATATAACTTGACAACAAAAGATTGGAATACGGGGGCAGAGGGATAAAGATCTGTGGTGCGTACTGTACATCATTGATTTTGAAAAGAAAATCTATCTTTTGTCAAAGTTATCACTAAACGAATGCATGCAAATGTCGCGATGTGGCAACATTGTATTGTGCCAACCATAGGTATTCATCACAGCACTATTGTACGTGCCTGTCTGTCGTGAAAGGTCGCTTCGAGGCTGCGATGGGTACATAAACGTTTCTGTAATTGCCCGTGAATAAAGATTATGGGCATTTACTGTTGTAGGTACCTATTTATTGTTGCTATGCAGACATTAGAAAAAAATATAAATATATAAAAACGGTGTGGGTACAATAAAGAGTTTTTTATCTATCTGTTAGATAACTTAATAGTTCGTAGAATTTAAAATTCTCAATAATACTGTACACACACGGTATGTTGAAATTACGCTAGGTACGAAAAAATGCAGAGACCGTCTAATCTAAAATGATGGTCGCCGTGTACTGAAAAGTATGTGTAATTGATAAAATAATTAACACGTCATTCAAGTAAGTTCTTTCACCATCGATCACAACTTCACAAGCCATTTGGTTTTGCGACTATATACCAAAACGTTTGAGAACTCCCTCATTCACGCATCCCTCTCTACCTGGTACATTGCAGCGGATATATGTTCTTCACTAGCTATACTCCTACGTACGTACCTAAATGAACGACGAGCTCTCAAAGCTTAGTTCAAACTAGCAGAAAATAACCAGCTAGTTCACATTCTGTGCAAACACACTGCAATGAGAACAAAGAGATCCAAATTTCTGATTTCAAAAACCTTTCTCTAGCCAAATACTCGGATTCTAATAAAAGGGGTTGGACGTGAAGGTCGTTGCTCCCAATAATTCGCCACAACACCCCTCGAGTATTTAGTAATAGCTCTGAAACGTGGGTGGTTCTTAAACGAATTGGGGTTTGGTGCATAATTCATAATATCTTTATTCAATAAAGTTCAGGTGTGTCACAGGATCTTAAAATATATGTAGCATATGTTTCACTAAAACCTGCCTTTACAGGCGTATGAATAAGTAAAATAAGTGCACGAGGGAATGGTTTTTTATTGGGGCGATGTGAAAAGCGTCTCTATTGATTCCACTTCAAAATGAAATGTTTCTAATTTTACCGCATTAAGACAAAGTTTGTAGATAGATACATAACTACATTATTAGCTACCAGTTTTCACGCTAAACTGATCAAAAATACAGTGTATAGCTAGTTATATATTCGATTAGAATCTAATCCAACGAAAAACTCTCATTTACTCTCTCATTAGGATTATAATGGTCCAAATTCCGGCAGAGCTGAATTTGGGTACACCAGTAGAAATAAAGTGTCAAAAGTCCCCATAGATCCCATGTGTGCTAAAAAAGTTATTCAAGGTCAAAGGTCAAAATTTTCAGTTTTTTTATTTTACTGATAAACGGTACGTCAGTGATAATTTTATTTTTTCTTACAAATTTTATTTTGAATATGCATTTACACCCCTTTCTTTAATTTTACTTGAGAAAATATACAAGTAAAATAATGACAGCAATTTTGAGGAAAATACCTTTAAAAAAAACACGCCACACCATCTTTTTGCACGCCCAGGAAGACTGGCAGACAATGCTCGTAGCATTAAGTCCTCCTAGCACTACCTATTTGTGTGAAATTTTAAAATAAATAATTAATAAATAAAAATGTAACGGACTATAGGATTGCAAGAATCGAGTCGTCGCAGCCCTACGGCCCATTTGGGACGAGTCACCACAATCATTTATTTATTTCATGTCCCATTTATGGGACATGAAATGGGATTTTTAAATCCAAAAGTCCCATATTAGTAATTATCATTTGTGGTGAGGTTTCCAACCGAAATTCAATGAAGGAAAAACCTAAAAAAAAATGTTATTTACCTATATATCTTTATTATCGGTTAGTCATTTAGCTACGTGCCCATTTACACGCACGTTATCCGTTTAATTGTTTGACCTGTACAATTAATCAGTATAATTTATTAAACTTTATTAGTAAGTACATGTAAGCTTAATATAATAAAATTACTTGGCCTAGTGACTTCGTCGTACCTGGTGTTATTTGCATTTACACTTTACACTTTTATGTGTTTTTTTGATATGGGTCAATTTTAAGTGTCATGTTATCTTTACTACAATGTAATTATTGACTTTACACAACAATATTTTCATAATAATTCATCATCAACTTCATCAACAATATTTCATAGGCTATTTTACCTATGAAAATAGTATGTTCTTAACATCGAAAATAACATCGTTCCTAGAATGTCATTCAAAGACCGATGTCGTAAAAAAAGGCTACAAAAAAAATGGGTCATACTAGGTTTTGGTTTGGGACAGCCGAATTAGTATACCCTTTTTCATCATAAACTATTGCACCAACTTCGAGTAAGTTGATCGATTTTACGCTATCTGGGTCAGCGAGTATGTACATTATTAGATATTCTGTGCTATAAGAGTAAATTATCTAGATTTAATATCAGATAATCACGTTTTGCATCGTTCAATATGTGCAGTCGATGATGGAAAATTGTTTACGTTATTTCATTCATAACTAGAAATTTAGAATGAATGTACTACATTAGACTTGTAAGTTCATATACCTAACATCAACTAGGTATATACAGTCCAGAAAAGTCTTAAACTTATTGATAGGTATGTATTTAAATTTGAAGGAATACACAACTTGGATAGTAAGTTTAGAATTCTGTGATCAATCTTTTGGCCAGTTTTATAACCGTTGAGATAACTTTACTCCAGGGCAAAAAATAATTAATTTATCTAATCCCACAAATGCATGTTCCGTGATCAAGCAGTATTCTATAATTAGACGTGTGCTTACGCCTGCGGTTTTGCACAATTTTGCTGTTCCATTTTCAGAAAACCAATGTATAGCATAAAATGTCATTGATGTTATGTCTTGTGAGATTTACATCAGTGTCATCAATCTCTTGTCAGCGGCGGCGCATACGTGCTCCGAATTGGTTTGTCTACACAAATCTACGGCGTATTTGTTTACCAGTGTCAATCTGTTGCTTTTAATAGAAAATGAGCTTTCATTCCCTGAATTCAGATTCGATATTGACTTACCCGAATCGGTTGGCGGGAGGCAATTTTGAACTGGCTGAACAAATACACCAAAAAATATCTGAAATTCGTGGTATTTGCCGCGGGTATCGTACCTACATTGTGTAGCTAGCTACGTATCAAGCGCGTAGTAGACCAAAATTTTTCATGTTCGATGGCACAAGCTGTGTAGGACGAGTAGGTAGGTAAGTTTTTGAACGATTACGCAGAACATAATTTATAGAGTTTAAAAAACAAGAAAAACTGACATCAAATTCGACTACCGGCTTCATCATTGGATGATGATGATGATGATGGCAGTTCATTGGGAATGTTCTGGTGACCATAAACACCACTAAAAATGCAAGTGGATGGCATATATTTTTTCCAGTTATTTCTATTTATAAGCCAAACTACCAAATCGATTTTGATGAAAATTGAATGGGACCAACCTGGAAGTAAATCCTTTCAGATAATAAAATAATTTTTCAAATCGGTTCATAAATGACGGAGTTCTGAGGTTAACACACATAAAAAAATACAACCGAATTGAGAACCTCCTTTTTTGAAGTCGGTTAAAATGGAGGGTATTATAGACTTTAGTCAAACGAAAAAACACTCGATTTATTTAATGTTATAAAAATATTTTGAGATTCTTTGGTATTTTTCTAAATAGAATGTTAGGGGACCTAAATTGACTCTATTTTTTTCCGATGTCTAAAAACTCCAAGTAACCGTAAATATACATTCGAGTACAAGATCTATTTGCGTGTTTGTTCCTAAATTGAGATTTATTTGCCGACAGACTGCTCAAATACGTGTAACGTGCAGCCGTGACGTCCGACCTCGATTAGTGATTTATCTCGCAGTAAATTAAGTAAAAACGAAACAACCCAACTGGCGAGAGTTTAACGCTAAAGAAGGTAAGAGTAACCAATACAAACAATAAAATAGATGTTTTGAGCGGCAAAATTCAATGAAATAAGATGGTCGTTTGGTAGCTGAAACTCCTAGTTTGACTACTTATATTTTGTCACTTTAAGGGCGGCTTGCACCAGAATCGCTAAACGCGTTTAACTCTTAAATAGTATTTAGCGAGTTGTCAAGTCATACAAATACGTCAGATTTAAATCGATTTAGCTGTTAAATACGTTTAGTGATTCTGGTGCAAGACGCCCTTAATCACCACTTTAATAAAGGTAATTAAGTTGAAGCTGGTTGAATGTTTCTTCACTTTTTATTTTATTTAGGTATTTGAAGTAATTCTATTACACCTTTTAGATTATTAGTTTCCACTTTGTTATTATCTTAGGTCATCTTGTTGGCCTCATAGGTCAAAGGTTTCGATCAGATATGCGAAGCGCCATTTAAATATCGACTTATCTTATCGTAGGTAGTATAGGTATATGGTTAGAGAGGGGATTTGCATTTATTTACATAATAATAATAATGAATTTATTTTATATGATTTAGTAACTTTGCTAATAGATAGGTAAATATATTTTGTTATATGAGTTTTATATTCTAAATAGATTAAGGGCGTCTTGCACCAGAATCACTAAACGTATTTAACAGCTAAATCGATTTAAATCTGACGTATTTGTATGATTTGACAACTCGCTAAATACTATTTAAGAGTTAAACGCGTTTAGCGATTCTGGTGCAAGCCGCCCTAAGTGATAATTAAATTTAGGCGCAATAATTATTTAGTGAAGATTAGATTTGAAAAAAGATGACATTGAATTATTTAAGGTTTTTAATTTGCTTCTCGTAAACAGAAGTATTTATTCTTTATCATAACCTTATCTTATCGTAAAACGGGTGTCTACTAATCCAGGTACCATGTTTTATTTTTACTATTTCGTGTGATACGTATGCGTGCATTTTGCACATCTAGGTGCAGTACCTGCAATAGTTTTTTTTTATTTTTTTAATAGAACTTCAATATAGTCACTGGGTGGAGACCATTGCCCAAAAATTGGCAATTGGGTTAAAATCGCTGTGAATTGAATCAGTGGTAGGTAAGTGACAGATATAATTTTTAAGGGTCAAATTTATTTAAGGTTACATTAATATAGTGGAATATTATAGCATGTGGTTTCTAGCTGAAAAAATTCAAGGCCATACCTCCGTCAAATTGAGTGACAGTTATTGACAAATTGAATTAGAAAGGGTGAGTGGACTGCCGGCACCCTCATCCGTTATTTTCGGTTGATATAGGGTTATTTACGCCAAAAATCTTTTTGATAAGAGCAAATGAGGGAAATCAGGAAGCTGACAGGATTATCAATGAAAATCTGGATGAGATTTTGATGTTTCTACGAATGTCACCCTAACTCAACGTCTGATGATGACCAGCATAGAATAGAAGATGGGAGCTTTGAGTCAGGCTCTGGTGCCTGATGATGACCTCAGAACCGATTTTGAATATTCAAACTTTAAAAAATCGTAGAAAATTCAGTTTTTGAGATATCGCAAAAATTCGTTCACAGTTGATTTAGGCTAAAAAAACTGGAAAAAATTACTAACTCATCTTCCTCATTGTCTGTCGAAATGACGGACAGAGGCCATATTCAACAAAAGAAGAAGAAGAAATACTATCGTGACGTTGACGTGACACGACAGCATTTTGTAGCAGAGTTAGCAGAGTTGACATTACAAGTTGACATTTTTAGTTCAGAAATATCATTTCCATACATTTTTATTATTTCTTTAATCTCTAGAGATTGTAGACTGGCTAGAAACATTATCAATGGTGTGAAGTGAGCATAGTTTGATAGATACTTTAGGTAACATTGACCACTAATATTTTTTTATGAATAGATTTAAATCTAGAAAAGAATACGTATTTATCTATAGAATGTTAAAAATATCCTTCATGAACCAGACTTCACGGACCAGAATGCAGTATTATCCAGACAATACTGCATTCTGGTCCGTGATGGTTATAAAGTTAACATCTATATTGACTTAGTACATATTTCAATCCAATTCATTCGGTTCGAGATAGCTGAAATAGAAATACGCTGAAATCTTTGGGTAAAGCTTTACATTTGGTTCGGAATGTGGAACTCAATCTCGCAGATTGGTTTTGCAGCAGGGGTATGCCAATCAAAGTTGAACTGCAAAGTTTTAAATCATGGTCAGTTCATACTAACTCATAGTTATACTGTGACTAAATAGTGACATTATGACGTTATTTGATGTGTTTTCGCGCATATTTTGCTGTCAAGTGTCTAAAAAGAATGATCACGTGCTACAAAATTGTACCACGTGACCTGAAGAAATTACACTGGGCAGTGAAATATAACTTGACAGCAAAAGATTGGCATACGGGGGCAGGTATTGAGGTCCACTCGTAACCTTGCAGTAAATTGACATTCCTGCCGTTAACCCCGGTCTCTACTAGGGAATATAAATTACGTAGATTAGTGACCTTTCATTATTTTTACAAGCTTTTGTTTAATTTGCAATGTTTCTTTGTTTAGATCAAATCTTGCAGGTTAAAAACCGTCTTCCCGAAATCCGATCTAAATGAAATTTGCATACCTATTAGTCTGTGATGACAATGGAATACTATGATGACAGCGAGCTGATCTGATGATGGAGCCGGAAGGTTGCCATGGGAACTCTTTCATAAATCGGCGCAACCCCATCGAGTTTGGGCTCGTTTGATTCGTCTTGACCTTGACAAGGACACAGGTCTTAAATGATGCAAAAATAAAAAATAAAATTAAATAAATGCTTGTTGTTCCAAATAAAATTTTTAATTAAAAACTAATTTAAATTAATTTCTACGAAATACTTCTTCCATTTCTAATAATTTGTTAGAATAATAGACCCTTTTACTGTTTCACGAGCTCAAACCCCTATGCCCGATGTGAGAAGAGCTGATCTTATATTTTTTTATCCAGCCGTACATAGAGAAGTTTTCTACAAGCTTTCCAGATTTGGAGCAGTGACCTGGGCTTGACTAGGATTTGTTTGCGTTGATTTGCCACGCCCTTGCGTAGACTACGTGACTAGTTTTACAAGTAGCTTGGATTATCCCTCAGAGAGCTTAGTGCTACTGCATTCACCCTAATGAAAACCTTAAAGTACCTTATTGGGAACGTTGTAGAGCTTGGGGTAATAATAATCTTGGAATACATTAAAAATCGCGTTTATTAATGATACGTAAGTATACAATATAGGATAGGGTCTAGGAAAATGTACGCATATTAATGAAAGGGGCTATTCAATTGGTCGTAAAAAACTTCAATCTTTTTGTCAAAAGTGTCATACGTAATCAAATACAAAAAATATATATTATGAAATTTTTTGTTGGCTTTCAATGGCATTATCTAAATTTTGATGAGAAGCGCCCATTGCATTTTACAGTGGCGATTTCTATCACCCATCGGAATCAATTCTTATTGCTTTTATCGATATCAAAAGCGACGATTCCCATTTCAGAATGAATCTAGTCTATTCGAGTGCCGTGTCGCAATGATAGTCGTTACTAACAATAGTTCCAATAGCATAGCCTCTGAACGCATTTAAGCTTTACCTATATTCTCGACACAATACCAATAGGCAGTTACGGTTACATTTTATGCAATTGAGCTATCACTTATATGGTTGGTAACCAACCGGTGGCGGTGGTCTGGCTGGTAGCAACCTTTTCATGTTAAAAGTCGATATCTACCTATGGATTTTTCTATTCAGAAATTATGATTTTGATTTATGATTTAAAAGCACGGTCCTGGCCCCTCGCCACGGTACGTGGCGATCCATATGGGTCCTAAAATAAATATAGTTTATAGTATTATTCACATACTTATTTATTTTCTTAATTTTAAATTTTTTTACAATATAAGTATTAAAAAACTTAAAATTATTATTAAAAAATAATATTTAACTTAAAAATAGTATTATTTATTATTAAAGTCTGCTTTTCAGCTATTATGCATGTATTTCTAGGTGTCTTGAGTTTTTGGAAGCTACTTTTAGTACCGGTTTATTTTGTACATTTGCGTCATTATCACTTAGGATATTAATTTTGTTACCCTCCTCTTTAGGAGTCTAGTAGTTCAGCCCCCGTATGCCAATATTTTGCTGTCAAGTTATATTTCACTGCCCAGTGTAATTTCTTCAGGTCACGTGGTACAATTTTGTACCACGTGATCATTCTTTTTAGACACTTGACAGCAAAATATAATCTGGGTCTTTTCAAGGCAAGAGTGAATAGGTGTCTTCTAGACTGTCCTGCTCCATCGTCGGCCACATCGTCACTTACCATCAGGTGAGATTGTGGCCAAAGGACATTCTATATTATATTAAAAAAAAAAAAAAAAAATATGCGCGAAAACACATCAAATGACGTCATAATGTCACTATTTATATATGAGTTAGTATAAACTGACCATGATTTAAAACTTTGCAGTTCAACTTTGATTGGCATACCCCTGCAGTTAAATCGCGACAACACTTGAAAATATTTATACCTTTAGGTGATTACGTACGAATATGACACAAGGAGTGTAAGTAAATTGGAGCCTGAATTGGAGTCAGTAATAAAAAAGTAAATTGAATGACCGAGCCAACACATAATAAATCAAAATGATTTAATTTCGAGGGCAACATGGCGGAATCATACAAAGGGTCTGTCAGATATCAAAACTGATTTCACTTTTGAGGGCAGACATCAAGAAGTGATTTTGTTTTGCGGGCAACGAAAATAAGATTAAAACAGTTTAAGCCTTTATATATCGCTTTTAAAGTCATTGAGGTCAAAGAGCTTATGCTTTTATTTGCTTAAGATTTTTTTTACAAAATGAATTGTAATAAAATTGTATGACAAGACTGTTTTTACAACACCTACTTACACGATATCAGCTGAGAGTTAGTGTCGACGCCTACATCAATATTTTTATTCGATAAATTGATATTTTCTAGCTACTTATATTCTGTGGTATCGGCCAACGTGTGCACACGCCATGTTTAGGATACCTATGTCATAGGGTCAAGACAAAACATATAAAATAATAAAAAGCCTTTATCATCTCTAACGTATTACTACTTAATTGACCGAGCGAGCGAAGCGAGCGAAGCGTCTCAGTTTCCACATTGGCCAAAAATGCGTTTGTCCGGATGTCTGTCTGTCTGTCTGTCTGTCTGTCTGTCTGTTCTCCTCTACAGGTCGCATTTTTCAACCGATCTGGACGAAACTTGGTACACAGGTTATATGAATTATTAGATTTTTTTTGTCGTCGGGGATTTTTGATTGGGGGGAAAATAGGGGAGAAAAGAGGGAATGTTTGCTGTAGCGTTATTTATCGACGGATTTCAATCAAATTTGAGAAGCACACGAAGGACTTCATTCTACACAAGATGGTGTAAAAATATTTCCGAAAAAAAGGAGTGGAAAGGGGAAAAAAGGGGAAATTATTTTTTTATTTTTTTCTCGAAAATTGACTTCTACCAATATCAATAAGACTACACAGTCCTCTTCGCCTTTACGAGACAAATCTGTAGACACCAGATTCGACCTCCTAGGACCAAGGGAACGCGAGTAATCGCTAAAACTAATTTTGCTCAAAAGTCTAAATTCAAGCACCTGAAAATCGATTTAGCCAGGGGAAAAGGGAAAGTGTCGGTTATTGCATGGTTATAAAGGCTTGCGAGGTCTATGTTCTCACAGGACAACTAGTTTAAACACAATATAAGAAAAAGATGGAAAAAAAAATATTAATTAGGGTCCCCTTTGCATGGTATAGGCCTCCTCCAACAGTTTCCAATCTTCTCTTCGCTTAGCTTTTTCCACCCATGTAATGCCTGCTATCTCGACTATCTCGTCCTGCCACCTTTCCTTTGGTCTCCCACGTTTTCTTTTACCAGAGGGACCCTTCCATAGACAAAACACGTGAAGGCTAATCCTTAAAAGTTAATATATGACGGGGTTATTGGAAAGAAACTAATAAAGATACTTTATACCCAGCCCTTGGGGTAGGATACACAATGACAACACAAACAAACAGCTATTGACAAAGGCTCGGGCGAAATAACATTTTCAGGGGAATGTTTGAGGGTCTTCGAATATAATCGTAATAAGTGTGCGGATTCTATGTAATGAAATAAACTCGAGATGAAAGCAAATATTCGGAGAGTAAATATTTTATCGTAGCTACATCTGTATCTTTGGTGGTCACTCAAACAAAATGTACACAATGATACTTTTACAGTGGATAAGATCGACTAGGCTAAAGGAGGTGAGTATAGGACTAGGTGATAGGCAAGTCACTATCAAAATAATATCAAATTTGTAAGTAGGAACACGGATGAAAAGCTGTCCGGTTTTATAAATAAACCATTTTGAGCAGATGTAATGGAGTTTGTTTACTATACATACTCAAAGCTCTCGCAGAGCAAACGGCAACTATAAGATATAAGAATCTGAGACAATATGAAGAGGTTGTTTTGAAATACGGCGGTAAATAATGCTACTTCTCAAGGTCGGGAGGCATAACTGACGACTGAAAGACTGAAACTTGAGGACTGTAAAGTGCCCAGTTTTGGTACCATTAAACCTATAACCACAGAGCATAAAAACTACTATGAGATCTGGAAGGAATGAACGACAAATTAAGGTCTTGTTTTCGTTCATTTCTGGAACTTGGAATCACCTATCAATTTATTTGAAACTTGCAGTTTTACATAACAAATGGATTTGACTCATTGAAAAAGTTTTGAATCTTTAGACAGATAGACAGGATCCCAGATTTTGGTCAGAGGCTATCACCATGCAAACGATATTCTACTAGTCATACATACTAATCACGCCCACATTAGCTGACTATCGAGATATATTTCAACTAATTACGATCGCTATCGACACATTAGTTCAAAGTAATGACAGGATGTCATTATTTATAGAAGGAACTATTTAGATAATTGCCTATAACTTATGCTAGAAAGTAATTGAAGTCAAGATCATATTGCTTCATACGCATCGCCTTAGGCTCTAGTTACAAACAAGATTCTTGCCTCCATCTTGTTTAATGCTGAATAGTAGATCTATCTGTCTATTCAACCGGTAGCATCCACTACTGAGAATAAAGCCATCTCCCTTAAAACATCAGAAATATTGGCGAATGTTCTTCTTACTACTGAATCGTCCTAACAATATCGTCTGACTATCGAGCTAGTGGTCTATCTCTAGGCCTTGTGTAGTTATTATCTTACATTTTTCAAGTTTAATACAGTAATAGTTTTAGTTAGTTATTATATTGTTAGTGTGTCAGTGTATTGTTAGTGTGTTAGTTTGTTAGTTTATTGTTAGTGTATATTGTTGTGCTGTTGTGTGTGTGTTGTCAGAATAAATGTTTTTTCTTTCTTTCTTTCTTTAATACCGTTTATGAGGATTTCTAGTTTACATTTCCGACAAAACTGTCACTTACCTCTTCTAACTCCTCTCCTTCTTCCCCTAAGCTAGTCTCCTCAGTAATATTCGTCAGAAACATGCTCGGTCTCATCGAAACACGGTTCTTGAACCCTGAATTCCTCCGCCAGAAATCATCACTCTTATCATCATCGTCTAAGGTTGCAAATTGCTCGTAAAAGTTTATCACACCAGATAGTTCACCATCCATTACTGTTGTGGGGGAATGTGAGTTACGATCCGCGAGTTTTCGTTCTTCTATTCTTCTGTAGCCTTCTTCTAATTGATTTTCTCCGAGGACTTGTACTGTTCTGGGTTGGTGGCACGTGAATTCGTATTCTAAGTCGAAACCTCGGTCGTCGAAGAGGCTTTTAAACCGGCTCCAGCATCCGAGCTTTTTTACCGGTTCATGGAAGTCTGCCTCCATGACCGGCGTGCTGTTTTTATCCATGCTCGACGATTTTGCACACGTTTTTAATTTAGAATTAGAATTACGCAAGGAGATCTCAATCCGATTAGAGGTAATTGGCGTTTTGATAAAGTTTTATTTCCGTACCTGTTACAAATCTGTGCAAGCCAATATGACCATTATAGAATTAGATACTGATTACACATACATACGTAGAATTATGTTGATAGTAATAGTGATTCCTGTTGAATCAGATACGATAGATTATTCATAAACCTTTTTCTTAATTGGCTACAACAGTTCTTAGTTCAAACCCTCTGATCTCTAGATACTAAATGGATTATTCATAAGCCCTTCACTTGGTTAAGCTATACAAACAGTTCTAGGTAAAATCCTCTGTTCTCTTCAACACTTTAGATATTACTCTCTATATTAATATACTTTTGAATAAAGTGTAGGATAGTCTGTGGATTTCATTGCAATTAAACGAACTTTACTATGTTTATTATCAAACACTGAAAAGTCCTAAAATAACTTTTTTACCACAATCACGTATTAAAAGTCACTCAAAAACGATTTAAGATTTGGTTCTATGTATTGGGTTTACACACACAGTCACAGATGCCTATCGATACACTTCACAATTGGGGACCGACTGATATTTGAAATTAGAACACTTTTTAACCACTTTTTCATTCAAAAACTTTCATTCTTTTCACTCCTGTATTACTCGTGAAACACAAACCTCGCGCGACAACCGTATTCCCGACTCAAATTAAAACTGAAATTTTCAGGTACCTATCGATATAATGATAAATACTGATAGCTTATCAATTTACCTTTGCACTGATTACTTGGGGATTATTTTATTATTATGAGTAGTGCGTAAGTACGCAGTGCTGTGATTGCTGCGGTGGCTACTGCTATGAAAAAATACTACCTACCTGGTTATGATTAGACAGACAACGTACTTACAAATTATGTTTATTATGTTTTTAATTAACCTCAGACCGAAAAAATATATAAGTACTCAATACATACTCGCCTCTCTCTAGCCTCAAAGGATTGCTGGAAGAAAACTCTTGTTAGGGTTAAGCTCGCCTTTGTACATGTCATCTATATCTGTCTTTTGTTTATGTCCTGTGTTGTGTGCAATAAAGAATTAAGAATTACATTTATTGCTTTCACATGGTATTATAGTTGTTACATTGTAGGTAGGTATCACATAATTATGAACCCTGTTCAGGGGTATCGCAACAGGAAAGTAGGCAGACCGAGGTTTTATTCACGTCAATTTTTCAATTCAGTCAATTTCTTGTGTTAGTTCAGTATTATTATCATATTCGCACATTTTGTCATTCATAAAGTCATTTAACTAATAGTAACATTTTTTTACGAGGAACAATTTTAGCAATTTTATAAATAGGGTATCAGATTGGGCTTCTTTCATTTGTTCTGGTAGTTTATTAAGTTTGTCTTCTGTGCCCTCGTAGCTTCGAAAGTAGGGCCCCGAATTGAATGCAGTTTTTTTGTAAGAAAGGTGATTTATCTGGGATGTTTCTAGATATGTTTGGTGCAAATTATATTCATGTTTCTGAGTTATGAGGATATTTTATTATAAAGATATTTTCAGTTCTGTACTTTTTAATTTGATTGAAAATACGTAAAGATACTAAGTAACAGAAAACAGGTAGATACGATATTTACTACTGTTTAATGTATTATCAGTAAACTGAGACAATGTTTTATTTTACGTCAATGCTGATGATTTTCGACAGATATTAAAATATACGTCATTGAAACGCTGGTTGAGATAATATTTCCTTATCACGCTGTCAACCCAAAAACCCTATTAAAAACTGCAACTGAATTACTTATTCATTCTACTAGCATAATTAATATATTCTAGTAACTCGAGAATGGCTGTTTTCATACTACCAACGACACGACACATACCTACTTACATAATATCGTCGGAATGTCATTTAGTACTAAACTATAAGGCGCTTTCACACCGGCCCGGCCGCGCCAGCAACGATTATTTTTATTCAAGCAACTGATATATCGGTATCGTTTTGGTGCAGTGTGCAAACGCCCAATAGGTGTTTTGTATTTTTGGTCAATTTTCATCAAGAAAATAAAATGCGTAACTGGAACTACATACTACACTTTTTCGATCTTATAAAATAGGTTTTACGCTGGGCAATTCAAGTGGCAATTCAAGAGGCAAGTGTGGTAGTTTTATCCAATTTCTATTTTGACAGCATGTCAGTTACAAAGCATTCCATTGCTCATAGGCGTCAGTTACCTACGAGCAATGGAATTATTCAGCGAGGCGTCATTCATAGTTTTAAGTAAAATGTCAAGCTAATCGCTTATTTGTATTCCACTAAGTAAGTACTTAGAACCGGTACTGAAATTATTGTAATTACATTTCGAATTTTATATCCAGTTTGTACGCTCATAGAACTGTTATTTTATTCTGTGGCACAGTGTAGTACAGTACTGTTGAAGTAAAAAATACTACATCCGTACTTATAAAATAAAATAAATTCAAAAACAGTCCATCCGTGGATATTTTGTTCCGAATTGAAGATTCACGGATGACGGACAAAAATTGGATGACGAGTATAGTGCGTACGAATACTTGTACGACAACTTTCGATTCGGATCCGTTCGGATCGATTCGGATTCGGAATAAGAGCGAAACCGCTCCTTTATTCAGTGATCTGTAATCCGTGAATGACATCCGATGAATATTCAATGATAGGTCTCACTCGCCTCTTTATTAATATTGACAAAGTGCCTTTGGGTATTCGAACTTGAGTTTGGAAATATTATAGAGCTTTATAATTTTAGGGCCTCGGGAGACCTAACAAGGCAGACAATTAATAATATAAAATCTTTAAAAAGTTACCAAGAAAAAAAGGGCAGACCTAGACACCGAAGGTAGACACATTTAGAGCGCCCTTTTAGAGGTAAATTGTGTAGTGTGGGAGCGGATAGACGCTCTCACGTAAACTAGTATTTTCTTCTGAGACAACTAGTATTTTCTTCTATTTTCGTCTGAGGGCAACGAAGCTCCCGAACGGATGAACCGATTTTATTTATTTTAAAATTTCACACAAATAGGTAGTGCTGGGAGGACTTAATGCTAAGAGCATTGTCTGCCAGTCTTCCTGGGCGTGCAAAAAGATGGTGTGGCGTGTTTTTTAAACACGCCACACCGATTTTGATTTAGTTTTTTTTTGTTTGAAAGGTGAATTAGTCGGGAGTGTTCTATGTTTGAAGAAAATAAGTCCAAGATTCGAGGGATTTTAAAATTTTTAATTTAATTACTTGTCCTTATTGCCTATAAGGTCTTTACAATTGGGAGATGATGTCTCTTGATTGCCTATTTACGGTTATTACTGGCTGTGGAATTTTCCTTTAACTAAAATATGATAACCTATAACTATAATTGACATACACACGTGACCTCCAGCCTCTTCGCAGCTGCTCTCAGCCTCAGAGCAATGAAGCAATTCACTAGATTGAAGTATGCTCTCAAACGAAGACGGAAAACATCGTGAGGAAATCGTTTGAAGCTTTTTATTTGATATTATTAAAGAAGAGACTTTCAAAAGTAGTATCTAGTTGAATATAAAAGTTGTTATTTGAAAAATCACAGGCCTTGGGTATTGTAAAATCATTTTCTATTTTTGAAATTGTCTCTTTGTACATCTTGAGTAGAACTATAAAAATAGAATCACCAGACACATTAACATGAACATCATTAACATGGTGAAGAGGTACTTACGGTGACGTCGACAAGAGGTTCGTCTTCAGGGGTCAGCGCAAGCGAGGACCGGCGGCCAGCGCGGGCGCCCGGGGACCCGCTCGAACTGCCTATCGACAAAACAGAATATCTGTAAGCATCTGGGTAAAAACTGGTCCCTGATCCTGTATAAATCATCTAGATTAGATGCAATACCCATGCACTTTTCACCTTTTTACTTCATCACTTTTTAGTTAGGTACACATGGACGCTGAAATGTGTTTTAAATGCTTTCCCAGGACCTATGCCGTCCTTTCAGCTTAATCAGCTTTACCCACAAGAAAGACAATAGTTCTATACAACGTGTAACATATTGTCTCAATAAGCCGAAGAGGGACTTATTCAAACCAAACACCTGAATAGATTGGCATGTGCAAAAGTTGAATACAACATGTTTGAAATTTCAATTTTTTTTTTGTTTTAGAAATTTGCGACCCCGTTTTAGTGTTTATTTACTTTGCGTATGTATCCAGCCTGTTAGTACACAAGCTCACGCACCTTCCTATCACGTCGCACCCACACATAGACACTTTAACACGTGTGCAATGCTTTTTTTTAAAGACGCTTTAATGAATGAAAAACTTCGAAATATTAAAAGTCGTAGAACAAATGTTGTTCGCTATAACGTGTAGAATTCCCCCCCTTTCGGACTTATAGGGACATTAGGTTACACCCAGTATAGATACCTAAGTTGTTCCGAAACTATTAGGTGCTTCTTGTTCTATCTAGATTTTATAGTAGGTAATCAAAACATTACTAGAGTTGGCTCAACTTTTTTGATGAGAAGTATATTTGTTGCTCTTTTGAATTCGTAGTTCCTACGCTACCACTTTAAGACTCTTTTATTTTGTAAATAGGTACGCTATTGCTAATGCTATTAGTCTTAAATCTATCACGCGCGGAGCTCTGATTGCTTGTATCTGTTTATGCTCTCTACAAACACACGATGTAAAAAGGAAGGAACATCTTCTTTTTCTTCCCTGTATTCTAGATTTTGATCGAGATTCTAAATGATCATTCTGATTTAAAAATTCGCCAGTGACAAGTGAATTATTTGAAATAAGTATTTAGTCAAGTTCAAGGCATTCGTCAAATCGGCTTTCATTTGTTTTGAAGGCAAAATAGTTAACTTATTCGTTCAAGAACCACCTCATATTTTAAACCTCATATCATAATTAACTGCTTAGCTAAAATGCGGAATGTCTCAAATAAAATTAAGTACTTAGGTACTTAATTTGTACCTATCGGCAACGTTTTTGTAGCGTGTTTTGTGGCCGGTACCTACATAATCAAAATCTATTGATAAAATAACAGGTAACCGATGAATAGAAAATCAACCCAAATTATATTTGGAATCGAAGGACAAGATTGTTTTGGAAGTGAATTCCTCTAGCGAAATTATTTGTATTCATTGGATTATTGAGTTCAGGGACAATGAACAACAAAAGTAGTCAAAGTATTAGGTACATATTCAGTGATTTATAACTAAGAAACTGTTAATACAGTTCAGAGAATTTTACGTCAAGAATACTTAATTAAAAAAGTTAAAATATTAGTGATGATGAAAAACTGACTGCTTATAGAAACCACTAAAATCACAGGGTATTGAGTCAGTGGCGGCCTTATCAAATATTTATTTATTAGAATTAACTAAAAATTTATAAATGTTTTTGTAGCGCAAACCATCTGTCCATAGATTACTTTAACAGTTTCAATTTTAAACCAAATTTGCGTTTAATTTTTTATAAGGGCACCGTAGGACTTATTCTAGTGTATTCATAAACTTAAAATGCTGATTTATTTTGTCGATGACTGTACAAATCGCGCTGGTTTGCATCGCGAACCCTATTGAAATCCTAACAAGATGAATTTAAAACAGAAATAGAAAATTTTCTTTTATTGTTAGAGCTCGATTAATAAAAAGTCAAATAAAAAATTCTTCAGATTCGGGTAAGTACTCTATTACTCTAGAGGTCATATTACATTATATCAAACCTTTGGAATAATAATGATCCTTCTTGCGAGAAGAATAAGGTTCTTTTTTATTCACCTGAATCAACAGCACCGTCGCTACTGCGTCTCTGGAGCCATCTTTGCACTAATTCTATGCTGGCTTCTTGACCAGCTAACATTTTTAATTTACATATTTATCCTGTTAACACCATCACAAACTAAATCACTACACACAAACACTGCATCTATTTGGACAACATGTGGTTGGGTTTGGCACTTTCACAAAATTGACTTGTAAGTAAATGATCAATTATTTTGTTTATCGAGAAAGCACTGGCCATAAAGAAACACAAACAGAATAATAAAAACACTGGTCGAAAAGACAACATTCAATTTCTAAATTAAAAATAAAGCAAACGAAGTAATGACAGCTCCTTGCTGCGTTCAAATATCGAATTAATTAAATGGCGATCGTGGACGGACGAGTGTAAACAGCATAGTAGAATAGATGAAACATATTACATTTTGCTAGTACAAAACGACTTGTTATCCGAATTTGGTCTTTAAATCCGTGCGTTACAAGCTATGTGATACTTTCTAAGGTGGTACAGCTTTTTGGTGCAGTGTATAGAGCGGTTTGTTAGGTAATGGCCGTCGAGACAGTTGATCGAAGAAGGGGGGTGAATGTAGGACGAAGTGTAAGCAAAACGTATGGTAGCAAATTGGAAGGGATAGTGTCAATTGGAACGATCAAAAAGTAACCTTTGATTATAATCAATTCTATAAACTAAGGTACAAAATAAAATGCAATTTTTGAATTCTCTAGTGCCTGTATCTTTTTTTACTTAGTTGAAATTGTTGGTATTACTGCTAAGTCACTGAGGTAAACACGAAATTAGTATATACCTAAGTAATTTTATTAAAAAGTTTTTGGTAAAATTGTACTTATATATTAAACAGGTTTTCAATGAGAACCCGGAAACGCTATTACTGAAGAGATAAAAATAATTTTCCTCAATGCATCCAAAAATTATATCTTTTTACTTTGAAACAAAAAACAAAAAACGTTTCAAAAAACTAAGTTATTTGCCATCAATTAAAATTTCAACAAAAACTGAAAATTAATACCCATTTTAGCATAACAATAAAAATAGATAATGATATTATTAGGTAATTACTAGGTGAATGTGGTTAACTTCGGCTAACAACCTTTTCTATAGAATTTATTAGAATTAGTAGTGCACATTGATTGGTACTCCCCTAAAGTTTTGGGTAAAGACCACCGGTGGTCTAGTAGTAATGATCCTGCCTTCCGATCCTAAGATCGTAGGTTCAAATACTTTAGTGCCCAATGGGTTTTTCTACTCGGAAAAATGTGCCCAATGCCAGTGCTCTCAAACGGTGAAAGAAAACATCGTGAGGAATCCCGCAGCTTAGTCAGTTCCACACGTATTGACCTTGTCTTTCCTGTGGATAAATCCGACTAGGCTGTGTGGATGGTATAGGTGCTGGGCAAGCCTACTCCATCTAAATCATGTCCCAGGCACTGCAGCGTCCCGTTCATAGGAGCATGGGTAAAAAGTGGTGTCGCTGTATAAATAATCTAGATAAATCTTGATTAGAAAAGGCCCACGAAGTTTTCTAGACTGGTTTTATTACACCCGGTATAAGAACAATGTTTTTATTTTACTGAGAGCTGTTTTTTTTTTATTCAACAATTTTCCTGTTATTTACCATAATCATGCGCCAAGACTGCTCGATCAGTGGAAAGATAATACCTACGAATGATGCATTTGCAGAATGCAAATACAACAATTTTTAAACAAAAATTGGTAAAATTACGTATCTTAATTTATTTTTTATATAATTTAACTGTTCAAACGGGATTTTTCTAAAATATTTTATAAAATAAATAAATACACAAGCAACTAATTTATAAATATAACAAAATGTGCAGTCAATCCTGACTCCACGCTATATTCCATGTGCAATTCTGCTTATGGAACCAAATTAGGGGTGCATCTATGCACCTACCACGAACAAATCTGAAAGTCGATTAACTCTACCATTTCAGAAGCAGCCACAGTTTCCTCTTTTACAAACTCTATGCATGCCTACCACTCATCTAGAGCGTCATACATAGCTAATTATTGGGAACGCAACATAAAATCAATAATAGCTAATTTAAAGTAAATTTTGTATCATCAAAGAAAAAGAACGTGCTCGAGTCACACGTCAGCGACGTAACGTATGCGCGTTAACCACAGCTCGATATCCGAACACTTCAGCGGCACCGTGCAGTGTACCTCGGATACGCTACCGTTACGATACGTTTACGATTGTGATTGTCAATATTGGCTGACCCTTTAGATCATGTAAAAAATTATCCCATCGCGGGAATCGAACCAGCACCAGTGTCTTAGTGTCATTGTTCCACAGTAGTCGTCAAACTACTGATTTTATTAATCAGTTAAATTAATACTAAATTAATTAATTTAATTAATACTAAATTATAATTTGATAACTACTACATATTTTAATTGAAAATAAATTTAATTAAGCAATTTATACAAAGTGTTTTGAATAAACCTGTCTTTTACGATAACCTCCAATTAATGATAACGTCATTTAAAATTCATGTCATGAGTCATGACATACAAAGTAGGTACTTACCTCTACCTATTCAAGTACTATTCTGGTAAAAACTAACAAATTACTAGTAAAATTATAATCTTCAAGTTATTGCTAAGTTATTGAACTTTTTCTATGATATTAAATCATTTAAAAGTAGTTAAAAAAACTGAGATGATAAAGAAACATCTATGTCTCAAATCATTCTGTTTTCTTTCTTAAAAAACAAGAAGTTGCTCAAAATGTCTGGTAGATAATGATAATTAATTAATAATAAATAAGAAAATTCAAAAAAAAATAACTGTGCGTAAAATTAAGTATGAGGTACACTTGACAAAGAAAAAATAACAAGTAAATACATCAGCGCCCGGGACGTGGTAATTTCCAAAAAAAATAAGAAAAGAAAAAAAGAGAAGAAGAAAAAAATAAAAAAAGAAGAGCAAGAGTTTATTTAAAAAAAGTTTATAAGTATTCTATCAGCATTTGGTGCCCATATCACAAGCTTTGCTTAGTTTGGAGCTACAGGGCGTCGTGTGAAATGTCCATGAAAATTTGTTTTTTTATTTCTCACGGTCCTGGATCATATTTTTTTTTATTTTAACAAAAATAAGTTTATAAACAAAGCAGCGTGCATCTACTAGCAATCACTCGTGGTCACAACTCACGACCGTCCTTGTGTTCGATACGAGCGATAAGAAGCTACGATAGTGACGTCACAATGACACTCAGAGCTCAGGAGTGACATTTATGTTATGTGGGTGTTTGCGCTTCACGTCATTATGTGGAATCGTACAGATATCGTCAATACGACGATGACTGTTATGCAATGTTTATTGTCAAGACACGAATAGGCTTTATTCTCACTTCGGCAGAGATTTTACTCAAATAGGGATAACGTCATATCTCGACCAAAAACTCGTTTCACCAACTAACTAGTTAGTACTTAGTTTCGTTTAACTAGTGAGTTAAACGAGTTTTCGATGTCATTTTGACGTCATCCATTAGAGTAAAATCTCTGCCGAAGTGAGAATAAGGCCCTGAACATATTATTATGTCATTTACGACTTTTTGAACTAACAGCGAAGTTATTAGTTTGCACAAAAGCCTTATCTATAATCGCTGAACTTTATAGGTCGTTCATAGAATCAATAGCTAATATTGCGGTACAGAGTATTATAAATCATTGCGTAAGATGCATGTGGAGATAGCGAATGATTAATAGTGCCCACCTGGCGTTATTGGCTATTAGAGACACCATTAAGTTTGTGGTGCAAGAGTCCCGGTTTTTATAGAAAAACCCTTTCATTGCGCAGTGCGCTACGATGTAATAGCAATTAATACTTTGACGGTCTTTTATGTAACGGATATTTGAGTTATGTTACGGATAACTCAAAATGTCCTTAGTGAATCTTTGGAGCTATGGTGTCTTGACTTGCAGAGTAAGCCTCTGTGTTTTGAAGTAAATCGTGTTGAGTGTCAATTTCAGTTCATGTCTTTCGGAACGTAGCACGAACGAAACTGTCTATTGTCTTCTAACTCTATGGTTTTCTACTCTCTGTCCTGTGTGTAAAAGTAAGATGGCGATGCAACAATAAAATACTTGGTCAAGAAAATGTGTTTTGAAGAAAGACCCTAACAAATTGGAAACGCATTATATAGTTAATTACGTAAGTACCAGACAAGATTATGATCACAGAGTTGACTTTGGTGAACTATTTTCACTTTTCATAGGTACCAAGTTATTTCCTGAATTCATAAGACCTTTAAATATTGATTTGTCCATTATCTCGTACTTACTAACGAGTGCGTACACGACAGTCGTGACTTTTTGACGATACCACGAGGAATACGAATCCTACTAATATTATAAATGCGAAAGTTTAGATGTTTGGATGTTTGGATGTTTAGATGTTTGGATGTTTGTGTTTCAATCACGTCTAAACTACTGAACCAACTTGGATGAAACTTGGCATATATATATAGTTCGTAACCTGGATTGACACATAGGCTACTTTTTATCTTGAATAATTAACAGGATCTACAGGATAAAATGAACGAAAAGGATTAGCAGCGCCAATTGGCAAGAGGATTTCATTGTCATGTCATGTCACGTCAGTTTGACAGGGCGTAATACTACCTCTTTGGTCTAACAACTAGCGTTTGACATTCCAGTAGGTACGAGTTCGGTGTAATGAGGTGTAATGTCAAGTTTCTCAAAGTATCCGCTCGGTACACGCACAGATAATATAATGTACACGGAAACTGTAGACGCGTACGAAGTCGCGGGTAACTACTAGTAACTTATAATAACGGGATCACGTGACCAACGGTAGCTAAAAACTATTACATAAGTATTGTTATTACTGCCTCTTGTTCTTAGGGCGGCTTGCATCAGAATCGCTAAACGCGTTTAACTATTGAATAGTATTTAGCGAGTTGTCAAGTCGTATAAATACGTCAGATTTAAATCTATTTAGCTGTTAAAAACGTTTAGCGATTCTGGTGCAAGCCGCCCTTAGTCTAAGCCATTTGTTTCATATGACATAAAACTTATTTCACAAAATACTATAAAAGACATATGAAAAATCGTTGAATAGGCCCCTAAATAGAGTGTTTTTGTCGTAAGCTGAAACTTTTTCTGCCAATAACTCGTAAAAGGCGTCCACTTAACCCATATATAGTCGGTTAAACTTTCAATTTAAATATTCGCAGTCCTAAAAGGTCTTATCGACTCATCTCATCTCGATTATCAGTTGCACAATCGATAAACCTTTAAATCGAATAAAATACAAATTGGGAAGGTTGTAAATGAATCGTTTTTTTAATGCACGTGATAAAAATTATGTTGCAGTCATAATAATATCACGACTTTTGCAGTCGATCGCATAAAATTTAATTAAGTATGATACAAAAATTATCTCCGCAGATATTTCTGGAAATGGTAAATTTATATAACTAGTCATATTTTATAAGTTAAAATAAAATTAAGGACAATAAACGTTGAAGGTGTTTGACATTTATAAATAGTAGTGGGATAAATATTAGTGTTATTGGCTAGAGGGGAAAAGCATCGTCTTAGTTACCTATATCACAGATAATATAATACTTTACTAGTAGTTATGACCGCGAATGACACCGGGACCCATGGGGATATTTTTTTTTATCAAACTCGTAGAGAGAAATCAATCGTTGTAAATAATTGACCTGTACCCAAAAACCACATCACTGTCCAATAAAATACCAAACGCACAATTTCCATGAATAATTAATATTCAAGTTCACTTGTTGATTGCTGATTACTCGAACTACCTCACACACAGTAATTACTTAGAATTTACTTGTAAATATTTAAACGGATACGCGAATTTACACTTTATCGCGTTGGGGTAGAGTTTACTTTGGGTGGGGTGGAATAAGGCGTGTAAGTCGTCCAAAGAACCGTTGTTGACTGAAAGACACTTGTGTAGATACAAGATCCCAATTAGAGTGATCGTGTCGACTTGCCTGCCTTCAACGGGCAACTTCACAGCCTATGTCACTGCCAATCAACTTACAAAGGAAAACTAACATAATACCTTTGACTTTAGATACAATATTGACGTATACATAATCGTTCACGTACGCATACCTATGCAGAAGTGATTTTGACTCAGTTTCATACATTTTAGAGTGCGGAGTGTGGTGAAACGGTGAATGATATACGCGTTTGTACTATTGTTTATTCTATGTTCACTACACACGTGTATAAAACTCAATTACCAAAACGAACCAAAGCAACAATCAATACCTTGAAATTCATACCTTATGGAAGTTGAAATAGAGTTGTAAATACAAATGGAAAAGCGGTATCGTGACCACCGCGATATGATATAGACATAAATGGTTGATATTGACCACTTTACATAATGTCGATCTTGTACGATACGAATAAGTGCATTCAATGAATTGCTTTAAGTTTTAACAGTTAATAATTGAATATACGTTTTTTATCTGATCGTTATCAACAGCTCAATTAGGTTAGTCAATGTTCAGTGCTGTCGACGTAGATACCAACTACTAATACCGGTCTGTCTAGTCAAGCTCACATTTTATTAACCGACTACAAAAAAGGAGGAAGTTCTCAATTCGGTTGTATGGTTTTTTTTAATATATATATTTTTTTAAGATTTGTTACCTCAAAAATCCGTCATTTAAGAACCGATTTGAAAAATTATTCATTCAACTAAAAGGATGTACTTCCAGATTAATCCCATTCAATTTTCATCAAAATCAGTTCATTAGTTTGGCTTATAACTAAAAATAACTGAAAAAAAATATGCCATCCATGTGCACGAAAATGCGTATTTTGCTTTTCTGTGACTTTTTAGTGATGTTTAAGGTCACTAGAACATTCCCAATGAACTGCCATCATCATCATCATTATCTGATGATGAAGCCGGTAGTCGAATTGAAGTCGGTTTACTAGTTTCTAGTTCTAGTAGGTACACAAAAAGTTTCATAAACTTTTTTTTATACACACACAGATCTTTAAATTTCTTCCTTTGTGTCTGGTAGGTAACTAGACACCAGCCCCCGTATGCCAATCTTTTGCTGTCAAGTTATATTTCACTGCCCAGTTTCAATTCAATTTCAATTCCTTCAGGTCACGTGGTACAATTTTGTACCACGTGATCATTCTTTTTAGATTGTTTTTAGACCAGCAAAATATGCGCGAAAACACATCAAATGACGTCATAATGTCACTATTTAGTCACAGAATACTATGAGTTAGTATGAACTGTCCATGATTTAAATCTTTGCAGTTCAACTTTGATTGGCATACCCCTGCAGAACAGTTTACCAGACAGAACCAGACAGTTTAGAAATCGTATTTTGCCACTTCATTGCGTTTTCTTTGGCGTTGGATTATCCCTTGTAAGGTAGGTATGGATTGTGTTGGGTCACAAGGGATAGATTAGTAGATGAGTCGCGGACTGAATAGGACCTTCCAGTGGCGGATCCAGAACTTCCTTCTGGGAAGGGCTTGACTCAGGATTTCAGTTTGAGAGGAGGGCTTGACCCTGTTAATTATTTTTTCCCTGACAAACTCTGCTCCACTCTTGTGTAGACCCGAAGCTTTTGGGTGGAAGGGAGGGGGGGATTGAGCCCCCTTAGCCCCCCCTGGATCCGCTAATGGGATCTTCGCTTTACAGTCACGGAGGGACCCCTCATTCCACATTATAGAGGTTCTCCCATCTGACTTGGGACTAAAATCGATCGATGGTCTTCCAGATTCACTGCACTAAATTTTAATCTTGGAATAAATCAGGCAAGGCAAGGATACTCGTACTATCAAATATGAACCTATCTTTATAATAGAACCTATCTTTGATAGGCGTCACAGCTCAGTCGGTAATGGATCTGCCTTCCGTGCTGTGCTGTGTGGTAAAGAAATTTTAACCTGTAGACTTATTATGGGTAAAAACAGGTACTACGAGTAAAAAAACTGAACCGCAATGAAAAGAAATGAAAAACGTTGGTCTCCCACTAGCAATTAAGTCTACGGGACTTTACTCAAGACGTAATTTCAACCCGCCGGTCTTACCAATAACTAGTATCTAGCCTAGCTAAGTAGCTCTACATTTTGTAGAGCAAAAACATCAAAGCTACCAGTTCCTAATTTCCTGCTCCTATCGATAAATTAATTAATCCATGATAATAATCTTCTCATTTTATTTTAATTTTAACTGAGTATGCAAGCGTAGAGGCCAGAATATTTTAAGATTGAGCAATAGTCCATGGTCATAGGATCCACACGCTTTGGAATATTTAAACTACGTGTAAAATACGTTATTTTCTAAACACATCTCTAAAATAATAAATAAGTAACAGCATCTGACTTCTCAAGGTAACTATTTGTTGTTCAATGTTGAGAGACATTGAAATAGTTTCAATACCTCTTTTGATTTAGGATTAGCGAAACGAATGCTTGTAGAAAAGTCAGCTGGATATAATAGTTTCCATGTTTTAACTTGACGTCTTTGTTTTGAGAGCACGTCAATTTGACAGGCGTTACAGCTAAGTCGGTATAACTTTACCTTCCACGGGTTTGATCTCCGCCAAGGACAAACTTTTGCGTGTTGACAATCATAGATGTTTGTTTCGTGTCTAGGTGTTTCCATATTTTATAAGTATGTATGTATTTACAAAAATTAGCGTTGTGTAAGAATATCAACGAATATTTATTTAATTGTTGTTGACTGATAAAATATCTAGCAATCATAAAATAAAGTAACTATGGTTGCGTGTTATACACATCATCATCATATTAGTCTGTAGAAGTGCACTGCTGTCTTTTTCATAGAATTCCAGAAAGAATAATTTTTAGCCTTCATCATCCATATCATCTTTCCACAATCTCACCAATGTCGTCGGTCCATCGGGTGGCTTCGGTTACAAATATTTGTAATTTTAATTTTTTTTTATGAAATACGGTGATTAAGTCCGTTCCCATTCGTTAGTTTTAATTACGCCATAATAAGCCATGAATACTTCATTAGTCGTTCCGTAGCGTGCAAAGAGAAACGCCAAATGTCTCGTAAATGTTGGGTTTTCAACCCTTTGTGATTTCCGGTAATTTATGTCTTGCAGTCGTAACAACCCCATTGTTTCATGTCACAAAAAGCCTTTATTTAAATTTAGCTCAATTACTTGCCTATAATTTCTGAGGATACCTGAGCTTTCTAGCATTATTTAGCATGATTTTCATAAACTCAGATTTTAGAACTAAACTTGAACTGAATTGAAACTAAACTGAAGATTTTCGAATAGATTTTTCAGTTTTTAAAAGCTGACAAAGAGTTAAACAAACTAAGTAATTTTTTTATAGTGAAACATTTTACCACATCTTTTTGAAGGACCTTGAGAAAAACTGTAATTTTTTTTTGATAATATAATGTTATTGGTCATGTGAGTCTTGCCAAAACTATGACGTGGTTTCCAAAGACCTGGAAGGTAATACGTCCTTACAGCAATAAGCCTAGGTCATAGATCATAAAACACAAGGTTGATAAGATAGCACGTAGCACACTAATTTATGTACTTACTTAGTGGATAAGATAAAGTGAGAACAACTCTCGAACTGTTTTGCATTTTTTATATTTTGTGTCAATTTTTTTTATCAGTACAAATTATGTAAGTATCTACAGTAGTCACATTCGTACTTTGTCTCTCTCATTTTTCTCCAATCCGAGCCAAGAATAGTTTTTGTGGAGCTAACTTGCGGCTAAGTTCAGAGAGACAGATCGAGTGTGACTATTGTAAATAGGTACCTATAAGTTAGCAAAATTAGTGTACCTGATACATTTACTGACCTAGTCAGTGAAGGTAATTAATATAAAGTTCACATATTTTTTATTTTTTTAAAATTCACAAAGAAAATCATGACTAATAAAGTATTTACAATATTTATAATATGTACAAAATACACATGAAGCAGTTGAGCCATCTACACACCGTTGCAAACGATTTATAGATAGCTCAACTGATCCAAATCAGTACCAATCGGAAGCGTGCCCAAGACACTGGCTGCATTGCCGCGCTGAATAGCAATGCTGATTCACATATTATACACATATTATATTATATTTGTAATAAATATTTCTATGAAACAAACAAAAACACGTGTTCAGCTTAAAATTTAATTAAATAATGATCCTTATTACGACAGAATAAATGTCCTCAAATGGAAAGAATGCTGTTCGATTGAATCGCAATAATGATGATGACGATTGACTTTTAAGCTCCTGAAGCAGAGCATAACTACAACTAAACCAGCCTAATTAGACTTTGAGAAAACGCCCCATAAAACTCGAACTCGTTGCCGTCTTCTGTCTTTCCTGAGAAATATAATCTGGGTCTTTTCAAGGCAAGAGTGAATAGGTGTCTTCCAGACTGTCCTGCTCCATCGTCATTTAATCTCAGTCAAATTCTTATCATCCAAGGAGTTAATTTGAATACTTATGCAGTGAGGTAAAAGAGAACTGCACAAACTGCTATGGGAAAACCAAAAGCACTTACTTCTCCGCATTTTGCTATGACGAAACATCATCTGGACCTCATTTCTCACTACACAAAAACGTACTATTGTCTCGACTTGCAACAAAAACTGAAATCGTACAGCAATTCTTGTCAATGTTATCTGCACGCGATCTGACGTAGGGCGATAACGACCCACCGTGCGATTTTATTGATTGTTCATTTTCTTGTTCATTTTCTTGTTCATTTTCTTGAGGAGAGTCGTCTTGTACAGGGTGTAAATCTTCTCCTGAAAACTGAGGATGGAATCCTTATCATCTTGCAGTCATTTATCGACGTCTATGATAAGCGAGATACTGACAGTTTCGTCCTGCCCCCCTATTCCTATCTTTTGCTGACAAGTTATATTTCACTGCCCAGTGTAATTTCTTCAGGTCATGTGACAGGCGTCACAGCTCAGTCGGTAACGGCTCTGCCTTCCGTGCTGTGGGTCGTGGGTTCGATCCCCACTGAGAACAAACATTTGTGCGTGGAAAACATAGCAAAATATGCGCAAAAACAAGAAGAAGAAGAAATCAAATGACGTCATACTGTCACTATTTAGTCACAGTATGTGAATATGAGTCAGTATGAACTGACCATGTTTTAAAACTTTGCAGTTCAACTTTGAGATTGCGATCGGGCCCCTGATATTTTTCATCACCGTTTGAGAGCACGGGTAAAATAAAAATATATAAAATATTACTTATGTTCAAAATATTTATTTCGAAAAATTATAGCGCTCACCAACGACAAGACATCTCGTTAACTTTTGACTTGATATCTAACTATGCGTATTGGCTGGATCGATAATATCTTATTGATCCAGGAGACAGGATTGCTATAAACCATAAAATATATCTCCAGTGTGCTTCGTTTGACGATGGCCCTTAATAAATAGAAATGAAGAGTAGCGTGCTTACAATGATAGATGACAAGTCAAACACACCACAGTAAACAATAAAATTATAGTAATCGGCAAATTAATTTTCAATCGATCGTAAATAGGTTGAGGCTAAACAATTTTACAGTCACTGTAAACAACGCAATAGCATTTTAAAGATTACAATGCAATGAAATAATAAGATTATAATGTAATGATCTAAATAATGATAATAATGTAACAAGTATGTTATGTTCAATTTTATGGTGGTAGACAGACACCTCGTTCAGGCTTAACATTAGTTCTGTTACACCCTGTATTAATTTGATTTTCTGTCATATAAAAAAGGTAGGAGAGGGAGTATTGGAAGTCTTTGGGGAAGACCTTTGCCCAGCAGTGGGACGAGACAGGTTATTAAAAAAAAACAATCATCTTTTATGAAGGACGGAAAAATATTCAGAAAAATTGTGCGTTTCGGTTTTAGGTTATGCGAACTATAAAAATCTAAAAAATTTTTTAGTAAAAATAGAAAAAAAGACAAAGAAAAGAGAGAAAGATAAAGGACAGCCACGATATATTTAAACAGAGTGTGTGGTAATCACATACAATCGAAGCCAGCTAGACCTGTAAACAATCTAAATTTAGCTTCCAAATGAATCTGAAGTTAGTTTAGATTTCTGTACCTATGACTGTGAATTCATATCACGTATTAGCGTAATAAGCTCGTATTTAGCGCTGCTTGTCATAGAATACTGAACCGTATGTAGTAACGCTATAGAATTGAAAATCAGCAGGTAGTAAGACCACTCCTAATAACTTCAGGAGTCAGCCCTATTAATATGAAATACTTGTCCTTTAGAACCAATAGTGTGAGCCCAAAAAGAAATTTGCTGTTACAAAGAAAAATTATTTATAGATAAAAAAATATTTAAGAGCAGATTTTTTATCAAACTTTTGGTTTCGTATTGAAAGTTGTTTTTATTGACGGGGACTTATAACGAAGTTTTTGGGGAGTCGTCTATTTCACCGTATAACTACGAATAGGTCACTTTAAACTTTACATTTCTCTAGCACTCATTGTTTCTAGTTTATAAGTAAAAACATTGATCAAAAGCTGAAATCAAAGTTATTCTTGCGAACAATTTTCTTCCTTTGCCAATATTTCACCTTGTAATTGCAAAGTCTCTGTTATGACTGTAAAACATTTTATTGGTGTAATAATGTAGGTGGGTTCAGACGGGATCAAAGTTAATGTGTTTTTATTTTGATATCGTGATTCACAATATAAGTGCATGTCTGTTGGCTGTTTGTCTATTCTCAAGAAGATTACACATGATTTGTTTATGTACCTACTGGATTATAATCGGCTTAAAATCAGTAAAAAAATTCTGTAAAATAAAAATTATACATACCTATCTAAAAAGTTATATAATTAAGTAGATCTAGTAAATTTTTATTTATTTTACATTCAAAAACAATAGAAAAAAAATCTTATCAAAATTCTCGGTAACCTGTTAGTAGTTACAGGTAGAAAACAGAGTAGGTACTTATAATAAATATTTTAAATTATATTACGTAATTTAAGCTTATTATAATTAATATAAATTAATTTAATTAAAATAATTGAAGAACAGAATACTTATTTGACCAGCCTCCGTATTCCAATCTTTTGCTGTCAAGTTATATTTCACTGCCCAGTGTAATTTCTTCAGGTCACGTGGTACAATTTCATTCATAATTCTTTTTAGACACTTGACAGCATAATATGCGCGAAAACAAATTAAGTGACATCATAATGTCACTATTTAGTCACACTATGAGTTAGTATGAACTGACCATGATTTAAAACTTTGCAGTTCAACTGAGATTGGAATACCCCTGCAGAATAATTAAACTTCAGTGCAGTATAGTGTAGACAGCAGCGTAGCAAAAGTTTAAACGTTATCAAAACTTTCAACTCCTTATTAGGTACTCGCATCGCATGTCATAACTTTCTGTTGCTGCTATTAAAAACAGATAGTAGGTAGATGATTCAGTCAATATCAGAGCTAGTTATGTAGGTATTAGTATTAGTTTAACCTGAATAGAGATTATTTGAGATTCGAAATCGAATAAATTCCTTATTTCCGGTCCTATGCAAGCTGGAAAGTACGGACTAAGGAAAACTTCTCCCTAAACGTCAATGCATAAGGTTCAATTTGCACTGGTAAAGTGCTGTTTATATTTTCAGGGTTGTCACGCAAAAATGAACATTGAATGTTGCCAACATCTGTAGGGCCAATCTTCCGGGACGCATAATATTTGATTTACCCGCCCCAACGTGAATTAACCGGAAATTGTGAACTTTATGGAGTAGTTATTGTTTGTGTGAGAATAATATTCTCTGTAAGTAATATGTTTGTATTCAACGTTTATGGATTATCAAGCAATGGTTACCTATAATAGGCCTTTACATCTATTGAAGATGATTTATACAGCGTCAGGAGGCAACCTATGCCTACACTTAACGGGACACTGTAGTGCCTGGGACAATGTTTAGATGGAGTAGGCTTGCCCAGCACCTATACCATCCTCTCAGCCTAGTCGGCCTTACCCACAGGAAAGACAAGGTCAATACGTGCGGAGCTGACTAAGCCTAGTTACCTAGGTATGTTATATTATAAAATTAAAGACAAGACTAGTGGGAAAATCGCGGCGGGATTCAGCGTGCGTATTTCGCGCCATAGTCCTAGGAAATATAATATGTTAAGACACCCTTTGTTTCCCCATTACAAACATTTCGACTTGCTTGTGCGAAATTCCACCACGATTTCTCCGCTAGATTTGTTTCTGGCTGAAGTCAAGCGTGGCTCTTCTAAAGCTGTCATCCGTCTAATGATTGTTCTACCAACCAATATAACAATGTCTTTGCCGGAAAGCGCGGTTCCGGTGACGTGGTCGTGGAAATTATCCGGTTAGATCTGCACTTTTCAAGGAAATTGGCCTTTAACAGCTCGTTTGCGTCAGTAGGAAGTAGTTTGGTGGAAAAAAAATTGTATTGTAGCTCTAAAACTCAACGTGAAATTAACCAATAACATAACCTATCCTTGGCATCTTGACATCCTTGACATATATATCCTTGACATAAACTTAGATTATACGAGAAGAAAAACAAATTTGCCTAAATACTAGTGAAATAAATATATAAGATAGTAAAGTTAATAATAAGTTTAGTAAATACGTAACTAGGTAAAGCATATTATATAATGTAGTTGTTTAAATATAGTGTGTAAGGTATGAATAAAGCTTATATTATATTATTATATTATATCCTTGGCATCAAATTATACAAGTGATTCAAAATAATTATTATGTACTTACTTAACCCCCATGGTAAGCCGAAAGAGACGTTTAATTCTTAATTCTTTATTGCACACAACACAGGACATAAACAAGAGACAGAAATAGATGACATGTACAAAGGCGAGCTTAACCCTAACAAGAGTTTTCTTCCAGCAAACCTTTGAGGCTAGAGAGAGGTGACTATAGAGGCAGGTCCGTGTACATAAAAGGTTATAATACTAGTTGTCCTGTGAGAACATAGACCTCGCAAGCCTTTATAACCATGCAATAACCGACACTTTCCCTTTTCCCCTGGCTAAATCGATTTTCAGGTGCTTGAATTTAGACTTTTGGGCAAAATTAGTTTTAGCGATTACTCGCGTTCCCTTGGTCCTAGCCTAGGAGGTCGAATCTGGTGTCTACAGATTTGTCTCGTAAAGGCAAAGAGGACTGTGTAGTCTAATAATAATTGACATTGGTAGAAGTCAATTTTCGGGAAATAATAATTTTCCCTTTCTTTCCCCTTTCCACTCCCTCTTTTTGGAAATATTTTTACACCATCTTGTGTAGAATGAAGTCTTTCGTGTGCTTCTCAAATTTGATTGAAATCCGTCGATAAATAACGCTACAGCAAACTTTCCCTCTTTTCTCCCCTATTTTCCCCCCAATCAAAAATCCCCGACGACAAAAAAAATCGAATAATTCATATAACCTGTGTACCAAGTTTCGTCCAGATCGGTTGAAAAATGCGACCTGTAGAGGAGAACAGACATCCGGACAAACGCATTTTTGGCCAATGTGGAAACTGAGACGCTTCGCTCGCTCGGTCAATAACGGAGATTATATACTTACTAATCTAACAAATCCATATTATTAAGAAAAATAAAGTTTAATGAGTCTACTTTACACATTCATTTGGTTTTACGATTTTTGGATAGCTTACTTCCATGAAAAACTATAGCATGCACAGAACAATTAATAAAAATTGTTATTTATTGTTTTGTGTATATATGTATCTCGCTCGATCTTCAATCTACCCATTTCACTTTTCGAGGAACACGTCATAAAATTCAGTAGCTAGGTGTCATGTAAGCCAGGGTATTGCACACATAGATAGTAGTTATCTAGGCTATAGGCAAACATGCCTATTGATTTTCCATACCTCACCTGTAGATAACCAAATATGCCCCACCCATGACAATGTTGGGTTTATTATAGTGAATATTGGGGAGCTAGCACTGGTAAAGATACTCGCGTCTGAAGATAAAGGTAGTTGAGTTACACTGCGTAGAGATAGGGCATCGTCTGTAGCCGAAGCAGCTCAGTAGAGTTGTCACTGCGCAGTGTATTTCGGATACGTTAACCCCTAACATTCATAATACGAATGCTTCCAATGGTTGACACTTTATCTTCTAAAGTGCTCTCCAAAGGATGAAAAACTTTCTACTCCTATTGAACATGTCAAGTAGAACGCCAGAAGGGATTTTTTAAATAATTCATTGCGATGTGGTAGAGCTATATTTTTATTTTTCAGTTTAGCCGAGTACAGATTCAGACATAAATCGAGACCTCAAGTCACGTTTTTATTCCGGAAACACAATAAAAGCGCTTAGACAAATGACAGAGGAAATCTATGCTCAAGATTTCGATACTTGCATTTTAAACTTGGCTGAACTCTACTTAAATATTCGACACACTAGCAACGTTTCGAAATTAAAACTCGAATCAAATGAATTCTCACTTGATCCAGTAATAGATTCAGGCTTAGTAAGATTCCTCCGTAAATAATTTTTACTGCTCTGTAAAAAAACATCTCACGACCTAATTTAATTTCTATGATAAAAAAAACGCCTACAACAAGTTACTTACATTACCTACTTATATTATTTTTTTGAATAAAAACAAAAAAAAATTGCTGTGAGAGTGTAGAGTGATTAAACCCTTACATTGCGGCAACCACAGATAATATAAACTATCGGCAACTGAAGCTAACAACAGTATAAAAGTTTCAGTAGGTACAGAAATACCTTCCCTATACAACATAGTTCAACAATGGAATTTCACACTAACGCTACATGTTAACACTACGCAGTATGGTAAGTAATTACAATATAGAAGTGAAACTCACGACTAAATACATTGGTTCGTTTTTAAATATATAAGGATACACTATCAGAAGTATATTACTTTTTCACGATTTAAAATCTTCTTCTGCTTTACATCTTGGTCCTTTATTCATATTTGCCTGTCATTTAAGACCGGCTTTAAAAAATTTTGATTGTCACTTGCATGACAACGATAAGAGATGACAACAAATTTTGCAGCCTTTTTTTTTTGCGCAACTTTACAAGAATGATATAAGTATACCCTAAAGTGTTTACTTTTGAAAAGGAAGTTGGAGAAATGAAAAATTGTAATTTATCATGTACATTTTTGGCCCTTTGTCTCATCATTTGCTAATGATGTTGACTGGTAAGTATCAAGTGCGTCCAATATTTGCCACAATTTTATTAGATCTGTCTTAGTAAGTAGTATTTTTTCATATTATAAGTACTAAACGTGAACTTGATAATGTCGTGTAAAGTGGTTTTTTTTTAAACTGTTGATTGCCTGATGACTCTTACAGCTCTACCGAATCATTTATGTATACTAACATGCAGCTTGACATTACATTGACAAGTTGAAATTATACCACAAAGAGTTTCACTTCTATACTCCAGTACTTTAATTAGTCTGTATGTAAAACAATATTTAGTTTCGGTTCTCAAGTAAACGGCAGATCTACATTTGAGTAATTTCGTGCTAGGAAATTTGTCATGCAAATGGTAAATAGTTTGAATAAGCCAAAATAATCGTTGACACGGTCGTAATTTACTTGTATAAGGACATACTTATAAAACGTTCCTAACAAGTAATTAAATTAATTAAAAAACCCCCGAATCTTGGACCGATTTCAATCAAACCTAGCTAAGGACACTCCCGACTAATTCACCTTTCAAACAAAAAAAGAACAAAACCAAAATCGGTTCATCCGTTCCGGAGCTACGTTGCCTCAGACACACATAGACACATCAAACTTATAACACCCCGTCGTATTTGCGTCAGTGGTTAAAAAGTATAATTCTTATTTTCATAGTCACATGCTTATGACCAACTTGTGCTAAGTTCAATAGCGAAGCAAAAGCGTGCTTAGTTAGGCAATGCATCATTAACACTACAGTACACGCGCCTCTTTTTTTTACTCGAGTACACGCGTGGCCTACCATAGTAGGCCATTTTAAAACGTCAATATAATGGTATATTCCTAATTTTGCTGATTAAAACAACAAATAAAATAGAAAAGGCATTTATTTTACTTAGTTTAACAGCTTAAGATTTTAGATAAATTATTAAGAATACTGAAATATCAACAATTTTGTTAGTATCTATGAAAAAGTAACAAAAATGGCACTTCTGATATCAACATGTTTTTTTCTCACTTAAAACTTAACTTAGTTACTAATATCTTTGTTTTCGTAGCAATCAGGACACACTACTGCTTGGTGATTGAGACAAATCCATTTATTGCAAGTCTTGAACCACTTTTTTGTTAACCGATTTCGGGCTCTCGAGCAGAGTGCACATCGACCAACTCGTCCTATCTTTGGTGTTAAAAATCATGTTGTGACTCTTAGGGTTCTTGATCTGTGCTTCCTATAAGTGCAACTATCCTGAACGTGAAAAACAGTTCAAAACAGGATAACGGATCCTTAGAATTCCTGGCTGCATCTCCTTTTGGGCCTGGTGGTCTAACCCTAATGTTTTGGGGTCGAGTTCGCGTTGCTGGTGGAACATCCTTGTGCCAAATAGTTCATTTCGTCGATTTATAGACTACACCGCACCTTCTGGTTGCTACTTCCGCGAGTGGAACGTCTTCTGACACATCAGGTTCAGAAGACGTTCCACTCTCGGACGTCTGATTCGCTCAATCTTTCCTCTTCATTTTCACGGAGTTCATGACTCGCGGACTAGGGCCTGCAAATATGGCTCTGGCTGAACTTCATCATCTTCACTCTCAACCACTTCATCATCTTCAGAATCTAGCTCTCGCAGCCATCTTTCCACTTGCAAATCATCCATGACGTAAATCTGTAAAAAAAACTAAATTAAGAAAAAAAAAATACATTTTACAATTTGTAACTAACAAATATTTAATAATAAACTGATATACATGCATATAAATGTATTATTATGAACAAGAGAACATTGTTATAGTGTTATAAATCGGTAAAATATAAAATGCTACATACCTGAATTTGGTACACCAATACACGCGCGGACTACTTTAGTAGGCCCGCGCTTTTGGCGTCAAACTGCTTGTGCGTGGGTACACGCAGGGGTTGCACGGGGTGCTGAGGTTGTGACAAATATACCAGACGAGGATTACCTGAAATCACTAGTTTCTAGCGCGCTTAGCTAAAAAGTTATTGCGAAAAGAGTTACCCTGGTCTACTATAGTAGGCCGCGCGTGTACTGTAGTGTTAAAGGAAGTGGTTACCAGTGTTACTACTTAATATTAGGTGGGCCATCGGCTTGTTACACTACTACTGTTGGAAACATTAAATTTTTACTACGTTCGTTCCTATATTTTATCTGTGTGCTAGGTTAGAACTCTTTCTTAATAAAACGTCAACTGTGCAGCACGCTGTATTTTCTTTATAATTGATTTAAAATCATAGAAGCAAAGTTGAACTGGAAAGTTTTAAATCATGGTCAGTTCATACTAACTCATAGTTATTCTGTGACTAAATAGTGACATTATGACGTCATTTGATGTGTTTTCGCGCATATTTTGCTGTCAAGTGTCTAAAAAGAATGATCACGTGGACCTGAAGAAATTACACTGGGCAGTGAAATATAACTTGACAGCAAAAGATTGGCATACGGGGGCTGACCACCCCTAGAACCTTCATTTTCCAACTACATTGTACACTATAACATAATCTAAAAAATTTTTTTTTTGGCCTGTTTGATATTAAAATATTTGCATCGTAGTGTAGGTAAATTAAATAGCCCTCTTCCCCAGATACTTACATAATCGTGTCGCATATGTCATAATATTTATTTTAATTTTATGAAAACATACCTGTGTCTTCCTCAAACTCGACTTCCATTGCACAGTTTCATCCTCACTTCATTTCATACCAATAACTCAAACCTCAAACTATGTTATGTATGTTATCCTATCTATCTTTCTCTGCATTATAGAATAAACTAATGTATTTTTAATGTTTACAGATCGACAATTTGTGAAATTGCCTTCACTGTGACACGTTCCTATCTTAAATTGATTGAATAAATCACTGCAAAACAATCACTAGTGACGCGCGCGCCTATCTTCGTTTTATCGATAAATCTAAATCGATTTTAAAAGAACGCGTAAAATCACAAACCGAGTGGGACCGAGTCCTCGTTTGTTATAGTTTATCGCAGAACGGTTAGATGCGTTATCGTCAGTTGAGATACGTTGCAGCAGTAAACAGAACAGTTTGTCGATTAAACGCCTGCGCAAATGTCACTAACTTCTTTTTTCGAACATCGAACAATTCATTTTGTCAACACAGGAACATCAACTGTACATGTAAGTCTCTGAGAATTTAACACACTAGTTGTTTCGCTTATCGTATTACGTTTCAATTGTCGCGTCGAATTACTTCTACTATGCAAATTCCGTGAGTTGGCTCCGAAGTTCTACCACTGAATTTACAGTCACATTTTGCGTTTTATTAATCACTACGACGGCGTATTTTTGCTTTTAGTATGTTAAACTATATTTTAATAAGCGTAATAACGCAGTTTACATGCACAAGACTGGGAGTCAACTGATAAGCGCCGGCGCATGCCGCTTCCGCGCAGACGTAAACTATCATGATATTACTAAGATATTAGGTATTCCTCTTATTATTATTTTAGCAAAATACTAGAATCTGTGTAGTGATAACACATTCGCGTATTTGCTCTAATTGTAACACCGTTTCCAAGGGTACTCGGTATACCTATGTTTATAAGCGGAGCGATAAGCTGAGCGTAGATATATTATATTACTTAGTATTTATCTATATCTACTTCATATTGACCTGTCTTTTTATCGTAATAATAAACTGTAGGTCCATCCATTTGGGCATGTTTTCGCCCCAAATATCACTATTGCAATGGTTATGGGAATAACTCAAAAATAGCTATCAATTTGACATTTTGAAACCCGTTTATGTCACTTTCCATCCATATTACAATGCCTAATGACGGCAGCCATCGGATTTGTGGTGGAGTGACTCAGTGCACACACTTTTGCTTATATAAAGTGCATTATGTATGTTTGTAACAATTTCCACACATGAACGCTCCATGACAAGCTCGGCAAACTTTGATTGCGGTCAACCTAGTTCTTCGATTGTCGCTTCGCTTGTCGCTCTGCTCATGAAATCTAAAGATCTTCGATTTTAATAAACAAGCGATAACTGCTTCGTATCGATTAAAATATTACTAAAAACTATTTTCACATCTCTAAATTTTAATTAGAATTATCTGTTGTATTATCTGAGGAATTTTAGGTGTCTGTTTATATTTAGAAGTAGGTTTTCTAAGTGGTTTTTAAAGTTTGTTTGTGTTTCGAGTTCTGGCATTGTCTGAAAGAGTCTTTAAGATAAGTTAAGTACTATTAATTATATAAGTTAAGTAGTATTTACATGATATCAAGGGTTTTTGATATTAGATTGTCCGGTTATTAGAGTGGTGATAAATCAATAGAAAACTCTACATAACTAAGACTTTAGTCACAAATAAATAATTAAATAAATATTCATGGCCATTTCAAACAATGCCCTCTAGTCCCAAACTAAGCAAAGCTTGTGATATGGAAATTAGATCGCTGATATAATACTTACATACTTTTTTTTGTAAATACATAGTAATACATAGTAACACCCAGACATAGAACAAACGTCCATGTTTTACCACACACAAATGGTTGTTCTTAGTGAGGATCGAACCCACGACCTACAGCACGGAAGGCAGAGCTATTACCGACTGAGTTGTGCTGTGACGCCCCTGTCAAAAGAGTTTTCGTTTAGATTTTATGTCATTTTCATTTTGTTATTTATTTCTAACAGTTGTAGAATATCAATTTTGACTAGAATAGAAAGGGGTTGCCAGTTTCATTAACCCACGACGCAAAAACGACGGGGTGTTATAAGTTTGATGTGTCTGTTTGTGTGTGTGTTTGTCTGTCTGAAGCAACGTATAGCTCCCGAACGGATGGACCGATTTTAATTTTGTTTTTTTTGTTTGAAAGGTGAATTAGTCGGGAGTGTTCTTAGGTACATTTGATGAAAACCTGTCCAAGATGGCCGCCGCAAAAAAATGGCGGATTACATATTTTTTCACAACTCCTTCAATATGGGTAGTAGGTATAAGTACCTCAAATTTGGGGGTTTTTTAAATTTTGAATTTAATTACATGTTTTATTTATAAAACATCAAAACGATTCATCAGAATGTTTGATAGCATCCGCTAACTCAATGTTAAAAAGCGTTATAAATAAAAAAATTTACTGGCATAATAAACAATACACGTCATAATAAAAAAACTGTTCGTTCATCTGTCATCGTGAGGAAACTTAATGTAAGTACCTACCGTTGTTTTTCCTGCTTTGTAAAGTGGATGCCGACTGGAGTAGGTATATAAACAATATCGTATGTGTAGCTGACAGCTGAGTTCATGTTATTGGTTTGTAAGTACCTTACGATATTGTTTACTAGCAGTGCAATTACCCGCGACTTCGTCCACGAAAAAAAAACAAAAAACACGTTAAGTATAACCTTTTATGTACCCGGACCTGCCTCCTATAGTCACCTCTCTCTAGCCTCAAAGGTTTGCTGGAAGAAAACTCTTGTTAGGGTTAAGCTCGCCTTAGTACATGTCATCTAAGTCTGTATTTTGTTTATGTCCTGTTTTGTTTGTAATAAAGAATAAAGAGTAAAAAAAATTAACCTACTGCCTATTATCCTATGCCTATTATTAGCCTCTGTACTGTTTTTATATGTGTAATAAAGAATTTTCTTATCTAATCTAATCTAAACTAAAAAAATAGAAATATTCCATGTTTCATCCAAATCGGACCAGTTACAGCGTGATTGAAACACAAACATCCGATTGACATTTACAATAGTAGTGGGATATAACTAGTAAGTTAGTAGCAAAGTTCATAGAGTAGATTCATGATCAAAAGTAATTACAGGCTTCACAGCTCAGTCGGTTGGGTATAGCTCTGCCTTCCGTGCTGTGGCTCGTGGGTTCGATCCCCATTGAGAACAAACATTTGTGTGTAGCAATCATAGATGTTAGTTGAGTGTTCTATGTCTGGGTGTTACTATGTATTATAAGTATGTATTTACAAAACAAAATTATTTAAGTATTCTATCAGCAATCTAGTTCCCATATCAGAAGCTTCACTTAGGTTGGGTCTATAAGGCGTTGTGTGAAATGTCCACGAATATTTATCAAAAAAAATGAACTTACCTATTTAAAAAAAAGCAACTACTCACCTATTACAAACACCTAAGATTGTCAATACAGATAATCTGTGACGTCATGGTGAGGTGTACCTACGGCTGAGCAGTAAATAGATCAATATCTTTACACTTTGATAAATGTACGTAACTGTGGAATGGATGTTGATAAAAATATTTAGTAGGAAATACCAAGAAATTACATGTGCTTTATATAAGGTAGGTACGCTTTATATTAAGTACTTAATTGATAAATTATATCGTAGAGATTTATCGACAAAACATGACGATCAACAAGTTCGCACAACCCTTTGCTCGTCTGAATTTTTGTGTAGAAAGTGTTATTTTACTTTCCTTTTTCATTGTAAAGCCAGGTTCATATATATAAGGTAGGTACGCTTTATATAAAGTACTTAATTGATAAATTATATCGTAGAGATTTATCGACAAAACATGACAATCAACAAGTTCGCACGACCCTTTGCTCGTCTGAATTTTTGTGTAGGAAGTGTTATTTTCTTTCCTTTTTCATTGTAAAGCCAGGTTCATATTGCTGTGTCGTGCGTGGCGCGCCAGAACGCAATCGGTTACGTAGTGTGAACAGTTGAACACTCCGCGACACGACACAAGGCGCCCCAACACACCCCAACACAAGCTTTACTGGGTTAATCAATAGTAACGTCACATGACGCGCAAAATAAAATACAGTTGATGACAATCTTTTTTCTTCAGTTTTCATCAAAAATTGTTTTCATAATTATTATGAAAACCAAAGATGTTTTTTGATGAACACTAATTTCATTTTAGTCATTTAGTAATTTCCACAGACTCAATATAATATATTTAGTCTGTGGATGTAATTTCCACTGACTCAATATAATATATTGAGTCTGTGGAAATGACTAGCATGGTTTTATTTATTTTAAAATTTCACACAAATAGGTAGTGCTAGGAGGACTTAATGCTAAGAGCATTGTCTGCCAGTCTTCCTGGGCGTGCAAAAAATAATAATAATTCGGTGAATATAAGTACACCGATTATTTAAAATTGTTAAAATTACTTATTAGGCTAAGTCCCAGGCTTTCTGGCATACCTATCTGATTTTGTTTAGGCCACAAGTATTATCTATGCACCTAGCTAATTGTTATTTATAAAAGTAACGAGTTCAAACTAGAGTTGGTTGTTTACGAGCCAGCCCACTAAGCCGATTAGATAAAGTGACATCATGAACATTAACCGTATGGTAAGTAGGTGATAAAGGGTGTCAAAAAGCTACTCTCCAAAATACTCTCGAAAGAATATTCATCAAAGATCTGAAAGTCCTATTTTTGAGAGCAGTTTCCCGCGAAGGATTATAACCAAAAAATAATTATACCTAGGGTAATAATAAAAAACATTTCAAAATACCGGTTTATGAAATATACTTGTGAAATACACAAAAAAAAACAGTTGAGCCGTTGAGCTATACCTCATCAAACAAATCTATCTCTATAATCTGACAATGATCTTTTACAAAATTAAAATTTGGTAGATATAAAAATAAATATTATTATTCGTATAGCCGTGACAGACAGTCCAACATTTCAAAAACCTTTAAAAACAGTCTCAAACTTGACATCATTCGCCATAATTTGCGTTCATAAAAAGCCAGTGTGGAAAATGACACCCGAAATTCGATAGCTGTTTCATTACACCCTGTACGACTAACTAGATAGATGAGTAATATTGTGCCCATAAATAATAAATGCCATAAAAATTGGGGCTTCCCATTTCGTGTAAATTGTTTTTGGAAATGCAGTAACATTAGCTTGTAAATCAAGTCATATCAAGCCGCTAAGCCCAGCGCAGCTACTAGCTTAAGTATATAAGTATTAGAACCTTTAGATTCTAAAATAGGTTTAGCTTAAATAAAACTAAAATAAACAAAAGTTAAACAGCTAAATAGATTTACAAATTATTTATATGACTTGACATTTCGCTAAATAGGTACTATTTAATAGTTAGCGATTCTGGTGCAAGCCGACCCTGAATATTATATTTTTTTCTGTTCAAAAAATCGTATGTTTTGAATTCAAGAAACTCGTCCCGGTTGCTCAGAGACATTGTTCTCCTGTTCAGAATATATCCTCCTTTCTTTTTTTTTACATTTAATTATTTATTGATCAAAACAATCCTCCTAATTTGAGATGATAATGTGTTGAAAACCAAAACAATAAAATTCTAAATTCAAGAAAATAACGTTTTCCCTATATAGGAAACTACATTATTCTTGACCAATAAATATAGTCTTGTTCCAAAACAACTTTTCTTTCCGTGTATTATGGGAATTTAAAAAAATTTTTGGAAAAGTGTAAAAGCCTTTTGGTGTGTTCAAAACACTTTTTGTTATTGCATCGCCCACCGTTATTTTCACTTTTTTTCGCCACAGTACTGGCATTGATTTAGCGCATACATACTATTTGGTAATCTACATCGGGGAGAGGCCGGACAGGGGTCAGGCGGTACCAACCCGTTTACGTTGCATCAATTCAGATTTCAACGGAAAAACGCTTGTGTTATTTTTTGATGACTTTGTATGAATAAGTTTGCTCATAGAAACCCTATCCATCCGGTACTCATACCTGCCATGATTTTTTTATCACATGTTTTTATTTATATTACTTTTAGCCACATCAACGATTATTTCAATTTATTTATTTATGTTCTCTGAAACTGATAGCATAAGCCAAAACGTTTAAGATTACACCACCTACATTGACAAATAACATAGGTACCTAGTCTATCTACTTAGTAACTAAAGAAATACACATATACGCATTAGTTTAGGGTTGGAATTAGAGAACGTTGTGTGAAATGTCCATGAATATTTATTTATCAATGAAGATCATGAGCGATTTTGGCGTTTTCAAAAGGCGAATCTATACTTTGTAGTGAGGGTTGATCAACTGGGCATAATGCCAGGTTTATACAGGGTAAGTGACTGACTCTGAATTCAAGACAACTCAGCGCTGACCTGAAAAAAACCCAATGTAAATTGATTTGAAGTAGGTACAGCGGTGTGAAGTCAGCGGTGATTTGTTTAATCCACGACTACCTGTTCCCATGTAAACAGGTGCAGTCAGTATCTGCGCCGGCACTGGCGCTACTGACTTCGAACTTACCCTGTATAAACCTGGCTTAATGATTAGCACTGGTATGACAGCCGTGCGTCATCGTCTTGATAACGATAATGGTTGATAACAGGTAGTCGATGACGAGGTCATCTGTATTTGAAACCTTAATTTCTCCGCAATAAGGATTATTGTAATACCGCTGTAAAACCTTGATTTGGCTACCATAAAAATTTTAAACGTACTCGCTACTGGAATATTGTCCTAGATCATCATCATCAGCATATATATTTAAAAATACATCATGATCAGACGGTGAAATAATATTGTGCAAATTGTTACAAAAATTTTAAAACCCCGACCATGAAAACCTCGTTAGATCCTCTTCATCATTGCTGGTCATCACTAAACCTTAGAGTTCATCAAATCTGAATACATTAGTATTGCAATTTGAAACATTTAGTTCATTAGCACTAAATGTTTCGTGTCTAAGATTCTTCAAAACTGGTTTTTAGAGTTGATGAATACCCTCATAACTTGGAAACGGCTGCACCAATTTTCACCAAACATAGCTAAGAATCATTAAAGATCAATCAACTTTCTTACAAAAAAACCGCATTCAATTCGCTATGGCCACAGACAATAATACCTACATAACGATTTTAAGAAGAAACTGGTTGTTCTAATTGAGAATAGGGCAAAATCCCATTCGGTTCACATCACATCTTAGGATAAAAAATACATGCTGTAAAACTAATAAATTTATGATGATACCTAAATTGGTAAGTACAGCAAGTTTACAAATTCCTACAGCTCCAGCGATGTTGTTCACTGTACGTATCTGTAGATCTTATCTATCTAGGCTATCTCTGAGATTTAATTACCTGTTTGTTATGGACGTTTCAAATACTTGCCTATATTTGGTTTGATTGAACCATAAGCACTAGGTCTGGTGTGGAAAATTGCTTGATTTGATGTTATTTCTCACGAGAAATAGCGTAAAGAGTCAAACAAGATAAACTACATTTTTTTTAGTTTATTTTCTTAGATCTTTTAAAATAAAAGAATGAAATATAGACTTTGTAAGGCCTTTTATTTATTTATTTATTTATTATAAGGCATCGCCAACAGCACACATAATACACTTTCTAAAATAACTTATAAACAATAATTATATTATAGAATGTGTGCTAATTACAGGCATGCACAGCATTCGCAACAATATTACGGACAACAGTAAAGCAGAAAAGAAACAAAAAGAAAACTGGAAACAAACACAAGAACTTACTAAAAAGAAAAACTAACAACAAATTAACAATATAAACACGGCCTTGATGGAGAGAAGGATTAGTGGGACTGCCAAGGACCGGAAGTGGAAGTGGAAGGGCTTGGAGGAGACCTTTTTCCAGCTGGACATAGTAGGCTAGAATTAAAAAGAAATCTCTCTGATTTTTAGATCAGTTTTCAGATTTCAAAATGGTGGCTCTATTTATACTACGAATAGAGTTTTTACTTCGAAAATAAAATTGCTAGTTTTCAGTCATAAATCATTCTTGAAATTTTGTCTCATCATCATTTACTAAAGATGCTGACTGCATCGCTACACTAATCTTAAAGTTAAAAAAAAATTACACCTGGCAGCAAAATAAAATATTGTAACTCCACATCGGCAATTAGATGCTAAATTAGAGGTCCCTTGATGCAACTAACAGTACCTTCATGCAAACTTATTTACTGTTCGTTGCTAGTGAGGGTACTCTGGTAAAACTATGGCTATAAAAACAGAACCGTCGTAAAACTGGTTTAACAGGAGTTGCTATTGAAAATATTACTATGATTTTTGGATTAGCGTTAAAAAGTTTTACCGTTAAAAGTAATATGATCCAATAATAGTTGGTGGTTTGTTGTTTTTTGGTGGAATGTCATAAAAGTTACAAAATGGCATTCACTTTTATATAACAAAAACCGAAAAATCCAATGATATCAGTATAAAAGAATATTTATTCACAAAGTTACGACTAATACAGTATTTACAATACTGATATTTAAATTACATTTTACTAAGAGAATTGTAAATAGATAGCTCAACTGCTTCATGTGTATTTTGTACATATTATAAATATTGTAAATACTTTATTAGTCATAATTTTCTTTGTGAATAAATGCTTTAAATATTAAAAAGAGAATTGTCCCCAATTTCGACTCGAACTTTTAGTCTTCACTGTTTATGTATACTTTAAAGGTGTTTTTACTATCACGGACCCAAAATGACCATGAATTTACCATTTGTGTCGGCTACAGTTTGTTAGAAGGGGTACGAAAATTAAGACCAACTGAGCCCTAGAGATCTATTAATGGCAAGAGAGAAAAGGGATCGAATATAAACACGATTTTGAAGATGGCATGGGTCAGTACAAATACCTATCTTTTCACGGAAGGCAGAACTATTACCAACGGAACTGCGACGCCTGTGTTTATTAGATACCTACATAGGTACATTTTGTTTGTGATTATAGCTTTTTTTGATACTTCCAGAACTCCAAATGCATCCAGTTGGACTGAGAAAGAAGTACCTCCTAAGCTTTTACGTTTTATCTTATTATGCTCCGCTCAACTTTCTGGTGGTCGAGACACAAGTCCCAGCATTATATTAAAAAGTTTCCTAGCCGGTAAAGAAGAGCAACAACTGTGACACTGATTGCTACTAACAAACTAAGAGAAACTTTGTAGTCAAACGATGATAACTTTATAACTTGCTGTTCATAAACTTGTACGAGTATCTATGTATTTTTAACCCCCGACGCAAAAACGATGAGAGGAGCTGATCATGGCGCAGAGGTAGAGTTACACTGTTCGTCAATCTCAATTTGACTTTATTGCACTCTGTCGCGCAGTTTAACTCCACTTATACATTTGTAGAAATCGGGTTATAAAGTAGGCGACAACATTTTTTTTTTGGCCTTTTTAATGCGTACTTAGGGCAACGATTCTCATCATAATAATAACAATTTATTCATAACTGAATTTGGGTTAATATTCTCTTATTCTCTTCTCATAACGAATTTATAGTAAGTATCATAACTTCAGGGCATTATTTACTATACAAATTAATTATTTCGAGAAAGCAGAGGTTGCATTTACATATAAAGAAGTTGGCACAGTTCCAGGGGTCCAATTCTACTAATTTACAACAATCTTGTGTGATCATGTGCAGCTGGATCAAAAAAACCTAAAAACAAATAAAAAGCTACGGTTCAGAAGCGTTTCAGTTGCCAAGAGCGTTAGTCCTCTCAGGAAAATAAACCTTCTAAGTATTTAGAGTCAGGTATATACATATTTTAGTTAATTTAGTATATCAGCGCCGATAACCGGCTTTCTATATGAATTTTAACAGCGTGTTGTAGGTAATTGAGACAATGCCGATTATAATTATTTGGTGTTGCGCTCATTTTGTTGACAAGGTATTCATTATGCCATTACAAGCTGAACTTTAGCTAGGTCTTATCGCATCATACCTAAAGATGTATGTATATTATAAACAGACTTAGGAAACAACTTGACGAAACGCAATTTTTAACCCCTAGCTGCATAGTAGGTATGCAATTTCATTTATTTAAAAAAGTTTTGTTCTACTTAACTTAGTCACAAGTAGGTCTAAGTAATTCAGCACTACCCCATAACAAATACAAATGTTCCGAAAACACGGAACGGCATTTTTACTTATTAAGTCGGAGCAAAATTGCGCGGAATTCCGCCGCGACTTTCCGCCTTGTATCATATGCCTGCCTTAAGTTAGTTTGATATAAAAATGTAATGAGGAAGATGAGCGTATTTTTTTTTTAATGTAGATCGATAGATTTTTATGTCCAAAACACAACAGTGAAAGAATTTTGGCGATAGCTCAAAAACTGAATTTTCTACGATTTTTTAAAGTTTGGATTTTCAAAAGGTGTTTTGAGCCCGGCGATTTCGCGTGTGACGTCAGCCGGTCCGACCGCTCACCCGCGCTTTCAAAGCGTTTTCTGCCTTTACGTTTCTATTTATATTTCTGAAAAATTGGGAGAAAAGTACCAATATTTTTATGTAATATTGTGCCTTTAAGTCCTAAGGACACGTTTAACGCTTCAGATAAACTTTTTAACCACCGACTGAAGAAGAAAGGTGTTCTAAGTTTGAGGCTTTTTTGTGTCTATGTGTCTGTACCTTTCAAGGCTCGTAGCTCCAAAAAATCACTCGTAATTTTTTTATAACTATTCTTGAAATGGAAAGCAGATAAATCTGGCATAGTTTTAAGCCAAGTTTGGTAGAAATCGGTGCAGCGGTTTCCAAGTTATGAGGATGTTTATCAGCCCTCGACACGCATTTTGAAGGGTTCTCAGGCATATATTGATTGTAGTTTGAAACATTTGGTTCTTATACCAGTATAACGTGAGCTACTATTTCTTAGTGTTTCATTGATTTTGTATATCAGGTAAGACTGGTAATGAGCAAGATTGTGTTATCGACGTGATTAGCAATGTTTTTAACCCCCGACGCAAAAACGATGGGGTGGTAAAGTTTGACGTGTGTGTGTGTCAGTGCGTGTGCGTGTGTCTGTGCGTGTATGTGTGTGTGTGTCTGTCAAATGCGCGCGTTGGTGCGCGTGCGGATGCGGATGGTAGTAGTCTAAGTCACATTGTCTACTAAGGACGTGCCTAGTGAGACATTGTACTGTCAAGTACAATGCCTCACTAGGCACGTCCTTAGTAGACAATGTGACTCGCTAAGAAGAAGAAGAATGTGACTTACACTAGGACGTGCCTAGTGAGACATTGTACTGTCAAGTACAATGTCTCACTAGGCACGTCCTCAGAAACTAAGGACGTGCCTAGTGAAGCATTGTCTACTGAGGACGTGCCTAGTGAGGCATTGTCTACTAAGGACGTGCCTAGTGAGGCATTGTCTACAAAGGACGTGCACGTGCGGATGCGGATGGTAGTAGTCTAAGTCACATGACAATGACAATGTGACTCGCTAAGAAGAAGAAGAATGTGACTTACACTAGGACGTGCCTAGTGAGACATTGTACTGTACAAGTACAATGCCTCACTAGGCACGTCCTTAGTAGACAATGCCTACACATACATATAGTGCAATGCCTCACTAGGCACGTCCTTAGTTACGAAGGACGTGCTTAGTGAGGCATTAGCAATGCATTGCTTAAGGACGTGCCTAGTGAGGCATTGTACCTACTGTACAATGTCCTTCGTAACTAAGGACGTGCCTAGTGAGGCATTGCACTATATGTATGTGTAGGCATTGTCTACTAAGGACGTGCCTAGTGAGGCATTGTACTTGTACAGTACAATGTCTCACTAGGCACGTCCTAGTGTAAGTCACATTCTTCTTCTTCTTAGCGAATCACATTGTCATTGTCATGTGACTTAGACTACTACCATCCGCATCCGCACGTGCACGTCCTTAGTAGACAATGCCTCACTAGGCACGTTCTTAGTAGACAATGCCTCACTAGGCACGTCCTCAGTAGACAATGCTTCACTAGGCACGTCCTTAGTTTCTGAGGACGTGCCTAGTGAGACATTGTACTTGACAGTACAATGTCTCACTAGGCACGTCCTAGTGTAAGTCACATTCTTCTTCTTCTTAGCGAGTCACATTGTCTACTAAGGACGTGCCTAGTGAGGCATTGTACTTGACAGTACAATGTCTCACTAGGCACGTCCTTAGTAGACAATGTGACTTAGACTACTACCATCCGCATCCGCACGCGCACCAACGCGCGCATTCGACAGACACACACACAGACACACACACACACACACGCACAGACACACGCACACGCACTGACACACACACACGTCAAACTTTACCACCCCATCGTTTTTGCATCGGGGGTTAAAAACATTGCTAATCACGTCGATAACACAATCTTGCTCATTACCAGTCTTACCTGATATACAAAATCAATGAAACACTAAGAAATAGTAGCTCACGTTATACTGGTATAAGAACCAAATGTTTCAAACTACAATCAATATATGCCTGAGAACCCTTCAAAATGCGTGTCGAGGGCTGATAAACATCCTCATAACTTGGAAACCGCTGCACCGATTTCTACCAAACTTGGCTTAGAACTATGCCAGATTTATCTGCTTTCCATTTCAAGAATAGTTATAAAAAAATTACGAGTGATTTTTTGGAGCTACGAGCCTTGAAAGGTACAGACACATAGACACAAAAAAGCCTCAAACTTAGAACACCTTTCTTCTTCAGTCGATGGTTAAAAAGTTTATCTGAAGCGTTAAACGTGTCCTTAGGACTTAAAGGCACAATATTACATAAAAATATTGGTACTTTTCTCCCTATTTATCAGAAATATAAATAGAAACGTAAAGGCAGAAAACGCTTAAAACGCGCGGGTGAGCGATCGGACCTGGCTGACGTCACACGCGAAATCGCCGGGCTAAAAACAGATTTTGAAAATCCAAACTTTAAAAAATCGTAGAAAATTCAGTTTTTGAGCTATCGCCAAAATTCTTTCACAGTTGTCCTTACAATCTTCTAGACTTTTGATTTAAGCTAAAAAAACAGGAAAAAAAGCCTAACTCATCTTCCTCATTAACAAATCGAATGTTTCAACCTTAACCAATTCAAGGTTATCGGGCTTCGATGATGTATAATTTGGCTCGGTAGCAATCTCACCTCCGCTGTTAGTATTTCAATTGAGTGCATAGAAGAAATAATGAACGGCTGGACGAAGGTTTTTATTTAAATTTATTATATTCTACGCGATATTCGGATGAGCTTACTCGAAAACTTATCTCAAGTCAGTGAATAGTGACAAGCGCATATATTAGTCGTTGTCTGTTATCTTTTACATTACTTGGTCTACAATGTACCTACTACAATATTTTAAACTAGCAGTTACCCGCGACTTCGTACGCGTCTACAGTTTCCGTGTACATTATATTATCTGTGCGTGTACCGAGCGGATACTTCTTTGAGAAACTTGACATTACACCTCATTACACCGAACTCGTACTGAAATGTCAAACCTGACGTGACATGACATGACAATGAAATCCTCTTGCCAATTGGCGCTGCTAATCCTTTTCGTTCATTTTATCCTGTAGATCCTGTTAATTATTCGGGATAAAAAGTAGCCTATATGTTAATCCAGGTCACGAACTATATATATGCCAAGTTTAATCCAAGTTGGTTCAGTAGTTTTGACGTGATTGAAACACAAACATCCAAACATCCAAACATCTAAACATCTAAACTTTCGCATTTATAATATTAGTAGGATGTCATTAGTAAAACAAAACCTGCAGGGGTATTCCAATTTCAGTTGAACTGCAACGTTTTAAATCACGGTCAGTTCATACTAACTCATAGTTATTCTGTGACTAAATAGTGACATTATGATGTCATTTAATTTGTTTTCGCGCATATTTTGCTGTCAAATGTCTAAAAAGAATGATCTGACCTGAAAGAGTGACCTGAAGAAATTACACTGGGCAGTGAAATATAACTTGACAGAAAAAGATTGTAATACGGGGGCAGTCTCAAATTATTCCCGATTGTCACCAGTGGTGATGTTTGGGAATGATGGTTGGACGATGACTGGAAGTTCTTTTTCGCCACCCCAAAAAGTAACGTATTACACCTGAAATTACAGTAACGTAATTTCAAGCGTACACCGAACAGTAACGTACCTAAATTATGTTAGCTAGCAGCTCATAATGCTGGCTTGCTTGATCAATAAGTTAATTAAAATTTTTAAACTTAATAATATATACTCCCTATCCTGAGCCTCCTCCCACCATCTCCCTTCGAAGGCGTCCAGATCGTCCCGCCAACGCTTTCTTGGCCGACCTCGAAGTCGCCGACCGTCAGGGAGCCAAGGTGTGCAGATGGTCGCCCACCTATCGGGATAGGGAGTATTGGAAGTCTCTGGGGGAGACCTTTGCCCAGCAGTGGGACGAAACAGGTTAATTAAAAAAAAAATAATAATAATATATATTTAATTAAAATACTATATATATTTATTCACAAAGAAAATTATAAATAACAGCCAGTGTCTTGGGCACGCTTCCGATTGGTACTGATTTGGATCAGTTGAGCTATCTATAAATCGTTTGCAACGGTGTGTAGATAGCTCAACTGCTTCATGTGTATTTTGTACATATTATAAATACTGTAAATACTTTATTAGTCATTAAAATTTTTGATTACAGTGGTTTGTTTTTGCAATTTTCGCAACCACCTGCATCGGTCAAAAGAAGAGTAGACCCAGAGACAAGAATCGTTTTTATTACGTCTCCAACTGGGGATACTACGGAATGCCCCAAAAAATACCAGTTGATTTACTTCAGAAAATTTTACTCAAAATTGCAGCTTACAAGCGAGCTGATTACTGCCCCATGGGACCTACTTATGATGATTGTCTCAATGCAAACATAGCAGAAATTGTTTCTTCAATAATCTCCGGAACCCTTAATAGTAGTGAGACCATGCGAATGGGATGGAAAAGAAATAAGAAAGTGGAAGATAATGATGAACCGGATGACGACTTTGTTGAAGTGATTGGAACAAGTCCAAGCATGCAGATGGTAGCGTTGAAGAAGAAGAATAAACAGTATGATTGTGATTGTCGCGAAGTGAATCCTAATAGAGATCTTAAGCTAGTAGCGAGCAGTAGATATAAATATTTAAAAGTAAATCCTGCATATCAAAAGAGACCTTCATTTAATCGCAATAAGCCTTTTGGCAAAATTATCACATAGAAGACATATGTGTAGTTTAAAAAAATTCTAAACAAGAAGCTTTTTAAAACTTTATTTATGTTCTTGGAACGCACATTTACAAATTATTAGAATTATGTCACATACAAAAGAATATAAAATAAACATTAATATTATGTGTTGTAAAATGTTTTTTGCATATTAGCGAATTGATTGTTAACGCACCACACACAACATGCCCATTGTCCAGCAGGGGTATGCCAATCAAAGTTGAATTGCAAAGTTGAACTGCAAAGTTTTAAATCATGGTCAGTTCATAATAACTCATAGTTATTTTGTGACTAAATAGTGACATTATGACGTCATTTGATGTGTTTTCGCGCATATTTTGCTGTCAAGTGTCTAAAAAGAATGATCACGTGGTACAAAATTGTACCACGTGACCTGAAGAAATTACACTGGGCAGTGAAATATAACTTGACAGCAAAAGATTGGAATACGGGGGCAGGTATTTATAAAATCAAAGGGCCGAGACATCAAAGAATCTATTTTTTTGCTAAATGATTCAAGAGTCATACATTACATATTATATGTAGTTCCGCATGCGGAATTCCGCCATATTTATCCCCAGTTCCAAGCCTGAAGCGTTTGGACTATTTAAATAGGTACCTAATCTAAACCCGTTTATAATTTCCAAACGTTCATGATTAAAGTTAATTACTCACCTAAGTTAATGTAATTTAACTAGGTAGGTACCTACCTAAGTGTAAACGATAATTGAAAAATAAACGAGTAGGTGTACCAGGCGATTAATTCTACTATTTACAACGATTGATGTTCTGTTCAACTCTAACTATGGTTCAATCTAAAATCTTCAGCTTTGCAGCAGGGGTATTCCAATCTCAGTTGAACTGCAAAGTTTTAAATTATGGTCAGTTTATACTAACTTAATTTGTTTTCGCGCATATTTTGCTGTCAAGTGTCTAAAAAGAATGATCACGTGGTACAAAATTGTACCACGTGACCTGAAGAAATTACACTGGGCAGTGAAATATAACTTGACAGCAAAAGATTGGAATACGGGGGCTGAACCGTCAATTATGCAACTAGTCTAAAAACAGATCAAAAGTTACGTGTAGAATACGAATAAATAGATTAAAAACTACGATTTAGTTGCGTATATAAGTGTTCTATCAACATCTAGTTCCCATAGATAGCTTTGCTTAGTTTGGGACTAGAGGGCGTTGTGTGAAATGTCCATGAATATTTATTTTTAGGTATTTTTATTTTAATCTTGTGAAAGATTACTTTGCGGTAATAAGAATGGAGGATCAAGTATTAGGATATAATAAATTCGCAATCCACGTCACCTGCTAGAGCAGAGAGCTGGGACTAACGTCTGCTCGCGGCCTTCATAGCCGACGCCGCTATTTGCATCGCTAAATAACATATTCTTTTCTTGAAAAAAGAACACTGGAAAACTATGTGGAGGCCCACGCCCAGCTGTGGACTTCTTTCTTATTAGTTAAAAAAAACCTATAAATCTAGAGAAGCTGTGTCCAGCAGTGGGCTTCTTGTTATGATGAGGATATTATGTTAAACTTACCAGAAATCCTCTTTATATGCAGCTGCGTGGCAAAATTATTCCCCATTTGGGAGACATAGCTGTCCTTTTTGCTGCTGAGCTGGATACTAAAGCCGTCAGACTCCAAGGAAGCTCTAGGTGCTCTTGCAGCTTGGACAGCTTTGTTGCAGACTGTGGTCGGCGTGACCTTGGCGAGAGCGGCCTCCTGGGAGCCCGTGCTGTCCCGCCGTCGGTTCTTGTGGTCGAGGAGCATGCTCGGCGTGCACCCCATTATCACATTGGCACTACACTTTGGCACAAACACTGGCACTTGGACACGACATTGTTATCTGAAACAAGAGAAAAATCATTGGATTAGAAAATCGTAACGAAACACAAGCTTTAGAAACATCGAGATAGTTTAAAGGTTGGTACATGTTAGGACAATGACTTTATGACTGTCTGACCGCAAAGATAAGAAAACACATATGTAGCTACGTTGTCTAGCAAGGCCCTTCGTCTTGAAAATTTGAGGATATTTCAGGATAGGTATCAAAATACGTCAAACCAAAAAGTGTTACGGAATATTAAATTTTTTGATATTTTGTATCAATTTGTACCTGTTGTTTAATATTATCATCGATTAATTTGTCTATGATATTATTAAAAAAAACTATTAATTTTGAAACATTACGTATACATATTATGTTTAGGTAGATAATTTTGAAATAGAACTTGAGAGAACTTGAACTGAACACACTATGTAAATAAATAATTTGTCAGTCACGTCTTCATAGCCACATGAACGTGATTAGGCGAAAACCCATTGTTATGAGTGCATATCAATAAAAACAATGTGCCAGGACTATAAATTAATTTATATACAGCGAAGCCCAAACGAGCGAGTCAAGATGAGTTGAGTCAAGAAGTCGAGTTGGACCATTCTAATCAAAAATATTATATGTATTTTTCTATTGTTACTTTTATGCAACGAAAACGCAATTCAATATCACGCTCGTTTGACTTCAAGGGGTGATTCTAGAAGAACTGTCAAAACTCCATAGTTTTTGACAGTTTTTGGGAGATATATCTATCGTGATAAAAAAGTCTATCGGTCTAGAATCACCCCCCAGCCTAGATATAGATCTATTTACGATACCACATCACGCATGTTCTTAAAATTAATCAATGGATGTTTTTAAACTGAGCAAATGAGTTTATCGTTGCTAATAAAACTATGACGGGAACATGACTAAAGCTAGAATTCGTAGTCAAGATGGGATGGTAGCTCTCCTTGGGCTCACTGCGTGTAATTCGTCATCTAGATCGTGGTAAGTTCACCTCTATGTTCAGTGGAGACATCCGATACAAGCCAGGCTGAAAGCCCAAATCTCGTCAACCAATAAATCCCATACGCGAAGATTTTCTTTGATAATTAGGCGCTACGCTAAAGTGAGTGATGTGTTTTAGGAGACTTCAATCCCGACTATGAATTTGGGAGCAAATCTCGTCATCCAACCCCTTCCTTGTGCAAAGTGTTAGTGCAGCGAAGAATCAACCTTTTTGAGATAAAACTTTTACGGTGCGCACTGGGCAGAAGAGAATTATGAATATGGAAGCCATTTTCGTCTTCCATTTTCAAAACTTGTATTGATAAATATTTGAAAGAATACGGATTATTACGAAAAGCAGGCACAAATTAAAAAGAATTTGCAAGTCACTTATTGCTACTTAGAAGATTACTGAAGTGTTACGATAAGTTTTTTAATTACCTACGCATCTGCAGAGTTTGCTCGCGCAAAGTTACTGGGCTTCTCGTATAGCAGCTTAGCGCTATTCTGTTATTTTATTATACACCTTGGCTTAAATACCTTCATTACATATATTATGCTCTATCCATAGATCTAAAGATATATTCAGTATTTTAATTTGAAACAATGTCTAATAATAGTAAGTTGGTAATTTCTCTTTGCTTCGTTGGGCCTTTTCATCCTGTAAAAATTTTAATAGGAGCTACTCTTTCTAATATTATACTTCTGTAGCACATATTTAACTCAAACATAATTCAAATATTCATTAGACCTAATAGACCTAAGATCTGAAATACCATTTAATATTCCAGTGCATTAATATTAATTCCAGTAATAGTATTTACAGAGCAGAGAAGGGCTTCTCTATCTTCATATAAAATTAAATGTAACGTAATTAATCTCTTAAATTGATATAGTTAAGCAGGGTTTTGTAGGCACAGTCCTGTCTGCAAAGGCAAGTGCAGACAAGCGGAAAGTAATTATGTTTTGGCATTTCCCATTAGTGCGGAATGCCAGCGCCGCTGTGACGTCACCGATAGAGTGGCTCAAATAACTTTCGTGTGATTTGGCGTTATTTTTTATCAATATAATATCATAATAAAATAAATAAATAAATATTCATGGACATTTCACAAGACGCCCTCTAGTCCCAAACTAAGCAAAGCTTGTAATATGGAAACTAGATAATATCTCATATATCATGTTATATTTATTCACAAAGAAAATTATGACTAATACAGTATTTACAATATTTATAATATGTACAAAATACACATGAAGCAGTTGAGCTATCTACACACCGTTGCAAACGATTTATAGATAGCTCAACTGATCCAAATCAGTACCAATCGGAAGCGTGCCCAAGACACTGGCTGCATTGCCGCGCTGAATTAGATAAGTTATATTAGATAAGTAGTGCATAATTAATTAACTCTTCTAGAAAATCAACAGTGGGTCCACCCAGTCGTGAATTAAAGGAGGTTTTTTTTGTGTATAAGGCCGACTAGGCTGAGAGGATGGTAATGATGGTATAGGTGGGCAAGCCTACTCCATCTAAATAATGTTTCAGGCAATATAGACCGATATATTTCATTGTTTAGGCAACGTATGGTTTACAGCTTCAGATCAAAGCTGGCTCGCTTTTGTGTTCACAATCCAACCAAAACAACACAGATTTATTGGCTCGAAACACTTGCGCAATACTTGCTTTGTTAATATTATGGAGAATATTGAGTTAGCGACAGCGTACACCAACGTTTGACGTCGTCGTCGTGTAGATTGACGTCTGAGTATCGGTGAACTGTAAGAATTTTGAAATTCTTTGATCACAATGCTTGCAAAAATACCGATAACATCGAGAGACTGATTGTTACAGGAAAACTAGAGGGCAAAAGACTGAAGACACTCTGAAGCTGCGACAAACGATTGCGCATGTAGAGGTGCGGAAAAATTAGCTTACCTCCAATTCAACACAAAAATGAGTTCTGCGCAGATAATTCAGAGGTACAAAGATCCGTTCTGACTACTATAATAGTGTTATTATCTATGCTAATAAATAAAAAAAAAATATTCATGGACTTTACACACAACGCCCTCTAGTCCCAAACTAAGCAAAGCTTGTGGTATGGGAACTAGAACTAATATCCTTCAAATCAAAACACAGCAATGCTAGAATCACTGTCTGCATAGCGGCGAAAAACGCTATGTAAACAAAGTGCTCTACTACTAAAAGCATAGATGAAAGGGTGTTTTGTCTGGTTTTGTTCACAAAATGGTATTATTCTGTACCTACAGCCACCTAGGCATCTATTAAGGGTGAAATTGTAGGACGTCTCCCGGGAATTCAATAGACTATTGTGTTAGTTACGGGAATCGACAAGCAACATCTGAATGAAATATCTCTACATCACATTGTAATAATAAATAAATAAATAAATAAAATATTCATGGACATTTCACACGACGCCCTCTAGTCCCAAACTAAGCAAAGCTTGTAATATGGGAACTAGATGCTGATAGAATACTTATATACTTTTTTTTTTGTAAATACATACTTATAATTGACAGGCGTCACAGCTCAGTCGGTAATAGCTCTGCCTTCCGTGCTGTGGGTCGTGGGTTCGATCCCCACCAAGAACAAACATTTGTGCGTGGAAAACATAGATGTTTGTTCTATGTCTGGGTATTACTATGTATTGTAAGTATGTATTTACAAAAAAAAAAATATTTAAGTATTCTATCAGCCATCTAGTTCCCATATCACAAGTTTTGCTTAGTTTGGGACTAGAGGGCGTTGTGTGTTAAGTCCATGAATATTTATTTATTTATTTATTTATTTATTTATTTTATAATACATAGTAACACCCAGACATAGAACAAACATCTATGTTTTGCCACACACAAATGTTTGTTCTTGGTAGGGATCGAACTCACGACCCACAGCACGGAAGGCAGATCCATTACCTACCGACTGAGCTGTGAAGCCTGTCACATGTCATAATAATATTAGTTACCTACCTACAATGTGATGTCAATTTCGGGATTTCTATAAAACCTGAAAATTTTCTATTAAATCGAAAAGGCTGGAAAATTTTGAAGGGTTTCGCTCATCAGAGGATAAGATTTTCATTTGAGCGCTGTCTGTTAATTTTGTAAGTTGGCATAAAATTCTGTTTGAGAAAAATGGCACACTTTCTTAAAAGCCTCTTTCTTCTTTACACTAAAGCAAGGTTGTAAGGTAATGTTAAACAGCCTTCTCGCTCGCACATTTCAACATTTTTGAAGATGTAAACTCACTCCCCTGGATGCTAAATCTAGCTTCACACTCTACAGAATAACAATGCAAAGGTTCAGCAAAATATATAATTTTGTAAAGTTTTCTGACCGAAAAATTTGCATCTTCACATTTTTCAATATATTTAATTATTTTTCATTAGACACTCATAACATAACTTATATGTCCTCATTCCCTATTTATTCAGTTATCTCAGAGGAAAAAAATTCCTCTGTGGTAACCAGTTATCTGGTCTTGGTTATCTGTCAAGAATAAGCCATTTATTCTACAGTTTTTAGTTTTCTATTTCCAACGGATGTAGAATGTCAACGTAAAAAAAACTCAGAAACCTTTTTCCATAGACGAGAAAACCCCAATCAATATTTCGTCAATGGCGGGATGTGACAAAAGCCGTCGTTGTTCAACCCATCATTCACAAGGGCTGGAATAATTAATTTGCTGACGGAAGCTTGGTACTGCATGGTGTATATTTTTAGCGGACGTAAGTAAGCAAGTAACGCTACTTCATACATAAAACTAAATAGATACCTACATGATACCTGACTTTTTAGTCAGGTATGGAAGGTCAGGATGTAGGGTATTAGTGTTATCGGAACGTTTAAAACAGACAAGTCTACGACTCTACATCTACATCTCTACATCTTAGAAACTGTTAGTTTTAAAATAAATCAAATGTAGATTCAAACGATAATAGCTGCAAAAACTAAGGTTTTCATTGGAAGTTTAGTTTGGCTACAAATAATTGAAAGCTCACCACTCGGCATTGCAGTTCAGTTCAGCTTTGAATATTATTGATGATGTCTAACTTAAATAAAGAAAAATTGTTGCGACTTAGCGGAATCGGCTGTGTTTTTGTCCGCTAAATGTGCACAGTACAAATGGCTTTTGTCATCTTTTCCAACCCTATTTTAATGTTGACGCAACCTCAGGTGACTGCCTAAACTTGTTTAATAAGGGCACTTTATTATTAATATTTAATTATGACTCAGTCAGGCTAGGAAAGTTTCAGAAATGGTAATGAAAATAATGTTTTTATTCCTACGAGTACGTCACACGTTCATATTTTTTCAAACGGAATTGTATCGCTTACTCTACAGATTAAAATAGAAAAATAAAAATTATTAAAATGAATAAAAGTGACCAATGACCAAAGGGCTGGCGCTTACCTTGGACAGAGAATTAGTATTGCCATACAAAGAGGTAACGTTGCCAGCCTTTTGGGCACCCTGCCTGCAGTCGGTGATTTGAACTCTGTTTTCTATCTCTAGCATTTAGAATTCAGAGTTCATTTTAATATTTTTTTTTTTGTTAAAAATGCTATTTTCTTAAATATTTGTATATAGTCATTGTTTTGAAACAAATAAAAAAAAAAATGAATAAATATATTATTATTGTACACGCACATTATAAATACAGCTTTTTCATAAAGGTTTTATACAAAGGCGAGCTTAACTCTGATCAGAGTTTTCTTCCAGCAAACCAAGTTGACAGAAAAAGCTGATTGTAGCTTTAACTTTTTTCAACTAGTTCCGAATATCTCGGAACTATTTACCTTGTCGAACATGACTCGAACGGAGTAAATAAAAATATATCTCAGAGATAAGTACTGAGTGAATCAAACTAGAATTGACATTAACAGCGATGGAATATTCTGATATTTCTGTTATTTTCACCCATTTTCATTCATACCTGAGAGATACAATTTAGCCTGTCAAATATAGAAAAAATGGGGACTTTGATACGAATTTGAATATTTGTTACATGAATATTGAGGAAAATTGAGTTATGACTTATTAGATCTATCTTTTTTAGAGAGCGCTAAAATAAAAAAATATCAAGAGTATAAATTACGTTTATTATCATGGTAGTGATTCGATAAATCTTTAAATGCCCTTTTTCTATTATTGAAAAGCCAAACTATGTCACGTCACTGGAGTTACGAGCCGGGGGATGATTTTAGACCGATATACTTTTTTGTCTCTTTGTTCTTTGTTTTTGGGATATACCTGTCAAAAGCTATTGAGTTTTGACATTTGGGAGATATGTCCATCGTGACAAAATGTCTATTGGTCTAGAATCCCCTGAAGATAGTCTGAAAGATTATGGCAAAAGCCTTAGTACCATTTTATAAAAACATAGCTTATATACCGAAGTTTTTGGTGGCAGCGACTGATGAGTACAGCTATAACTGCAAAGAGAATGAAAGCTCCATAGTTCAAGCCACAAAATGTGAAAACCAAAATTCAACTGAACAAATTCCAACACCGCTTTTGAAACTGTTGACTGCTAGTTAACATATAACTGCGGTTTCCACCAAACTTGTGCTACTGAAAATATAAATGTACATTTCTGTATGACTGACTGACTTAAAACCAAAAGCAACGCACTGTTTATACCTAGCTTCATGTTTGGTTATCAGAGGCGCCAGTAGAAGACCAGCGTAGGTTGAAACACCTGCATTTGCTGCGATGGGACCATTTTGCGACATTGTATTCGCAGACACAGTTAGGCATTCTTTTTTAAACGTGTTACACTTTTTAGGTTATAGTTTGTACTTTTTTTATATAATGTATTTTGTTGCAAAAAAACAATTTGTACTGTATTGTATAAATAATTATTTCAGATGATACTGCTGTCGATTCTGTTGTTGCATTTTTCTAAAATAACCTAATTTGACAGCGCTAAAATTATAGCTGTCTTTGTCGTTTCAGTTCACAAGAAAGGGACGGCAACATTTTTAGTGCTGTCAAATTAGGTTAGTTTAGAAAAATGCAACAACAGAATCGACAGCAGTAACTCATTTCTGTTGGACCCCTCTCAGCACTGAGTTTTTTTTTTTCATTCTTTTTTGTATTGTTGCTAAACAACAGCACTGACTTACTATCATCTTCTAGTGTCCAAATACTCTTTGTAAAGCAGCTTCTTGTTTCAGTTTAGGGCACAGGCGGTTTCAACCTCTAATTTACATTATTATAAGTTTGAAACTTAAAGCGGCTATGAAAACGTGAACAAAGTCGCAGGCATTTTACAAGAAACTTTATAAATGTAGCTCAGTTGAAAGCGACCTCAATAAAACGCCTAAAAGTGCGGGCTTCAGTCCGTATTTAATTTTAATTTATTTGTTGGATTGAAATACCTATTTAAAAACTCTACTGTACTATTTTATTACGGGGGTGAGGGTTATAAATGAGAGGCATTTTTAGAAAGCTTTATCTGATGGTGGCAAAAATTCAGTTCTTTTTTTCCGGGGTAGTACCTACCGTTGTTATTTTTCACGAAGATTGATGAGTCATCTTAATTTAAAAAAAACTTTTTTATCATAAAAAAAACAAACAAAAAACCAGCAGGGGTATTCCAATCTCAGTTGAACTGCAAAGTTTTAAATCATGGTCAGTTCATACTAACTCATAGTTATTCTGTGACTAAATAGTGACATTATGATATGACGTCATTTGATGTGTTTTCGCGCATATTTTGCTGTCAAGTGTCTATAAAGAATGATCACGTGGTACAAAATTGTACCATGTGACCTGCAGAAATTACACTGGGCAGTGAAATATAACTTGACAGCAAAAGATTGGAATACGGGGGCAGTAAGTATTAAACCTACACACTTATTATTATTAAGATCATCTTACATTCTATACAATTAAGTTGGAAATCCAATCCCAATGGAGCAATTAGCCCGCTGTTCCCCATTTCAGACTGAACATGAACCCTAGCTTGTTAGTTTCGACTGAAGTTTCAGCAGGATGAGTGTGGGAGGACCGGGATTACAGTGGCAAATAAGTATTATACGCGAACCTATTATAAGTATGTAAGTGTCCTAATCTAAGACCAATGTAGTTATCAAAAAAAATATTTAAAAGAATACCTACCTTTAAAAGGCTTTAATGGAAGCTTAAATTATGGTTATAGAACTTGTGAGCCTACTTAAATAATGGGCTGACTGATATAAACCAAATTATAACTAAACTTATCTTTATTTAGCAATAAGCAGGTAATAAGATTTAGGGCGGCTTGCACCAGAATCGCTAAACGCGTAAATAGTATTTAGCGAGTTGTCAAGTCATACAAATACGTCAGATTTAAATCGATTTAGCTGTTAAATAAGTTTAGTGATTCTGGTGCAAGACGCCCTTCTTTTAATAAACTGATTTATTGACAGGCGTCACAGCTCAGTCGGTAATGGCTCTGCCTTCCGTGCTGTGGGTCGTGGGTTCGATCCCACCGAGAACAAACATTTGTGCGTGGAAAACATAGATGTTTGTTCTATGTCTGGGTGTTACTATGTATCATAAGTATGTATTTACAAAAAAAAAGTATATAAGTATTCTATCAGCCATCTAGTTCCCATATCACAAGCTTTGCTTAGTTTGGGACTAGAGGGCGTTGTGTGTAAAGTCCATGAATATTTATTATTATTTATCATTGATGAAGTCTAAGAACATTCCACGGCCAACTCACCTTCACTCCGCTCTGTCACACTGGTGTGATAGATAGGAAAAAAATATACTCCACGTAACACGAACATTCTGCAATTGTTAATTTAAATTTTGAGTTTCACTTTTATTGGTGATCTAATTAGTTACTAGTTCAGTGAGCCACGGACACGAAAAAATATTACTCATCGTCCGCCAAAAGTAATTGACACTTATGTTGATCTAAAAAGCTTTTAAACCGCAAAGCTCAGACACAAAGCAGATAAAAATAAACCATTGTTTACACTCTCAAGGAAAGCTGACTATTGTTTTTCTTAATTGAAAACTGAGGTAACGTATGTCATCGGCAACAAAGGGCTATTGTCGGGATGTCGAGACGGCCTTGTGGCCTGCAGTCGCCCTGTAGGATTGCTACACATATTGCATCGATAAATACCTTCAGGCACAATAGGTAGGTACTTTATTTAAACATGCGACAGCGGTAAAGCAAAATACTAACGAAAAAAATAATTTGATTGTAACCTTTCCTTTAGAAGAGGAAAATAACGACTCGATCTAAGATGACATTCAAAAGTTGCCAGAGAACAGAAAAACGACCCTAAATGTATGGGGACTGTTACCTGAATTTAGCATTTCCTTATATTATGTATGTAGCGCCATCTAGCGCGCTACTTAAGAACTAGAACTTCGCCCGATAGATGGCATTGTCAGTGCTGTCTTGTTTTAGAACGTCAACTTAGCTAATTGGGTAGTTTAATTACTCCATTTTGAACAAAAAACTGTCTAATAGTTTCTGTAGGGTGAAAAGAAGAGTCAAAAATGATGGGCTGAAAGGTGAGACCAATTTTTTTATCAGCCTGTTCCGTCCCACTGCTGGGGAACGGCTCCCCTTTTTACCTCCACTCGTCACGGTCTCTCGCCAATCTACGCTAGTCATTGTGAAATATAGGTCGTCCCTCCACCACTTTTCTGGTCCACCTCGGCGGCAGCTAACCTTGGCCCACCTTTCAGGTTAAACCAATTCATAAAAAAAATGTGAACTATCCGACTCTTTATCCGACTCTAATATCTAACAGTTTGTGAGCCAGTAAGGGTGTGTGGGACATACCTGTTGCCTGTTGGCTTATGTCCAAATTGTACGCACAAAATGAATATTTGGTCGGGCTTATAGCTCCTTAGCGGAATTTATTGGGCAGCGGATACGAGGAGCGGGCATAGGCGAAGTAGTTTTGTTTGCGTATAATGTCACGCGACGCCATTATTCATTGTTTTATGCTGGTTTTTCAGTTACTAGGCGTATAGTGTAATAGAAGTTCTTCATTATTCTGCATTCGATTTTACAAAGCTCCCTAATTGTGGCTACTGATAAGTGCTCTCAGCCAAGTTGATATGTAGAAATTGGGGAGCATATCTATAATAAGACTGGTAAGCGTATGAAGTTAGATACATTGACATGGCTTGAGATCAATTAGTAGTCCGGTAACGCTGTCAGCAATCTCCAAACGATTACAACAGCATAAACCGTCCGAAAAAAGATTGAGGTCAGTAGGTACTACTAGGTACTGTCACTTTTACGAGTTTACTTAATATTGACATGAAACAAACCGTGAATAATTTTTAACAAATGTACGAGTAGTACGTGTTTGGATTATTGTTTACCATGCACATGACTAACGTAAGTCAAAAAAATTTTTCCTCGTATTGACACCTCGACAAACGGCTTTTATTTACAAATTACACTTTTCTCTACGTAAAACCAAAACCTGTCAAGTAATGCTGATGAGTTTTATTTAATTTAATAACTTGCTGAACAACCATTTCTTTAAAATGACGTTTCAAACCCTTTGTGTGAGCGAAACCATCTTTTGGCATAAACTCTAATGTCATAATCTTGAATGGAAACTTTAAGTTTGTCATAATTTATATTTGCACGTTAATCTGTTAGCATAATTATTTACTAAGCGTAACTTTTGTCCTAATATATTTTACATTTTAGTTAAAATTTTGTTAGATATAAACTTCCTCACTAAAATTAATTAAGTAGGTATAATAAAACTTTATGTAATTTTGTACGCCTACGTATTTTATTTAGGTAGGTAGTTTTTATAAAACAAAAAGATTAGTAAGTATATATTTCTGCCCGTAAACTTATACCGGGAATATTGTAACTTTAGAAGGGTCTAACAAGAATTTACTGCGGTTACCTTTTTATTTATTTGCAACTCATTTTATTTTGTACCTATTATGTATATAATACGAAATAAATCATGTAAAATCTTATCAAAAAACTCATAAAAGTTACACCCCGACACAAAAAAAAACATCGATGTTCATCACAGAAATGTTAATTGTTCTCGATGAGGATCGAATTCGCAACCAAATGTATCGATAGCAGAACACCAACTGAGCTGTCCCTCCTACTAAGGATCATCACTCCGTGCAATGACTGTATCGATGGTTTTCTTCCATCTGCCCGGGCTCCGGCTTGATAGATCGCGACGTTGACCTAGGTCTCCAACTGTTAGTACACCTGACCTGGCAACTGAGCTGTAAGACCGATCATTTATGCACTAGTTACCTACTCATTTTTCGGAACTCAAAATGCACTTTGACAGGTGTCACAGCTCAGTCGGTAATGGATCTGCCTTCCGTGCTGTGGGTCGTGGGTTCGATCACCACCAAGAACAAACATTTGTGTGTGGCAAAACATAGATGTTTGTTCTATGTCTAGGTGTTACTATGTATTATAAGTATGTATTTACAAAAAAAAGTATATAAGTATTCTATCAGCCATCTAGTTCCCATATTACAAGCTTTGCTTAGTTTGGGACTAGAGGGCGTTGTGTGAAATGTCCATGAATAAAAAAAAAAACTATAATTTACCTGTTGAAATCAGTGATCTGTTTCTGGGTGTCTGAAATGAAATAAAGCTTATCCAATGTCCAGTTTAGTCTACATTGTAAGCGACGCGACCGCTTGTTTTGCGCAGTTATTCCCGGCTATTCCAGGAATGTTTATTCTTCGTTTATGAGCCGTACAATTCTCGCTCATAGCACAGATCTACTTACACACCTACTTCTGTGAATCACTACTAGCAATTGGGCATTTGCACACATTCAAACAACGACACCTTTACGATACCCATGTTAACAAAATTCCCGTTGTTGGCGCCGACATGACATAGTGTGAAGTGAATTTCTGCGATGTGACGTCGCATCTCAGTTTTGTATTTGCACACTGACTGCTTATAATAAATATGACGCTATCCGACAATATCGTGAAGATGTCGTGTCTTTGGCAGTGTGGAAACAGCGGGAATAAGTCATTGGGTAAATGGATCGCTTCATAAAATCAAAAAACATTCGGGCAGATAATTGCGCTAATCAGAATCGCATCGGCTTAGGGTTTCCGGGCGAAATGGAAATGAGGTCAAGACGAGATGAGAAGTTGAGAACATTGTGAACATGCAATTAGGAGGCCACAGAATTTTTAAAGGAGAAATACATAATACTATAAAGTAAGCTTGTTCGCGCTGTACGTTCGTAACTAACACACATCTCCTACACGAGTGTAAACGTGCTTATAAGCTCATAAGCACAAATGCCTCCTCAAAATCCATATTTCTAGTGACTTTATGATACTTTAGCTAAAAAAACACGTAGCCCGATTGTTCTCTATATCACAAAGATTTCATATGAGAAAGATTGCTGATTTTTTTGCGGCAAATGTCCACAATCACGCTAACAAATGATTCAGTGTAATGAAGGGAAAACGGCCAGATGCAGCTTTTGTGCAGTAATGCTCGAAATATATTTTTTATGGTCTCAGCTACTGACTCCCCAAAAGTCCAGTCTGTTTCAATCAAAATATCGTAGTGAAGAGATTATAAAATGTATCACACAACAACGGTATAGGAAACACGAGCTTACACGCGCTAAAACTCGCCCAAAGCCTATAACATCATGAGCACAGTCTAAAAAGATTTATCCTCAAAATTAATAAGAAATCTGACGTCAGTCAACGTCGCGTAGAAAATAAACGATCCTGTCTGCGAAAAATGTTCATCCGCCGGCGTAACTCACCTAATTATAATGTAGCATGAGAATTGGGTTCATTTTACTTTGCACAGTTTCCATTTGTTGTTATGGCACAATGGGTGAAACGATTTATTCATCGATTTATCGATTAAGTGATTACTGTATTCGTTTGATTTAAACTGAATGCAGTTTTTGAGTGGTGGTTCTGGTGTGCCATACAGATAGATAGAAAATACTTTATTGATGCTGTAACGGTCCAGAAAGACTGTCCACGTTCCTTGGGTATCCCACAAATTATTTAGTTAATTTAATCTTAATTTAGCTAGATTCGGTCAATTTTCACCGGACGATGAAACTATCTTCAGTGAGACATACTGAATCTGTAGCAACCGTTAACTTCATAGTATAAAGAATGAATAATATTAACTGTACGAGTTTATCTAGAAAGGTTCAATATAATAGAAGGTATACATAGTTGTAGCAGGTAAATTATATCCACTAATTGTACTTAGTAATAATTCATTTACAATTTCGCAATGACATTTGCGAATTGCTCTGATAAAAATGTCAGGCGGTTTCCCTCCCAAAATAGGCTATCAGATTGATAGATCTAGGTACATTTGAGAGTTGGAAACTGAATAAATTGGTAGTAAATGCTTTAAACTATCTATGTTCAGAATCTCATAAAGGTCGGCTTCTTTATTGCGACACAGTAGGGAATTTTGATAAATACAGTATGAAAAACGTAACGTAGAATGTAGATATTTTCAAGGAGAGTAGATACAAGCTATTAGTGTCTTTAGACACCATCTTTCATTCAGAAAACGGTCTAGAACCAAAAGAAACATCCAAAAAGAACAATACTATTATAGACTATATGAACCAACTTAGGTATACATTGAGTTATATCTGGGGGTATATTTGGATGCCGGACGAATGGCACCCATCATAAAAAGTTGTTTTGATACGAAATGGTAGGCATCGTTTTGAGTCGGCGGTGATTCGGGAGGCAGCGAATTGGCAGGCAACTAAACAGACGGGGATCGCATACTAACTATGAAGTAGGCAGTGGCTTTGTGACGCACGGAAGCAAAGCTTATAAAAAGGCGTACAAATTGTAAATGGGGGTCATTAATTTTGAGAATTTCAGAGGAGTAAGAAGTAAACTAGGTTCAAGCAGATGCTATTTTTAGTGGGCAAGGATCAGACAGTCGGACCAAAATGGACCTGGGTTCATTGCACATGTCTTGTAGCAAACTAGGATTGCTAAACCATTGTGCGGGACTGACTGACTGATATCTTGCATTTAGAAGTGAGTCAAGCAGATGCTATAGTAAGATTTCTTTACAGCTAGAAGTGATAGGGGTTAAATTCAGTGTTAACTTAAATATTTTCTTTAATTTTCCTTTGGTTAGGCAGTGACAAACCCTGGTAAGTACCTAACAAGGTGTAATATAGAGATTAATTGGTTTAATTTAAATTCATTAATTATTTTGTTATGTTTTGAAAGTTTCTTAATTCATTAATTTTCTTTATAATGCATGCAATAAATTCTACTATATCGAGTAGACGCTCTTGGTTTAATAATTATTTCAATATAGAATAAAGTAGATTACACCTTAGCTTCATTAGAAATCCAGAGGTTTATCTGGTAAAGGCTGGAAAACCTAACGGTGACATTACTGAAGCCTTTTATTTGGTAGGTTCAGTACCTTGGGTCGGGCTGGACGGTATTAGTACTTGATTGCTAATAGCGCAGACCCTCATTTCAAGTATTCTTGAGCTCAGTTGTGTGGATTGTCGTGAAGTGAATCTGCCAGTATGGCTCACACGCTATCTGAGTAATGGAAGACTTGTCTTGATCCTATTTATATATGTATATAATACACACACTAAAATATTGTCCCTGGTCCGTTTTGACGTCCCACCCAATCCACTGGACTGATAAACACGCACACAGTTATAGGGATAGGACAAAGCCGAGACTTACTATCTTGCATTCCCTTTTTTAGAATATTTAGGTAATCCATCATTGCACTAAGATGGATGACAATCACAATTAAATGTAAATGTGAAGCTTGCTTCTAGTTTTGCTCTATTTTACACATCTAGCTAGAATAGGGGGAGGATAGGTACACAATAGGATAGGGCGGGTTTTAGCTATAGGAAGGTAGCATGCGTTATCTTGTGCGTATATCAAGAAAGGTTTCCATCTTGATGGATATAGGAAATGTGGCTAGGTATTTAAGTAGGATAGGTTTGCATTAGCTGTAGGGAGAAAGGTAAAGCCACATAGTACGAGATTCATGATTGGTTTCCGTCATGAAGGAATTCAAGGTAAGTCTTTGAATTATAAGTGTGTGTTTGTTTCAGGATCTTTAGAATAGAAAATTAATGTACAAGCTTGCTCGATACATGTTCTGGGCAAACATCTAGTTCAAGCAGCAAGTACAAAAATGGCAGAGGAATTCTAGGATAATTGTAATCTTGTTCGATTCAAGTTATATTACCCGATAAATAACCTTTCACTTAAAGATGAAACCTGCGTTTACAGCACTATTTTAGTGAGTTAGATTTTAGATGTTATTTCTCCTTAGGTTCACAGCAAGCAGAATCTTGTAGGGAATAAAACTTCCTGAAGATCTGGAGCAAGAAGAAAGAGATCTGGAGGGAGAGGTTTACAGAGTTAAGATTCCCTAGGCTTTAGCATTTGTTCCAGATGAAGATTCAACGTGGATTAATTTGAGGAATTTTATATTTTCAAATACCTGCATTTTACAGAGTCTTGACTGTGTATATGTGTACCTAATTGGTTAAATGAAATATTGTGTTTTATGTTTTTCCTAATGTGAGTGTACCTCTTTATTTGATTTACCTGAGATATTGTGTGTTATTTTTAGTGTTTCTTATTACTTGTTTTATATTTCATAGTATGAGCGTTCAATTAATATTGCATTCAACAATGGAAGTAAGGAGAATTATTGTAGTTATATATTTACATACTACACTTGTCCTTACATACTTACTACCTTGATAGTACAGTTATTTTCATAGAAGTTTATTTTAATGCCTTAATTACATATTCTTACTTATTTTGCTTACTTTTACATACACTAGTAGATAGGATCAATACTTAGTTACGACTACTTTTACGTACTTACCCTCATAATACATACCTACTTATAAGATGAGCTATAGTTAGATAAGTACATACTACATTGTAGAACAGCGTCTTATCTCCTATGTGTTAAGCGATAGCGACTTTGAATATTTGACAAACTCGAATTTTAGAATCATCTGTGACTTTTAAGCTTTAGACTTTAAACCTTTAAAACTTTAGGATTTTAAACCCTAGTTTGAATTTCAGACTTTGAACCTATGATTTTAGAAACTTAAGCTTTTACAGCTTAACCTAACTTTACCTTATTTTACCTTCGGATATTAAGTCTGGATTAGAACAGATGCATACACTACAATAGATAGTCTTACCTACCATATCAGATTAATTTTATCAAATTACTTTTATTGTTCAACTTTGAATTAAATCATAGTGAAGTCACTTATTATTCTAGTGGTAATATTTATTGTGCCATTGAGACAGCTTGAGTAGCTCTCTCTTATATCTTTCAAATTCAGTAAAGTATTTATTAAAATTAAAAGGAACCTTTATTCCTACTTGTCTTGTAGTCTTGCATTGACTATTTGTTTTATAGTGACATTTAACTTCAACCTTTTGTCTTTTACTGACCTGTCTGATTGGTTTCCTCAAACTATGTGCTTGAAGGAGAAGCTATAAGGAAAAGTCATTCTCAAATGTTTTAAGGTCTGTACAGATACTATTTATCTTACTCTAGAGCGCGTGTCTCGTGGTTATTCTGAACTTATGGAAAAGGGATGATAACTACCTACAAAGAGTCTATGATCTATTCTATCTAGTCCGATACCTATTAATTTACATGAAGTATATGTGGTCAAGCTAGACACTTCCGTTGTCGAAGTACCCTAAGCTGATTCTAGCTAGGGTTACTTTATATTAGCTATGTGACTGACCTTATCTACTTCTATTGCTTTTATCTTGGCTTTGTCGTAGCTATCTAGAAAGATTGGTTTGAGTGAACCATGAACTAGGAAAGGTTACTTAAATTTAGATTCAGATGTTAGAAGTGGTTCTCTAACAAGCTGCCTTTTAGCTGCAGCATAAAATTGCATGGATCTATCTTGGCTTTGAGTAACTAAAGTTATTTAAAGATAATTTAGTTTCATGATCTTTGTTAATCCATAGTAGCACTGATGTTGGATTCAGTTTAGTGAAATAGTAAAAATAGATTTTACTCATTCCCCTATTCTTAATCACACATCCGCTATAGTCTAGTGTACTGTGAAGAGGGGATTTATTTCGAATACATGTGAATAATATGTATTCGTAGTCTGGTGTCGAAAATCACTAGATGGCGCGGATGGAGGAGCGTCACTCTAATGTAAATACATTTATTGTAAATACATTAGCTTCATAGTACACAATTTAACATCATTCTAGTAACAAAGTTATAATAAACTTATATTCTGAGACTTTAGAGTCATTCTATATATTTGATATTAATTTTTATAAGTAGTTTTCTAAGGAAATATGGCTTTTCTATTTACGTGTATTTCAGCAAATCCAAATATTTTATAATTCCGAACATATATTTCTTCCTAAAGCTAGTACTTGATAAAACAATAGAGGTTTAGGTCTTCCATTCTATATAAGATTCATGAAAGGATCTCATTGATAATGAGTCGTACCTACTTAAGATAACTTCTGTTGCCTCTAATTATCTAGGATTTACATAATATGTATCTTTTAATTAACCTATTATATTTTATTTATCAGGTTTCAATAGTAGGAATAACCCTCGCGATTAACTAAACTTCTACCTACGGTTTACTCTTATTAGCAACGATTAGATAGATAATAAAGATTAGTGTAGATAGGAAAACGTTACTTTCATATTAGGAAGATTCATAGGTTAACTAAACGAGATCTCATCATAATTCCTTTAAAGTATCTGAGTTCCTATCGGTTCATAATAGTAGGCGTCCTAATCACAACCACTATACGATCACAAGGCCATTAGAATAAGTTAGTTATTAAGTTAGTTATAAGTCATAAGATTAAAGTAAAGCAACGTAGTTAAAATTAGTTTAAATTGCTTAGGTTAAATTGATTTAGGTTCATCTCTCTCTTAGGTTAATACTTAGGTTAATATCTATATATCTCTTTTAGGCTGTTAGTTATTCTCTCTTTCTTAGTTAGTTAGGTATTCAGTCAGTTAGTTAGTCAGTTATAAAAAAAATTAGGTTAGCTAAGGGGGGGAGTGGTACAATTTGGTGCCGTGACCAGGATATCGATTTTAGGTTATTTACAGTAGCTTAAATCATTTTTATATTCAAATCATACCTATTATCTATTAAATTCATATTTTATTTCCATTAAATTCATGTTTCATTTAATTTGTTGCTTACTTTAATCTTGTATAGTGCGACTTTTTCGCACAATTTGTTGCCGTAATAAAGGATGGGGTTTTGTGTTGAGATTTCTTAATTTTATTTAGATTTTAACTGTTTATTAGGTAAATCGGTTAATTTTAGTTCATTCTGTTTAGAAGTTTTATCCTAGATTTTATTCGTTTAAATTAGACGAAACTAATACGTATAGGTAGTGAATAGGTAATGTAAAGGAATTAATTGAGTTTCATATTATTGCGTTGGTGAGGTAAGATTAAGTGACATCCATATTTGTAAATGCGTGGGGTCGTAAATAGATAATGTAGGATTTACAAATAGTTATTTATAGTTTTATACTTTTATGAGCGGGGGGTCGTAAATAAATGACTTAGAATTTCAAAATAATTATTTATAGATTCGAGATTTCAAGAATTAGAGAAAGGTCGTAAGTAAATAAATTATATATACAGATTAGTTACTTTTAGGTTCATTTATTATATTAGCGTGGGATAACCATTGACTGATTGAGCTTAACTCTATTTAATTTAAATAAGTAGTTTTACTAAAATATTAGTTGAGAAATTAATAATAGGTAAACTAATAGGTAAACTAATAGGTAAGCTAATAGGTAAACTAATAGGTAAACTATTAGGTAAACTAATAGGTAACAAGATAAAATTTTAGTAATATAATTAATAGTAGGTAATTTAGGTTATAAGTATTCAACTCTCATAGAGGAATAAGTCTAGCATAAAAATAGGGGTAGTTCTGAGATACCTATTGTCTGAGAACTAATACTTGACTGGTTTATTGAATGCCTATGTTTTTGGAGATTACTAGTAGGTAGAATCATTATTTAGTGACGGCTACTTCTATGTCTACTTATCCTCGTACTAGATAGATAGATAGATTAAAAACTCTTTATTGTACACCATTTTTACAGTACTACTTAGTGGACTATAGTTAGATAATTACATATCACGTTTGGGCTTGTTCTTACATACCTACTACTCTGATAGTGCAGCTACTTACCTTTTTAGAAGTTTGCTTTAGTATACCTTATATCATTACTTAGTAACAGTTATTTTTACTTTCATTTATTTTCTATTACATTCTTACTTACAAAGTGAGCTATAGGTAGATAACAATTTACTACACCGGGGTTTACATACTTACAACATTAATCGTTCAGTTGCGTCATTTACTTACCTTCTTGATGCTAAGCAATTATGATCTAGATATAAAGGTTATTTACATTAGACTTACTTAAACGTAGAGAAGTTTATTTTACTACTACGTTTATTTATTCATACTTACTTTGGGATTTTAGAATCTTTGAATTTTAAATCTTAGATATTGAACTTTCATCTTTAACTATTAATTTTTACTTTGAACTTTAAATTTTAACTTTAAATTTTAACTTTGAATTTTTACTTTGAATTTTAACTTTGAGTTTTAACTTTGAATTTTAACTTTGAATTTTAACTTTGAATTTTAACTTTAAATTTTAACTTTGAATTTTTGATTTTTAACTTTGAATTTTGACTTTAAATTCTAACTTTGAATTTTGATTTTGAATTTTAACTTTGAATCTTAACTTTGAATTTTAACCTTGAATTTTGACTTTAAATTCTAACTTTGAATTTTGACTTTGAATTTTAACTTTGAACTTTAAACTATAACTTTGAACTTTTTGGTTTAGGAGTTCTTATCTTAGGCAGAGGCGTGTGACTTTTCATGTAATTAACATTCTCTTTTATATATATACTTAAATTGATATGGTGTCTATGTAAATGGGGTTGTAAAAGGAAAGACAGTCATAATTATCATAATAAATATACTTATCCGAGACTAAGTTTAGTTCTTTACGTAGCTCGAGTCAGATAGACTGTATGTACATTGGAAGCATTTAGATAAAATTGTCCACAATTTTTCACCTTGGGTTATACCTAATATGCGTAAAAATAAGATTTAGTGATGAAATAATACGCGAGACTTTTGGTTAGACTTATAGTTTGATTTATTACGATAAAAATATTTGACATGACAAGTGAGATGGAACGCGGTTGATGCCGAAGGGGAAGTAGGTAGTTCCTACATAGTTTTCAGAGCAAGCGGATTGCTTGTACTTTTACGTCAGGTGATAGTTTGCGTTCATATTCCATCATCCTCCTCTGGACGCAAACCCATTGCCTTGACGAACGTCTCGTGCTTTGGTCAATGTAGGCCTTTCGTCAAAGCATCAGCCACCATTTGTTGTGTGCTTTTGTAAAGAATGGAAACTTGTTTGCTGGCGACTTTTTCCCTCACGAAGTGGTAGCGGACATCAATGTGCTTGCTGCGGGCGTGGTAGATGTCATTACCTGAAATACTAATCGCACTTTGATTATCACAATACATTGTAATCGGAGTACCTGATAAACTAGGCCAAAAATCTTCTTCTAATTGTTTAAGCCAGATAGCTTCTTGTATGGCTGTGGCCAGAGACATATATTCGGCCTCAGTGCTAGACAAAGCTATGGTCGGTTGTCTTTTTGAACACCAGCTAATGGCGGCACCCTGAAAAATAAACATGTATCCAGAGCAGGATCGTCTGTCCTCTGAATTTGTAGCCCAGTCGGCGTCGCAATAGCCAACTATATTGCCGCTGTTTCTCTTGAATACAAGTTTCTTTGAAATGGTTCCTTTTAGATATCGTAATATCCTTTTCAATGTGACCCAATGACCCAATGTTGAGCAGTCGGATTATTGTTATATCTACTTAGCATATTTACTGCATAAGCAATGTCTGGTCTGGTTCCTTGTGATAAATACAACAGACATCCAATCACTTCTTGGTATGGAATGTTCTTCATAACTTCTGCATCGTTTTCAGCCTTCTTCAGCTGTAAATTGGGCTCACACGGTGTGTAGACTGGATTGCAATCACTCATATTAAAACGGTTCAGTATTTTGTTTTCACCCACTCTAGCTAAGTTATAGCTATCTATCTAGGTTATGAAATGTTGCCTGTAATATATAAATAAGTTAATGTCACATTTTTGATGGTTTAGTTTTTTGATAATTAAAATTAATAAACATAAAACATAAATAATAACATAATCATTGGATCGGATTTAAATTTATTATCTTACTTTAGATAATAGGTATTGAACTACTCGTATCTACCAATAATCAAAACTAAATAGTTATAAAACCATAAACATAATATTAGAGTCTAATTAAAGCTAAAAAAAAAAAAAAAAAAAAAACAACATTATAATACGACATTTTTATTTTTTAAATCAAGAGTAGGGAATGTTACACAAGCTAGCACACGAGTGCACGAATGAATTTTTTTTATCTACCCTCATTAGGTATACTTACTCGAATTTTCTTGTTCATCATGTCTTGGTGACTAATAGCAAGAAGGTTGTAATATGTAGGTTCTATGTAGGGAGATTTTGAATAAGAATCTCGGGGTTTCATACTATCAGGATTGCGTACTAAAGATTTCTATTTATATGAAATATGATTCAAATTTTGATCTCTGTTTCGTACATAGTTCCGTTTTCAAGGACACAAGTATAGTTCGAAAAATTACCAGGTTGATCAATCATGTAATCAAGGGAAATGGAACCTTCAATTTGCTTGAATTTTTTTGGTTCTATTCTTTAACCAATAATTTTGTATAATATGGGTAATGATCAAATTTATACAAATAAGGAGGATATCATTTAGTAATTGACGTCTAAGATATAAAAATTTTTTTTGTTCCTTTACAAATTTTTCCTCTTTTGCCTTTTGAATTGGGTTTTCAGGAATTTAACTTGTAACTAAATCATAAAAATATCTAAATGAATATAAACAAATATGGTACCGATTTCTTAACAGTCTTACTTCTATACGATCTGTTGATTTTGCGGGTATAATGAATGACTACGGATGTTGGAGTTCTGAAAGGTTGAATGAATCTTAGTAAAATTTGGAATCGAGACATTGTGTGATGAACGAGTGAGAATTATGTTAATTTTAACTGTTTGAGGGGCTCAAGATTTCAACAGAATCTTGGAATAGGACAATATTTTTTGATTTCTAAATCTGGACAAACTTTACATTTGACAAACAATTTGTATGAAGGAGTTATTGGTGTTAGGTTAGGTCAGTTGACAATTTCATCAGTTTCGGCTGATTTCATACAAGTTCACACTATACAAGATAGGTTCTGATTAAGCACACTGCACATGCTCCGAATTGCAATTTGTTGTTATTTTGAAATCGGTTTTACGTTGGATGATTCGATCATGTTAAGTTATGGTTGCACGCCTTTGAGGATCTAATTTGGACTGTGAAGGGTGATGTATGATAAACTCAGTTACGAATTGCGAGAGTCAATAGACGGGCTAAAGAGCTAAATACATTATATCACTAGGATTGAGTCTGGATCACAACAGGCTTCCGTTACACAGTTTAACAATTGTTCTCGCTGCAATGATAATATTTCGTGGTTGTATTCATTTATAGCTATAAAACGGCATCAAACTCACATCATTTTGGGGTTTCGGTTTAAATTTTACACATCAAATAAAAAAAAAAACATTACTTATGTGATGGCTAGCATAGATCTAATCTGTGCAAGTCATTGCAAAATATTTGTCTGGAACTAGAAATCGACAAATAAAATTTGTACCAATAATGATTGTTCAAGAGAGAAATAATTTGTGTTTTATTTTAAGTAATGAAATTAATTTGGAAAAGTTTTACTCCGGTTCATAAGTAAATCACCTCGTATAACTTTGGGGTCGGCTGTAACGGTCCAGAAAGACTGTCCACGTTCCTTGGGTATCCCACAAATTATTTAGTTAATTTAATCTTAATTTAGCTAGATTCGGTCAATTTTCACCGGACGATGAAACTATCTTCAGTGAGACATACTGAATCTGTAGCAACCGTTAACTTCATAGTATAAAGAATGAATAATATTAACTGTACGAGTTTATCTAGAAAGGTTCAATATAATAGAAGGTATACATAGTTGTAGCAGTTAAATTATATCCACTAATTGTACTTAGTAATAATTCATTTACAATTTCGCAATGACATTTGCGAATTGCTCTGATAAAAATGTCAGGCGGTTTCCCTCCCAAAATAGGCTATCAGATTGATAGATCTAGGTACATTTGAGAGTTGGAAACTGAATAAATTGGTAGTAAATGCTTTAAACTATCTATGTTCAGAATCTCATAAAGGTCGGCTTCTTTATTGCGACACAGTAGGGAATTTTGATAAATACAGTATGAAAAACGTAACGTAGAATGTAGATATTTTCAAGGAGAGTAGATACAAGCTATTAGTGTCTTTAGACACCATCTTTCATTCAGAAAACGGTCTAGAACCAAAAGAAACATCCAAAAAGAACAATACTATTATAGACTATATGAACCAACTTAGGTATACATTGAGTTATATCTGGGGGTATATTTGGATGCCGGACGAATGGCACCCATCATAAAAAGTTGTTTTGATACGAAATGGTAGGCATCGTTTTGAGTCGGCGGTGATTCGGGAGGCAGCGAATTGGCAGGCAACTAAACAGACGGGGATCGCATACTAACTATGAAGTAGGCAGTGGCTTTGTGACGCACGGAAGCAAAGCTTATAAAAAGGCGTACAAATTGTAAATGGGGGTCATTAATTTTGAGAATTTCAGAGGAGTAAGAAGTAAACTAGGTTCAAGCAGATGCTATTTTTAGTGGGCAAGGATCAGACAGTCGGACCAAAATGGACCTGGGTTCATTGCACATGTCTTGTAGCAAACTAGGATTGCTAAACCATTGTGCGGGACTGACTGACTGATATCTTGCATTTAGAAGTGAGTCAAGCAGATGCTATAGTAAGATTTCTTTACAGCTAGAAGTGATAGGGGTTAAATTCAGTGTTAACTTAAATATTTTCTTTAATTTTCCTTTGGTTAGGCAGTGACAAACCCTGGTAAGTACCTAACAAGGTGTAATATAGAGATTAATTGGTTTAATTTAAATTCATTAATTATTTTGTTATGTTTTGAAAGTTTCTTAATTCATTAATTTTCTTTATAATGCATGCAATAAATTCTACTATATCGAGTAGACGCTCTTGGTTTAATAATTATTTCAATATAGAATAAAGTAGATTACACCTTAGCTTCATTAGAAATCCAGAGGTTTATCTGGTAAAGGCTGGAAAACCTAACGGTGACATTACTGAAGCCTTTTATTTGGTAGGTTCAGTACCTTGGGTCGGGCTGGACGGTATTAGTACTTGATTGCTAATAGCGCAGACCCTCATTTCAAGTATTCTTGAGCTCAGTTGTGTGGATTGTCGTGAAGTGAATCTGCCAGTATGGCTCACACGCTATCTGAGTAATGGAAGACTTGTCTTGATCCTATTTATATATGTATATAATACACACACTAAAATATTGTCCCTGGTCCGTTTTGACGTCCCACCCAATCCACTGGACTGATAAACACGCACACAGTTATAGGGATAGGACAAAGCCGAGACTTACTATCTTGCATTCCCTTTTTTAGAATATTTAGGTAATCCATCATTGCACTAAGATGGATGACAATCACAATTAAATGTAAATGTGAAGCTTGCTTCTAGTTTTGCTCTATTTTACACATCTAGCTAGAATAGGGGGAGGATAGGTACACAATAGGATAGGGCGGGTTTTAGCTATAGGAAGGTAGCATGCGTTATCTTGTGCGTATATCAAGAAAGGTTTCCATCTTGATGGATATAGGAAATGTGGCTAGGTATTTAAGTAGGATAGGTTTGCATTAGCTGTAGGGAGAAAGGTAAAGCCACATAGTACGAGATTCATGATTGGTTTCCGTCATGAAGGAATTCAAGGTAAGTCTTTGAATTATAAGTGTGTGTTTGTTTCAGGATCTTTAGAATAGAAAATTAATGTACAAGCTTGCTCGATACATGTTCTGGGCAAACATCTAGTTCAAGCAGCAAGTACAAAAATGGCAGAGGAATTCTAGGATAATTGTAATCTTGTTCGATTCAAGTTATATTACCCGATAAATAACCTTTCACTTAAAGATGAAACCTGCGTTTACAGCACTATTTTAGTGAGTTAGATTTTAGATGTTATTTCTCCTTAGGTTCACAGCAAGCAGAATCTTGTAGGGAATAAAACTTCCTGAAGATCTGGAGCAAGAAGAAAGAGATCTGGAGGGAGAGGTTTACAGAGTTAAGATTCCCTAGGCTTTAGCATTTGTTCCAGATGAAGATTCAACGTGGATTAATTTGAGGAATTTTATATTTTCAAATACCTGCATTTTACAGAGTCTTGACTGTGTATATGTGTACCTAATTGGTTAAATGAAATATTGTGTTTTATGTTTTTCCTAATGTGAGTGTACCTCTTTATTTGATTTACCTGAGATATTGTGTGTTATTTTTAGTGTTTCTTATTACTTGTTTTATATTTCATAGTATGAGCGTTCAATTAATATTGCATTCAACAATGGAAGTAAGGAGAATTATTGTAGTTATATATTTACATACTACACTTGTCCTTACATACTTACTACCTTGATAGTACAGTTATTTTCATAGAAGTTTATTTTAATGCCTTAATTACATATTCTTACTTATTTTGCTTACTTTTACATACACTAGTAGATAGGATCAATACTTAGTTACGACTACTTTTACGTACTTACCCTCATAATACATACCTACTTATAAGATGAGCTATAGTTAGATAAGTACATACTACATTGTAGAACAGCGTCTTATCTCCTATGTGTTAAGCGATAGCGACTTTGAATATTTGACAAACTCGAATTTTAGAATCATCTGTGACTTTTAAGCTTTAGACTTTAAACCTTTAAAACTTTAGGATTTTAAACCCTAGTTTGAATTTCAGACTTTGAACCTATGATTTTAGAAACTTAAGCTTTTACAGCTTAACCTAACTTTACCTTATTTTACCTTCGGATATTAAGTCTGGATTAGAACAGATGCATACACTACAATAGATAGTCTTACCTACCATATCAGATTAATTTTATCAAATTACTTTTATTGTTCAACTTTGAATTAAATCATAGTGAAGTCACTTATTATTCTAGTGGTAATATTTATTGTGCCATTGAGACAGCTTGAGTAGCTCTCTCTTATATCTTTCAAATTCAGTAAAGTATTTATTAAAATTAAAAGGAACCTTTATTCCTACTTGTCTTGTAGTCTTGCATTGACTATTTGTTTTATAGTGACATTTAACTTCAACCTTTTGTCTTTTACTGACCTGTCTGATTGGTTTCCTCAAACTATGTGCTTGAAGGAGAAGCTATAAGGAAAAGTCATTCTCAAATGTTTTAAGGTCTGTACAGATACTATTTATCTTACTCTAGAGCGCGTGTCTCGTGGTTATTCTGAACTTATGGAAAAGGGATGATAACTACCTACAAAGAGTCTATGATCTATTCTATCTAGTCCGATACCTATTAATTTACATGAAGTATATGTGGTCAAGCTAGACACTTCCGTTGTCGAAGTACCCTAAGCTGATTCTAGCTAGGGTTACTTTATATTAGCTATGTGACTGACCTTATCTACTTCTATTGCTTTTATCTTGGCTTTGTCGTAGCTATCTAGAAAGATTGGTTTGAGTGAACCATGAACTAGGAAAGGTTACTTAAATTTAGATTCAGATGTTAGAAGTGGTTCTCTAACAAGCTGCCTTTTAGCTGCAGCATAAAATTGCATGGATCTATCTTGGCTTTGAGTAACTAAAGTTATTTAAAGATAATTTAGTTTCATGATCTTTGTTAATCCATAGTAGCACTGATGTTGGATTCAGTTTAGTGAAATAGTAAAAATAGATTTTACTCATTCCCCTATTCTTAATCACACATCCGCTATAGTCTAGTGTACTGTGAAGAGGGGATTTATTTCGAATACATGTGAATAATATGTATTCGTAGTCTGGTGTCGAAAATCACTAGATGGCGCGGATGGAGGAGCGTCACTCTAATGTAAATACATTTATTGTAAATACATTAGCTTCATAGTACACAATTTAACATCATTCTAGTAACAAAGTTATAATAAACTTATATTCTGAGACTTTAGAGTCATTCTATATATTTGATATTAATTTTTATAAGTAGTTTTCTAAGGAAATATGGCTTTTCTATTTACGTGTATTTCAGCAAATCCAAATATTTTATAATTCCGAACATATATTTCTTCCTAAAGCTAGTACTTGATAAAACAATAGAGGTTTAGGTCTTCCATTCTATATAAGATTCATGAAAGGATCTCATTGATAATGAGTCGTACCTACTTAAGATAACTTCTGTTGCCTCTAATTATCTAGGATTTACATAATATGTATCTTTTAATTAACCTATTATATTTTATTTATCAGGTTTCAATAGTAGGAATAACCCTCGCGATTAACTAAACTTCTACCTACGGTTTACTCTTATTAGCAACGATTAGATAGATAATAAAGATTAGTGTAGATAGGAAAACGTTACTTTCATATTAGGAAGATTCATAGGTTAACTAAACGAGATCTCATCATAATTCCTTTAAAGTATCTGAGTTCCTATCGGTTCATAATAGTAGGCGTCCTAATCACAACCACTATACGATCACAAGGCCATTAGAATAAGTTAGTTATTAAGTTAGTTATAAGTCATAAGATTAAAGTAAAGCAACGTAGTTAAAATTAGTTTAAATTGCTTAGGTTAAATTGATTTAGGTTCATCTCTCTCTTAGGTTAATACTTAGGTTAATATCTATATATCTCTTTTAGGCTGTTAGTTATTCTCTCTTTCTTAGTTAGTTAGGTATTCAGTCAGTTAGTTAGTCAGTTATAAAAAAAATTAGGTTAGCTAAGGGGGGGAGTGGTACAATGCCATATAATACTTTTCTGTTCTGTAGCCAATGCAGTGATATATTGAAGTTCAACCTACATCAAGACTCACTTCAGACTTGTCCCAACTAGTATAGCATTTGTAACTACCTATATTCAGCAAAAAGATGCATTTATTCGTGTTTTACCAGTAAGGAGACGATATCAGCATTCACCATTGTTTCTGTAAATATTGTGAGCCTTTTATTATAATTTTTATGACTAAATATTGTTTCTGTATTTTTTGACCTAAACCACGCACTTAATGTTGTATCGGTTACACCAATCGATAGTCATAGAAACTAACCTAACCCTTAACTACACTTCCACCCTAAAAGGAAATATTGCTGCTTAGAAGGGTATAAAATATGCGTGATTTTAAGCGAAGTTCCATGTTTGTTTCCAAGATAAAGTGGAGGTGAAGCCTATAAATAATTTGATGGGCTTTCAGGGGTTTTATTTATTAACAATTTCCATTTTTTATTTGTTTGTTTATTTCTACTTAGAAAAGGCGTCAACGTCAGACTTATAATTAATTTCATCTACTTTTTATATTTCATTACCCTTCTTTTGTCCAAGATTTTGTACATGCGTATTATACAGTTGGTGAATAATTCGACGGCAATAAGCTCCGACTCCGCATAATGTAGGGACGAAAACGTTTGATGAGTACCTAGTTCAGTGTACCTCAATGGTCCTGTGTAAAAAATACACTTAGGTAATTAACACTACATTGATTTACAAATTTTTTTATTTGATCCTAACGAGTTGCGCTACGTCGAGCCTATCAAAGGATCTTCGTAAATATACATAATTAACCTTTGTTTAATTTCAAGAAGGGCGTCGCCTCTTATATATCGACACTTATATTATTATAACACTTTCATTTGTTTATCAAGTGCCAATTTGGACAGCAAATTAAACACGATAAAACACAGAGCGTTATTGGTTCAACAACAATACACCATATTCCAATCAATCGCTTTGAGAGGCACCACTGCATTCTATCCCAAATACCTCTTTATTAGTTGTCCAGTGAAACTCGAAAATAAGGTTTACTGCTTCACGTCAGAGTGCATTTTCATTCGGCATAAAGTTTATTGTTTGCACTAAAGGTGGCTTGGCAGGTCATGCTATGACGTCATTGGATTGGATATCGGGAATTATTGCGATATGAGCTTACAGGATTAGATTTTGGTTCATGTTCGAATGTCAAGTAAGATAATTGCTGGTAGCGAACAAAGTTTTAGAATACGCTATTTTATAGGTTGTGACGTGAGTATATGTGAAATACCAAACTTTGGAGCTCTACAATGGGATTGAGCTTCGGCGAAGTCTAATCGAATCAAATCGAAGTGAATGTACACACGTGTACGTACGGTTCTTACATCTGACATGCAAGGGGAATCAGAAATGAGGGCGCATAGTAGATATAGGTCTTCTGAAAGCTCTGCCATCTATTAGCCTGGGGTTAGATTTTTTTTATTTATCTGGAGTATCTGTGGGCAAGGATTGCCACTGAGTGGCATCCTGACCCAGCAAGAAGGCGACGCGGTAGACCAAAAAGAAGGTGGCGCGACGAGCTTCACCGTTATTTATCAGATTGGCGAAGTATAGCCCAGGATCGGAGTGTGTGGAGAGAATGGGGGGAGGCCTTTGCTCAGCAGTGGGACACAGAGGGCTAAATATAATAATAATAATAATATAATAATAATCTGGAGTAAAATTACTGCGAATAAAATAAAACACTTAACCCTAAAAACGACCAAAACAACTTAGAGAATGATTAACCCTTCATACACTGCAAAATCTTTTTTTTAAACGTGTGCTTCCGTGCCCGGGACATATAAGTCGTGAGTACTCGTGAGCCTATTTTTATTTTGGTTGCGAAATTCTACACAGAAACCTTATAATTGCACCATGTTTTATTTGTTTGCAAAATGTTGGTTCGTCTGTGTGGATTCAGATATTTTCATATAAGTAGGTACACTTCTGTTGTGCTCAAAGCCTCACTGGTCCAATAAAGCAAAGCTATGTTTAAACAAGGGATAGACTAGGCAAACATTCGACACATTCTCTCTAAATAGGTGATTTGCGATGATACAAAAGTTTGTCCTGCTACAGGAATCAACCCTGTATCTATCACAGCTGGTTAGTCACCAGATACGACAGATGTCTTAATTTTATATTCGCACAGTATGCTGGTAATCGTCAATAAAAACATCCTTCAAGAAACCAAAGGTTAGTAAGGAAACCGGAGAGTATGAGGAAACAACAGGTTGGCAGGTCCAATATGATACATACTACATACCACTCAATAGGTCTCAAGTAGTTACATACCTTCAAGGGACATTAAGAATGGGTTTCTGTAAAGACGCTGACCGTAACATGCTGCTCTAAGACAAAAAAAGTTTATTTTTAACCGACTTCCAAAAAGGAGGAGGTTCTCAATTCGGTTGTATGTTTTTTTTTTTTTTTTTTAATGTTTGTTACCTCAGAACACCGTCATTTATGAACCGATTTCAAAAATTCTTTTTTTATCTGAAAGGATATACTTCCAGATTGGTCCCATTTTATTTTCATCAAAATCGGTTGAGTAGTTTGGGTTATAAATAGAAATAACTGAAAAAAATATGCCCGGCGCGGCGCAGCGCCTACCATTTTACTGCTAGCAACGATGCGCGCGCGTTCAATAAGCTAATGCCTTACTTTCGGACCCTTTGTGCTGTGTACACCTTTATTACATTTTTCTAAATTTGTCAATAAACCCAGTATTTGTACATTCAAACCGCATTTAATTGGAGAAAAGCAAAAACCCACCAGTTGTTCCTCTAACTAAAGTATCAACACCAACCACGTGCACGAAATTGCGTATTTTGCTTTCCTGTGACTTTTAAGTGGTGTTTATAGTGACTAGAACATTTCCAATGAATTGTCATCATCATCATCATCATCTGATTATGAAGCTTTTTTAAACTTATAAATTAATTATGTATCTAATACAATGTGTACAAATTTAAGTTGGCACCAAAATGGTCGCCATTCATCAGGTACCTTGTGACTACTATAAAGCTGGTCTTCCGTGACGCCAGTGCTTAGAAGCGACAGTAACAGCGGTACACAGCTTGATATTTTATAGTTTATACATGTTATTGTAAAAGCCCGAACTACGGTAAATCCTAAGACATACCGGTGAAGACTTTTACCACCATTCACTTGTTAAATCTTAAGATTTACATACAACACACACAGACTTCTAAATGGAAAATTCTGGGACCTAATAAACATTTACAAATTAAAAGACTATTTTTTAATCTTACGCTATTTACGCTTACGAGTTTAGTTTAGTAAAACAGCAATCGACACTAATGTCAACTTGGTTAAAACAGTTTAAAACATCTCAGCTGTCGATCGTTATTTTGACGGTCACGGATTTTTGAAAACCAGAGTTTAATGGGAAAATTCTGGTCACGTCCCGAGACGAGAGTCAAGTAAGCGCGATGGCTTCTATGTCTCCAGGCTTCGATCAGTGTTTTTTGCGGAGGCGGAAGCGGGAGCGGAGGTTTCACCGCTCAGCAGGGGTATGTCAATAAAAGTTGAACTGCAAAGTTTTAAATCATGGTCAGTTCATACTAACTCATAGTTATTCTGTGACTAAATAGTAACATTATGACGTCATTTGATGTGTTTTCGCGCATATTTTGCTGTCAAGTGTCTAAAAAGAATGATCACGTGGTACAAAATTGTACCACGTGACCTGAAGAAATTACACTGGGCAGTGAAATATAACTTGACAGCTAAAGATTGGCATGCGGGTGCAGGGATGTTAGATATCGAGAAATAAAAGAGGATGAAACAGCCGTGGTCTATGATTTGCATTTACTAGTTGAATTCACTCCATACTCAATTTCAGGTCCACTCTCTTGCCGGTACTGCGGCGTCAAAGAATCTCGAACGGCTCAAACATTTTCATCTCGGCAAAGTTCGGGTTGGAAAATTGGTTTCCAAACTGCCCAGGAATTTGGAGTACCATTTATCGCTTCGTTGTTGGTAGACTGTTTTTAGGGTTAGGGTTTTATAATCCATGCTTTTGACCAATTTTGTTTACTTATAACCATGAATTCGGCTTATTTTAGGATATTATTTAGATACTAACTAGGTAAGTACAATATTTCAAAGCAATAATGCACAGTCTGGGGGATGACTCTAAAATCATCCCTCTGAACTGAGTGAGGTACATTACTTTTTGAGATTTTAAGACCCGTTTTATCGTAGGTGTTAGCGTAAGTGTTAATTCATTTATCGCCGCTTTATTACTACTACCTACCAACTTAACAGCATCGATATCAAAAGTGTTTAGCAGACACAGGCGTCAAGTCCCTTAAGTCTAGGAGAAATTCCTGACGTGATTTTATCGACGTTCTATGCGACTGATTGCTCAGCGTTTCCTGTCGCACTGCTATCGCTCTCGCTTCTACTATTTACGTAATCAGAGAGAAGCTATAATGGACGCACGCGTCCTAATCGCTATACAAAAACGTACCTACATAGATATTTTCATACACTCCTGACCTAGAAAAACACACAAGCAGTGTTCGACCTTATAACTTACGAGATAAGGCGCGAGAATGTGCGTGAACCGTAAGCTTTATAGGCGGGTTTATACCCTTTCTATTTTTATTAAACACGATTATATTAATGTGTTAATGGATAAATAAATCATAGGGGATTCATTTAGTTTCGAGAGTTTCTACTCTATGCCTACTATTATCTAATACAATATAAAACTTTATTCGAATGGTTTATAATATAAATTCGTATATGTAGCGATACTTTGTAAACAAATAGTTATAGTAGTCATCAACACAACGGATCTTTGTCCTTCTGCAGGGGTATGCCAATCAAAGTTGAACTGCAAAGTTGAACTGCAATGTTTTAAATCATGGTCAGTTCATACTAACTCATAGTTATTCTGTGACCAAATAGTGACATTATGACGTCATTTGATGTGTTTTCGCGCACATTTTGCTGTCAAGTGTCTAAAAAGAATGATCACGTGGTACAAAATTGTACCACGTGACCTGAAGAAATTACACTGGGCAGTGAAATATAACTTGACAACAAAAGATTGGCATACGGGGGCTGAAGTATCTGCACAGAAAGCGAATTTTGGGTCGAATTGGAGGTAAGCGATTTTTTCCGCACAACAGTACATGCAGTATCGTTGCTGCTAACTTTGGACTCTAAAGTTTAGAAGGATAAACATCCGTTGTGCGTACTTCGTGTAAAAAAATACATGGCGTTATACTTAGAAGTTCCATAATATTTCACCCGAAATACATTTTACCGTCGAACATATTGTTATTTTTGAAAACAATACAAAACTCAATTAGCTGCCGTACCTACTTTTTAATTTAATACTACTACAGAACCAGTCCAAAATATTTGAATATTTATTATGTGACATGAAAAACAAACCTTGAAACGTATTCGTCTTATTTTTACTATTCTGTATTATTTTCATCACGAACTCAAAATACCGGCTAGAATCAATTTGTCATCGTTTTGACGGTGTTCTGAAAGAGACGTGTTCACGTTCATAAATATAACACCTACTGTTTTTATGAGCTTCCGCAAAAATCTAATACATAATAGATTGTTATTAATGTATCAATTTAGCCCATGGTCAATAATGTTGATCATTATTGACCATAAAAAAAAAAAGGTTGGAAGGAAAAAAGATTTTTTTTAATTCATTCTAAGTCAGTTTTCAAGTCAAGGTAGGCCGACCCCAAGTATGCGAGACACGGTCAAGGGATATAATATGTCTAAGTCAGTTTTAATTTACCTAAATTTTAAACAAGACTATGTACTTAGATCACAATTACTACCACAGTACCAAAGCATGTTGCACAACCATACAGGGTCCCATACCATAGAGCAGTAATTTTACAATTTTTAAATGCGCATTGAGGCATTGCGGTACGTGTTGACGGTGGCTGTGTCTAAACCAGATTAAATCAAAATAAGCTCTCTCGCTGCAAGTGAGCTGTTATTTGCCGAGACAGTTTTTAAGTGCCGACACTGTATCTAGAGGTATAGTTGATCGAAGATGTTGCATAACTTGGCTATCAAATACATACCACTTGTTTATTCCGAAGCTGTTCGCGACTGTACAAGCGTCGTTTGGTTTTTGAATATTGATGAACGGTTTTCAGGTTAAGGAGTTACAACTTTGCATCGAGGAAAACGTTGTGACGTAACATTGACTGCCTTTTCACGTGCACACGGCAGCGCTCTGACGACCGTCGCAACTGGCAAACCTATCATCCGTCAATAAAGCCACGCTTATGTCGAGTGTAATATTTCCACCGATATTTAATTTGTTAGAATAAGAATAAAAGCATTTATTTACGACAGCAAATGATAGTAGGTATAACAGAAATAAAAACTATTATTAAATTAAACAAAACTATAAATAGTAAATGGAGGGGACTTGTGACGTAAAACGTTTCAGCTCTGATTCAGCAGTTGTTGGTTGACTGGCAACCAACGCTTGTCTTCCACAAGAGCCGTTCGGTGAAGTCACGAAAAATCTACCCACCAGCCGTTATAAAAAGAACATAAGAAAATAAATGAATATATTAAATGCGTGTCTGACCTGAATGTAGGAGCTCCAGAAATCCCCTGCCTGTTCCCCCTGCGAAGGGAACAAAGGGGGTTTCTGGACAAAAAATCCGGAAATTCCCTTAGCGAGCCCTGCGACTGCCGGCAAGGGATTTTTGAAAAACGATTTGGTTTCTATGTAAAATATTTGCTCGATCTGCTAGTTCCTGAAGGTTTTGTGGTCCTACGGTAGGTACATATGGTTACCTACTGATTACTGAGACGACAGGAAAATAACAACTCATATTTGGAACAATAAGGAATCACCGAATATAAAACCATTTTGTGTTCAGTCAAAACTAATTCTGTGATTACCTGTGTTTATCCTTTTTAATTGTTACCTATAATCATAGGTATCATTTTTATTCTACTTTTCAAGTTTTTTAGACCTACTAATCCAGAACTAATACATGCTAAATCAAATTATTGACAAGCTTAGTAGTTGGCGGGTTACAAACTTACAAAGACTTATGAGAGAATACCAATGCTAAAAAAGAATGAATGAATTGTATGAAAAATAAATCTAACTGTCATTACTTTAAATTGGCTTACGACAGAGAATTCTCATTATAATATTTACGTTAATCCTCAATCTTGATATTCATTGAGTTAAGTATCCGATAGCCTTCACATCATTCATTCATTCGTTCCTGTCTGTCATATCGACAGACAATGTTGCCATTGTCAAGAAAACTGAATTGAATCCGGTTTATCTAAAATACCGTGTAGACGTCAACCTTACACATGTTCAAAGTCGCTTAGAGGTTGGTTCTCATTTGGTATGCAAGTGAGGTACACGACAATGTCGAATTTGTTACAGTCAAAGTACTAAACTAATTTTGTACTAATTTTTTTTGTAAGATTTCAAAATACGAATAAATAAGTTTCAAAAATAAATAGCTACTTAGATAAGTCTACTTTACTGTTCCACAGCCCTAAATGAAACCTGTAGTTTTTCCATGTCCGTCCAAATCCTTCCTCATTCCTTGACTTTGCCCCATAGAGCACGTCCAATATATTTGCTCTGTGAAGTAACTAGAAGCAACTATTATAGATACGGGTTCCACCGTATACCGACCGTAGACCTTGTTCTATTACTTTTTTCTTAAAATGAAACAAATTTCTCCCACCATGCTGAAAATTTTCATCGTGATATACTTACACAATATTAACATAGTGCTTCAAACAATATTAACATATTTTTTCAGTGGCTCCTTTTAATCGGGGTTTTTATTTGTGACGCCATTGTGTTCGTTATTTTAAAAGTATCGTATAATTTTAAAACAATGTATTTTCCAGGACTTTTCCTGAACCTTCACTGAGCGTGCCAGCTTAATCTTGTTAAATATTAAATGGAACGTGCCCCACCTGTGACAGTGAGACTGAGTGCTGGATTATGACTTTAAAAACAAGCGGATAAGAGATTGCAGTCTGTCACACAATACTAACGACAAAAACAAAGACGAATATAGCTAATTATTAAAGACTTGTGAGAAATGTTTCGACGTATTTCAAACTGACCCCCTTTTTAGACAGTCAAGCCCTAAATCTTTTACAAAATTCTTGAGCCAAGTGCTTTTGATCTGGGGAAATGTCCACCGTGTTAAATGTTTCAGTAAGTGATCTCAAAGATTTTTCAAATAAAAGAGCATTGAGCTATTGTTTCTACATCATTGAGTTTGATTGCTATAATTTAGATATTTCCAATATCCTAATAACGCGGATATAGCTCGCATGCTCAAAAAAAACTCTGAGTCAAGCCTAGACTTGAGTTTTTTTTCGTTGAAACCTATCAAAACCATCTCTGACTCTTTATTCTGACTTATGTATTTTATCAGCATACCTACGTTAGACTGATAAATTCAAATAAATAAAAACACCAACAATGGACAAGTATTGTATACCGTTGAATAACATTTTCCAAAAAAGATTCAACGCAAAGCCATTTCATTGCAACCTTGCGCTCCAAAAAGCAAATCTTCGATGTTTCTAAAAAATCTTAGTGCTAGCTATAATGCAGTTGGGCCAGGCATATATGCAGTAGTGTCGAACTATCTGGGCTAGAACAACAGAGTGGGCTCCTAACAATGTTAGGCAACCTCACGGTAGGCCAATATTGAGATGGCGGGACAATATTGCTTTATTTATAGAGGAATGCACTTAAAGAAGGTACAAGACCAAGAAATGAAAAAGGGGTTGGAGGGAGGCTTTTACCTTACAATTGGACGATGCAGACATAAAATACCTAAATAACAAAACTTAGATAGCTAGGTTATAAAATAAAGAAGTACCTCAGTACATAGAGCTACAAACACAAAGGATCCATCATTACATTACGAAAAATTTCAAAGTTTTGTCCTTTTTGAAATGTCATATTTTTACACTTGTCAGTAGGTAGTATGTATGTTGCGCACTGCAATGATCAAGCCGTCAATATTTGAGTAACTAAAAAATGTATTCGCCATAACACAATAAAATTGTATCGTTCCATTTTCAGTGTGCTAATATGCAAAGTCCATATAAAATGTCGTTAAAAGACTAGTATTTACGCGACTGTGTAATGCAATTTTATTGAAATTACAAGGATCTTCAGTCTTCCTGGACTTCTTGCACGGAAAGACCGTGACTGTGACACAATTCAGCAGCTGACATTGGCAGGCATGAATAAAAATAAAGCGCTGACAGCGATAAAATCTTTAACAAGTCAAAGTGAGCTCAAGAAAGCGCTGAGGAATTGTTAATGGGTCGAAGCAACGACCTTTGGATGGGACAAGTCTAAAGAGGTAGCGATTAATTGCGAAAATAGACATTGTGAAGGGTAGTGTCACGGAAAATAATATTTTCCTTTGGCACTACTAGTTATACCAAGCTTGGGCCAAGCAATTGTTTCGGGGGGATAAACGTAGACGAGTAGATTCAAAATTTTATATTTTAATATCAAAACTTTCATTGATCTAGCATCGATTAGCTTATTAACCGGTGTCCGAAGATCCAGGCTCTTCTTCTTCTTCTCTTATGTATGGCCTCTGTCCGTCATTTCAACAGACAATTTTACCAGTGTCAAGTGAATTATTGAAATAAGTATAGTCAAGTCGAGTCATACATCAAGTCATTTCCTCCCGTCCAAACGTACGGATAACATTGGCAGGTCAGTAGCTTGACACTGACATTACCTAACAAAAAATAACCACACCGACGATGTGCTATGCTTTTAGGTTTAGGTATAAACACTGAAAAATAGGTAGGTACATAATTTTTAATGGAGAAGTAAAAATATGTATTTTTAGTGTTCAGCTCTGCGCTTTTGTCGCACCTACATCAAAACAAATGCTTCTTTTTTATTCTTTTTTATATCGATGTTTTTAGTATGTTTTTATCGGTTACAAAAATACCGGCAAAAAAAGTGCTAACTAATTGAGCACATGAGACAGGGTAATATATCTACTAGATGTACTAGATAATACAAACGCTTCAGGGCAAAACCGTGGTTTCCTCAAACTTGGACTGCAGCACGCACGACACGTGGCAGTGAAACAAATGGATGATAGTATCATTACGAGGTCTGGCTAGGTGACGGAAGGGCGCCGCGGTCCATTACAACGTATTATCATCACTATTTCTGGCTCCGGCACTGCTATCTTGTGGTTGGGGTCACTTACTACGTGTTCGTGTGACTTTTTGGCACATTGGTGTATGAACTATGATGATTTACAAAAATATTTGTAGAATCTCTGATTAAGGTAACTACTACAATTTTATTATGTGTACCTATAGATACCAGAGAGTTTAATATTCTAAGATCAAAACGTGGTTTAGAAGGTATTACTTTACTACCGTACATAATTCACACGCCAAGTAGTGATGCTCGCTTTGCTGTGTTTATATTTTTGCAAAACACAGGTTACAAAAAGCGACGATCAAAATAGCATCAGACATCCTGTAGAAGACAGGGTATGTCTAAAAAAGAAATAAAACATATTCTAAGGCAAGGAAGGTTCAAGGAAGGAAGGACTGTTAGATTGCAATATTTATTTTCCTGTAGAATTGGCGACGGGCAAGCCAACCATTCGATTCATTTGCATAAAGAACTCATCATTTCATAATTAACAACGCCATCTCAATTTGGCAATGATAGCTTTCAGAAGTGAGTTCGTCATGCAATGACAAGTGCTTCAAATATTATAATTATAATAATATACTAATACTAATAACCTAATTAAAAAGGTGTGCTCATACTATCGTCTGAGCTTTCCGTTCCATTTTCAAAACGCCAATGCATAGTCCGTTGTATAAAATATCGTTTGTAAAATATATATTTAGGCACATATGCCAAAAAAACATCGAAAAACTCACAAAATTACGTCTCTTTTTCACTAGTCCTCCACCTAGATCCCATTTGCCACATTAGTGTAAATGTAAACACTGTTATTAAAACCATAACAAATCCTTCTGGCGTGGCGGAGTGAGATCCGTCACGCATACACTGTAGATTCTCGGTAAGAACCACAATTGTAATAGAAATTCTAGCGCGTGTCACGTTTATCTGATATTCATGTATGACTGTCACGATCCTTTGGCTTCACTCGCGTAGGCGTCAGATAAAATGTAGAGCAATAAAGAAGGAAAAAGTAAGTAAGTAAAGAAAATAGCATTTTTAACAAAAAAGAAAAATATTAAAATGAACTCTGAATTCTAAATGCTAGAGATAGAAAACAGAGTTCAAATCACCGACTGCCCAAAAGGCTGGCAACGTTACCTCTTTGTATGGCAATACTAATTCTCTGTCCAAGGTAAGCGCCAGCCCTTTGGTCATTTGTCACGTGTGTAATGCAGACTGCAGATTTTGACATCATGCAGAGCTAAGTATTCAGCTATGCGTGTAAAAAAATTTTAACATGTTTCTCCATATTTGACGTCACTATGGTCAAATAAATCCGGAAAGACAAGAGTTTTTTTTTAATCAAAAAAATTCATTTAGCTAACTTTCTAACAAAATTCGCGCAATATAGTTAGCAATCTAGACTGTCCTGACTCCTGCTCCATTCTCGGTTTCATCGTCACTTATAAGTGATGGTATACCATCAGGTGAGATGGTGGGCAAAGGAAAGTCTATTTTAATTAAAAATAAGCTACATGGTAGTGATTCTGATGCCCCTCGAGGTGCTCTTTGAGACTTCCACTTGACACTATCTCCTTCTCCTCCTCGCGTCGTACTCCTCATGGCTGAGGGTCGTGATTCCCCCGTTGAATAATAACTTTCTTCCGGACGATGTCTCGCCAGCCTCTCTTGTCTTTGGCGGCGTGGCGTACACTATCTACTCATGCAGACACTATAACATAATGGCCCATTAATAACTATGGCAAGTTATTTAAATTACCAACAGCTTACCCACAACCAAGCTCTCATTTCTAGCCGTTGTCAATTAAAGTCGGTTACACCTGATAAAGGTAACGAGTGAATTATGGAGTTGGTTTTGTGCCGTTGACCCTCAGTTTTAGATAGATAGATAGATAGATAAACACTTTATTATACACAAAGAAGAAACAGGACATAAGAGAAAACAATTAAAGCGAATGTACAATGGGCGGCCTTATCGCTAAAAGCGATCTCTTCCAGACAACCTTTGGATGGAGAGAATAAACAGAAACAAAAAGACGGCGGTGTACAAAGTGTGCACAAACAAACTAATATACCTATATTCATTATGCTAATTATATATTATACCATCGATTAATGAATACACGATTATACCTACCATTACCTACGATATATTATATATACCTACACATTTAAAATATATACCTAATATATATACCTACACATATCTATAATATATACATATATTTATAAATATATGTCATATCTATAATATATATTTTAGCAGGATTCCATCGCGATGAAGGCCTAATTAAATATTTGAATGGCAGAAACGAGGCACCTTTGATCAATGCCACTAGCAGGCTTGATAATGGATAACTATAAAAATATCTACCTAGTTGAAATATAGATTGAAGCGTAATTTTTTATCGGTAGGAGTACTAGCTATTTTTTTTCTTTCGCAGTCAAAGTGTGACGCGCCTTGACCGTCGGATACACGGAACAAGCGAAAGTATTTATAATGTGACGCGAATAGAATTAGAGAAAGTGTTTTGTGTGGACGTTGCGACACATATTTGTAGTTGCAAAGATTCTGATATTTTCGCAGAATAAGTAATAAAAAATGCAGCCAGGGCACGCTTGCGATTGCTACTGATTTGGATCAGTTGAGCTATCTATAAATCGTTTGCGACGGTTTGTAGATAGTTCAACTGCTTCATGTGTATTTAATTATAAAAAAGAAGAATAATCGCCACTCCATAAGCATATTAAGCATAAGATTCAAGATTCTTGAGGATGTCGATTGTCTATGGGGAGTAATCAAAGACAGAAATTGTCGAAATTGATAAAATAGTAAAGTTCATCAAACTACCGATCTTGAAAATATTTTGGAAAAAAACCACCAGTCAACTACCCTGTGAACGCGTTGTCCTTTATTCGGACGACGAGACTTTGTGGACGATACGTTAATTAGTCATTTTATCTAGTTTTGTAGTATGATACTAGAAAATAGTGGAAGAACCCCGCCATTAGATCCTGAGGTCGCGGGCCCAAATCACCGATGGATTTTGCAATGCGCTATGTGTTCTCAAAACGGTGAAGAAAAACATCGTGATGAAACGAAATCGAGAAGATGGTTTAGGTTCTGGGCAAGGCTATTCGATTCCATCTAAATCATCACAATCGCTACAGCGCGTGCCTTTCATCGAGCATTGGTAAAAAGTGGCCCCTGATGCTGGGATATAGACATACTTCGCAAAAAAATCAGTGATGATAACTTATTTTCTTTGACAGTAGAAGGGGGAGTAACCTAAAACAAAAACGCTACCTATACGTGTGTTTGTCATAGGTACTCAAATAAACGATAAATATTATGCTGAAATATCTGAAAGCATTTAGTTTCAGTAGGATAACAGAGATAACTAACGAACAGGATAGTGCTATGTGCCTATTCATGTGTACGCGGTCGTCATTATCTATCACAATTTTTTTTGTACTTTTTAACCAACGATATGATCCAAGATTGCTCTACTTTTCAAAGTGTGGGTGAGCCTTGTCCTTTGACTCTATTATGTTACTAGCATTTTAAGGTCTTGCTTAGAATCGCCTCTAAACCGTCTCTTAAAAGTTGAGAGACGTATAAGCAAATGATCAGGAAAATTCTCAACACAACTCAACATTGAGAAGCTACTAAGTGTCAAAACTAAACATGGAAGAAAAGTCAAACGTCGTTTTGATATACGACGTTTGACTTTTCTGAAGTTGATGCTTATTCGTTTTCAAGTTTTGAAGGGAAAATCCACCATTTTGTCTTCAAAACAAGCGACTTGACTGACGTATGACTCGACTTGACTAAACTTAATTCAAATAATTCACTTGACAGTGGCAAAAATGTCTGTCGAAATGACGGACAGAAGGCATTTAAAAGATAAGAAGAAGAGAGCGATTCAGTTGCGAGGTGTCTAAGTAAATGATCCATGATTTTTCCATAAGACCGCTTTTTTATTTGAACACCGATTCATAGACTGTGCGTATGAGTACTGAGCACCGTTGTCCCCAAGTAAGTAGTCTTCCTGTTAAAATGTCGTCGTGGGCGTGGGTGTTAGAATTCAATCAGACAGACTGCGATGTCACTCGGTACAAACTCTGCCTTCCGAACTGTGGTCGTGGCTTCGATTCCCACTAAGAACAAACATTTGTGTGTGGTAAAATAGATAATTGTTCTTTAACTGGCTGTTACAATGCTAAGTAGTAGTAGTGTGTGTTAAGTATCTTTGTATTTACAAAAAAACATATTTAAATATTCTACTAACAATCTAGTTCCCATAGTATGAGCCTTCTTTAGTTTGGGACTGGGCGTTGTGTAAAATGTACATAAATATTTATTTATTTATTAATTGCTATCTGACACATTAAATTTATTTTAAATAATTTAAATTTAATTTAAATCGCTTTACAATAATATTTAAGATGAGCCATTTAGCACAACATCTTTTTATCTCAGCGCTTTTTATCTCACAGGGCACATCCTCAATGGACCTGCTCTGTGACTACTGCAAAACATCAAGCACCGTTATGGCTGCAACCGTGTGCATACGAAAAGGCGTAAACTCGGTTTTATCAGCCTGCTAAAATCGAAAAATATTGTTCAAGTTCTTGTACACTGAAGCTTTTCTGATATACACATCTATGGGGTTTTAGTACCTAACTTTTATGGGGATGTTCTGTCAACGGAATGTTTGTTTATCTTTCAGTGCCTCACAGAGCACGTCCTTAGACAACTTGGATCACTTGACAAGAATCATTGAACGGAGGTGGCTATAGATAAAGACAGTATGTGAATATACCTACTGATTTCGTAGTAGGTACAATTTGCGTTTGGGCACAAAATTCAAGCAAAGTCTTAAAAAGAAACCACCACATAGTTATTGTTATAAAACACTTCAAAATCATCTCACTTTTGCGCCCTAAGATACAACCACGTCACAAATTGTCCAACTATTTTAAGAGCAACGTATGACCCGAGATAACTCCTAAGTGAGTCTTTATCTCTCTTTATCAGTGTGATAACCGGGGGACAGACTATCGTACGTATTAGAATAGAATATTGTAGCGTTTCGGATTAGGTGTTTTTAGAATTTTCAATCTTTTTTTCTTCAGATAACTATAATACCGATGATGTACCTACCTGCAGGGGTATTCCAATCTCAGTTGAATTGCAAAGTTGAACTGCAAAGTTTTAAATCATGGTCAGGTCAGTTCATACTAACTCATAGTTATTCGGTGACTAAATAGTGACATTATGACGTCATTTAATTGGTTTTCGCGCATATTTTTCTGTCAAGTGTCTAAAAAGAATGATCACGTGGTACAAAATTGTACCACGTGACCTGAAGAAATTACACTGGGCAGTGAAATATTGACAGCAAAAGATTGGAATACGGGGGCAGTAGGTACTTACGCTAAAGTCGTGACGAAATCATTTTCAATTTTCCTTCCCTTTATGTAGTTCCATTTTTCTGCGTCTGCGCTACTTATTTACTATTTAACGTGCTGATAAACTTGGCCTATGACATCGAAGTGGTCCTTCGATTTGAGAGTCACACAACCCATTTAGATTAAGATGGGCCCATAACCTGTTTTTACTTTAATTGTAATTCTTCAAAAAACTACCGTAAACAATTTGATGGGTACTTGACGCTACATTTAAAAACTTTTTCATCATCATCAACAACTTGACGTCCAGTGCTGGATATACCATCCACCATCCCCAATTTTCCAGAATTGATAAAATTCCACAAAACAAATAAGGACTACGTATATTATTATAACTACCTATATACAAATTTTTGACAAAAAAAAATATTAAAATGAACTCTGAATTCTAAATGCTAGAGATAGAAAACTGAGTTCAAATCACCGACTGCAGGCAGGGTGCCCAAAAGGCTGGCAACGTTACCTCTTTGTATGGCAATACTAATTGTCTGTCCAAGGTAAGCCCTTTGGTCAAAAAAAATATATTTATTTTAGAATTAATTACTGTCTTCACTCGATACATACGAGGGTTTAGCTCTACTAAAAGAGTGGCCCATAGCCTGTTTTGAAGATTTAAGATTTTCTTTGTGATGAAAATATTTAAAAGGCACGATGTTCATTGAGGAAGTGTTCCGTCAAATAATGTAAACACGGCGAGATGTCGACATGACGATATAGTTAGCACCCAACCTCGATGCGTGTTTGCCAGACGACATGATATTTTCTTCTGTGGATAATATAGGTAGAACTGTTTAATAACGACTGAAAAATCTATCTAATTTCTAGAACTATGCAAGCAGAAATATTCAAGCGCTTATTAGAAAAAAATCCCCTTAGAAACCTGTCCCTTAAAATTTTAGCAGATAGTAATTCAGCGTGATATAGGTCATAGATGCTATCCTTATTACAGATGCTGTAAAAACTGAGTGACCTTGAAATTTCTTGAGTGTAAGACTAAAGATACGAGTCTAAATTTAAAATTTACGTATAAATAGTAATAAAATATAACAACATATCCTTTGATTATTTACGATCTTGAAATCTGCGTCAAAATAAAATTGCGAGATATATCTCCGTCGGACTAATAAAACACAATTAACTAGTTGAACGTCTGCGACTTCGCTTGTTTAGTATTCGCGAGGTCTTTTTAAGTTTGATATATATTATTTATTCTAAACTAAATTAAAGATAATAAACTAAAAGATAAACTAAAGAGAACTAAAGATCTGAAATATAAGTTAACACTAATGTTTTTTAAATAAATATTCCCGCAGAGAGTAGAGCTAAAATCCTTACCTACTCAAAGAACTTTCTATTTAAAGGTATTTAACATTTTCTAGACGTCTTATGTCCTAAACTGTTTATTGTCAGTCAGTCAGTAACGCAATCTTTTAGTATATACATAGTTAAGATAGCAAAATAGGTCGCGTGTGGGTAGTGATATTCTAGGAGATCTTTCATTTCTACGAAGAATACATTTTATTAGGACGACATCTCTTTTTTTTGCCGGTTATTTCATTTTATGTTTAGTCTGTATAATATTTTTAATATAAATAGCTATTTATATTAAAGGTCTGGTAGTAGGGTATAGTCCCGGGAAATCTCAGAACCTAAAAACCCGGTTTTTGAAGAAAACGAAATCCAAAGCAAATCCCGGGATTTTCGGGACAATCTAATTTAGCATTTTAAGTATTTTAAAATGTATTTGGAGTGTTCTTTGCTAAGTGGTTTCCGCATACTAAAATATAATTAAGGCTAACACTTGACCGCATTCTCCTGATGTTAAGTGACGATGTGGTCGACGACAAACAAACGAGACAACACAAAGGTATAGCATCCCTCGTTTTCGGTCGGGTCAGAAAAACAAGCCTTTCCAGCCTGAAAATACAGAAAATCCCGGGAATCCTGATTCTGGATTCCTTAGTCTGTAGTGGTAAGTAGCTAAATAATTTATATTACAATTTTCTTTAGGACTATAATAGGTAATTACCTACTAACATGCCGTGAAAATTGTGACTCGTCGTGTACAAAAAAAAAATATTTTCTTTTATACGATGGTTTTAAATAAGTATCAAATATATTTTCTTTCATAAATGTAGGTACCTTTAGCTATTTTTGTACCGACACAAAAGACAGTAAGATAATTCTTCTTTTGTTACAAGAGCACAAAAGAGCGATGAAAACATAGTAAAACGTAAACCCTTTTTCATCAAGACTGTCCCTAAATTAAATACATTTAAAACACTGTAGGGCAGCCATTTAATTAATTTATAAGAAGCTAGTACCTAGTTTAAGTAGATATACATAATTATAACCTATATACTTGGTATAAAACATTGTATGTCCGAAATCAGTAGGCTGTTTAAACTTTTCCTACTAAGACCTTTTTTTAAACAGTTTTAGCAATAATACATATAAAAAATCATTGATTTTTAGAATAAATGATTCTTATTCTTGTATTGCTGTGCTTACGAACCGGAAGGTGAGGCGTTGAACCCACCCGATGGACCAACGACTTTGATAATGAAGATTGGTGCATGTTGAAGTCCCAAAATCGTTGCGAAAACCATTGGAATAGACCTATGTCCTGCTAGTGGGCTTCTACAGATTGATGTGATGATGATTTACTGAATCAGCGAGATTCTGACGTGAATGCCACGAACTGGCAAAAATCCATCCTACTTCTTTCATAACCAAAGAGTAATTCTCTTACTAAAAATTTGATTGGGATTCTGTTCCGATGTCCTATCTTAGGAGTCACAAAATGGCAGCCAATGAAGATTTCCAGGTTTCCCGTGCATGAACAATCTTCTTTGAGGCTTGTATAATCCCAATCAATTATATTTAATAGACTTAATTAAATGAATTACCCTGGAACATGTTTCAGATTAGATTAGATGGAGAGTCATTAATCCTATTTACCCGTAAAGGATAACTAGTGGTAAAAACAAATTATGCGCATATTCAATTATAATATAATTAAGTATTATAATAAATAAGTTATACAACTATATTATTGTGAATGATTGAAACCAAACAGATCACACCTTACACACTACAGTATTTGAATACCGTACCAATCAGCTGATAACAATGACGTCACATAACAATCACTCACCAATTTACAACACCGATGTAACACAAACAAAGGTCCACTTTTCACTAAGTTGTTTATAAAAGGTTCTAATAATGTTAAATATGTCAGAAATAACGCGGAAAATGTAGAGTTTCAACTGTTGCACGATCGCGGTCGCGCAGCTACGGTAAACACGTCTGCTCTCGACGACGGTTCCATGGCGACTGAGCGCTGTAGCCCCCGCCCGCCGCCCGCCGCCCGCCCTAGCCGCCCGCCCAGGAATGTAAAGGCAGGTTATAATGTATGATGAAAAATTGCGTGTCGTGCCTGTTTATTACGGCACCGCTTTGTTGTGTTGTGAGACAGGAAGTGCTGTGGATAATTAAGGTAAGAATAGCACCTTATTTACTTAGGTGCCTGTACGTATAAATTTTTGATAGTACGGTCTTTTCATAACATATTTCTTTTTTCTACGTCTCGTAAATAAGAGCATAATTACCCTGACACTGTAGAAGAAACCTGTCTACAGCTGACACTGTTTATAGTTCATTATTTGCATGATGGCTAAGAGCTTTTTAAAAATAAAAAGTTCTTTGAATAATAAAGTTTAATTTTTTTTTTTTTAATGTTTCGATACAGGGTGTAATTTGACCTCTCCCAGTTAGCAAACGATTTTTCTCCATACAAAAACTGAATTTCTATACGTAAAGCGTTAAAATATAAATTTTTGAACATAACATATGGGAAAACTAAATAAAATAACTTATTACAATAAGCATGGATTTGAAAATGGAACAAGACTTTTTTTAAACTTGTTTGTTTTTTCAATATCAAAACTAAAACTGCGGTAGGTAGGTACCTATAAATTGTATAAAATCAGTCCGAGGTATGGGATTTTCCTTAATGCAATATTTATTTAGGTATTTTCATGCCCAGACTGATAAATAACATATAGGTAGTAGCTTAACTACATAATACAATTATACAAATATTCAGGCCTTTTGCATCTGATCTAGATAAATACAGCGTCAAGAGCCAATTTTTGCCCAGATCCCTATGAACGGAACGCAGACAGTGCCTGGGACATGATTTAGATACCTAAATCATCAAAAATCATAAATCGCTTGCCTATACCATCCTCTCAGCCTAGTCGGCCTTATCCACAGGAAATACAAGAGCTGACTAAGCCGCGGGATTCTTCACAATGTTTTCCTTGACCATTTGGGAGCCCAGGCACTACAGCATCCCGTTCATCGATAAATATGAAGGCCTTACGTAGGTACTGGCCGGCCCTAAAAGACAAAAAGTCTTCTTAAAACTACTTAGTCGAAGTAGTCATCAAAATTGGTTAAATCTATAGCGATATTCCGATAGAAAATATAAAACCATTTTTTTTATTAAGTAGAATACACTAGAAAATAAATATGTGAAGAGTAAGAATGCAACTCAGATAGATGGCTCTACATCAAGCTCTAGATGAAAATAATGTTAGTACCGCCATCTGTTGCCCTTGCACTGAATTATTTTCAGTAGCATGACGGCATTGCAAGAGAACGGCGGCGGTAGAGTGGAAGTAGTTTTTTAAAACATTTTAGTTCGGCTATAAAATCATAGATGGCGCCGAACAAATCTTTTGAGTTTTTTGCATAATGATTTGTATTTTATAACCAACCTTAGTAAATACTTTTACCTACCGAGCTTTTTAACTGTATAAAATTTTACAAGGTACCTAAAATATCCAAAAAACCGTTTGGTATGAAGCTACATAGATAGATACCTACCTACCTACTAATAAAGTTACCACAGAATGTCATGTTTTCATAATAGAGTTAATTTTACCTCCCTAGGTAAGTACATTTGGTACGCTCTAGTTATTAAAAAACAAAAATCTAGTTTTATTAAGCAGTAAAATAGCTCAGTTGGCGACTAAATTTTTCTGCACAACGTTAAAAAGAGGAAGATGGGGAAAAATGACTCGTCCGTCGCGTTGACTAATATTATAAGGGTAATGGAAAATATGAAATAAAATATAGTTTTCTTGTAATATTATTTATTCGTGTATATTTATTTGAATACATCAAAAATTTTTGGTGTAATACGAAACACGCTGCTATCGAACACTACCGTACAATAAGATAGGCCAGCGTATATTGCGATCATCATAACTTTATTGTACATCATCAGGAATGTACTAACATCTACGACTACTTAGTTCAATCAATGCTGCCAAGCTAGTCTACAGAACCATGACAATGAAATTTTTCATATAAAATTCGCGCGGCATTTTTGCTCTACTGCCGTAAATAAAATTATAATACCTTTAAAATTAGATATTTAGGTACCCTATGTAATACTACAAAATATTGTTAAAATCAGTCATTTACAATTGTTTTTCATTTGCCTGCATTTTTATATTGAGATATTGCACTAATTTGTAGTTACTGTTGATCAAATGGCAAGTTTATTGTGTGGCTGCTTTTACTTTTCACAATCAACATCAAGTGAAACACTTTATTATCTAAGTCGAAAATTATGATGTACTATTACAATAATAATCTATTATAATAAAGTATAATAAATCTACATGATAATTATTATAATAATTACGAAATGGCATTATTCATTTTAGATCTTTATTGGTTTTTGCTATTATTAGTAAAACTTTAATAATTCGAGAAAATGATCCAGATCAAAAGCTTTATCGTTTTAATTTGCTGTATCTACTTTATAAAACTACCGGGCAAAGTAACTTAACAAAGCGACAATTTATAAATACTTATAATCTAAATTACAATACTGATGTCTTTATCGACATTTCAAATATACGTACACCATAAACAGAAGTATAAATCACAAACATACGATACGATGTATAAAAACTGCATTACAATTTAAAATTACTTTTACTTTATTTACATGAATGTACACAAAACAAACCAGGCTCAACTGCACTATCCACATTATATCACACCTCACCATTATATCAAAGTTATAAATACGCAACTAAAACTATATTTACAGAATCAATAATACGTCATTTATCATGACCTCGTATAAAATGTGTTTTAAAATTATAATACAAACGTCCATTATAGAACAGCTCTGAAATTATTTATTTAAATTAATTTCGTGTTCATCAGGCAGTGGTTTTAAATAAATTTAAAATTATAATTTTAAAATATATGTAGGTAAGTACAAAAACTTAATCACAAAATAAACGTACATAAGTACAAATGATTAAATATTTTAATAGAGTCAGCTACTCAATTTGTACTTATTTAATAATTAGAGATTAAAACGTAAACGTGTAGTTACTCTAAAAAAGTATTTGTCCCTTGATTTAAATATTTTTTTTTATTTTTGTCAATGATTTGAGATCTCAGGTCGTTTGCTTAGAAACGATGCTGTCCTAAGATGTTGAATTTATAATATTTTACTCGGAACGTTCAGAGATGTTATTCAAATGATTTTTTATTTAGAACAGTTGAATATTATAAACTCAACCCGATGGCAAACCGATACAGCTTACTGATAAAAACATATCTTTTCTTGAAAGGTACAAATGGGAAAATGGAGTTGCTCTGGTGTTTATTCTGATTTATACCCCGTTTCATGATTAAGAAGCGAGCATTTTATGAAAGCCCTGTAATCCTTCTTCCCATTTTATCTGAAGACCTTTAAAGGATGGATAAATCTATCAAAGCACTGCAATTAAGAACCTCAATCTCCATCACTGACATGACATTTAAAACTATAAAATCTATATCATAATATATTCGGGATTTAAGAGACCATTTGCCTGTGATTGTTTTGACCGTTGCCATTCTGTGAGGGGAATAAGACACCTTCATATGTGACTCCGTTTAATTCTATTGATACGACGAGTTGTTGGTCTCCTGTGTTTGCGTCACCTATGAAAAAATAAAAACAAGTTGAATAAATGACTACTTAGTGAGGCGCATTAGACCGAGAACCAGGAAAGGGTAAGGTTTAAAATCTCCGTTAATAATAACAACCTTGAGTAATAAAGTTCTAAAATTAGTATACAAAAATTTATAAAAAATCAAATGAAAACGCCGGGGAAAATGGTGTGACCAATTTAGCCCAACCTCCCCTTAATTATCAATGTTAGCAGATTGTGTAAGAAAAACTATTGAGAAGTAAGCTGGTGACAAAAAACATCACTAGACACTAGAGTGAAAATTTTTAAAAGGCTATAGAAAATTTCTGTGATTTTCCTTAGGGCTAAAAGTATAAAATACTTTCTTCCTTACCTCTGGTGGTAATTTTGAAAGCTGCTCCATTTGTTCCATTAGTGGTACCTCCGTTCAGCTGAGCGGGTGCGGGCGCGCAGGCTTGCCGCGGGGGGGAGGGTAGCCGTGGTGAGGGTGGTCGGGGGGTGCGACGCTTCGCCGGGGGCGGGGGGGAGCGGCAAGCCTCGCGCTTTCCACCGCTCGTGCTGGAGTTCGGACTCTCACTGAGATTGAGTGCCTCACTGTGGGACAATTCAAAATGTTGTTCAGTATAAAATGAAAAGGGTTACAATAATTTTGAAACAAATCCTATCCTATCCTATCCTATCCTATCCTACTATCCTATCCTATCCTATCCTACTAATATTATAAATGTGAAAGTTTAGATGTTTAGATGTTTGGATGTTTGTGTTTCAATCACGTCTAATCTAAACTACTGAACCAACTTGGATGAATCTTGGCATTATAGTTCGTAACCTGGATTGACACATAGGCTACTTATTATCCCGAATAATTAACAGGATCTAAAGGATAAAATGAACGAAAAAGATTAGCAGTGCCAATTGGCAAGAGGATTTCATTGTCATGTCATGTCACGTCAGTTTGACAGGGCGTAGTACTAGTTGTTAGACCTCTTTGGTCTAACAACTAGCGTTTGACATTCCAGTAGGTACGAGTTCGGTGTAATGAGGTGTAATGTCAAGTTTCTCAAAGTATCCGCTCGGTACACGCACAGATAATAAAATGTACACGGAAACTGTAGACGCGTACGAAGTCGCGGGTAACTACTAGTTTTAAATAAAAAGAAGTTTTTCTATCTGAAGCTAAGCGCCATCCTCCAAGCCTATATAGATACGTGCAGGTAAATATAAGTAACATAGATACCTATAATGATTGCTTGATACACACCGTTGTGGCTCCAAGTCTGGCGCAGGGCTGTTGTTATTGTTATTGTTGTAAAGCGACCACAGAGTGAGGCGGGACACGTCGATGGCGCTCAGGGCGGCGGCGTCACGAGGTGACATCATTGATGCTGGGCCGTTGCTCGCGCTGGGCGGGGATTCTGAACCTGGAAACAAGAGGTAGAAGCTGGAATATTCTAATACTTGATCAGAGGGGCGATTACGAGTTGACAATGTAAAAACCGGTGTGAAACGTCTGACGCCAACCACACCGGTGTGCGCTGCTTGGTATGGAAACACTGAGCGGAAGCTTGACGAGACCAAGCTTCTCAAAAAATCCGCTCAGGGTTTCCATGCCAAGCAGCGCACACCGGTGTGGTTGGCGTCAGACGTTTCACACCGGTTTTTACATTGTCAACTCGTAATCGCCCCTCTGAGAAGGTTATAGTTGATCGAAGTCTGAGAACGATTCGATAGAAGTTGAGACATAATTCATCTGGTAGGTACCTAATTGTATCAGTTTTCAAATGAAAAGTTATACTTAAACATGTTAACTTAGCATCCAAAGTCGTGATATTTTTCCAAGCTGCGCTTTTCTAAAATAGGAAATTACCTACTTATTTCAACTGATTTACTTGTCAAACCACAGGTAAGTATTTTTATCTTCCATGTCCAAAATATCCCATCCTCTAATCGGCTCATAGCTTTTGAAAATAAAAGCACCACACTTATAAAGACATGGTTTTAATTTAGTTATGGTCCAGCCCCCGTATTCCAATCTTTTGCTGTCAAGTTATATTTCACTGCCCAGTGCAATTTCTTCAGGTCATTTTTCAGATCATTCTTTTTAGACCCTTGACAGCAAAATATGCGCGAAAACAAATTAAGTGACATCATAATGTCACTATTTAGTCACAGAATAACTATGAGTTAGTATGAACTGACCATGATTTAAAACTTTGCAGTTTAACTGAGATTGGAATACCCCTGCTGTATTACGGTAATCCATACTACCTTACACATAAAAGACGAAGCCCTATGAGTGAACCCACTACCACAGTTTATAAAGAGAACACTCACCATTCCTCATCAGCTCCCGTTGCGTTTGTATCATCTTCATGTACTCCCTTACTCTATACTCGATGTCGTGCTGGGATATATGCGGCGCGTGAGGGGGTAAGGGGGGTAAACGTGGGACCCCTGCGACCCCCCCGCCTAGGGAGAGGGAAAGTGGCTGCATGTGCTGGGAGAGCTGGGCTAGAGACGCGGGGACCCCGCGGTTCAGAGGCGGCTGGAACGAAAATGACTGCATTAATGTTGATGAAGTTTTGCGGATAAATAAAATAAATAAACATCCAAGTTTCCTAACTCTACCTCACTACCAAAAGTCCCAGATCGAGTGGGATTCGAACCCACGACCGACCGAGATGTCAATAAACTGGAAGCCCGATCAGTCGATGTCGCGAACTAGGCGGTCGACAAAGGCAGATTATGTATGTCGAATGTTACCTTGGCTAAGGCCTCTGTACCATATTTCTATCTCAGCCTTACCCTTGAATTCATCAACGTAGGGGCTTCTCTACAGGCGAATTCAGACCCTAACAGTACCTACTTAGTAGGCAAATGATGGTCGAAACGCTTTGGCATACTGTTCAGCCTCTGTACAGGCGGTTTAAACCAGTATTCACAGAACATGTTCATGAATTTGGAGATTTAGTCTAAACAGTTGAATACAGCGTCATTGTGGCGGCAGATGGAATATTTATAGTTATAGCACCATCTAGCGCTACATAAGAACTACTGGAACTACGCCCGATAGATGGCACTGTCGCTAATCAGACAGACAAATACTACTTAGGTACCGTGTTCTCCTCATAGTTAAAAACGATGATGCTTAGTAGGTGGCGATCGACAATGAGCTGACAGCGTTAAACAATACAAACGTTCAACCGGTAAATAATCCGGTAAATGTTTTGAAATACTGTATTGATAATTACCATGCCAAGAGCTGCTTGCGCGTCGTACTGGCCCGAAGCACGTCTTCCTTCCCGCTTGTTTCCTTCAATGGCGGCGTCCAACTCACTTCGTGTAGAGAGGTTCTTCTTCTCACACTCATAGTCGTAGAGATATTTCATGTATCTGTAAGGTAAAACTTTGATTTATTAAAATAAGTGCCCAAAATATTCTTAGGATTTTGAAAATGTACCAAATAGTCATGAGTGTGACTGGGTACGCAGGTAGAGGAAGGCCGAAGAAGAAATGGTTGGATTGTGTGAAAGAGGATATGAATGTGAGAGGAGTAGATTCTGAGTTGACGAATGATAGGAGCGAGTGGAAGAAGAAGACATGTTGTGCCGACCCCGCCTAGCGCGGGATAAGGGCAGGGAAATGATGACTTGCAGTCATTGATAAAGTTTAGTGAACATGATGATTTGATGTTACCGATGTAATATCATTAAATCATAATCCACGCTTCATTCATCAACCACGGCCGTATCAATCAGTTCCGAAATAAATCAAAAGATTACACAATACCGATGTCACCGCTCAATCCTTTCAGAATACATAGAAAGACACCATGACTAGATATAAATCATACTTCAAGCCCAATTATTATCAAACTCATATCTCTCAAACGCGAGACATATCCCATTACATTCATAATCCCTATTCTTACGAAGAGTCAATTTTATAAGAGCCCATTGTCAACCGTTCGTTACCATAACTCATATAAAGCGTTCACGTATTTATTACGCGTAATACAATGAAAACTTTAAAAAGCCGATGCTTCATAAAAACGCAGGCCCTTTTCATAAACTGTCAAGTGAAAGATCTAAATATACGGCATAACATCGAAATTTTCGATCATAAATGAGCGCGTGGCGTGAATGAAATAAGCCCGTGCTTAGGAAAACGCTTTCCAAAGATGTGGCAAGCTTCAAGACGAAGTAAAAGCTACCTACTTGAATTGTTACAACGTTTGCGTCTAAACGATCGTCGTGCGTAACGAAGCATAGTTTGAATTAGAAATGTAACACACCTTTATTCCGGCCGACAAAAGGCGAGGTGAAGGAACTCGGAAAGATAAATGGGAAATTATATCGGCCGAGATGAGTTAGAGGTTATTAATTATATATGAAGTTGTCATATTGTCGTCGTTCGTCACGTACCGCGTATTGTGGCCGCAGCTTTGTCTTCCTCTCGTGAGAATTTGAATGAGGCGAGGAGGTACAAAGAGTTGCGGACGTCGCGGTCTGTCGCAGACTAAAGTATCTCGTTCTGGCGACTTGGCGACAGCTTCTGACCACTTGGACCACACATGCCCTATAGAAGCTTCCCCAATTGTCCTTCTATTTGAATACGAAGATTACGACACATAAAATCCGTTTCTAATCAGGCTTAGACGTATTAGTTTTATGAAAAGGAGGGGCATTAAAGATGGCGATGACTATTTTACGGTTGTACTTTCATTTCAATACGTGTTCACATTTGGTGTGTTTAAGCGATGAGTTAGTGACAAATGACAAAAATTAAACATAAAATGTAACTTCATCGCTGTATTTTACATCTCTCTTGGCTTTCCTAACTCATAAAACTTTCTCTCTTTGATTTGTTAAACTTCATCTTAGCTTTAGGTACAGCTACCAACCCACCAAAGTTTAATTTCAACCCACCGTTTGTGTGGAAATGGATAATCCGCCGAAAAGTAAAATCTGCTTGGAAATCAATCAGAAGTATACATCGTTTGGACATTAACAGTTAATTTAGAGGGGCCGAGAGTCGAGACCAAACCTGGTTGACAAAGGGCCCAAAAAAAACAGAATGAGATGGAAAATCCCAAGAGGTAAATACTCAAGCTTCAAAGGTAAAGTACTCACTGCGTGCGTAAAGTGAAAGCCGCAGAAGTGATAGAAGACGGAAGCCGGAGTCCTTTGATGATCTCCTGCCACAGCTTCTTGTTGATCACCTCGACCAGGCCGCCGCGAGCGATCACCAGGTTGTACAGCTCGTAAAGGTCTAGCACGGACTTGGCCATTATCGGCAGCCGGTTTATTGGGGTTCCTGGAAAAATGAGAGCAAAGGTTTAGTAAAAAAACTCAGGCTTTTATAAAGATCTATGCTTTAAAATTGGGTGGGTAAAACGCGGAGCAAGAAATTACTTTTTTTTTTACCTGTACTTTCCCACTGCTGGGCAAAGGTCTCCCCCATATCCTTCCAATTCTTTCGATCACCCGCTGCTTACTAAGCTTACTAAATTACTAAGCTAGGAAAAACTCACGCTAGGGCATATCGTATGACGAGCAAAAAGCAGCCCATAAATTAAAAAATAAATAAGTTTGTATAACAAAAAAGGTTCCAGTGTAGAACGAGAATGTTTTTTTTTCATATAGGCTTATAACAATAACCTCTGCATCCGCCTTCTATAACTATCAGGTCGTTGTAATCCACGCTTTGTTTCCTTCCGCCTATAAATCAGTTCAATCATTAGGCGGGCGCACACTAAGCACGTCATTGAACAATGTTTAACAGGCAAATTACAGTAAATCTACTGTGGCCAAACAATCTACTAGAACAAACGGCTTCCGCAGTGGCCACACCGACTGCGCTAAATCTGGTACGGGGTCGTAAAGTTGCGATCTGATGCGCTCGCGCAGCGCGTAAATCATTTATTGTGCGATACGATTCGCCACGTGTACTGTGCTTAAAGCTAGTGGGATTTATAAATAGGCACGTAAATGTTAATATTATCTTTTTATTTATAAACAAAAAACTAGAAGTTCATCGACCGCATCGTCACTTACCATCAGGTGAGATTGCGGTCAAACGTTTGTCTATTATGTATAAAAAATAAGGTTGTAAACCGAGATGCAGTTAGGCTCTATTCATTATTTCTTCCGTAATTTTAAATCGCGCATGTCACTTTTAATGTCAGATGGCAGTAGACTTATTGGATGCTGGCTTCTGCCCGCAACTTCGTCCGCGTTCCGTTTTATCCTGTTAATTTTCCGGGATAAAAAATGCCTATGTATTACATAGGCAATTTTTATCCAATAAGTCTATTGCCATCTGACATGAAAGTGACAATAGTATGTCTGTATTTAGTTTAAAAAGATCTTATCAATCAACACAAGCATGTTTCTCTATTATCGCTGGTGTTTTGTTTTTGTACCTATGCCTACGTTCAGAAAACCTAAAACCTACATAGCTATAATGAATATCTATCTATAGGTAAGTAAAGTTAAGAGGAACTAAACTTTACAGCAAAACAAATTACCCAATCGTAATTTCCCGAAGGCATCCTCATCGGGAGGTTTATTGGAAGCGAGGCATCAGCGAATACCTAAACGACTATTTGTCAATCCGTCTTCCTGTCTGCTGTTAATCATTCCCTGGTTATCTGGGGAAGAAGGGGGAGAAGGGGGTGTGACGTCACCCGCTCAGAATTAATTGCTGAGTTTATGTTTGCGAAACGTGATGGGAACTGATGTATCTACCCTCAGAGAAATAGGTCAGAGGCTCCGTTTTTAAACCTCAACCGAAAAACAGAAGGGGTACTTATTATAAGTTTGACGACGTTGTGTGCCTGTCTGTTTATTTGTTTGTCTGTGCCCGCGTACATTTCAAATGGTGAAAAGTCAATTGGATTTTTTTGTGCCATTTTGATTCATACAATCAGTAGTCATAGTCAGGTAAATCTAACACAGGTAGAAGACCTAAGATAAGGTAAGTACACAATAAAACAGTAAGCCGATAATAAAACTTCTAAAATCAGACAAAGAATCATTTCAACACAATGTTCACAAATGAATCACGAATTCACTAATTCTACTTATAATATTCTTAGAATAATAAAAGATATTACCAGAACTTCCTCTATTATTCTATTGTTTAATTCTTATCTACAATCTGAACAATAGAAATATTTCTAGATTATTTATTTGATGGGAAAATAATTATTATTTTGCTCAGGTAATACCTAGTATCATAATGATCTTATCAGTGACCTCGACATTTAGAGAAACATCATTTACACCTTTCTAGAAGAAAATACACTTACAAATTGGATGTGTTGAAGAGGAGTGTGAATAGGTTTCTTCTAGGCAAATGTGCTACATCGTCGACCGCATCGTCACTTACCATCAGGTGAGATTGCGGTCAAACGTTTGTCTGACATACCTTCAGAACTGCTTACAGAGTCAATGTCAAAAATCTTTTGTTCAATAAAATCACAAGGATCATTTAGTATCGTCTTATATAACTAGGTGAGTATATGTGTCAGTACCACGCGACCAACGGGAGGCAGAAGTCAAGTACCCTGGGGCCTAATTCTCACTTCGATAGAGATTTTACTCTAATAGCGATGACCTCTTAATTACATCGAAAACTCGTTTAACTAGTGAGTGAAACGAATTTTCGGCCGAGATATGACGTCATCTCTATAGGAGTAAAACCTTGCCGAAGTGAGAATAAGGCCCCGCATCGTGCATGACATTTTCATGTTTTTTGCAAGATCCATGATAAAGCACGTTTTCAAATCTCGACCCCACGTTCTATCAGAGACGGAGTTAGTCCCGTTATCCTAAAGTACAAGAAACCGTGGACAAAAGGTATTGTTTATGAAAGCAATCACCCCAATAAGTATTTCCACAAATCGCGTTGCTTGCTGGCGGCGGAAAGCGCCCGATTCGATGCGCGTGCGTCGAGCCGCGTGTGACTGTTATTTGCATACTACAGGGTCGTAGTCAGTTTTAGGTTAGGGATTTAGGGTCATTATCATCAAAGTATTCCTTATTTACCATTATTTATGTCGTCATTAGGTAAAGATATTTATTGTCTACGGAAGTTAGGTTACAAGTTTGGATGTTAGTAGGTTTACATGTTTCTCTAGTCCGACCGATTAGGCTTATAAACATTATAAACAAACTACATGCCCATCTAACAGACATTAACAGGGAAGTTAAGTCTGAAGCTGATTACTTTATACTTGTTGTATTTTCCTTATCAGACAGAACGCTAGAGAGTCAAAGACAAAATTTCTTTATTCAATTAAATCACAAGGATCATTTAGAATCGTCTTATATACCTAACTAAGTGATTCTAGGTGCCAGTTCCACGCGACCAACCAGTGCGGAAAAAGGTTCCGTTTTTTTAAAACAAAGTACTTAAGTATTTTCCATTATTTTTATTGATAGCTCTTCTTATAACTCCATTCTCTTCATCTAACGTTATAAATCTTCCATTATTTTTACTATGTGACTTTTTGACTTCTAAAATCTTCGGAGATGACTCAATAACTCCATCGCCAGAGGTTGGCCACTAACTCATACCACAGATAATATAATACTAGTACTCATACGAACGAATGTAGATAAATAATTCCTGGCTCCGGCCCTGCACTCCACCATTCACGAAAGGCACATCGCATCCACCGTCTCCGTACGACTCGATCCGCTAAAGCATTGCTAAAAGCGTAATTTACGACGTATGTCTAATCGTCCGCAGAGCCAATCAAATCGTGCCCAATTGTGACAAATTATTGCTTTTCCTACGAAACCTCAAGCTAAATTAAGAATAATCATTATGTAGGTACTAGGTACCCTCTATAACAAACAAGGTATGTTTAGGAATAAAGTGAACTCGCTGACCTCGACAGCTGAAGAATGATTCCGAATCAACAGTTTTTATAATGATGTTTGAAAGCCCAAATAATTTTTTACATAAAAGATCTTAGCTTAATTTTCTTCAAATTTGACGATCGATCTAAGCATGTGTAAAACAGTGAAATTGTGTAGGTAGGTAAGTTTCTAGTACTACCGGCACTGGAAATTTTATAACAAAAATAAGCCACCGTATTTTGAAAAATTTTGATACCTAAAAAACTGTCTGTCAAAGGTTCCCTGGAAGAGATTGCTTTCAGCAATAAGGCCGCCCATTGTACTTACCTCTTAAAGAATCTGTATTATTGTTGTATTAGTTTAAGTGGAGAGTAAAATAAAGAATACATCTATCTATCTATCTGTCTGCTATCTAAAGTGAAAGTACCTATATTTTAAAAATGAGGTTAATTTGTTTTGGTTTTTACTGGTGGTGTTTGAAAAGTAGGAAGGCTTTCTATACATATTTATTGTTTAGGCAATTCTAAAGTATCTTAGGTCGAAATTAACATTACTACAGTGTTGCAATCCTTTGTGTTTCGCACTTCTTGTTATTTATTGACACTCGATGTCTCTTAAAAGGGCTTTTTCATTGAGTGAAGGTCGTAAATCGCTTAGTAGAACTCCGTAAGTGCCTGATAAAGGATTGTAAATAACGCACGATTAGCCGACTAATCTCTTTTAAGTGTTGCAATCTGCAATTTTGATTTAAGCTGATTTTTACGGTCAAAAATACCGCATTGATTTTAATTTTAGTACCATATTAATCACAGTTTTTATTTAATTGAAAGTTAGCATTAAAATAACAAATAAGTTGTCTCGTAAAAGGGTGTGAACGTTGATTACTATGTACTATGTACATATAACTACTATGTACTATAAGTATGTATTTACAAAAAAAAGTATATAAGTACCTATTCTATCAGCCATCTAGTTCCCATATCACAAGCTTTGCTTAGTTTGGGACTAGAGGGCGTTGTGTGAAATGTCCCTGAATATTTATTTATTTTTTTACAGAAACAGTCGCCTATGTGATGATGATGACGGTGGATAGCCGCGTCACCGAGCGGCAATCTATCGAATCGACATTCGACGCCTACCGCTTATCGAGAGCTCTATCAAGGCCTTTGATCCCCTCAACCCCGCAGCCAGCCAATCGGAAACCGCGATGGAGCGATGCCGGCCTCTCATTGGCCAGATATACTTTTGATTGCGCCGCCCCACTCGATTCACGACTCGATCAATCTCAATTACCCGACTTGCGTTGGTAACTCTCCAGTTGGCTAACTTCACGTGCATTTAATTGCGGAATGGCGCGGTTAGAAGTAGTGTTTTCCGTTTTTCTTGAACCTTATAAATAAACACTAATTATAGGACAAAATTAATAGCCGTGTTATTCCTACAACTACCTACACTATAATTCAAAACCAAAACGGGCTTTGTATAACGTTATCTAAAAGAACCGTAAATATTTTGAAAGATATGACTCAATACAAATAGCAAGATCAAGAAAAAACAAATAAAATATTGTAATATTCACTGACTATACTCTACCAATAGAAAGATATAAATAGGAATTTATATGACCATGTGTTTGAAACGTGCAATGCAAGGAAAATCCACCTTTGAGGCAATAAAATATTTACGATAGGAGATATAAATAACATTGATGTGACAAATAAGCAGACATCAACCTGTAGATGGTAAATGTCTAGTTAGACTCTTATTAGTAGCTCTTAAAAGTCTTATTTTAAAACACCTAGTCAAATCTTATAAATTGAAATAGACATTTATTTTCAAATCAATACAAGAGTGCAATGTAGCTGCAAAGTTGTATACAAAAAAAGCGTTCAAAAATCATATTTAACCAGAAACTACAGACCACAGCCGGTAGTAGGTACCTACATCAGTGATTAAAAGTCTGCAAAATGGATTAAAAGTATAATTGCATGAGCAATTATTCTCATATTCGAGCATTAGGTCATAAACGACAGCTAGCCTCTGTTTAGACAGTCGTTATAATTTTATGGACGGAAGAATTTATTGCGGCTCGAAGGAGGTTTTAATTTAGAAGTATACGATCACTCGAGTGTTAATTTCCACACTTTCAGTCCAAGGCAAATGCATGTTATTGAAATAATTTGGAACGTACCTCAAAAGCGCTGAGCAAAAGATGCAGTGAGCAACTTAGTCGATAGACACAACACAATGCAGCATTTTGCTGAGTTACCATAACTCAATATACCATTATTACTGTACAGGAATTCCAGGAGATACGGCGCGAAAATGACATAAGGTTGAGGATACAACGATCAATCACGAGGGGGAGCAGTAAACTTGAGAACAATCCAGTGTAATTCCGTCTGAGAGACATTAAAACGACGGCCGCCCTTATCCGGTACAACATTGTGGCGAACGCGCGCCCATCCACCATATCACGTTCATATAAATAAGACCCATCTCGGAATACTCGTAAACCTGAAGATTAATATAAACTCAACGAATATCAATCAAACAATGACAATGCAAAAAACTGGATGCAAATACAGTCACACCAAAGAAGGTTATTTTGAAGGCATTTAACTTTAATAACACATAAATCACTTATTCGAATACAAATCAAAAATAAGAGGGATCTTAAAGTATTGTATCAAGCGGTGGAATTCAGGAGGCCATTCGATGTAATTGGCAATCATTCAGAGAAGAATATTTTCTCGCTCCAACAATCAAGACAAAGGCGGCCGATAGTAGGTACCTACCTACAGCCAAGCCATTACGGGTCAATACCCATTATTATGCTATATTTTCGCGAGCACGGCCTCAGATATCCCGTGCACTCGCATGAGACGGCAAATATCTGTAATTAAAGGTTGTAAAGTTGATTTACAACTGGGGTCCGAGTATCGAACCTCGGGGAACGCCTCGACCAATCGGCCGGCCGCGTTCCCGCGGCACCGCGCCTCGTATCAATTTATTAGAAAGGAACGACAATCGCGGCTGCGGTGGCTCGGCGCGATAGTGCGCGCTTTGCGGCCGCGGATCCCATCCCATCAGCTCGTCGGCATTGGCATCAGCCGATCGCGGTGGATAGTATCGAAAGCTGTTGCGTACTTTACGATCACCGCTGGGACGGTAACACCGGCTATAAAATGGCAACAATGGAAATGTCGGATGCGGCTGAAAGGCGACGCAACTACGCCGGATCATTGCTATGAATGCAACAATGGCATCCTCGAAACGAAGGTGGCAACTATCCGAGACCGTAAACCTACACTATCGATTGTAACTTAGCCTAGCAGAACGAGAACCGATAGCATGTCAATGTGAGCGCTTTCGCAGACATTTTATGCGATGCAATTACTGAAACAATCTTGAGCAAAAGCAATCACGTTCTCGTAGAAATCAAAGTAAATTGCAGATACTAACATTCGTATCTTATGGCATTAGCAGTAAACAAGTCAGATATCAGAAAGTTCATTAGAGCTTTCTAGATTTATTCTGCAATAATTTTACTCTAAATAATTAATTCCAGTTCCCCTCGAGTTCAAATGGACAAAGATAATTAATAACCATTTGTTTTCTTAAGGCTGGTCTTCTGGACGAGATGTGTGTAATTTATTTTAAATGTGGCTGTTGGTGCGATGAAAAATTGCATTATTACTCTCTACAAAGTTGTTTTGACTATTATTACTGTTAATTACAATGTATTTTCTAAATCTTTCTTTATTTATACCTTTAATGATTGCGTCTATTTAATACTCCCCATTATGTCGTTTGATGTCATATCCTATAAGTTCAAAATAATCTGGGTACAACCTATAATATTATTTTTACGACTACGTTTTGTCGCTTACGGGCATCGTAAAATATCATTGGTATGGAAACCTTTAATTTTCTTTATCATTGTTTTTGTTCCAACAACAATGTTGATAATGGACGCGCTACATTGTAACTGGAAAACATTTAATTTTAATATTAAGTTAACATTTGATTTTATAACTATTATTATAATAATGACTGAGACTAAAAATACCATGGAGTTATTAATTTATGATTGATGCCATTTTGAGATTATCAAAAACCAATAAAAGCCATTCTAATAGTGGTTCAAAAAAGGTGATAGTACTTAGTTTTAAGAAAGAAAGGATGTCACTTATAACCACAAAATAATTGAATAGATATATTTTATTTTGAATTACATTTTAGAAGAGAAAAGCTCTGACAGTAAATGTAAAAGGTTTTAAATGCTGGCTAAAAAAGTGGTTTCATACTCCAAAGAGTACACAGTAAAACAATGGCTTTGTTTACAAACGGTTCTCGCCAGGTTCATAGAGACATGCGTCTCCTAAGTTAAAGTTTTGGTCGTGTCGTGTTTTAAGGTGTCGAGATTGTGAGGTGCCACTGCGCTTGAGTCTAAGATCATTTGAATTATAATTTGAATCACAATGGGACGGCGTCCCGGCAGTGACTGAGCAGTTTCAAACGTCACCTCCGTACAATATCAATATTTCTGATGATTAGACAAATAGTGATAATAGTCCTTCACGAGATATCAATATAGGACGAAATAATCCTTTTCAAAAACAATTAGTCAAAGACTTAACGTTCGTTGATAGGTGAAATAATATAAGTAATAATATAACATATGGATTCACCAAATGTGTTTGCATACCTAATTATATTATGTGAAATAAAAGTTATTCACATATTCACGCCTAAATATGATGCAACTGCATTTGAATTTGATGAGGGTGAGACAACAAAGCTTACACATAACGGAAATCAAATAATCCAACTCAGTAGTGACAAAAAACACAATAGAGTCAAAGGGCAGAGATGACAATACAACCCACTGTATTATACTCTGTGGTACTGACTAGATAGAACAAATGAGGTGCCTACCACAATGATGCATTATCATAAATGGGATAGAATGGGTGACAGTGATGGTGATAAAAAATATTGATTCACTCATAAATATTATAGATTTCATTTAAATAAGAAAACTAATATGATTGTGTTGGGTTTTGTTTGGTGGATTGTGTGGGATGGGACGTACCTATTTGTTTTTTTTTATTTTTTCGTTCGAATTTAATTTCCGGTGCTCGATCGTTACTACTTTTTCAGAATCCTGCAATAAAATTGATACAGTTTCATATTGTTACGGCTGCTTTTATCACCCTTACCTTTTACAATTATGTATAACGGTCAATTTAAGTATTTACGAACATTGTTGACAAAGAGTTTGGCTTATGTAACTTATGTTTCTGTATCATGGTTACAATCACTGAATAAGGAATTGTATCATCGTTATGTGTAACTACAAGATCGATATCAGCATCACAAAACATTGAACTTTGACATTTATGATAATCGAATTAGGATTTAATATTTAGAAATCGAATGTTGCTATTGTTGTGTAATCCGATTGTGATTGCTGTTATAGATATGGTTAGCTTATCGTGGAGTTATCAAAGTTTCCTGCCACCCGCCACGCCTCTACTTACACTGTTTCCTTAGCTCGTATTTTAAGCTCACTCAATTAAAAGTAAAAAGATTGTAATGTTGTCGATTTTGCGGTGAACTTCTCTGGGGAAAAAAATATCTGTTTTGAGCAGCGTAGATAACAAAACACTAAACACTCGATAATACTTCATTCATCTAACTAAATAAGTAGGTAGGTTCAAAATCTATAAATAAAGTACTAACATAGCTAGCCCAACACCATTATGTTCAACCGATGCTTAACAATTCTAGCATTTTATACTTTTTATTACATTCTGAATCCGCCCAGTATCAACGGCGGGCGGGAATCTTGGGGCGGTTAAACTCCGCCTTCTAGCTATACTATGCTTTCTTTCAGAAAAAATTAAATATTGGAAACAATTGCACAAAGTTTCGACAGATCATTGATGGTAAGACGTAATTGGGCCAGCTACAACGTCTGAAATCCTACCGACTGAACGCCCTTGAAAAACCCAAACTCCAGGTAAGTGACGTCTTTTTGGACATACATGTCTACTCTGATGGTTTTTTATCTCAGTAAATTCACAGAATAACAAGTCATAATGTCATCAACGTCATCACAATCTTTATTTGCAAGATAGCGATGTACATATAAGGCGAGAACTTAATTCATAGCAATGGCGACAATGGTGACCCGTGGGAAACGCACACATAATTGCATTTGTTGCGGATATGAGATAATGTTCTGAATGTTTATCTTTTGCCAACGGAAAAGGGTTTTAAGCTTTTGTCAGGGAGTGGAGCAACCATAGTCCACGTGCATTTGGCAGACCAAACGGCATCTTAGAAATTCACATCGGACGAAAGCCAATGTTTTTGTAGGTTTCGTTGTGCCACTAAATAAATATTTGAATAGACCATAAAGACAATATAGGTACATAATTTGACACTTATAAGCAACACAGTATGTGCTGAAGAGGCGAACGGTAGCTAGAGTGTTTTCTACGAAAGAAGTCTGCAAAACGCGAAACTATGCTAGGTGCTGGTCATTCGACGGAAAACTGTCAAATCTACAGTAGTATACCTACAATTAGAACTGCTAATTGGCCCGAGGTTTCTTTTATGAAAAAGTCTCTTCCCAATTCTGCTCATGGAGACCTTTGCCTCACTATCACTTAGAAATGACAGAAGCCATTAATTATATAATTTTATAAATCTTTTACTTGCTACCTATTTCATATTGTTTATATTTCACTTCAACTTTACGAAATCGACAAAGAAATACAGTTTTTGGATCTTACATGATAATAGCTAAGTACAGACACATGTTTCCGAATTTGTAAACATTAGTACTCATAGATCGTTTCTACGAGTACCTACGTAAAGATAAGCAAGCATATCCGGGGCCCAAATAGATTAGTGACCAATCGCCGGAAATTGTATGAACATCGGCAAATACAATAAATACTGTTCATTCATGGAAAAGCGGTTCTTTTGAAACTTGTCAAAACATTCATTTTTTAATTCAAAACCAAAAATTACTACTCATATACAAATAATTATAAATATGAAAGTAAAGCTACCTCCCGACCGATGCAAACGGTCTCTAGAATTCTTCGTTTACTCGGAATTCAATACAAAGCCCACAACTTTAGATACCGTTTTGCCCCTTGGTAGTAAACGCCTACATTGCGAAATAGACACATTATACGATCCCAGAATAGAATATTCAAGTGTTCTACATTTTTATATTCATATGAAAAACAATTCCAGGTATTATGAAAACAGCTGTTTGTAGGTACAGTTAACAACAAAAATGTTATAGTAATAAATAGCCTGGAAACACACACTCCTCAAGTCTTGTACTTGAAGGGCGGACCGGTTTCCGCAACTAGGCCGCAAGCGGGCCCTTTTTGCGTCCACCAGCGTTGTTTATGCGTATAAGTGTATTGATTTGTAGCCATAGCAATTCGTAAAAAAATGTTCAATGTAGGTACATTGTACATGGCTTTGACGCAAATCGCTATCTAGCCCTTACTGAGGGTTTCGATTGGGTTCGACTACAGATCAAGTATTTATTGTTCTGTGGGTTCGTGGGTTCGATAACTCAAGACAAGTATTATTTTTCATTTTTGATTATGACTGTCCACCGTAAATGAAACCGAAAAAACCCAATTCTAAAATCTCAATCCCAACTAAATCACAAACTATAAAGTCGGAAGTGCTGTCATCGCTGCTTATAAATTATCACTTTTGCCCACAGCTTTGCCCAACGGGTCGTTAGTGGGGGGAAGGGGGGTAATGGTAATTTAGCTGCTCATCCATCACCCTCACCTTCACACCGACCTGAATTTAGCTTTCAATTAATGGGGGACTTGAAAACGTAGCTAAATCGTTTTATGTTTAGATTAGGCCTTTTTGTTTAAATCGACCAAACCTATTATAGTTTTCCATTTCAATTTCTAAACGACTATGACAAAACATTTTATAAAATCAACACATTTTATATAATGCACTTTGCGTTGGCGCTCTGGTACGGTGGAGTGGATTTCGAAAGTGCCATAGCGTTTTTTAATGAAATGATGGGTCCTTTGTGTTGTAGTTCAATGAATGTAAATAATATGAATAACAGCATTAATATTTTCGCTTCATGAGCGTTTGAAGTCTGCGTAGTGTAACAATATTTCCTGCTTAATTAGGGAAACTAACTACAAAAGGAAACAAATAAAGTTTACAGAACAAAATTATTAAAATTTATTTAAAAAAAAATAAGTGTTATACACAAAATATGTCTAATTGGTAATAACTTAGAGATAATGCTAATCCTTACTATAAGACACAAGATAATGGTATTAAATTGGAGTATAAGTAGTAATTTGAAGTTAATAAGTGAATAAGGGTCGAGGTGCACGTCTGGTCTCTGCCGCAGTTCAAACTGAGGTTTGCCTAACGAAACGTCGAATACGTGAGGAGTGGACCGTCCTGAGCCTATGACGAACGTTTGGACCCCAAGACGAATGTAGTTCTTGAGTAATTTCCCCCGCCGTGCTAACTAACCTGTAGTAATGGCTAACCGCTGGAGGTAAACTGTATTTCAAGGGAGTTGGGAATACGTTCTCGAGTCTCCGCGGTTTCTTATCGCTGTGGAGCTCCGGCCAGCTCGTTGGCTGCACCAAGAAGACTGATCGCAACCTGACAGCCTCTCTGTGATAGGCAAAATAAAGAAATATGTTTAGTATGTTACAGAGCCCTACTTTTACGGTGATTTTATAGGAGTTATTATTATGTTTACTATGAATACCTTGAGGCCTTTATGTCGGGATGAACTCAAAAATCTGGTGGACAATCGTTTGCGATGCCGCCCCGTTCACAACCCCTTTTTACGGTGTGATCCGTGTATGCAGATAAAGCGCAACTCTGAGGAAGATGAGAGAAGGAAATTAATCACCATGAAAGGCTTCCTTCAGCTCTTATTGAGCTCAACTGGGACTACGATGGAAGTTCATAAATACCTTTGTGCTGGAAGCTGGTAACATGGATCGCACGCAGCGATATACCAATCGAAAAGTTGCGGACGCGCAGAACTTTCGCTTCTCAATTTCGTAAACAAACCACAATAAAATCCCTTCAGATTTCAATTTACTTGGGAAGAACAGTTATAATTTTATAGAAAATATCAAGGTAGTTTCTGTTCGCTCGTTAAAATTTCAAAGTTTTCAAACCAATCTTCTGACTCTATCCCTCTGATACAGCTGTCTCGTTCTTTCTTTCTTTTTTTTTTTTAGACTGGACACCATCAATCAATATCTATGACTTGCTTGCTTCAAGCAAAGTTTGATCGTTCTGTCAAGTCGATTTGACAGATGGATGACTGTTTTCAGAGTAACAGAATTTGCTAAAGAACCAAGAAAAGATACGTACGAACGCACAAACTGACAAGATTTCAATAAATAATATGACTACGAAAGTGGAATCGAGTTACGAATGCTTGATAAGATAAAAACGTTTGCTTCATCAGAGCTTATTTGCAAAGACATAAGTTTCGCCTATCTATGGTGGGGTTGCCAACACGAAAAACAATAAAATAATGATACTATCTCGATGAAAGGAAATTTGAAAATATCTCCCGCGAGATTCAAAGTAGGTACATTTACGAGGAAATTACTATGATTTTTTTTTAACGTGTACATTTAAGGAAATATGCTAAAAATCGAACGTTACAGTAGGCAGCACAATTTTCCGTCACGCTGACAGCTGTCCCGTCAAAGTTGACAGACGCTATCGAAAAATCGCAGAAACCGCATCTATTGTTATAAATCTACCAATTCAAAATAGACGATGGTGAGTGATTCGTGGGCTAATTACCTTCTAACGACCGGCAATCAGTGACATCTCGTCGGTATATTTCGATGGCCGTCAGAATCCGTCAGATGATGCAGGTGGCGACTGACGGCTTTTATTTTATACTGGTGGTCCGACTCGTGGCGTTTTCCGCGCGTAATTAAGCAGTTCGTCCCTTCTATATACCCACTTGTGTTTTATATCGCTAATACTTTTCCAAATAAACCTCACATTTCCTCCAGACCCGCGACCCGCGGCTTAGTCATCACCTTGTCTTTCCTGTGGATAAGGCCGACTAGGCTGAGAGGATAAAGGTACTGGGCAAGTCTACTTTATCTAAAATGACGTCCCAGGCAACGTCTCGTTCAGAGGCAAGGGTAAAAAGTTGCCCGTGACCATCTAGATTAGGACTAAGGAAAGCATTCTACACGCTTAGCATGAACACCAAAAAGGATGTTTCCTCCGACCGATGAGAAGATAAATCATACTTCCTCCCATTCTTATGTTTGACGAAAACAGAGACAGGACTAGCTTTAGTCTGTTCTTCCGTAGACAAATCTCTGTCTAGGACGCATCATGTTAACCCTGCTGGAAACACAACAACCTGAAAAACGTTCGCAATAGGGAAAGACTATGGATGCCAAACGGCTAAAACTGATAAAAGTAGCACGTGAGGTAGGAGGGTCCTACTCAGTCTCAGAGACCTACGATGATGAATGATGATGAAGTACCTACTAGATGGCAGACCTATTCTTAGCAAGGAAATGGATACGTGTCAATCGTTGAGAAAAAACTGAATGAGAAAACAATTCGGCTTCCGCGAGCTTCTATCTTGGGATGGTATCGGTTTCAGGAGCTTTGTTCTTCGAATAGACTGACTTTTGACCTGTGCTTAGCCACAGAATGTGTACAAGCTTAGTTTGATTTGACTGAACTGTTCTGTGAACTCCTCTCTGCTGTTCACATTTTCTTTTCACAAAAGGCCGGAACAGCATATAAAACCACCTGTGCTTTGATCACGAATAAATGTGAGAATCGTAAGCGTATCCGAGATACACTGCGTGGTGACGCTACAACGTTAGGTAATCAAGCTGGCGTTGACTCGCAATATGATTCGAATACGTTATGTTTACGTAACGCGGCGACTGTTAGATTTGTTCGTGATTATCTCTCTGATGTATTCGTATGCCTCAGTCTACTCGATAGTTCACCACGATGAGTACGTCGAGCCCTACGCTCTTTCTGGCCCGTCACCTCACTTTAGATCCGTTAGGTCCAAAGCTAAGAATAGATTACCTTTAATTATGCATATATGCCAGGTCCTAAACGAAATAAATTAGCATCTACAAAGCACAACAACCAGAAGCCATCTTTGTTCTGATAGTTTATACAAACAGCAATATTACTATAATAAGATCTAGATAGAACATAAATGTACTCCTAAAAATTTATATGAAATGCCCCCATGCCAACTCGATGGGCAGGTAAGTTGACTAGTTTTTGTTGTATACCTTACATCATTGTTATTATGTACATAGTACCTACCTGTACCTACTGTAATCTATCTGTACATACCTACCTGTTGGGGACGAATAAAGATCTATCTATTTATTCTTTATTTATATATTTATTTTAAAATTTCACACAAATAGGTAGTGCTAGGAGGACTTAATGCTAAGAGCATTATTTCTATCTATTCTACTTCTCATTCTATCATCAACGGAACAATTAGGTAAATCTTTTTTGTCATGTTATCCAGGATATAAAGGTGGGTACTTCAGTGTCAGCACCGCTCCAGGCCCTTGTTAACACCTTCCACTCAGACCGCGATCGATTAGGCCCGCGGCCGCTCACATTCAATTATTTATTTATTTATTCGTAATTAACCCGCGAGTTATGGTCCTTCGATTTATGACCAATGCTATCAGATTCGATTGCAAGCGAAATTTTTTCATCGATGTTTGGTACATGGATTTATATCAGATTTACAGTATCAGTAAAGGAAGGCTATAATATAATTACAGCTTTGGGGGAAAAAATGCCAAATTTTTTTTTGTTTTTTTTTAGTAAAATTTGTAAATAAGTAGTGTCTTTGGGCAATGCTAAAGCCTTTTTTTATACATTATAGACAAACGTTTGACCTTAGCCTTTAGTAAACGTAATGTAAAAAATAAAAACAACAGATCAGTTTCAAAGACCACTTGCAAATATTCTTAATCTACCTGTCAGAGCACATTACAGTTTTAAAAACATTTTATTATCCGTACAATATTTCGATAGATGCTACAAATTGCATCTCATTACACACACAATGAGTTTAACATTAATAACTGTGTACTGACATCGATTTTATCGTAGCAACTTATTGTTAATCTGTAAAGTGCTAGTGATCATAGGAAAGTTAGGTTAGTTCTAGAAAAAAAAATAGATTACGAATTTGCAGTGTCTCAAAAAGCCTTTAAATGCGCATTCATTTCCAATTTTCAATTTCCAATTTCAAAAAATTGTAAATTGTTTACTAGAATATTATTTGATCTAAAATCAATAATTTATCTGTAGCTCTGAGAAGAAGTGACCTAGTTATTTTTTTGGTATCGTTTTGATACATTTGTTTCAGCCACGCAGGACACAATAAACACCAACTTAATCCAAATTGTAATGTCATTCATTCACATAGTCAAGTCACACTAATGTTATTATTTTTTTCCAACATTCCAATTTCAAAATGTCACGATGAATTTTTTTTTCTGCGTTCTATTATGGCTGTTCTATGTTGTGAAACGATTGAATGTCCTTTGCCCACAGCCTCACCTGAGGGTAAGCGACGATGAGGCCGACGATGGAGCAGAACAGCCTAGATGACACCTCTTGCCTTGAAAAGACCCAGATTGTATTTTTCAGGGAAAACAAAAGACGACAACGAGTTCTTTCTTGAAATAAACTATTCCTTGGCAGTTCTAAAGTAACACAACTGTTTCGTACTAGCTGTGTCTGTGGATACTCGATAAGGCACACGTCACGAGGCCAATTTGTGAGGGCCCATAAATAATTTTATTAAAATAAATCAACTGGTTTATTGTTCTCTTCTCGCCTTGTCAGACCTTCTTGTTTTGTCCAGTCTTTATGACTCCAATACGCTTCAGTATCAACATGAGAATACAGTGCTGTGACATTAGCAAAGACACAGAACAGATTTTACAGTTTTCTGTCTGAGCATTTTAAATCAATAAAATGCATCCTGTTTCTGTTTATTTACTTCTCTCAGCTAAGAGGTTATATTTAATTTCTTTGGAATTAGGTAGACTAGTACTCATTAACATAATATAAAATTTTTGACCAAGGGATCATGTTTTTGGAAATTATTGCTTGTTTTCTTTTAATACAAAAAATCCTTAAACAATTCGATTGCGTTTGGTGATGTTTGTCATATTTCTATAATTAACAAGTTAACGAGTCGTGTAATATTTTTTTTAAACCTTTATGTATAGGTATGTAATTATCATTTATTTAAATTGTGATATTGTTACGACGTTTTATTTTAATTTTGTATCATAAAAATATCCTAAAAAAGGATAAAACAACAGACAAGATATTTCAAATCATTATTCTGAGATTCAACCAAATAAAAATACAGTGACACTTCATTAATATAATCGGAGTCAACACAGCGCAGGCGCGAAACCCGCCACTTTTAATAAACGATTATTAAAAGTTATGTTTTTAATTACAATTTGATCGGACCATAATATATTCCGATAATTTTATAGGCGCCTGGGGCGTTATCAAATGTACAGGTGGATGCAAAAGTGTAAACCGCTTTGAACTGTTCCAAAATTTGATAATGAAATAAGTACTCAACTTTGACATAAATTTGTTTGTACCAACATTGGTAGTAAGTTAAGTAAAGACCTAACTTCTTGTTCACTTAACTTAATAGTAGAAAATACTTACCTACTTAATTTATCTCATCTAAGTATATCATACACTGATTTGACATTTAATCGGTTTTACTAAATACTTCCATTTCTTAAAATACGTTCAATGCCTTGTTTTACTGTCTGTACTATAAAGTGCTATATATTCTGTGTCTGAGTGTCGAACAATAAAATATTAAACGTCGAATAAATTCGATCCATAACGAGAATCGATGCATTCCAGTCGTAACATATGTTCGATTTCACGAAAATAATTATTAAAAAGTTTTTAATAAATTCACGAAACGGTCCACGAATATTTGACCTTTATTATTAAAATAAAAGTAAATTTTATAATGAATAAAAAGCACTATTCTTCATTGCCATGAGCTAAATTCGATACCGCTCAAATCATGTGACGGATGAAACACGGACGACTGCGCATCCGACATCCGTCACGCGAGCGAAACATTCCATTTTCAAAAATTAAAGAATTACAGCGAGATGTAGACGTGGACTGACGTGAGTATATTTATCTGCCTGCTTAATGAGTTATTGTCTCGACTGTACCTACCAATAGATAAGAAGAATATATACCTAGAAAATGTTCTAAATTCAATTAATTTTGCTTAAAAATAAAAATATTCCGAACTGGATACACAATTTCAACGAAATTTTATTTTAGTATTGCAAGTTTATTTCGCATTGTTTTGGGAACTTTTATAAATCCCAGAGGCGATCAAATAACAGCGACTCATTAACACAACCTTGATTAAAAGTGTCGAATTCGTCGATTGAACCTCAAAATGTTTCGTCTGCACCCGAAATATCGCACACGTATATGGGTTAACGCAACTTTGTATGACCTTAGCACTATATGTGTTTATTATGACCTTACACATGTGTATATGAGCCACACCGCACGTTATTAATCAAGTTTTATACCACCGTAAAACGACGGCGGGATTAAGCCCACTTGGAATCATATTTTTATGGGATTTAGATCCAAGTTTATATTTGAAATTTTTATAGTGCCGAGCTGTTTAGTGCGTTTCCAATTTGTGTTGGATGATTTATGTGATGTGCTAGACGCGCCGCAGACTCACAACGAAATCACTGTTGATACAGTTTCGGCGTGACGTAACCTATTAATGCTTTGTTTGAGAAGGTCTGTAAAAAACTGGTTGAACTTGTGATTGAATGTTGTCGACAAGAAGGTTTAATTTTGTTAAACCTTTTTAGCTGTCGATCATTTTGATTTGAATTTCGAACACAGAATTTGAAACTCGCGAATCGGTATCGGAATTTCAAAGGAGATTTCGAATCGAACTCGAAATCTATGTTGGAATCTTCCGTTATCAGTTTAAAATGGCTTATCGAATGTATCAGATTAGCCCTGCTGTTTTTAGTTTTAATTTTCATACCGTGCATTTCTGCACAAAGTTATTTGTTAAATGAATGAATCCCTAAGAATAGACATATATTTCTAGAGATAGTAGATCTTATTGATTCTAGCTAGTGTGCCCACATCTTAATTAGCCTAGACGTTTCGGCGAGATGCGAGGGTCATATTACCAATCAGTGGATCTGATGAAACTGAAGACTATTGGCCAAGTCCCAGAGATCAGGACGCGACAGCTGATTTCCGGTGGAACCCTGGATGTTCCCATTGCAGTCTCTTTACTTTTAATCACTGATTCGGAGAAGTGTGTAAAATAAGACCTAAGACTATCTATGTTAGTGAGGAAAACGTAAGGCGTAAGCTCATTTAAGTAAAGAGAAAGATAAAATAATTACCTAGTGAAGTTTGAAAGAGATTTTGAACAAAATCAATCGCTTTAGAAAATAGGGGAGGTTTATGTTTAGCAGTTAAACATTCTATGATATAGTGAGGAATTCATTCTATACGATGACATATTAGATTTTTTTTTTATTAAAAATTCTCTTTTCATCTAATAAACCTGTTAAACCATAACTGGCCATAATTTCACGTTCAATCACGTTTTGTATATTTTGATAATGTAATTTTTATTTTATTATAAAAACTAATTCAGGGACTCGTTCAAACCAAGTAAGCTGAGAGTGGGCTAGATCTATCTAGCTAGACGTAATAGTGCAATCGAAAACCGGCACTGCGCTCCGCCGCCCGAACTTTGATACGCAGCACCGTTGGAATCGAAACCCGATATCAAACACAAGTTTAATATCGCGAAATGCGACGGTATTTTCGTCCGTCCGTCACTTGGACAGTTCACGGAACGGGCAAGATTAATTGTATTTCGGTTGAGTCATCAAAATAATTAGAATGACGCTATTTTCGTTTGTGATGCTAATTTGACAGACGTCGCGGGAGATTCTTGTCTTGTTCGCAGTTTGATAGCTTCTTTGTTATTTTATTTTAATTTATTCGGAACGAGCGAAGCGAGCCGCTGTCGTCTCACAGCAACACCTATAGCGAAAAAGGTAGCTAAGAGAGGTAGTAGAGGTTTTGTAAATATGTCGAACTTTTTGTGTCCTCGAGTGCAGCTAAAGGCATTATCTCAATGACTCAGACTTGTTTGTTACCACGCTACGCATATGGGTTGCACGAAGATGAAGACACTTAGGGATAAAGAGATAAAACTTGTATATGTATAAGTCTTGTATAAGTATTTCATCACTTCCATTTTTTTGACTAAACGGTAAGTCCAACATAAACGGCAAAATACACGGGTACAGTGAAGAAATAACTGTCCATAAACCATTGGAAACTCTCCAAAAATATGTATAAATTGATATAGCAGTTCTAGACCACAACTGAATGGAGGAAGCACAATAAAGTCCGTCTCAGATGGTTTAATGTTTTGAATATTTGATAGCCCCCGTTCTGAGAACTAACATTTAATCTGCTTTTGGAGGAAACCGTTTCCGTCATTTCACGGTCGTTACGTCGTGTCTGCTCTATCTATGATGAACCACATCTTCATTTATTTATATAAAAAACATGAAGTGCCAAGAAGACAAAGCTTTAAAAAACGCAATTATCAAAACGGCTTGGAGACACCGATCAATCCAGCTCTCAGACATCAAACAAAATCCGATGGAACGAACAGCCAACAAACTGCACCTCGTTTAGTTTTCAACAATGAAGAAACACTAGAAGAAGTTCAGCGGGGATGTTATTATACAATGAAGACCCAGAGTAGTCATAGTTCTTACCAACGAAGAGAAGATAGAAGGAGTTCCACGAGAACGTAATATCACAGACAGCAAAACCTTGGCTATGTTATATGCGACCGCAATAAATGTGTTTGATTAATATCATTCCCGCGAAACAAATGTAATGGGTTCCAGCTTCCTTTGATCAGAATACGGTTGTTAATCATGTCGAAACAATGCGAGACATAAAACCCATTGATGAGACATAGCGAATTGAAGAGAATATTAATAATGAGACGGTTCGTTTAGTTTAGCCTGTAATAATATTTTGGCACGTGATCGAACTACGCATTAGAGATATGAAGATTATAAATCTGTGTACCTATATATGGGTGATGTTTGGCAAACTGATCATAAAAATCTTCTAGCAATGTTATAATAGCCTGGTATGTTAGGAACTAGTGGCATTATCAGAAATATAAAGCATTGTTAATAATGAAAACGGAAGCGGGGATGTAAGTGTATACCTATGTATATGATTTTGATGATGAAGGCTCGACTTAACGACTATTACAGTCACATTTATTTTAGGCTATTAATTTTCAACCGAAAATGTTCTATAGCTAATTAATTTTGTTTGATTTGAATGATTATAATTAGACAAATTATATAGAACGACTTTGCTAATATATCAGTTAGTAGGTATATAATTTATAAATATTTGTTTTAAAATATAAGTAAAAAATGGCCAACTTTCACATAATGAACACTGTTTTAAATGTTTCAATTGAAAAACAATTCAAGCGTTGTCAGTTCTCATTTCGATGAAATAAATCATATTTTTGACAAACAAACATTAAAAGAATGTGAATCACATATTGGACGTTAGCCAAACCCAATATTGGTTCGTTTCTACATTCCATTAATAAATATGTGATGGCCTTAAGTATTTGATCAAACATTATTGTTATGACATTTGTGTTAATTTGTGGACCGTACATTATTTTTGTTTCGCGTTGACTGTCATTTTAACTAGGTACAAGAATCACAGAGCATAAAGTTATAGCACAGAGCATAGAGTATGAAGAAGAAAAGAAAGTATTTTCGAAAAAAAAACTTTAGAATTAAGCGTCTTGAATTTGTAGAAATTCTGTAGTTTTTGGAAAATTCAGCTCTATTAAAGTAAAGTGCTAATATTATGTGCATACAAAAAGATACATCATCAAAAATGCAATCTAAAAAGCAATTGTTTCGTTTCTCGCACAAAATATTACGGTAAGGTAAAATAACAGATTAGTAATGAGTTTCACTGAGATCAGAGACAACGTAGACCTGTTGTGACACTATACTACATTATGATTAATGAGAGGTAATCGCAGCTTTTTATTTATAGCTGGCAACACTCGCCAGCGGGAGGGATTCGTTTGTTGACAACGAAATAGGCTAGTAGGTAAACATTATGAACGTGACAATTTCAATATGGTGGCTAATTTTAACGGGTAGCTGGCAAGATTAGTTAGGTAATGGTTGTAACACCGACGGCGGATTGTAATTTACGTAACATTCTGTCATCATTCATAGAAGTTTTACTTGCGTCATTTGTTTTGAACCTAGATTTAGATTCACTCTTTGCTAGTTTCGTCTATCTATCATCTATCTATCGTCTATCGCAATTTTGGCAATATTGATCTACCCATCTTTCTTCCGGACGTTTGACAATCCAATACGCACTTTTTGATCTACAATCATAGCTAACCTTAGTGAAAGTTTTACCATAGTGTTTTTTATGAGTGCGCCTTTTCCTTTATAAAACCACATTGAGACTTTCCTAACCGGTTTACCCTCTTTTAAGTTATTACAAAGCAATTTTAACACCATTCCATTGTGAATACTGCATTGCGTTGCCTAATTACGGCCACTTAGTTTTATTTAATTGTATAATCGTCTGAATGCAGACACCGCTCTCTTTGATTACTGAATCACACCTCGCAATCTTGATTGTGAGGCAACTGCAGATTCACAATTGTAGGCTGTCAACTCGTCATGATTACTGTCACAATATTCCTTTATGTTGGTGGGTCAAGGAACTGAATTGTGGATCCGTTTACGTGCGTTGTCATATTGAAGTGCAATTTACCTGTCATTTATGTAATTTAGCAGATTCAAATTCCGATTTTCTACAGGTTTTACATGACTACGTTGGTAAACGTTTCTTCTAATCAAAGAGAAACTTCGATTCTTTCCCGTAAAGAGAAAAATAGTTTTAGTCTCTTCCGTAGATAAATCATAATCCAAAGCGGTAAAGCTAAGCCTATTGATATGTGTGTGTACCTCAGTACCCACTACTTTGTGCTTTATTTATATGGCTTCTGTCTACGACTTGCCTCCCACAGACCGTTATGATCTGAAAATTTCCTTCGCGGAAATCCGGGTCACGAACGAAGAGCGCTAAAGTTCATACAAAGTTTCACCCAAAATCCGTTCAGCTATTTTGAATGCAAAAAGCATAGCACTTCCTTTACATTTTTTCTATTACCAGTGAGTGTTTTTAGATTATTCTAATCTAAAGCAAGAACATTGTTTGTACTTAATTAATTTAAATAAAAACAAAAATTTTGAAACAAAATATCGCATAAATGACTAAAATAATCTGGGAAATATTTATACGAACAACACAAGCAGAATTTGTTTTAATACAAAAACAAAACTATTTTCAGAATGTGGATTTAAAACAAAAACGTAAATTGGTAACAGCCGAATGTCGAATGTTGTAATCTTCTAATTCCAGAGAAATTGAATAATGTTGTGGAGGTCACCATCTTGGCGCTGACACGTAGGTATTCCACATTTCGTGAAACATAACACCGACATTTGATTTAATTTTTATGTAGATTTTATAATTTTCATTGTTTATGGTTTATCCCGATGACGAAATTATTTCAATTTCGACATCGTGGTTTGTATTGGTAACCCGCAGATTGCTCGAGTGTGTTTAGAATTCATCAAGGTGACCCAAGCATTGAAGAGCTAGCGTATCATATTGCCTACATTATTATATTTATGAGAGAAAGTAAATGATTAGGAATACTATGACCCGTTGATTAGTATTTGTTTTGTTGGAGGTAAGGTAAGTACCGTGACTTCTGGATGCGTTCGTCTAGTAGGTAATGAGTAAGTAAATAGAGCGATCAGAGTAAACTTGAGAATCGGATCAATTGCTTGAAACTCACTGAGCGGGAAGGAGGCTTGAGGTCTCACGACTAGCTCAGCCTTGTTCAGTTCAGCTTTGATTTTCTGGAAAGTGAAGTCTGTAAAATAGTGATGGCATCCGATTTTCAGAGTTTTTAAAGCTATTCAACTACGTTTTGTTAAAAGCTGTTTATTTCAGCCTAACCTGCATAGCTACTCCGATTAATTCGATAAGCCTTTTTGAACTGATATCGGAAGTTTCCAACGTAGATTTCGAATTCGATATTTGAGTTTCCGATATCGATTCGAAAAGGCTTATCGAATGAATTAGCACATGTCATGTAGGTAACATTGTATGAATAAAAATCCTTTTTGTCAGAAAACTCTATACAGGCTGCTGGTTTTGTGAACAGTTTGATAATACAAAAAAAAGTAAGTATATAACTATTCTATCAGCAATCAGTTCCCATATAGCTTTGCTTAGTTTAGGACTAGAGGGCGCTGTATGAAATGTCCCTATACAGGGACATAAAAAAAATAGGGGTCAAAAATATAGATATTCATTTATATTTTACAGCTCAGTCGGTATTAGCTCTGCCTTCCGTGCTGTGGGTCGTGGGTTCGATCCCCACTGAAAACAAACATTTGTGTGTGGCAAACATAGATGTTTGTTCTACGTCTGGGTGTTGCTATGTAATATAGGTATGTATTTACAAAAAAAAAGTATATAAGTATTCTATCAGCATCTAGTTCCCATATTACAAGCTTTGCTTAGTTTGGGACTAGAGGGCGTCGTGTGAAATGTCCATGAATATTTAATTATTATTATTTTTGACCCCAAATTTATTTTTGACCCCAATTTATTTTTGACCCCATTTTGACCCCAAATTTAAAAACAGCTTAAACAACACCTCGCGAGCTGCATGCTGCACGCAACCTAGTTTATTTATATTACTAGAATTTCCTGCAATGTTAGTGCATCTCCGATCATAGATCGTGATCGTGATCGCTTGCAATTTGTAGTGATCCCGCGATGGGTTCGCGGAAGCAACGGGCGGCGTCACGCGGCGCCCGCGCCTGCGCCATCGCTGCTTGTAATTTATCGCTTATTTCTAGAGATGTGCTGTCTAATCGGCTATTTAGATGGTTGAATAGACGGTACTTTACTTGCTTTTGAGCAACCGAGTATTTCGACTTTCTTTAGACAAAGGTAAAGTCAATAATATGTCTTTCTATTGAAACTACATAAAACTGGTTGACAATACTCAATACTCAATATTTTATTGCGTTCATGTTGTACAAAAGGGTCTTAAATATATTTATGCTACCAACATGAGCCCAGTTAGGGCACGACAATTTAAAAATGGTCACTAGGTATTTTAACCATATTACTAACATAATTATTAAATAACATTTTTATATTCTTGTTGAATCTAAGACCCTCTGATACTGAGGCAAAGCAAATTGAGCTTTCGGCATAATACCTATTAGGGACGACTTAGGTAAAGTTCTAACTTTGACTATCAAACTTCGCCTGAGTTATAAGTAAACTGACTTTATTAAAAAAATATTCATTCAGAAAAAGCTAACGGTAAATAAATCGAATAAAACTTGATTTTTGCTTAGTTTAGTGTATGTATTGTCTATTACACCGCCTTCCATCCTACTTAATTTATCTCGCTTCAGTTGCCTGGAAGAGATTGCTCTCAGCGATAAGACCGTCCATTGTGATACCTATTTTTAAGTTATGTGTTTCCTGTAATATTTCTGTGGTGTACAATAAGGAGTTATCTTACTATCTATATAACCTAAGTTTCGATTTTTCGACGATGTTTTTTTGTCAATTTTATCGAATGCCAAATATTCTTTCTTCCAACTAGTAGAGAGTAGAGATGGATAGAAGTCATGTTTCTTACTTTTCTGTAATTGCACACTCACTGCCCTATACTACTAAATGTTTCTGAAACGTTGAAGCTAGTTCAGCAACATTGTAATTCTTTATGTTTTCATCTGACGACCAATCACCTTTGTAATGACTACATTTATAGATAAGAAAACCGTACCAAATGTAGTACCTATCTATGTAGGTACTCTACCTACCAGTCAAAGTGAGATACGCAAGATTTTTCTTGCAAATACAATAACAAAACAACAAAAACAAAAAGAAGTTATGAAAATGACTTCAATTTCAAAGTTATTTCTTATGATAAAACAAAAAAACTAAGAATAGGTAGGTAGTAGGTAGGTACAGACTACAGAAGTTAATTTTCTATCTTACTGACGTTTTCTTGAATAGTATGTTGTCATTTTGATGTCAACAAAAATAGATGATGTTGCCATCATTTTAATTAATAGAGCTTTCAGTGACTATTACGAACTAGGTATACTTTGATATCGATTTATATCGAAGCATGATTCTGTAACAGTGTTGCCAATCTCTTGTTTTACTCTGTTTGTTTCCTTATGCCTCGGTTGTGACGGAATCACTTGTCGACATTTCTAGAATAGTCTTTTGTTAGATTAAGTACCTACCTACGTTTTGTAAAAGTCTCCGTCTAACGAATTTAATTTGGCAGTAAAGATTTTTAACCATGGCAGTACTTAGCACATAACCTACAAAAATATTACGAATAATCACAACCCAACCCGATTAAAATTGTTGCGTTTTTTACTGCACCCCAATTTTTTTCTTTAATTTACTCGAATTTTTTTTTGAAGTCAAAAGCGAGGTGCCTAATTTCTGAATTTGGTTAGGTCACGATCGGTAAAAATTATTCAATAAATATTTTATAATATTTTTTATAATTTCAATAAATATTATAAATTTTATTTAGGTAACGAGAAACACATAGTTGTTGCATTATCATTACTTAGCAGGTATTCAAAAATAAGGCAACATCAACAGCCGATTCCTAGAACAATAAATGAATGCAAAATGGTAAATTCAGTTAGATAGCCGACAAAAGACTTTATTTTATAAGGGTACGTAGGTACTATGTATAGAAATTGGGATGTTTGTTCGAAAACGTGTTAGAAACAATAGAATTTTGAAAAAAATGCAATGTGAAATTCCCCGAGGGAATTTCTGAATTCAATGGTCAAAGATAACAGTAATAAATTAGGGATGTGATTGTGAATGTTGCCTACAGATGTCGATGATTCGTCACGTCTGAGAGAGCCAAAAATGGCGTAACTAAAATAAATAGAGATGCACTTACTTACCCAAAGACACCGAATGGATGTACCCAACCAATAAAAGTTAAAGTTACAAGTGAATTTAAATAATTAAATTAATTTTACAATTAAAATTATAATAAAATTATAGTTATTATCGATAAAATCGTTTTGAAAATATGTGCTATCAATAAAACACCATGGCATCATCGGCCACACCAAAAACAAAAATTCGATAAAACATTCCATTGTGTCGATAACATTGCTGAATAGTGAGTCATTCGACTATCTATCGACATTTTTTTCCTCTCATATCTATTGCAGCTTACGCCGATAATGTCTCCACCAATTCAGGTAGACAAACCAATAATAAAACATTTACCCGACAAAAAAAAACAATTTGAAAGCAATTAACTCGGCGTAAGCCTCCTTGGCGTCAGAAAGATTACAAAGGACTTATCACTTTTTTGTCTGGACTACCTTACCTAAGTTCTTGCTCACTCATTTTAGTCCTTAAACTGAAGTAATAAAATACTTTTTCAACTATGATTTTGAATCGTAGCTTTGTGTAGGTGGTCACGTATTTGTTTTTGTTAGATAACAAATTGGTCATTTTAACGAGACCTCCGATGATGATGTCGTGTTGACGATTCAAAATAAGAACGCAACAAATCAAAATCACAGTACGAATATAGACTTGCAGAATCATAAATCAATAAAATATAACACGCAAATCAATGCTACAATGTATAAAGCTTTAAATAAAACTTCAATAAAATTCCCTTCACACGTAGAATTTTAAATTTAACTACGCGTTTGATAGGCTAGTTACCATGAATACGATACTTCTCGCAAGCGAATAAAGACTCTATACAATTGTGATAAAGGTGGGTGGTTCGAGACGTCGCGTCGTGGGGCAGATGACGCGCGCGACAAAGTAAATCGTACGTGCTTGTCGCGTAAACACGCGATGATGTGTGGGGCCGCAGCAACAATAGCTTCTGTACAATTTGTGATTCAACTCTATAATACTTACTCCGTAATTACTTGCACAAGAAAACATTATTTATTTTTCGACTAATTTGCGAGCCTGAAGTTGATTATTCATCATTTCCCTGCCCTTATCCCACGCTAGGTGTGGTCGGCACAACATGTCTTCTTCTTCCACTCACTCCTATCATTCGTCAACTCTGAATCTACTCCTCTCACATTCATGTCATCTTTCACACATCCAACCACTTCTTCTTCGGTCTTCCTCTCTGAAGTTGATTATTGAAAACCAATAATTGGAGCTTTATATTTAGAGTGCACAACATTTTACTGACAGAAAGTAAAAACACATAGAGTACAAAAAATAGCGATTTGAACGACTTATTTTGTAAGTTGATACTTTATAACCTTTTTAATGAATATTCATTTAGGCGGTTCACAAAAAGTTCTGTAATTCAAATAAGTCTCAAACATTGTTATTCGTATCGAATTTACGATGAATATGATTTACGGACGTATTTGATGCGGATGGACAAGCGGACAACAATAGCCTCTACAGACCGATGAAAGAATTACCGGACCAAAGCCTGCTGTACTTTAATCTGCTTTTAATCTAAAATAAGCTTTATAGTCATGAACATAGATTTTATTTTCTTATGACCGCTAAAGTTGTCTACAGCGACAGCTTAGTTGTGTAAAAAGAAATATAAGCTTTTACTCGCTGACTTTTAGTATCAAAATCGTTTATGTTAGTTGAATAAACATGGTTGTAGAGTTGTCTGAGTGATACTTCTGCAAATGCGGTACTATTTATACCGTGACCATGTTTTAGTATCATAATGTGGTCACTCCTCACGGTCTGAATAAGTTTTTTTACAGCCTAACCTTCTTGGAAAGAAATGTTCGATTACTGGCGTTTATTACCGTTCGTTGTATTGTTTTATTGAAATGCAAAGTACTTAGTTTTACCATTCAACGACTTACTTTTAATGAATAGTGGTTGCAATTTCCTGTGAAGACTGTATCAATGTACGTAGGTACTTTATTAACGTACTGCATAATTATGTCATTATTCAGTTGGGTAAGCTTTTGTGTGTCATTGATTATTGTAATTTCACTTATTTTATTTAATTGCGCCCTTTTCATCATTTCTTTTAGAATGTCTTAACTTATAGTTCATCAGAATATGCTTTACCTGATTCTAAAACGAAGTATCTATGAAATTCATGGATATTATTAGCGGTCTGTAATATTAATTTTAAATTAAATTGCTAATATCTCGCTAAACTCGATACCTAAACATAATCGATCGAACACGCGCGTGATATCGAATACAATACGTTTTCGGCTACGAATTACGATCGGTTCGAATTTGAAACGGCTTCGTAACATCGATGTTGAACTAAATATAAGATTGAGTCAGTATATTCAACATCATCTATTTAAAATAATGAGTAGGTACCAATACCAACTAAGCAACGAAATATTAACTAAAGCAAAATAAATCTTTACAACGACTGATAATTGAAATGAAGCTACAATTTGTACTCGATTACACCACAAAGAGATGTCTTAACGAGTTAATAAAATCTACGAGATCAAAGTTTATCTGTCACATATCGCAATCAAACCGTTTTATTAGTAAAGAAAACAAAGAATCGTTTAAGGCTGGGGATCTGCCAAATTGCCAAAACTAGCGAAGTTCAAAGTGTGTTTAAAAGAAAAGTAAGATAGTAACTTCATTTATTTTGGTTGCAAATCAATATTCAGGATATGTGTAACAATTACATATTTAATATAGCTTCATTTAGCTGGTTTATAATAGATAAATCTGGGATCAAACACAGCTCTCTCGCGCCCAAACCGTTTCGAGTCAAGTTTGTGCACTCGGATTAAGGAAATGAAAACAAAATCGCAAAAAGTACTCAGCGCGTCTTGATGTACATATCCTTGTCTCCAAAACGCCCTGAATACATTTTGCGATTTTGTTTTCATTTCCTTAATCCAGGTGGCAGAAGATCTTCGAAATTTTGGATTTTAAATGGTCTATTCCACAATATTCCCTTGTTTTATCTACAAAACAACTAAATTTACGTATAGGCCAAATATTTAAGTATATAAAAAGTGTAAAATCTTTACTTAAATAGTCTTATTTTTTTTAATATTTAATAATTGCTGAGACTAGTTTTTAACCAAATATCGCAAGAAAATTCTTCAGTGGCCTCTAGGCGGCCGAAACGTTCGGACGTCAGGCCCACGCCAAATTTCTCAGGATTTTTAAATGAAGAACACGCAAACGTCTACTCGACAAAAGTCTACAAATCATGGTTCTATTGTATCATTTGAGTACACTACGTAGCAACATGGCAGTTTTTCTCGCGGCTGCGCGTAACGCGTAAGCAGACCGCGTAATAAGCTCATTTGACATTTACGAACAGTCACAATAAAATTTTATCGAGTAGAACTCCTGGTTTGCCAATTAATACGCATTGAAAGTGGCTTTACTTTTTTCTCTTGTATACATGACAATATCCAACAATAACCATACCAATGTAAACTTAGTTTTTATTTCTTTTAAGTCAACTCCGCCAATCAGTCAGTAGCTGTTATTTGTTTACACGGAAAATAGATTTTTCTATCCTAATTCCAATTAAATTAGGATAAGTAAGTACCTAATTATTATCTTGCTACTGCTCATACTTGTATTGCATTTAATTCAACCTATTTTATTGCTTTTGTAAAAACCTTTTTGTGAACAACCTTATTTATTCTAAAGAAGGATCTAACATGGACCGGAGAGGAACATTTGATGAAAGTAGAATACATAGAGAGAGACATTGCCTTCTGGCAAGACAAAATCTACCATTTTATCTTGCCAGAACGCAAAGAACCACATCCTATCCTATCCTACTAATATTATAAATGCGAAAGTTTAGATGTTTAGGTGTTTCAATCACGTCTAAACTACTGAACCAACTTGGATGAAATTTGGCATATATGCCAAGTTTCCTAAAACTCAATCCAATCCAGTAGGCACATAGGCTACTTTTTATCCCGAATAATTATCAGGATCTACAGGATAAAATGAACGAACAAGATTAGCAGCGCCAATTGGCAAGAGGATTTCATTGTCATGTCATGTCACGTCAGTTTGACCGGGCGTAATACTACCTCTTTGGTCTAACGACTAGCGTTTGACATTCAAGTACGGGTTCGGTGTAATGTCAAGTTTCACAAAGTATCCGCGCGGTACACGCACATATAATAATACAACACAGATAATACAATGTACATGGAAACTGTACCCGCTTACGGAGTCGCGGGTAACTGCCAGTTAACAATATTTATGCAAAAAAACTAAAATAAATACTGCTGGTTTTTATTGCACGTATATTTTGGAATACTTATTTCTTCTGAAATTACCTACTTACATCCAATTCTGTATCAATGATCTGTATCTGTCTCTCACAATTTGTGTTAAACTCTCCGCAATATGTTAATGTTAAAGATGAGTTTGGAGCAGTACCCTCCCTATCCTTTTTCATATTATTTAGAGAGTTATTTTTCAGTAGTACCTAAGGTTTTAGTTTTTAAGCTTATCTACTATTTATCGATTTGAGAGTTTCCGTAGAATTTACTATGACCTAAATATTAACAAACATACCCACTTAATGTACTTATGTCTACGCCCAGCTACTTTGGATTCACAAGACGGGATATAATTTGAAGATACAATTTGATAAATAAATTTAAATTTGATACAATTTGGAGATAAATGGAGTGTCAGAAAACGAGACCGAAAATCTACTGAACACAATTAAACAACTAGACACAGTCATATAACTCCCTATTGATAATGCGGACATACTTTCATGCTCCAGAGTCAGAAAGATGGATGAGTCTAACAACCATCATCATCATCATCATCAACCTATACTCGTCCACTGCTGGACGTAGGTCTCTCCCAAGACGCGCCATTGAGCTCGGTCTTCGGCTCTTCTCATCCAGTGTCTGCCAGCTACATTTCGCAGATCGTCGCCCCATCTCGCCGGAGGGCGTCCTACACTACGCTTGCCTAATCGTGGTCTCCACTCGAGTATTAGTTTGCTCCAACGATTGTCGGTTCTACGGCAAACATGGCCGGCCCACTGCCACTTCAGCCTGCTAATTCTCTGAGCTATGTCGAAAATTATGATCAATGATCGTATAACCCCAGAGCCAATCACTGTCGCCGGAATGCCTCTCGAAGTTGTGCAGGAGTATGTCTACCTCGGGCAGACCCTGCGTTTGGGTAGACACAACTTTGAGAAAGAGCTAAACCGGAGAATCCAGCTGGGCTGGGCTGCGTTTGGGAAACTCCGTCAAGTCTTCTCGTCGCAAAAATATGTGTGGACTAGGAATGGTCGCATATTCATCCGCAGAGATGACCAATCTCCTGCAAAGCAAGTCAAAAACTATGAGGCACTGGCTGATATGAACTCCATACTGATATGAAACCAGGCTCTGCGAAGTAAAAATGAAGAAGTATAGATCTCACTAAAACTCAATAATACTCTGCCAAGAATATTTAGATATGTGCAGTATACAAACAAACCCCAGTGACTATACAGACTTTGTTTCTCGTCATGGATAATATCAGTAGATAAAGTGACACAGTCAAGTGATATAAGTAGAGACTATAATTTGTTGCAGATTTTAATTTTGACCGGTCTACCTCTAGTGAAGGACACAAAAATTCAAACCCTAATAATAGTAAATATTATGTAGTTTATAAAATACTGTTCAAAGAACTGTAGATTTAGTGATAAGCAATTTTAGTGGTGTAACGGAGTGTGAAAATAAACTACCCCTCAGTAAGTTAGATCCTCATCACCCTGCATTAGATATTATAATTAATGTATGATATAAATGTAATGATACAAAAAATGTTAAAAGGGTAAAAATATGCCACACATTTTTTCAAAAAAGTTGATTATTCAAAAGTAACAAAAAACCAATAAATACTTTCATTCCTGTATGATTTAAAACCAATCTTGGCAGATTTTATCCAATTAACTGACTATTTGACACAAACAATAGCGTTCCTTTAATTTTGTTATCATGAATGTTATCATGAGCACTTATTACTCGTATATTGGAATCCAATCACACACTTAGTTATAAGTTGTTGCTTTTTTTTTCCTTAAAAAATAAGTACTAAATTTTTTAAGACATATTTTACCTACATCAAATCTGTTTATGCCTGTAATGGTATATCACACTGTAGAATGTTATAAGTAATATTTTTCTCCTAAATAACAATTGTGAATATGCCATTGGTGTAACTAACTAAATAAATAAATATAAAGATCGCAGTAAAGCATTTTTCAGTTTAGTTTAGTATTCGATAAAATTTACGAATTGCTTTCCGCGCATGTCATGACAACTCGATTCTTCTGTTTTGCACAGATAGACTATCCCCTTAAGACGCAATAAAATGTATTATTAGAGCGAAAACCGTTTCTAGGGCGATTGAATTAAATAAAAATATTCATCGTGCATTTTTGTGGACTTTGACAAATTAATTCACATTTCAACGCGAGATTTTAATCGAATGTGCTACTACATTTTTTACAGGAACTCGGGAAACGCCTCAGCGATTCGTCCGCTAGTGATGGGATATATACGCATATCGCTATCGATCAAATCGACCGACAACGATCGACGGCTAATCAACTAAAACTAAAATACTAGGTACTCATTAAAATTATAACTTCTTAGGTTTATTTAATAAGAAGAATACCTATCAAACAAAAAACAAGAGTAAAAGAATATTTACAAATGTGAAAAAAAAAACTACATTGCGACCCATGTGTTTAAACTGTTACTTTCTAAGATAAGCTAAGCTGATTTTGTCATAAAACTTGTGTCAGGTAACCTTTACCTCCTTCATTTCAATAACGTGCTATCACATCACTAGACGTTGATTAATTCTACTTTTATTTGTATAAGATTCAAGCAGCTGGCGACGAGTCGCGTTTGATCCCGAAACGCTGAGACCGCGACGACATAATGTCTGATTTTTTTCCAAGACTTGTGAAAACACGACGAAAATAATCAATCATAATCTCGAGATTCGACGAAATGAGATGATCTATTTCTATTAATTAGAAGATTTTATTTATTCAGTTGATGAAATTCTTTTCTATATTTATAAAACATTTTACTTTTAACTGTTTGGTTTCATTAGTGTTGTATGATATCATGATATGATAACATACTTACCATACCTGTTTGACCTGTCAACACATTTTTACTATTAAAACAACTACTGAACTATGGTTTCTTACAATAAAATAATACAAATAAAGAAATTTTTTAATAGCACATTTGTTTGGTCGAATAAAATATCGATCTAGTTCGAAAATATGATTGAAAACGTAAACCAATCGATAAACAAACACTTAAACCAGTAGCGGCTACTAAATACGGGTCTTATGTAAACGGAATAATTTATCTGATGTGTACATACATACAGGGAAAGTCGGTTAATTGGGAAAGCGCATACCTTGATGTCAAAATCAACGAGAATGTGTGGTTATGATGATGGCATTATCATTTGCAGAGATTTGCATTATTAACCTTTTCCGCATATTATTGTCAACGAAATCTGGAAGCGCATTAAATCTACACCTAGTTATGTTTAAGCCCAGATAATATACACTAGGTTTAAGTAAGGTAAGGTGGGTAAATAAAATAGCTATGCAATTATTTTATTCAGGTTCTCAAAATTCTTTAGTCACATACCTGCTAGGCCTACCTGGGCCTATCTGTATCTATGTACAATTCGTGAGTAATTTTACTATAATTTTATATTTCATTAAATAGGTCTTAGTACAGCTAATCTTTCTAAAATACTCTTTAAATACTTTCTAAACAAGTTTTTCCTGAATTTATGCAAGAATTTTCCTCTAAAACATCCTCAAAATTGTCATTCCTAACAGTCACGTCACATTTCCAAAGATAAAACGATAAATCTATACCGATCCAATAAAAAAATTGCGGGACTACCCGCGTCAGTGAGCATTGTGACGGTCATCTCACGCCAATAAAGCGGGTGTCGCAAGTCATGGACGGGGCCGATCATGCCTGAAGGGTTAAATTGTTCAAGCTACTGAATTTTGTTGACTATATGTCTGTGGAAACTGGAAACTACATTTTTAACCCCCGACGCAAAAACGACGGGATGTTATAAGTTTAAGGTGTCTGTGTGTGTGTCTGAGGCAACGTAGCTCCTGAACGGATGAACCGATTATGATTTTGTTTTTTTTTTGTTTGAAAGGTGAATTAGTCGGGAGTGTTCTTATCTATGTTTGATGAAAATCGGTCCAAGATTCGGGGGTTTTTTAATTTTTTTTTTGTTAATTATTACACAACAAAGTTTAGTTTATGTTTTTCTTTATTTTATGGTGGTTATTTGACAACAGAGTCAGTGCCAAGTCCAAATAGATGCTTTAAAAATTTAAATCCCACAGCTTTTTTTTACTAGAGTATATTATAAACGAACGTGAGTGAATTGTTAATATTTTTCAGCTTTTTAAAAAATATAGAAATTACATAAAAAACCCGCTTTCAAAAGTTACTGTGTTTTTTGATATGTTTCTAAATCAAACCGAAAACAAGAGTGAAATAATTAGCATTTGCAATAAATAACAAAAATCAAATAAATAGAAACACAGTGACAATGATCATGCTTCGAATAGTTTTCATTCATCAATCTTCACCCTTGTTCCAATCGGGACTTCACACCATCCATCTTACGGACATACTAACTGTTACATATACTGTATAGTTATTTAAAGCGTGGCAGTGTCGCGTCATTGAATTTGTTTTACTGAATGAAGTGTGAGGAATAGAAATGTCGATATCGCGCACAACACTATTTAAAACTCCGACAGTTGACGTTGACGAGTTCGAACTGTCAGATCGGAAATTTCGATTGTATCGAGCGAGACTGAGCTTGACATCGATATGAAATAAAATAAAGAAGAAAAAGCCGTATGGTGCAGATAGAAAATAAAATTGGGAATTTCAATGACAGACGTTATTCGAGTCCTACCATTATTTTCGTTACCATCAATTTTTTAAAAGCAAGGTCAAATGTTGAATCTTTGACTCATGTATTTTCCAAAACATTTCACAGTTCGATAAAACCTACAAAGCTTCATTAATCCCGCCCCGCCCAAAAATACGTCGAAGTCCTAATCAATCAACTTTAGATTAACACTCAACCATAGACTAGACAAAAACAAATGAGTGAACCGAACAGAAATCGAATTAACCACAAGCCTGTTTAGACACCAATTAAAACTTCAACAAAGGCTATCTTCAATGAGATGAAAAAAATTTGATAGATCCACTCTTTAACCCAATCTTTCATTCACTCACTCGTACCAAAACCTACCTTCACTCACTAGTTTTAAGATCGAGTATAGTTTGATAGTTAAAGCAAGAAACCGTAAAGGGCTGTTGGCACAACATCTTATATCGATTAAACAGATAATTAATCACGGGAAATGAATCCGAATGAGATGTTATTAGTTATACTCGCTATGAACAAGTTTAGTGAAACAATGGATTGGCAGTTATATGGTGTTTAGTTAACACAACCTTCTATATGAGAATTTCGTTAAATATTTCGATTAAATTGGTAAGATCAATAATTTGAAGTTGAGCTAAAGTCAGCTAGTAGCACAGAAGCTTAGGTATAAGTAACTTAGGTGCTTTGGTTATTTAGTAGTCACTGAAAAAATCTATTAAATGTTTGCCATTGGAACATTTTGCATGCACAATTAAGTAAGTATCTATCTAACCTACTTTACATAAACCACATTCATATTTGCGAAAAAAAAACGAAATAAAGAAATATGATACAGATGTGCTTGCAGCGACAAAACAGTCACAACCCATTATTTTCATTTTTTTAAACACTCAAAGAAAATGGTAAAACTTTTAAAAAAAGATCACTCCACATAAAAAAACCAGGATTTATCCCAGCTTTACAAAACACCCGGTATACCAGGTTAACCGTCCGATATGCCCGATCAATCAACTGCTAACGAGATGCCCGCGGCTGGTTAGCGCGACGAGTAGGTATTACGTGGATTCTCAATGACTGGAGGAAAGTCAATGAAGTTGGGAAAAACTTTGAAAAAAGCCCAAAAGAAGAAGGAAAGGAATAGAAGTTTGTAGAAGAAGTGACATTTTTAATAAGTTTTCAAAAGCTTAAATATATAACAAATTTGGTAAAAAAATCAAATTCCATAGGTAGGTATCTGATTTAACTAAATTTTTAGAGAAAAGATATAAAATAATTAGCAAAACATAAGTTTTGTTACTGCATTATAAAGATTATTGTAGTTTTGAAGAAACATCTACCTATACCTTGACGACGCAACTAAAATAAAAAAACCTAAGCGAGTGTATTTTCATGTACAATGTCGCAAACAATTGCAAATATAGAACACCCACCGTGTCAAAGAGGTAGAGAGGTAACTCTAAAATTCTACATTTCAAACAGCTGATTAAAATTTACATAATCGTTTGTCGCTGCCATTAAATTAAGCGTTCGTATAAAAAACGACAACTTTTTAATTTCTTTTTCCGAGACGAAGACAGAGTGCGGTCACAGTATAAATGATAGTGAGAAGGTGCGGGGCGTGGCAGACTAACTTTCATTACTCATGAGCTGTAATAAATGATAAAACATTATTAATACGAAGAGATCAGTCTGTGATGGCCAGAGATTAACGTTCGGATGAATAAATTAATTCTAATGCATTTGTTTTTGTTTTTAATCAGTGATTACGATTTGCATCAAATACACTTTAATGACCAAGATAAGATATAAATTATTATGAAATAGTACTGCCACCAATAAAAAAATGAAACCACACTCTGTGAAATATTTGAACGTGTTCAAACTGGATAGGGTAGGGCTACAAAATAAACTAGGTCCAATCAAAGAAACTCCAGAAACCAGTTACCCCAATCGGGAAATTTTCAATCAGAAATTCACAGTTGTTATAGTAAAATAACAATTAATTCCGTTATCGCACAGCGTAATAACAAGCAGAAGTTATAGTCCGTGCTCGGAGGTGATAAATTGAATAATAATTTATTCCAAACGAGATAAAAGATCGCAAGTAAGATACACTCAACGCGTTAACAGAGAACAAGTTGTGCTTGAATTGTCTTTGTTGAAAATTTAATTTTATGCCAAATCTGAAGCATTCTTTGTATCAAAAACATTTGATATATTATACTTTGCGTCGGTTCAGTACTTAGGCTGATTCATATTCCAGTTAATTCATTAACATTTGAAGTCATTACTTACACCATAATTGTGGGAATTCGCCACTCCAACACTATCCATGATAACCATTATATTTTAAATATCATAATAGAAATAATTAAGCTGATCTCTCGATCGCCTTGAGCGTTGAGATCTTGTGCAGGCATGATTGATATAACTTTTCTTTCCTCTCTCTCATTCACATCCATAGTTTCGTCTCTGTCTGGCATTAATTGATCTACGTTGTAAACGGCGCCATTATTGTCGCTAGATAGATCATGTTGATATCTATCCGCCTTGTTGTTAGTCAAATCAATTGTTATTGTTATACCAGTTGCAACATTTTGTAGGCTCTTTGTAACGTGTTCTAGTTAATTGTTATTTATTTATAGACATTATCGTTTATTGGTGTTGTCTAGTTTTCAATATGATTTCCGTCGCGTAGGTGGTTTCAATCAGATTGCAATGATAAGAGTTGCGGACGCAATAAAATTCTTGGTGCTATCTTTTATAAAATAAATTCTACAGAAAGCGTTCACGTGATGCACATTAAACACGTCTAACCCTAATGTTTTATTCATCCGTAGGTATGTAATGAAAATTACATTTGGCTATTTTTAAGATTGGCAACCACTAATGTCTTGATTTGAAGCCCAAAGAAAAACAGTGAAGATGGAATATAAAAAGTAAATAACACTGTTCTTCGATTATAATGTTGATTTTTTAAATAACGGAAATGACTGGTTCCGTTGAATCTTGAGAGGAAACCTCTACCTATCTAAAATAACTGCACCTACAATCATTTCTAATTATACAACAAGACACCAAACAAAATTACTATTCTAACTCAGATTTATGCTTCAATGCTTCGTATCCTTAAAGTTCATTAATGGATCATAGTACCACTTCCATGATCTACCATCGTCCATCATCCATGATCTTATCATCCGATCACCGATCTACACAATATAAAATCGTTCATACACCCAATGCCTGATATTACCTTACTCGATTTACATCTCCACCATTCAATAAAGACCTTTATGTTCAAATCATATCTTTGAACTCAAAGTTAATCATAAACTGGTCGTATTATATCATTTGAATCGATGATCGTGAATGAATCATTTAACTTTTGATAAATTACGCTGCTTATCGATCGGTACAATGGATTAATCAGTTTCGTAGGATTGTGTCTTACCTCATTTTGGCATAAAGTAGATGATAGTGAACATAATAGAACATCTTTGTAGGTAGGGTAGTGTGGGTATATGTGCGAATTTGAATATTGGGCAAAACTGGACTAAATTACTTCAGGTAAAGTGATTTTAGACCAAAACAGATGTAGTAGCATATTTTCAAAAGCCGATTGTAAAGTTAATCAAACAAAAAATAAGGAAGAAAATTATATACTAAAGTGTATTTTGCTCAAAATTCCCGGGTTAGATTTTGATGCCCCTTTGCACAAAGGTACCACATGACGTATTCCAACATAAATACCATACTAGTATCGCTCATGGTTCAGAGACCACTACCCATAGAGATTTACCCAGTCTCCTTTCTAAGATATGAATAACAAGTTTTTTCTATAATTTACATGTCAGACCTACCTAAATTTTGTAAAATCTTGACTTACCTCGCTTTTGCATGAAGGAGAAGAGGTCGTCGAGGAATTCCTTTCGCTGAGGATCGTCGCTTATCTCGTACAACTGTAAAAAACCGGAAAAATACATTTTAAAGTTAGATTTCATACATCAGCATGTGATGATAACCAGTAGGTATAGACTGGACAGAAACTAAGGTAGTATCTACTTATGATAAGCACATTAGCATTGCAGCAATGCAGCCAGTGTCTTGGGCACGCTTCCGATTAATACCGATTCGGATCAGTTGAGCTATCTATAAATCGTTTGCAACGGTTTGTAGATAGCTCAACTGTTTCATGTGTATTTTGTAAATATTATATCTATTGTATTAATTGTAATTTTCTTTGTAAATAAACCTATATGTTATATATGTGACAGGCGTCACAGCTCAGTCGGTAATAGCTCTGCCTTCCGTGCTGTGGGTCGTAGGTTCGATCCCCACCAAGAACAAACATTTTGTGCGTGGAAAACATAAATGTTTGTTTTATGTCTGGGTGTCACTATGTATTATAAGTATGTATTTACAAAAAAAAAGTATATAAGTATTCTATCAGCCATCTAGTTCCCATATCACAAGCTTTGCTTAGTTTGGGACTAGAGGGTGTTGTGTGTAAAGTCCAAGAATATTTATTTATTTATTTATATTATAGTAACATAAAATTTTACTATTTTGATGATATAAACTAGATTAGATAAAGGTGAGAAGAGAATTATGGATTTCTGGAACTCAAAAAGGTCAAGTTCTTCAAAGTCCAGATATTTTAGGATGTTATGCTGTTTGTTTTCCAAGTAGACCAGCCATAGACGGTTAACCCTTATAGTCTATAATGTAATTTGCATAATAAACCGTGAGAAAGCTATTTGTCCTCACTTAATAGAAGGAGGTGTAATGTGTTTCCTATGTTTGCGCTTTGCGGACATGCGGGCGCACGTGTGTATCGCATCGCCGCACCTCACTTCCGAGGTATATTAATAACGTTACTATTGTATCCTTCAAATATATCTCTATTTATCTTATGGTTTTCTAAAGCATGGTTTCTGTAGTAGTAGCTGATACTAGTCCTAACTTTGGATCCCTGCTGAGATTTGCTCTAGAAACTACATAGGAATGGGGTTTTTCAAAAAGGGTGTTTTTGCAGGTACCTGTATGTGTATAGGCTATAGGAACCGCTTACCATCAGGTGGGTTGTACGCTTAGTAGTATCGCTTGCCAAAGTAATAAAACATAAGCTCTTTTGGCCGTTTGTCAGACAGTCTTGAACAAGTTTCCACTCGGTCACCAACACCACAGATAATATTAAACTATATCAATACTTAGCATGTACCGGCACAGTTTGGTACCTACCAATTGATAAGGGGTTAAATGATGCAAAACGCAATGCCTTATCTCAATACCATAAAGTTCAAAATAGGGTTACAACTAGACTCCCCCGTGAGAGGCGTGCCGTTGAAATAATAATGAGAGAAGTATCCGCCATTTAAATGCAGTGTGCAATTTAAAACAGCGATAAAACTGTTGTGCTACTTTAGCGATAAAGGTAAACGCTTGATTGGGTGGCAGAATACATTTCCAATTGTGACAAGGTGATAAGTGATGACATCAATGGCGCAGTCGCCGTAAGAGGTGCGGGTTCAAATCCCGCTGAGGATCAATTACTTTTTGAAACATGAATTTTATTGTTTTTAATTTTGGCAGTGTACCTAACTATAATTTTACGTTTAAATGAGAAAATATCTAATTAATGTATGGTCATTAAATATTGATTCGAAAACAAGTAATTGGTAATAGAAATAGCTTAATAGTATTTTCAAATACGAATATCAAAGCAAACAGTAATGATTTCATTCAACGTAATGCGAAAGCGTGATACAGACATCGCAAACACAGTCCGTTATACAAGTACTGAGTCAGTTCACACCAGCGAGAAAATCTTCGAAGCTGCTAAACCAGTGAAAACATAGCGCGGCGCCTTCGATCAAACACAACTCGAATACGTCTATTTGCATTCGGACAATTACAACAGGCACTTAGCGCTACGGAGAACTGGGCCGTGGAGAGACAACGAAACGCCATTTGACACTTCCTGTTTCCGCCTTATAATGTGTACGGAGTTCGTCAATGGGGTCAGTTCGCGAATTGTTGCATTTTTCTTTACGTCACTATACCGTTTGTTTGGCATTGTGACATCAGTTGTTTTCTTGTCAATGATAAGTCCAGTTAGGCCAGTAATCTAAATACTGTGGACGTTTTCCTTGAGAGTTGCAGAGAATAACAAATACATAACTACTGAGGAGATTACTACCACGAATAGCACGGCCATTCTGATATCGATTCAAAAAGGCTTTCTGTATGAATCAAAATAGCCTAAAGATTGCTTACGTGATTTTCACCATGAATCAAATTATGCCTTGGATTATTTGAAGATAAAATACGGAATTTATCCAGGATTTTAACCAGCGCGCCCCTTTTGTAAAAGCAGGCGTGAAACTCGCTCATGGACACCGGCCTATTAAAAATTACAAGTCATTTACGGTACGTTCACACGAAGACACGATTTGCCGAATCTTATTTTCATCGGATCTGGAAAAACCGAATGTTGTATTCACACAGCACATCTTGCTTGGCCGTATCCGACGGCCTCGTATCGGGATCTCGTGTGAACTCACCATCCGGCTTTTATTAGCAAGAGCGCGCACAGTTCCTCACGTTGATTTGGAAGCGATGGACGTGAACAGTCTTGCTATACTATACTGGTATTATCGCCGTCAGCGTCGTAGAAAAAGATTGTGGTTAAACCCAATAGTACAAAGAAGATCAACAGTTGGTGCCTTTACGACGCATTCGGTTTCAAGATCCGACAAAAAACCGAATCTACCCCTGCGTGTATCGTATGAACGCATGTATTGAATGCCCTATACCACTGAATCGGATCTGCATTTTGCAGTATCGCCGGATCGGTTTGTAGTCGCAAAATCGGATGTCAACTTCAGCAAGATTCGGTTTTTTTGTCGTGTCTTGAAACCGAATGCATGTGTGAACTCCTTCATTGAAATACTTATGCCACTAAACCGAATCCTGCAAAAAACCGATTCGGTAGAGAAACACTCGACGCCGTGTGAACGTACCGTTAGGTTATACGAATAACTAGAGTCAAAAGTTCTCATACAAAACAAATAAAATCGACATAAAATCATCATGATTTGCATTTCCTAAGCTCAACTAAAAAGCTCAGAGCAATATTTAAATCACAATACATTCTACTGAAGTTGTATTATTAACCGTTCATGTCCACTTGATGTGAACGCGACAAATTATTATATTATTATCATAACAGGGCCGGCATTGTCGCCCACGGGGCCGTCAATATTTGAATCACAAAACTGGTCTGTAAGCCTTATAATCTCCATTGTGGTGTGCCAATTACGAACTCTCCCCTTCCGGTTGAATAAATAAATAAATATTGTGTAACATCGAGCCACGATGACAAAGCAACTACTTTTTCTCATAATCTCCCATTTTTATAGAAAAAAAATAGACTAAAGTCAAAAACATTGTTAAAGATGTGAGAATTTTATCACTTTATCAAATAAAAACTACTTTGTTATTATGATTAATAATAACAATGTTAATGTATGATTAATTATTAATAATAATTAATTATTATTAATAGGATTAATTTGTCATTCTAACGAGCGTTAGTAGCGCTACTGATCCACGTATATCTCCATAACTATTAAGTAAAAAGCCAAAACTTTTCAGAAACTTAATTTTGATACGGTTCCAATTCAGTTTGACTAATATGACCTTTACTTGATTCAATACGTAAATATACAATTGTATTTACTGTTGCTTTAAAATTATATTTTATTGATTGCTATACCAAAGAAGTCTATAGGTGAACGCAAGGTTACCGTCACAGAGTAAAAATATCAAGTGGAGTTCGCCTAAAGTCCGGACTTACTGTCAAAATAAATAAACAGCTGTCAAAATTGACTGATCACACATACACCTCCATGCGTTCAACGCGTGACCAATATATGGGTGTGAAAATTAAAACTAAATTAGAAAGAGTCCTGATAAATATGGAAATATGTATGAACAATAAAATATGGATTTTGCTGCTTTTTTGGTGATGGGTGATGTCAAACAACCTCGCTCGTACATTTAAATCCTTTTGAAGGTATAAACTCACTGAATTTAATTATGCAAAATGTCAAAGCTTCATGATCTACACAATGCAAATGCTCAGCAAAAAATATCATTTTGATCCAAACAAAGTTTTCCGCCCAAAAAATGTGAACCAAAATTGATCACATTGGTGCAAATTAGACTCGTTTACTATTGCAAATAGTTTACTATTCCTAATAAATTCTATTTATGAAGCCCTACAGCAAATATTTACTCTATGGCTAATATTATGATGTGATGTATCACGAATGAAATAAATCAATACGTCAATATTGAATCGTGGATAAATAGGACAAGGCGTTTGCATAGAAAACGGTTTTTGACACAGTTGTAGGCGAACTTTGATAGACTATTGTGTTCTACGGTTAGATCAGTTTGAAGGTGTTTTATGACAGTATACAAGTAGTTTTTGCTCAATCAGCAGCCATCATACTTTGTGTGGTTGATTCCCATTTGTTCGATGACGTTATATTCCAAAGAACTACCGGGAATCAGTTATTTTTATGAAATAACTAATACTTTGTACGTCACAAGCTGGAAGACCGCTATGTTTTGAACTTGGTTCAATGGGTTATCAAAAAAGAAAAAAATTTTAGCTTTTTAAGAACACAATAGATAATGTGCTGCTCACTGCCAACCAATCAATTTATGGTTTAAAATAATAAATATATAAATAAATAAATATAATAAATAATATCGTCTAGTAATGAGAATAATGAGGTAGAGAATTTTGACAAAAATTACGGTGAGTCTACTTTTTGTATGTTTACAGTGCCATCTAGTATCAGAAACCGAAATATTTCCTATACTGCTTGTAATATAACATGATAAGTGTCGGTAAAAAGTTAAATAAAAAGAGTAGGTATTCACACTTGCAAATAATCACCTCACACGTTGTCGCGGTTTGCAAGTCAATGACGTGGTCCAAAAACACTGAACAAATCGGCAAGAGAATTATTATAAACTTTCTATTAGCTTTAAGTAATACCCCGTCCATAAAACCATAGTAAAGAACAAACTTGTAACCTAAAACAAAGGAAATTGTTTTTGATTTTTTCAGTTCACATCTTTCTTCAATAAAGAAATTAAAAGTAGAGTTTGTATGTGAGGTTATTTTTCGTTTATCAAGGAAAAATCTCCAGAAAATAACTTTAGCATTCTGAAAAGACTCTACCATATTCCATATTTTTTTTTTATCAAATAAATAACCTGTGAAAATGTCAAAATATGTTTGTGGGTATTTTATACGATCATTTTCCGCGTACGACTTTTTAAATTGACCTGTTAATATTTCTGTCCGTGTTACAATTTCATTCGTCTTATGTTTACTTGTGTATCTATGTGTGTCTGTTTTCATGCGTGTCTCAAGTTTGAGATACTGGTTCCCCATTAGTTTGAAATGGTTTTACCACGCGCGCCGCCGCAAGACAATTTCAAATTGCTTGCAATAATTTAAACTAGTAAATGTGTAGGGATGGTTTTATAAATAAAACGTGTGAGGGACCCAATCGGAACGAAAGGACCGGCTTATACTACACTACAGACCTACTCATCATCTCGTAAAATAGTTAAAATGTAATAGAACTTATTCTTGAAAACTCTGTTCTATATTTAAAAAGGACTAAGAAATAACATTCGCTTCACAACCTAAAGGCACGAAATAAGAGAAAAACGAAAAGGCCGAAAGGATAAAAATATTCCCGATGGTCCTATCAGTGTGACACCAAAGTATACCACGGGGAAGATCTTTTATGTGAGTGGTACTGTCAGCACTGATATTTCATCTGTAGTAATAGTAACAGTGTTTATGGAAATGCTAAAGATTTACACTTATTGCTCTTGATGGGAGAATACTTTGGGATTTATTTATTGTGATGTATGGAGAATAACAACTAGACTTTGTTTGTCGGGCATTTGTTATGTGTATATTATTAATTTAAAATTATTTGTAGGAATGTTTATTTATGTTACGATATTTTTATTAAATTTGCGTATATGGGTACGGTGCCTTATTAAAAGTTTCATAGCAGGGGTTCACATAATTCGTGTAAAATGTCCATGAATATTTATTTATTTATCTAATTTAGTTCTGTGAAAACGTTGAGTCCTTGCCTTATATTTTTGCGGGATTTTCTGCGTTTGCATTGAACCCAATTTAATTGTCTACTTATAGATATTGAAATAATTTTGATTATTTTATTGAACATGCTAATCTTTTTACTTTGACTTACCGAGATAGACTGGTAGAAAATATCAATGGAAAAACGTTTTCCAAACTTGCTTGTTTTGAAGAAAATTCAATAAATTCAACATCAAATTAAATGAATGAAATGAAAATACCTTATTTTACATTAAACCAATCAAAAGAAAAATATAAAGGATAAACAAAATGTACAATGAGCGATCTTATCGCCAAAAGATTTTTTTTTTCAGACTTGCCATGGAGAAAGTGTCTTATTCTACAAAATATATTAGACAATTGATTCAAAACAGACTTCGACAATTCATTTAACCTCAATAAATGCAACTGTGCATGCAATAACGCCGATGTCGTTTCCTGCAATTTCCCATAAAACAACAATGTTGCATTTTCCATTACTTATGGCCCGTCATGACGCACCTTACAAATCCTGTGTCATTTTGAATCGGTTTTTAATCTGAAATGAACTTTATTCCACTCATTTAAGATGTATTTATTATTATTTACCAATTGATGGATTTCTATAAGTTAAGCGACGCAGTCACTATATTTGGATGGGTGTCCGCTAGTGGAATTTACATATCAGTGCTTCTGTGCTTCAGAGGGCACGTTAAACTGTCGGTCGCGACTCTAGCAGTCGTTAAGCCACGACGGAGTCCTTATAGCGGCCTAAAAACTCCATCACCATAGTTGGCCACTAATTCATACGACCGAAGAAGAATGGATTTCTAAGGATTCCTCCAATTACTTTTATAGGTAGCAAGCTTAGTAAGCAAAAATGCTAAATGTAAAATGGATGTATCGTTAAGCATTCCTCTACTTGAAAACTAATAGTCATAGTTCTATTTACAGTGACACTTCTACATTTTATACTACTATCTATTCTTTGAACTACGTCGTGTATGAACATCACATTAGTTCGATAAGTCGACCTATTTTAACTTATTGTTTGTATCGCGAAAACGTTATAATTGGTGGGTTTTCCGTTAGCAATAAATAATGACATGATAAGTGATTCTCGTCGCAAAAAATCGCATGTAAAAATGACATTATAGTTAACAAATCTGGTTTCTGTTAATTTATCTATTTATTTATTTATTTATATATTATATATATTAGAATATAAATCGTAAAACGATTTTAACTTGCATTAAAATATTATAGGAAAGTCGATCAATAAAAAAAAACAGTTTTGTGTCCTGAAAATATGTCTTACTCCAAGATGAAAACCCCGTTATCTCAAAAATATACCCAAATTGAGTTAGTAGCTTCGTTTATCTCTGATGGGTAGGTATTCTAAAATTAGTTTTTGAGGAAAAGGCGATTTTCAACACCTGGAAATAACAACTGTTATACTTTACCTAATTTTATATGGTTTAGTCTATTACATTTTTCTTTTTCGTTTTTAATCTATTGAATAATTACTTAAATAAACAAAAACTGTGCCCAACTGCAGTAAAAATCAGTAAATAGGTAGGTAATCTGCAAATGAGTAACCTCTTCATGGAAACGATAAAATGAAAAAATACTTACATTAACAACATTGTTTATTGATAAAAACCAGTGCAATTATGTATTTAATAGTGCAATTCTAATAAAATACATTTAATTTGTTGTAGTTGGAAAATATTCAGGCCAAGTCATAAATACTGCATTAAGTCAATACATAAAGCTAGACTTTGTGATTACAAAATGCTCTAAGTCGTGACATAGGTACTGCTAACATTCTGACATAATCTATTCTGTGATTCTGGCACATTCATTATTTAAACTCTTTTAAGTTGGTACATTAAAATTTTTGATGAAGAAAGTTGATAGCCCAAATTGTGAATGTTGTGGAGTAAAGGAGGACATGTGCTCGGAGCAAGTGTATTAGGGATATTTTGACTGAGAGATATAACATTAACTGGCTTGACGTAGGTCTGTATCAGAGTGTGCTGGCTGATCAGACATCTGAGGTAGCTATAATGCTCTACCGGTCCACGTACGGGCTGGTTAATGTGTAGCTAAATAGGTAGAGGTCAATATGGGACCGACATAGTCGTAAGACGACTCAATGTCCCGAAATCAATAAAGAAAAAAAAAAGTAGGTACATTATTGAGTGGAGACCGCGTTTAGGCAAGCGTAATGTAGGACGCCCTCCGGCAAGATGGAGCGAAGATCTGCGAAATGTAGCGCATACACTGGATGAGAAGAGCCGAAGATCGATCTCAGTGACGCGTCGTGGGAAGTCCTACGTCCAGCAGTAGACTGATAAGTATACTTATGTAGGTTGATAATATAGCGGATTCTTTGAAAAGCTTACATAAAATATTCATTGCAAACTAATTTCTTTCACCAATCAAACAAACAGCGCTATTTCATCAAGAAATCAATAAAACAATCCACCTACAATATTTACAACCCAATAATCCAAGCAAATCAAGAATTTGAAAGTTTCAGTGTGTTCGAATGCACCATCAATTTAAAAAAACACCTTTTATCTATTAAGTGTAATTGATTGTAACTTTAATTCACGCTTGGGGTAATAAAATTTAAAAGCTTTAACGGTCAAGCTGCTCAATACATGGCCGTTCGATTTCACTACACCTGCAAAAATAGGCTGATTTCACACTGCGACACGATATCGGCGGAAAGCTAATCTCATACATCCAGACGTTTTCACACAATATCGGTGCTGGCACCGATATTTCGTTCAAGCCACTAACATGTCGGTGTCGTGTGTCAGTATCGTGTGTGTACCGGATTGTGCAAACGCCATACAGAATTAGCAAGTTGAATAGCAAAGGGAAAAAGCTGGTTGTATAACTCCTAGAACTGATAATAGTCTTTGACCTGAAATAAATCGGTGAACAGAGATATTGTAATTTGTCGTTACCGACAAATCGAGTTCTGTCGTTTTACGAATTTCGTAATTTTGTGATTCTGTCCATGTTGCGTTTAGTGCAAAATTTGCGAATTAAACGTTATCAGTGTAAATTAACTTCTTAGCATAGGCTAAGTTTTAAGTTTTTGTAACTTTCTGTTTAAAAAATACTTATTTGAATACGTGCTTTTTTATCACGAAAAATATTTCATATGTTATTATATTCTTTTTTTGGTCTAATGTATAATTTAGTGCTTTCATTCATAGCATATGATTTTAACCATTTTTTTTTATTTATCGATGAATAGTATAGTAGGTACTTAAGTAATTAAGTGCGAAGAGCCAGTGGGCAATAGCGATTGAGGCTTGTACAGTTTTACTCGGAGTTAATTGATGAGGAAACAACGTGTTTGCTACAAGTTTTAAGAGGTAAGCGATTTACAAGAACCCCTAGAACTTTAAACCATAATTTTTTGGCTGTTCTTCTAGGCTCTGGTCGCGTGGAACTGACACCTTATTATAAGACGACTCTAAAATGATCCTTGTGATTTTATTGAATAAACGCTTTTTGACTTTGACTTTATTGGTAGTAAAAATCCTGTTTAACTGCACTTCCTTCTTCTACGTTTTTTAGTTTTAGTTGTTCATGTTGAGTATACTCAGAAAAAAATGGGCTAGCAAAGCCACACACAAAACTCAGTTTTTTTGTTGATTCGCGAAATGTGAGTCGCAATTTACATTTAGGCACCATGACGTCACAGTTTACGTCGATTTGACACAACTTTTCACGCCATAGAGACGAAACGCTACAGGTCATGGCATAAGCAGTAGAGTGCGTTGGCCGCAAAACAAAGCACGATTGATTCGGAAAAGTGACGAAATCTGACGAAAAGTGACGAAATCCTAAGTAGTCTTAAACTAACGGGGAGCGTTCTACGTAACAGCCAAGCCTTGTAAATAGGTTTTTGAATGACAATAGGTAATTTATTGTCAAATTGACCCACTGGTTTAAATGACGGTGGCTAGCCCTGGCATTATTTTTTTTTTATAAGAAAAAGCTATTTAATATCAGGTGGACCATCGGTCTTCCTTTGAGATAACCAGTTATCTGAGAGGAAAAAAAATCCTCTGAGATAACCAGTTATCTAGTCTTGGTTATCAGGAATAAGCCGGCTTGCTTCCATCACTTAGTTTTAAAAAAGTAATGGAACAAGCTGATGGCCTACCTGATTTTAAGCGGTTACCTGTGCCGATAACAATGTTCATCGAGTCTATTGAGGACGTGCTTCGTAAAGCAATACACGTATCCATCACTCTGAGACGCAAACTCAATCTCATTTTTTATACCAAACTAAGAAAAACTACAGACAATTTTGTGGCAATGAGTTGAGGAAAATATTAAAATAAACGGATTTTCCAAACTACACAATACGCAATTCTAAATAATTTAACATAACAAAGCAAATCCAAAAAATGTATGCTATGACAATCTAGTATTTCTTCGAATTGATGTAAATAAAAACTACAAAAATCACAATGGTACAGTCAGCGACATAAAAACATATACCTATAGATCTTTGAAAATTATGAGTTGTTTACATCTTATTGTCGCTGATTGTTAGAAGCTAGAAGTCGCTAGAAGCACCACTGGTGGGGATTTCATTTCTCAGTGGGGATAACTGGAATATAAAAACATGATATACTTATTCCAGATTAAATTTTTTCCAGAAATTCCATTAGCTACGTCGTGTGTAAATAAATAATAAATAAATACACGTGGACATTTCACCCAACATTTTCTAGTCTCAAACTAAGCCAAGCTTGTAAAGCTGTAAGCTTGTTTGTAAGCTTATATGGCTTGTAAGCTTGTAAATAATAAGTGATAAATATATTTACACTTCACATACCTAATAATAGATATGTAGGTATTTTATTTTTATAGCTAGTAAACAATTTACCTTTCACTGTTTAATTATACTGCCCCCGTATGCCAATCTTTTGCTGTCAAGTTATATTTCACTGCCCAGTGTAATTTCTTCAGTGTCTAAAAAGAATTCTTTTTAGACACTTGACAGCAAAATATGCGCGAAAACACATCAAATGACGTCATAATGTCACTATTTAGTCACAGAATAACTGTGAGTTAGTATGAACTGACCATGATTTAAAACTTTGCAGTTCAACTTTGATTGGCATACCCCTAGAGCAGGGCAGCTAAAAAGTGCTAATTGTCTACAAACTTGTCTACTTTACGTATAAAGCTATTCTTTTGGCTCTAAGTGATTCCCGTTCTATGTTGTTTGCATACAAGTTAGTTGAATTACTATTCGTTTGAGCTATCGGCGCAGTCGCATCGATTGATCAGATATAGTGCAGCTGTACCGTAAGCATTTTAGCAGAGTTTCTTTGAGATTCGAAGGTGAAACTATCGCAATCCATTTTTAACCCCCGACGTAAAAACGACGGGGTGTTATAAGTTTGACGTGCCTGTGTGTGTGTGTGTGTGTGTGTGTGTGTGTGTGTGTGTGTGTGTGTGTCTGAGGCAACGTAGCTCGTAACGGATGAACCGATTTTGATTTGGTTTTTTGTTTTGTTTAAAAGGTGAATTTTTCGGGAGTGTTCTTAGCTATAAGATTCGGAGGTATTTTTAAATTTTTAATTTACTTACTTGTTATAGTTAATCTTTTAGACATCCCAAAAATTATGAGTTGAGCGAGATTCGAACCCGCGATCTTCCTCTTGATACGGGGATACCAGGATAAAGAAATGCCTTTATAGGGACCACATACTAAGTGGGGAGTTCTGGAAAATACATTCAAGAAATCTCCACGGCTACGCCGTAGTATGCTACGACGTAGCTAGTGGGATTTCTGGAATAGTCAGTTGGTTCAGATAGAAACATAGAAAAATTATAAACTTTTTTTTCTTCTTTATCCTGTGTGAAAGTTTAGATGTTTGTGTTTCAATGACGCTGCAACTACGAGCCCGATTAGAATGAAACTTGGAACATATAGAGTTCGTAACTTGGATTAACACATGGGCTACTATTTATCCCGAAAAATCTATACGAACAAACGAGACGTGGACGAAGTCGCGGGTAGTATTTTATCGGACGAATCGTTATACGGAGTTGGGTCTAAATTGCCTAAATATCCATAAACACAAAGGCGCATAGACAAGCACATTAAAACCAATGGGCTTGAAATCGTGTCACATGAGGTATATCCTCATGGGTTCAGGAAATACGCTTTTATGTATGGGAATTCATTAGGAAAGCCACATGAAGCTCACTAGCCAAATAATGACCACCCTATAGAATTATTCCGGGCAAGTAATCGCGTTCGACAAAAACAAAAGGATGTGGTCATTCGCAGTAGCTGATGTTATACTAGATATGGCAACACACATGGTGACAGAGAAGACAAGACAAGCGTGGATATAACATTCACTGGAAGTTTTGTAAATTAAATACCTTTAATAGCTAGGTGATAAATCTAATACACAGTAATTACAATATTCACAAAATAGCTAAACATGATACTGAAGCTGTCAGAAGTAAACAGCGTTAAAAAATGAAATGAATGAAATTGAAAATATTTTGGCGTTGCAAACGATCTATAGATAACTGGGTAATTGTATTGTTAGGTCGCCAATTCGCCACTAATCTATCCCTGTTATTAATAAACTCGATGTAAGCTTGGAATAGTTACACCGTGTTTTGACTCCTTCGATCGAATTTGAATCTGCTTGTCAATGCAAAAGACAAAACATGGTGTAACTATTCCAAACTTACGTCGAGTTTATTAATAACAACGAATGAGTCGAATGAATTCGACAGGCGTCACAGCTCAGTCGGTAATGGCTCTGCCTTCCGTGCTGTGGGTCGTGGGTTCGATCCCCACTGAGAACAAACATTTGTGCGTGGAAAACATAGATGTTTGTTCTATGTCTGGGTGTTACTATGTATTATAAGTATGTATTTACAAAAAAAAAAGTATTTAAGTATTCTATCAGCCATCTAGTTCCCATATTACAAGCTTTGCTTAGTTTGGGACTAGAGGGCGTTGTGTGTAAAGTCCATGAATATTTATTTATTTATTATTAGTTAAATGAATAATTAAACGAATAAACTGACGGAGATCAAAGTGAGGTAGGCTTCACTTATTCGGACAAAATTTCTAAGAACCATTGTATAGATTTGTTTTCTATGTAGTTTCTGACAAGTATACAAATTAGCATTTGAGTTAATTGAAGACCAGCCAATATGTGATTGTAATTCACTTTCCATATAAAATCATCACTTTGAAGAAAAAAAAACTACATCTAATAACGCCACATCTAGTTCTCATTGTTTACTCTACGTCTATCGAGCACACACTCACACAATAAGTGTACGTACACATCACATGCTCTCTTTGATCTCCAATTAGATGAACATTTTGGGGTGTATTTGCCCCACTGGGGTGAGGGCGACAATGCCCCCTTTGTGACGAGATGTGGTGTGTTGTAAAGTGTTGCGAATTGTTTATTAATGGAGATGGGTTGTGTTTATAATATTGACAAGTAGGTAAACTTTCGCTGTCATATTTTAATGCTAGTAATTTTATTTTGAAATCTTATACTGAAAATTCTTTTTTATATATTACTAGCAGTTACCCGCGTCTCTGTCCACGAAAAAAAAACATAACCTAAAAAAGCGGGAAAAGTAGCCTATGTGTTATCCAGGTTACGAACTATAATATATTAAAGTTTCGTTCAAATCAGACTAGTAGTTACAGCGTGATTCAAACACAAACATATAAACTTTGACATTTATAATAGTAGTGGGATAGGCAAACGTTTGACCGCAATCTCACCTGATGTTAAATGTTTTATTTTCTTGTAATAAAAATAGTTCATAATATTTTAACACCCAGTAATAATCACAACAAGTTAGGATGTATCTGAGTTTAAAAAAAAATATACCAATTACAAAAGTATTTACCTACTCGTAAGTAGTTTAAATTGCATTTTTATCGAGAAAATTCTAAAAGTTTCATATCTTGATTTATCATGTTAAAAATAACACAAGCATTAAAATAGTTAATTCTTGGACACGTAAAAACAAACATACTCGTAGATACAAATTATCAACATCAGCAAAAGAAAGTCTCAAAAGGAATCAATTTGCTCTGGGCGGGCGGCGCGAACTAGGGCGGGAAAATTAATCCGCCCCCAAAGCCTGTATTATACGCCGCAATTATCCAGTGGGGATTACGCGACAAACCAACTCGAACCGGTTCGGTCAAGTTAGTTTTGGTAGAAAGTGTTGAAAAAATATTTAAAAACCTTTTTTTGTACTTACAGGGTGCGGATGTATTAAAGGTTTGGTTTATTCAGTGCTGCCACCCCTTTCCATAAACGTGTAATATAAGTTGTTTATGTCAGATTGTTAAATAGCCAGATTACGTAATATTTTGTTAAAATTCTGTCAATCTTTTTTTTCCTTTTATATTAACAAAATAAAATACAACATCCAAAAGCTTTCAAAATCGGAAAAACGGAGCAATTCTTTGAGAATGTAGTCCAATGAAAGTCTTTGAAATCACTTTGACCGATAAATTGACGATTTCCAGTTTGAAAAGAAGTTGCAGGTGTTTTACAATTCTATCAGCAAATCTCTATGGAGGGAGATGAGTTTTCATTGAGTTTCTTGGCACAAAATTGTGGTTTAATTTGAAGTTAATAGTTTTTCACCCAAAATTACGTTACTATTTTGCTGTGACTTAGTAAAAATCTGTTTTTTAAGGAGACTTTTTCATCGTTTTATTCAATAAAAAATAATATTTTTTATGCCAATAATAAACTACGAGATTTTTTTTTAAATAGAGATGACAGTCTATTTGTTTTGGTATTTAAAACGTGAAAGCATGAGATTATTCTGTAAAGCTTATGTAAAGTCCGATTGTCAACTGGAAAGGCACGCATCTGACAGATCGTGTCCGATACATTAGCGTAGCCCTGCGAATATGCTCACACGCATCCATTCATACAACCCATACAAAGATCTTACTTTAAACGGTCACGCATAGAAAAAGAATGCAGATTTTTTGTTTAATAGGTACTCATACAAAACTATATGACAAGTCAAAGTGTTCTGAAATTTTATAAAATAAACGCTTTTTTTTATAAAAAGAAAGGAAAAAATAAACACTTCTCATTTTAAAATATTCATCAACTTTCATTAAAAATATTTGAGTGTTATTATAGAATACCTACGTGAACGAAAATACAAACCTAATTTGTAATTTGATTGGTCACTTTCGCTTGTACCTTAGTTAATACCTACATCTAAGTATTTTAAACGACTTCATTTACACTTAGCTAGAATAATACCTGTTAAATTCTAAAATAGGCTTTTGCATACAAAGACATAAACTATGCACCTACAAGATTTTCTTAAATGAAACAGACAACAGCTTGGTCACTCTTTCAAATGCCAGTTCTATTACAAACTAAAGTAAAAGGATTTCTCGAAAGATCGAGTCCACCACGACAGTAAATGTTGTAACGGGACAACGTTTCAACATAAAAACAATTGAACGTCGCCGCAACTTACAAAAAATCGGAGTCTTCTGTAAAAGGGGCTTGTTGTTCGGAGTTCAAAACAATAAGGTCTGTCGTTAACAGGCTAAACCATAAATAGCCAACCTTGGATTTATGAAACAATTTATTCCTCTACAATATTATAATATCGATGTCTGGAAGATAAATAAAAATTCAGCCGCTGACAGGCGACACAACATCGGTTCTGCCTTCCGTGCTGTGGGTCGTGGGTTCGATCGTCACTGAGAACAAACATTTGTGTCATGGTAAACATAGATGTTTGTTCTATATCTGGGTGTTACTTTATAAGAATGCATTAACAAAAAAATTAATCTAGTTATCCTATAGCTTTGCTTAGTTTGATACTAGATGGCGTTGTGCGAAAATAGAATTTAATTAAATGTACCCCATTTTACACCACGAAACTGATCTAGCTGCCCCCCAATAAGCTTCAAAGGTGCTTAATGGACACACACACATTCGCGAATGCACTCTGTTTGCAGGTGTAACATACTCTCGGTCATCGCACTTTCCACGTATGTGTGCGTGTGTTTTACAATGTTGTTCACAGCCGAATGGTCAGTGGTGTGTGAGACATGCTAATTTCTTGCGGACCAACAATCGTTCCTGTATATAAATAAATGACATGGTATTTGCCATGCAAGAATCAATGACGGTTTGGTTATTTGAAATAACCTTTGCTCTGAGAACCCTGCCTACGTGTGTTGTATGAGGCTGTGTCATTTTAATAAAATTATATGAATTCAAAAGATTTATCTAGAGGACCTATGGGCTATTTTCGAAATTCTTTATCTTTTACTTACCAACATGCAGAATGTTTCTAACTAGATGTAAATACCTACTTATTTAGTAACACGAGGAAAATCAAGGAGGTAAGTAAGTACCTTACAAAGGAAGTAGATTTTTCCTAGTGAAATATAATGGTTACCGCTTAACATCAGGTTGGTCATCAGCTTGTTCCATCATTTTTTTTTTGTATAATAATTTATAAGCTTAAAACACTAGAAAAACCGACTTCAATTCGACTACCAGCTTCATCATCCGATGATACTTTTTTGAAGTCGGTTAAAAAAATAAAATAAAACTTTTTGTGCTAGTAAAATCCCCTTAAAGGGAAAAACTCAAAGGGGATTTTGAGACTAACCCGTTAATAACCAATTATAAAAAAACACAAAATATTGTACTGGCTTTGTTGTTTAATGAAATTTATAAGATGGTTAATAACCTTTTTGAACACGCCGATTTTACAAAAATGTACAAAAACGTAGTACATTTTAACTTAAAGCTTAAAGTGATAATATAATGTAAATATAAATCAACACGGATTAAAGGGTCACTTAATCCGATCATTTCTTTAATTATGTCATTAAACTTCTCCGTTTTACGCGTTATCCGACCGTAAAATCGAGATCGGAAAAAAATGTTTAACTAAATGTCCTGTTATGTCAGTTTTATATCAATCTTATTATAACTCAATTAATATTATATTATCTCCATTATTAATAGAAAGTAAAATAAACTACAGCCCCCGTATGCCAAACTTTTGCTGTCAAGTTATATTTCACTGCCCAGTGTAATTTCTTCAGGTCACGTGGTACAATTTTGTACCACGTGATCATTCTTTTTAGACACTTGACAGCAACATATGCGCGAAAACACATCAAATGACGTCATAATGTCACTATTTAGTCACAGAATAACTATGAGTTAGTATGAACTGACCATGATTTAAAACTTTGCAGCTCAACTTTGCAGTTCAACTTTGATTGGCGTACCCCTGCAGGTTATTTCAACGATACGGGATAATAAAGAACATTTTCAGAAAAGCTCAAAACAGGTATAGTAGTCACAACGGATCTTTGTCCCTCTGAAGTATCTGCGCAGAACCCATTTTTGGGTCGAATTGGAGGTAAATGAATTTTTCCTCACAACTTGATGCACCTAACTTCAGTGGGATAAAAATTCCTTGTGCGTATACTGTATGCTTTTTTCAGTCATGATAAACTGAATTCAATTTTAAATTATTTAATCAATATTTGAAATCACTTATAACTTCAAATAAAAAAAATTGTACAAGCTTATTTAGAGCTGTTATTTATTTTTACATCTTTAAAAATAATGTTGACATTACGGGGAGGTATGCGGAGGTTGGACTACCTACAGCTCAGTTGATTCTATTTAATTTTTTATATTACATATTTATTTATTTATAATGTGATCATGAGATGGTGATGGCACTATCTCTAAATATTTCCAGGTATCATAAGACGCTAAGGGTAATTTATGGTAACAACATAAAAATTAAGGTTAATACTTGATCGAGCTTTAAATGGGGTTATAAAATCAAAATTTTGGTTAAACCTTAATCGACCTTTTACGAGGATTATTTTGTCTCATAAGATTTACAATATCTGTACACATCTCCAAACATTACCGCCATAATCCATTTGTAAGCCGTGGCAAGTATTTTTTTTATAATGACACGATATTAAAAGCACCTATTAAACGACCCATAAATAATTCTAATTTATAACGAATCCATTATTTTTAATCTGTCCGCTTTCCGATATTAATTCGGCATCGTTTTATATTAAAACTATAATTAACTTCCATAAAAAGGTCCCTATAAACAGATCGGCAGTTTTTAATATAAGATTTAATATATTCGTATAAATCTTTTATGGTCGTCTAGTTTATTACTAATTTCATTTCATTGTTTTATTTGTTGAGAATCGTCAGATTTAGATATGGGTTTTAATTGTGAATGAGAATTTTGAACTTTATAGTTACGTAGAATTATTTTTTAAATACCAAAAATATCACAAATCACAATATTTGCAATCTTCCTAATTTTTAGTTTCATTAGGAGCATGTTTGTTTATTACAATTGAATTTGATTTAGGTATCTTTCATCATTAGTTTAATCAAACAAATTAATTAATTGCATCTAATCATGGTAATTTACTTGTTAATAATAAAACAATAGCTAAATGTATATAGTAACATTATCAACACAAAATTATTATAACTAATCACATAGGTCATTCTGATTTATTAAATACCTACATAGCTTGCTTATCCATATTTTTAAACCTATTTACTATCATTGAGTAACGAGCACCTAGTATTACTACTTGTAGGTCAATGTAGGTACTAAACTAATATTCGGTAGTATTACCTACATACAATACATTGCTTGCCGATAAAGCATTCATACAAAAAAAAAACTGAAAACCGTAATTCAATGTGTTATCAGCTGAACTGAAACTCACCTTTTTCTTATCAACCTCGAAAAAATTAGGCATCTTCGGAGGGTCACCACGGTCGTGGTGCGCTGAGCTATGGTGGTGATCCTCCATAAGGTTGTTAAAAAACTCCATGAATTCCATTTAACCAGTCTCTCACAACCGATAACTCACAAAAAACACCAATATTCAAATCCGGTCTCGACAACAAAAAAAATTCCGCGCGACAGAAACACGTGCACAAAAACTTGTGACAGACGCCAGACGTCTTACTCTTGCCAACATCACATATAAACTAAATTGAAAATTGGAAACAAAATGCAATGTTCGAATCTTGATATGACAATAATAGGAGAGACAGTGATAGCCAATATCTCGTAGAGAGAGCGAGACGAAGCGTAAGTAGACGGCCCGCTCCACCCCATCGACATTGGCGGCGCAGGGGTTGTCGCCAGACGAGATCGCTTCAAAATTTTAAATTCTTACCTGACTGACAAAACACAAATATAATAACCAAACATTCGAATCCAACCTTTATACCTCAAACAATAAGCTCAATTTCGGCTGTCAAATTACAGAATTTAAGCTTTTTTCACGCAAACTATTCTAAGTTGTAATTATAAATAGCAAACGCGTGGATACAATACGCAAGGTTATTCTGAGAATCCGTCTTCTTTTATAATTTACTTCGATGATTGAAAGATACTGTTTTAAATATGTGGCATAAAATACGTGAGATACGACTCATAAAAGTACAGAGAGGTTGCATAAATATTTATGTTTTCAGGCAACAATTCAGGCTAGATGAATCGTAACTCTTCAAATCGTTTTAGCTATTGAAATCCTATAAACATTGTTACCTATGAAACTGTAAATCACGGTATAATGGAAATCCTAAATGCATTTTCCATAATCATAAAATAGTTTGGGAATAAAACTAAAATTGCATAAACAATAGTAAGATACGAAAAAGATCGTGGAGAATAATGCTTGTTTCAAAAATGTAATTGCTTTCTGGAACAGTGAAATAAATAGTTCATGTTCTAGAAACGTCATTTACATACGCAAAAAAACACTTTGTAGTCTTCATTCGAAATAATGGTTATTCCAGGTCAGACACTATATAAACCACTTTGAATCAACCCTAAATATGCAAAAAAAAATAAAACCATATTTTCGTAGCATTCGTAGACCGTCTACAAAAATTGACTGTATAAAATTTATAAAAATAATCCACCCTTTGGCAATCAAAATGAACCTGTCAAAATAATAGCAAATCCACCCGTATCAATCTAAACACCCGTATGTCGAGATTCGACCACTTCACCCTATTTGTAAAGATATCATAACAAGATAAACTGCCCTATGCAATTGTGACAACCACAATAATACGGATATAATTGATTTTATTTCGAAAATTGGAAGTTTTGTGATGATTATAGGGTGGATTTTGTTGTGAAAGTGAAGGATTGCGTGCGAATAACAATAAACTGTGATCTTTGTTATTCTTTGATAATTTAGTAGTTTTCCTTCGAACATTATAGGTAGTACTTATTTACTCATACTTTACTTTATACTATAAATACTTAAGTACATCCTTTGACATATTTAATTGTGAACAGTTTGGTATCTCGATTTTTTTTAATTTAGCATCGATTTTACCTTTAACATAATAATATCTTAGTAACAAAGACCTTCTAGCCGGGAATATCCCAATGATGTTTCTTTTGAGGAATTCGGGGTAAATTTAACACTAAAACACGATGACGTCATTGCCGCATCCCTTTCTGCCCGACATTAGGGGCGTGATGTCAAATAACCGTAACAATTTAGATAATAGTTTTAGAGCTTTATAATCAAAGTTTTAAAGGTTTTAAAATACTTGGATACTATAATGGAACGTTGAAAGAATTTGTACCTTTTTAAAATTTTTGTTGTTTATTTTGACCCTTATTTCAAATGCGGCACAACAAGCATTAAGTACCTAACATAAGTACCAAACATAAGAAAATAGTGGCTATTTTTTAGATAAGTCATATCAAATCAAATGACTTTTAGTACTAGTAGCATATCGTACTTCCGATAGCTATTTATATTGAATATTTTAATTTAAAAACGCAGGTAACTAAAATACTCCCAAATAATAAAAACAAGTCAATTCTACCCACGACCTATTACTATCACCGACTTATTATTCTTATAATAAACAAAAGAAAAATAAACAAAAGTCCAGTTTAGAAAAAAATACTTCAAATAACGATTAAATATTATTTCTATGAGTATGAACAATAGACGGTACATCTTTATTATCGGAGGATGTAGATACTGAACCAAATCGAGCGTATTTCTGTGAAATTGCATTTTGTTTGAAACAATACTGTGGGTCTGGTTTAGAAATAGTTTTATTATTTCTACAATTCCAACATGTGCTTGCAATAAAATAAATAATCTATTTGAATTCGGAATTTTGACCGGTTTTTAATACAATAGGTACAATAAATTTATTTCTTTAGAGATAACTAATTGCTAAATTAAGACTACCTATAAGTATTTACTAGGTACTGACAGTACGCACAACGAATCTTAATCCCTCTGAAGTTAAGTGCAACAACGGTTGCGCATGTACCGAAAGATTCGCCTACGTCCAATTTGATCTAAAAATGGGTTCTGCGCAGATAATTCAAAGGTACAAAAATCCGTTGTGACTACTATTAGTGTTAGCATTTTCTTCCCAAGAATTAAATAGACGAAATAATAATGTCATATTTAGATTCCGTAGATTTTTCATTCTTCGATTTTTCGAGATAAAAATAGCCTATATAAAAGCTGATTATGGTTACGAATTACCTATACATTTTCCAAGTTTCATCCAATTCGGACGTCGACATCAACGGACGGATTCAACTTGACGCGACTGAGAAACAAACACCAGCCCCCGTATTCCAATCTTTTGCTGTTTAGTTATATTTTACTGCCCAGTGTAATTTCTTCAGGTCACGTGGTACAATTCCAAGTATATGCCAAGTTTCGTCCAAGTTGGTTCAGTAGTTTCGACGTGATTGAAACACAAACACAAACATCCAAACATCTAAACTTTCGCACTTATAATATTAGTAGGATTCACATTTATTTAAGTAGGATTATTGAAATTTCGAAATACTACGTTATTTATGGAAGCGTATATCTGTAAGTGAGAATGACTTGAGCAATTAACATTCTGTTCATCCATCATTAAAAAATGCGCGATAAGCTTCTGGTACTCACAATCAGGTAATGAGTAAGTTGCTCATTATAAAGCTGCAATTAGAAATACTGTACTTAGTTATACTATGTACAGTCGGCTACACATCAACCTATACACAGTTTGAACTTTGAACTATTATAATTTGAATGTTGCGAATCAGGGATCGCAATAGGTGTAGGCGCGTGGCGCGCAAGCAGTGAGTCTCACATAAAAACATATCGTCCCTCTCGCATGATTCACAACATTCAAACTAGAATAGTTCAAAGTTCGAACCGTTGATAGGTTGATGTGTAGCCGACTGTAAAAGTATCCCACTAATATTATAAATGTCAAAGTTTACATGTTTAGATGTTTGTGTTTCAATCACGCTGTAACTACTGGTAATTTGGATGAAACTTAGAATACATATAGTTCGTAGCCTGGATTAACACATAGGCTACTTTTATATCGGAAAATCAACAGGATAAAACGGGACGCGGACGAAGTCGCGGGCAGAAGCTTGTTTCTAATAATATCTCTATGAATATTATAATACCTACTCTTACAGTTTCCTAAAATATTTAGTTATAAATTTTTGAGCACATAAACACACATTGTCACTTATTTAGGTAAATACATTTAATAATTTATATATACATTTTAGGTTCAATGCATTTAAAAATAAGAGAGGTTTTAAACATGCGCCTATCCACCGCAGTATCCGTTGTTCGACCCCTCAGACTGTGGTTGAAATATAGAAAAATATTTACAACATTCACAACAATAACATCCTAATCCAAACTTCACAATAGATTCACTACCCCTGCTAATTTAAGTGTATTGGGGTAATCAGTATCCATCTTATGGACCACGCGAGGTTTTCACACGGAAGATATATCGACGTATTTTAATTAACACCAATAGTCAATACTCCCCAGTCTCCCCTCGATACTTTAATTACAGTTTTGATAGCTCAATGAGTTGTGGGATGCTCGGATCATTAAAGTTTGCTGTGGGTTCATTTGTTGCAAATTTCGACTAAGTTTTTGGATCAGTTGAGCTATCTATAAATCGTTTGCAACGGTGTGTAGATAGCTCAACTGCTTCATGTGTATTTTGTACATATTATAAATATTGTAAATACTGTATTAGTCATAATTTTCTTTGTGACTAAGTTTTGCGCATTTTTGCAATCATTATTGAGTTTGAATAATTAGAATATAACATGGTTTCATGGTTTACAGGCTGATACGATGATGATGAATGGATTTATTTCGTAATAATCACAGGTCAAAAATAATTAGGCTTTTGTATCTAATCTAGAGGATTTATTTACGTCAGCAGGGGTATTCCAATCTCAGTTGAACTGCAAAGTTGAACTGCAAAGTTTTAAATCATGGTCAGTTTATACTAACTCATAGTTATTCTGTGACTAAATAGTGACATTATGATGTCATTTAATTTGTTTTCGCGCATATTTTGCTGTCAAGTGTCTAAAAAGAATGATCACGTGGTACAAAATTGTATCACGTGATCACGTGGTACATCACGTGGTACAAAATTGTACCACGTGAAGAAATTACACTGAGCAGTGAAATATAACTTGACAGCAAAAGATTGGAATACGGGGGCAGGGCTATTTCTTACCCATGCCTCTATGAACAGGACACTGCAGTGCCTAGGACATAGTTTTAGATGGAGTAGGCTTGCCCAGGCACCTATACCATCCTCTCAGCCTAGTCGGCTGCATCCAAGACAAGGTCAATACGTGCGGAGCTGACTAAACCGCAATCATAAGTGATCTAAAAATGGCGTCAAGATTTATAATGAATGCTAATTTTGTGTTTACAAAATATACCATTATTTAAGATAAACAATCAATTATTTAAGAACAATGGTATTTTTTGTTCATCAATTAAGGTGTCATTTACATCAAATTAATGTTGTTTGTTTTTGACATCGAACTGCTATTCAAATCTCTTCATAACTCTGTGTGAGTTATCAAACGTTTTTAGCATATCTATCTAAGTATACCCACTTTTTCTCATAACATTATATTCCCGTTTAAACTAGCCGTAAAATAGTAATTAACATCCGTTACTAAATGGAGTCGCAAAAATAAAAAAACAACACAGAAAAACATAAAATACAGGGTGAAAAAATCTAGACCCGCGCGGTTTAAACACCCTGTATAACGCAGTGCATCTAAATTAACCTGACAACGATCGTAACAGTAACGGTAACCGAAAAGCTACTAAATACACCTAAAAATAATTACATTCATTAAGAAACCAGGATTTGCTTGTCAATAATATTTTTTTAAATAAAACATTGTTTAAGTATCTCTTGTTTATTATAAAATTCAGTATGGTCTGAAGATCTCGTTTTTAAGAGTAGTTTTCTCACACCTTGTATACTCATTTCCATTTAATTAGATTAAAAGACTCATAAAAGGTAAAGGAGTTTTATTACTCGTACACTCCCACCCGATAGATGGCGCACCTAATAATTAAAAGCTAGTGGGGCTTGGCTTGTTTTAAGCTTTGGGTTAACGATATTAAGGCCTATGGGCGTTTGCACACTGCCGACACCGCCATCTTCATACATTATGCCAGTGGCTCCAACAAAAATATCGTTGTCGGTGACGACACAATGCGAAAGTGAATAACTACTAAATGATATTACCTCTCTGACGACGATAACGTGCAGACCTCGTTTTATATTTTGTTAGTTTGCGAAAAGTAATTCGTTTCACCAAACTATTTTCCTCCATACAACAATTGCGACTTGCGACTCATTTTTAGCGAACAACCAAATCATATATTGTAGATTTTGAGTTAGATCTAGACTTGGATTAAACTCTAGCTTGAGTCATCACTGACCCCTGTTATAAAAAAGTAACAATCGCACGTTTATTATTGTTTCTATTGGGTTTTTACCACAGATTAGTAGCATCATTTCCTAGTACCTAAGAAATTGATAAGAAAACTGGAAATTCCGAGTATGTATGAAATGACATATTTTTCAAATAGTCAAATGTAAAAATATTACCTGAAAATAATGAAGTTTTATTCCATATTTTTAAATACAGTCATTTCTATATATTGAACTTTTTTGTGTTGCCAAATGCCAACATCTTACAGTTTGTGCATTTGCCATTACAATGTTCGTCATGACATGACAACTACATAACACTACAAGGCACGTCCAAACGTAGCACTTAGGTACATGCTATATTTGGCTATGTCCAGCTGGCTACATCAATGTAACTACAATATAACTAGGTGGAACGGACGAATATTCCATGGGCCCAATGCATTTTATAAGCATGTAAGGAAAGGTGGCAGGACGAGATAGTCGAGATAGCGGCATTACATGGGTGGAAAAAGCTAAACGAAGAGAAGATTGGAAACTGTTGGAGCAGGCCTATACCTGCAAAGGGGTCCCTAATTAATAAATATTTTTTCATCTTTTTCTTATATTGTGTTTAAATTAAGTAGTAATACGTTAGAGATAACAAAGGCTTTTTTATTTTTTTATTTTTTTTATTTTAATAAGGAAATTAAAAAGGAAATTTTAAATTACTTATTATGAATCTTATATGCGGTCGTTTGAAGGCGTCTGTACATTTGTTTAGAGAGCGGCATCACAAAGCCACGATTCGGCTGCAACCCGTCCTCTTTACGAGCAAACCACCTGTGCATGCTTTGCATGTGATCCGTTGTTATCAATTTCGGTAATTTATCACCTTGAGAGTGAGACACGTCTCTCGGCGGATAACGAAGAAGTTTTTATTGTTTGACGCGTGCGAGATAGCAATCATCATTATCATTTACAGCTGATTTCGCCCACTGATGGGCATAGGCCTCTGTATGTGTCCCACGATCCTGCGGTGCGCGATATTAATTTTTTATGAGAGAAAGTGTTAGATCAAACTGTGGTCCAGCTAGCAATGTAATCTTACAAACTTCTTCGTTCGTCCATTATCAGTGTTCTGAGTGTAACTCGCACTGGCTGGCTAGTATTCGACTGGTCAGTGTACTAACAATTCAAAAATTCATCATTAGTCTGAAGTGATCCAAAGCCACAAATAGGCCTCCTTCAGAGACTTTTCCATCCGTCAAACTGTCTTAGGTTTCGTCTTCCAGTTCAGCCTTGGACGGACAAAGTTCAGCCTATTTTCAGCAGTCTTGATCATTTGCAACGAGCTCGCTTTGAACTCGATAGCTCCAAACACTGATGCTACGCACTGTTCAGTAAGTAGACGCATACGTACTACGTGTAACTCATTAAGTGGTTTCGTAGAGCCCTCGTAATCAGGCTTTGATCAAAGGACCGTGTGTTTTGTTTGACTTGTCCATTGTTTAAGGATTCTTAGTATAGGACGAATTGTTTTTGTAAGACCAGTTGGCTTTTGATAATTCAAATCAATGTGTCTAAAGTAAGGGTGCAAGGGTTTCACAGCCTTGCATCATTATTATCAGCAGCCAGAACAAGTCCACATCGAGTCGTAATCATTTGGTAGTGAAAATACGATGAGACCTTATTTGAAATTATCTATTGTGAAAACAAATAAACTTATAAAAATTCAACGTGTTTTACCGTTTGAATACAGGCTGACTGCTCAAGGGTCACGAAAAAACAAAATGGCAGAAAAACATGGCGCCTGCGTCAATAACGTAACGGTACACGGTACTATGACAGGTCAAGTGTTGCCACCTATTGATAAACTTCCACACCGCGTTTTTCAGCGGTACAGTAGCAGGTTCATACTAACTATAAATTAAGCTGTGTCGTGTCTGGCTTGAATCAAATCGAAAGCTGTAAAACCTCCTTGTAATGTCAACCAACAAGTTCTACCTGCGCCCTAATAAACAATTACATGAATAAACAGCAATAATACTACCTACACCACGATTTTACATCGAGCGAAACAGAGAATTATAACATAATTATTTCGCGGCAACACCGCATTTTGAGTTTTGTAAGGAACATAACAGTTTCAGCCTCTGGGCAAGTAAAAAACGTTGTAAAAATTTAAAATAAGAACAGGAAATGATAACCTGCGGGTCGGTTGCGCCTGCGCCGCGCCACCCCCGTCTTCGCTCGCGTACTAACACATGCAAACGAGCATCAGTTTTATAGGACGCAGACATTGAAATGAGCAGTTAAATTACACACACACGCACATAAGTAATTAAATGAATGGTTGGTTTTTAACTACCAAATTTTTCAGGATTTTATTTTCAGTACTAGCACAGATTAGATAATTTATAGTAGGTACCTACTTCATAATAATTATATAAAATATCAAAATAACGAAAACGTAACAGGTCCTCAGAAACCCCAATAAAATATTGTTCACAAAGATCGCATTGTGAAATAAAAGTTCTTCGTTCTACGAACTTTTGAACTTCGAACGCTCATAAAAATAGTTGTGACTGAAAAAGTTTCGTTCGATAACCGTATCGAGATTTCAAGGGGATGTAATCTAGTGAAGGATTCGGGACGTTTTTTGTGCTCATGGATTTATTTATTTTTTGCCCGGGGTGGCAATCTGGAAATTTTAGAATAATCTCCCAGTGAAGAGGGCCGCCACATGTGCGCAGGCGTCTCGGTGATAAACATTTTATAGGAATGTTTAGAGCAAAAACGGCACCAAATGTGGATATCGATTTAGGGTCTTGAGAGGAAGTTGTAATATAAATAATAAATCTACCACCCTGTTTTACGAGAGACGCAGAAAATTATAAGTTTTTAATTTTGTGCTCGCTAAAGCTTCAATGAGCTTCAATGAGTAATGGAAAAAAAACGCAGATCAATTTAATTCAAAGACTAGTAAGATTTAAGGGCTACATCACATAGATTCATATACTTACCGATCAAACCTTTTGAATAATCTTACTTATATAAATCTTAGCAAGTGGATATTGTCTCTGCATAATCTTCGGAAATGAGTGAGACTATGTTTTTTTTATTTATTTTAGTTTATTTATTACAAAAGTCGAATGAATCAATAACGATAATCTATTACAACTTAGATGCATATAAACACCAAGCTGTTTTCTATTGGACTCCAAGTAATTCTGCAAAGTATAAATAAATAAATAAAAATGAATAAATATTCTTGGACTTTACACACAACGCCCTCTAGTCCCAATCTAAGCAAAGCTTAAAATAAAATAAATTATATCTACTCATAAAAATAAGGGGATTAAAGGCTATTAAAAAAAGCTTGATACATTAACATAAGAAGACAATCTTCTATTTGTAGATCATAAACAAACAAAATCACAGTCAGTCAGCATCAGCAATTACGATATAAACAAGAGTGTCCTTGATACTACTGAGGGTTCTATATTTACCAGCAGATGCGCCCCAAGTCACAGAATACAGCATAGTGCGGAACCCATGCCCCGTGCTCGGCTATTTCAGGAGCACCCCAAAGCACCCTGGGCGGTACTATAAAAGTTTCAATCTTAATGCGCCCACTTTTGAAAATACCTAGGATGCACTTGCAAGGAAGATTGCAATGCGTCCATGGAGGTGATAACCCACGTGTTAAGAACTTGCTATTAGCCAAAGCTTTGCTTGGATACCTGGCTATGCCTAATGTATCCAAACCCCTAGCGGATCTAGGAAGGCTAAGGGTCAATCAGGATTTGCCAGGGAAGACGTGGTTAACGGGTCAAGTCAAGCTCCCCTCCTAAACTTTAATTCTGGATCAAGCCCCTTCCAAACCGGAGTCCTGGATCCACCGCTGATCCGAACTGAATTTACAGTACTAAAAATTAAAGTCTTTAGTTTTTCAATAAAACAACGACAGAAATTATTGTCAAAATAATATAGACAGAATCACTACTTCAAAATGTAGGAATGTGCCATTTAATGTTTTTGGACCCTTTGGATATACTCTTCTAAGCACCCTCAAGGGTTTGAGGTAGAGGCCTATCTGATTTTTAGTTAGCTATTATCTAGAAACCAGATAGGATATCTACCGGGCCTATAGATTATTGAACCAGTCGTGAGCCTATTTCATTTTTCAAGGTGCTTCCAAAAGCAAATCCATGCATAAGCACACAGTGGTGGATTCAGGATTCTGGTTTGAGGGGTGACTCGACCCAGGATTTTGGTTTTGGAGGGGGCACAGCCCAGGACTTAGGTTTGGACGGGGCTTGCCCCAATTATTTATGGTTTTCCTGACAAAGCCTCTTCCACCCTTGGGTACCCGGAGCTTTTAGGGGGGCTTGAGCCCCCTTGCCCCCCTGGTTTCGCCAGTGTAACCACATACAAGTAACCGCGCGTGGCTCCACTCCGTAACTAGATCTGAGGGTGTTTTTGTGCTGCCTCGTGATGCAATAAGTGCAAGGGTAGTTATTTCCGTCGAGAGTAGGGGCAGGAATGATTGATGCCCAATCAACATCGTTTTTGGACATGTAATAATGAGAGAGCAGATTTTAGAGGGGATGAGTAAGATGAAACCCCGCTTAAAACATAAAATCAAGACTTTTAACAAAATGAAGAAATAAGTAAGAACCATTAGTAGTACTGCTTACCACTACACTATGACAGAAGCAATAAACTATTGTATTTTCGTTCCAAAGTCTCCTCGATACAGGCTAAGCCTAGTGAGGAGACTGACAGGTATTTCTAAGTTTTGTAACATTGTCTGAGATAATTGTTTTGTGTCCAATTAATAATCTTCAGTTAAACTTTTGTAGTGATATTCTTTTTTCTATGAAATAAACATTTTTTACTTTTTTTTGTACTTTCACTGCGTGACAGTGCAATACCTCAAAATGCACGTCCACCGATGGCTTTGTGGAATAGAAGCATTCTCAAATAAATCCAAAAAAGGGTTGACTTGACTTGTAGTATACCTACAGTACTTGTAGTATACTTGTGGTGTACTTATTGTATGTGCATCCGCGTTGCGGCATGCCAAAGATTAAAATGAACCATTGGCCACTTTTCAGTTGCAGCATAGTCAGACCACCCTAGTGTTGCACACTCGATTAGTACCTATGCAAAATGGCATCAATTCGATCTGTCTACCATATGTATCGAGTCAGCGTACATTATCGTGTCGGGTGACCCGTTAGCTGCATTATGCCACTCTATTTATACCGCCATCTTGGATTGCATTCTATTATGCCAAATATTTAGAGGTTATTTCATACTCATACTAAAGTAAATTATTAGGTAGCTTCTGACTTCCTTTTTTTGCGACAAATAAATGAATACTTAATGTATTATGTTAACCAAGTAATTAAATTAAAAAATCAAAAAACCCCCGAATCTTGGACCGATTTTCATCAAACATAGCTACGACCACTCCCGACTAATTCACCTTTTAAACAAAAAACAACAAAATCAAAATCGGTTCATCCATTCAGGGGCTACGTTGCCTCAGACACACAGACACAGACACGTCAAACTTATAACACCCCGTCGTTTTTGAGGGGGGTTAAAAAGAAATCTTGTATTTACAATTTATGTTTTATAAATAGCTATAAACTGTATGACCAACCCATGCAAGATAGACGCAACTCAAAAACTTACTTCTTTTTAACCTCGTAAAAAATAAAAAAATAAAAAAAGTTATGATTGAAACAATCATAACTTTAAAAGGTTATTCTCATCTTAGGTCTTCAAGGTGGCATTATTAATAACTGCATTGGCACAAAAGCGATCAAGTTTATACACGCGCGACATATTGCAGCACTCCCGCTGATCAGGACGTTCAAGGATTTATAATGCTGTCCAAGGCAAAGGCTTCAGCGATTTGATAGCTAGCTATGCTACATTTCAATAAATCCATATACCAATACAAACTGCCAGTAAAGATGGTTACAATATTAAAAAAAATTAAAGTTAGACGTATGTGATAAAAGCCTATTTTAATTGGTTTTTCGAACTCTTTATCATGATAAAGAAAACGCCATGGCGTTTAACGATTACAAAACCATTAAATAAAAAACTGGTGTTTTTACAACACCGTTTATTAATTTTCTTTAATTTTTTAGTTTGCCTTGTCCTAGTTAGATACTTACTACCAATATTTTTGTTGATTTCTAATGAATAAACTTTAGTTTCACCTTACTTAACGTAATTTTTTTAAGTTCTTTTGTTTCAGTAGTTTTTTTATACATTCAAAACATTTTGATCTTTCTCTTTGGGGTGTTAGCTCTCTTTGGGGTATATTTTTAAATCGTATTTCAAAACCTAGAAAAAAAATACTGATTTGGATCAGTTGAGCTATATATAAATTGTTTGCAACGGTGTGTAGATAGCTTCAACTGCTTCATGGGTAGAAAAAAATTGTTTAGATGACGATAGATATTACGAGTAATATGTAAAATCAGTGTATAACTTGCACAGCGATCCCCCGTGCAACTCGCCGAGAATAGCCAGTCAGCTGGGGTGCGTCGGAGTGTCCCAGACAGTACCTATCACGAATCACGACATGGTGTTGGGACTTGGGATTGCACGCGCGAGAACGATATATTTCTACCATTTAAAACTTTTTTTTCTCAATAAAAGTAAACATTCAAAGACTATCTAGAAGTAGAGCTCGCCCGGGGAAGTATTACCACCTTACCTATTTCTGCTGCCAGACAGTGATAATTGCATTTCTGTGTTCCGGTTTGTAGGGTATGGGTGTCGACGTAATTACCAGGCACATGAGACATCTTTATGTCTCAGAGTGATAAGTGCAGTAACGGCACAGTGCAATGATGATAGAAATGAAAATGCCCTCAGACGTAAATGCCACTAGCGGTCACCCATCCAAGTAGTGACCGCGCAGAACGCTACTACTGGTTTCTGAGTCCTTGCTACTGTTGGATATTTCCAACAGCGTGTCCTTTTGACACATTCCTTCCAAAGTGGTCGGTCTCGATCGGTTCTCGTCCACAGCCTGCAGCTTGCTTGATGTCGTCTGAACATCTCACCACGTTTTCTTTTAGACTCGAGGGGTCCAGTTGGTTAGGTATTTGACACCGGTCTATTTGACAGTTTTTTCTCGGAGCATCTCCATTTTCGTATTTTAGTTGTCAGTCCTACATCCTCCAACTTCGTTATTTTTCTCTTCTTCTTCTATCTTCTTTCTTTCTTCTTTTTCTTTCTTTTTGGTTGTTCTTTTTCTATCTTTTCTGCTACTTCTACTGCTTACGTAATTATCATTTTATTGAGTGAATAAAACCTTTGTTTTCACTGATTAACTTATTTCTATTCGTTTTTTAATGTTTTTATTTTTACTAATGATTAGCCAAATGAAGCATCCAGTTGTTATTCGAGTGCGTCGTCTAGACAGTTTATCTGGATGGCTTTACTATCGGAATGTTTTATACACTTGAAATCGGAAAGTTACCGAGCTTTTAACTTTTTTGCCGCGTTACTTTGTTTTAATGTGCGTCTGTCGCAAAGTATGTTGATAAGAATTGGGTCGGTGTATTTTTTAATTCATTTATTTTAGTTTTTTCTATAATGCTTTTACATGTTCTGTGACGAAAAAATTACAGTTTAATTTAGGGTTAATAAAAACTTTTTATTTAACACGTATAGTACGCACAGCGGATCTTTATCCCTCTAAAGTTAGCTGTAACAAACGATTGCGCATGTAGGTACCTACCTAATTTTGCGGAAGAATTCGCTTAACTATTATAAATATTGTAAATACTGTATTAGTTGTAATTTTCTTTGTGAATAAATTATTGTCTATTTATAGACTTACTTCCAAATTCGACCCAAATAGGTTCTTCGCAGATACTTTTTAGACGGACAAAGATCCGTTAATGTGACTACTGCACCTACCTATCTATATTTTTGTGACTTTGTGACTCTATCATTAGGTACCTATTGAAATATGATTGGTCATTGGAACAATTATTTTATGGTAGTTCACAAACTAATCAAATACTCTCAAATACATGAAACTGCCCCCGTATGCCAATCTTTAGCTGTCAAGTTATATTTCACTGCCCAGTGTAATTTCTTCAGGTCACGTGGTACAATTTTGTACCACGTGACCATTCTTTTTAGACACTTGACAGCAAAATATGCGCGAAAACACATCAAATGACGTCATAATGTCACCATTTAGTCACAGAATAACTATGAGTTAGTATGAACTGACCATGATTTAAAACTTTGCAGTTCAACTTTGATTGGCATACTCATGCTGACTGATTGACTGACTGATTTATACTGACTGTACATTACTTAAATCTCATGGACCTATTGGGAATTAATGTAAGAATATTTTAAATTCTATAAATATTTTTCATGGACCCCCTGGAAAATAGAGAACAATAGAATCATGGACTTCTGGGAATAAGCCACCACAGCAGCTCACAAAAAACAGTTTTTTCTCAATAATTAAAGAGGTTTGAATAAAAATTTTTCATGAATCACTAAGAAAAAACTCCGATGAACCCATTCTTATCACAGCAATAATATCATAAATACCAACAAACAAATTAGTAAAGCATTAACCAACCATAGACTTCCGAAGCTAATTAAGGTGTGTTTCTAACTTGTTTTCAACTTAGATGCGGCTGTTATCGCTAAACGATTGGACGCAATTACCCTCAAAATGTCCATTAGTATATACATTTTAGATTAACAATACATTGACGTTGGCTACAATTACAATGTTTTACAAATATTGCTATAGTTAAATCCAAACCAGCAATATTGCAATACATCTAAAACAGCAATATTTGCATACCTGCAAACACCAAAGAAAAAAATGTTTTGGAAAAATGGGCAAACGCATTTTATGGTTTAAGCTATATTAGAAAATTTTGAATTTAGAAAACATAGCATTATGATATTCGTAACTTAGGTATTTATACTTATCGGTTCAAAGTTTGTAGATTCGCAGCAGGATAAACTTATCATAGACGAATTATTGCTAATGATGATTCTCACTTGCATAACTTCACGCCAATAATGCAGTGTACATCATTATAAAATAATACGCTGTGATAAATGTTATTAAATTAAACTTGTTATACATAAACAGGCGCCCCCCGTCGCGGCGCGTGTGCAATGTGACAAATGTGCGATAGCCGTGCGCGAGCGCATCCACATAGTACACTACACGTATATCAAGAATCACAACACAACTTATTCAAAGCCTTCGACTTTGTTCTAGATTCCACAATATCCTAATTATTCAAAATAAAGCTTGTGAGCTCATGAGCTTAAAAAAATTGAAATTCTTCTTGCTTCTAGGTAATATCTAGTCTGCAGTTTAAGTAAATAGTAGGTACCTAAACTGCCCCCGTATGCCAATTTTTTTCTGTCAAGTTATATTCCACTGTCCAGTGTAATTTCTTCAGGTCACGTGGTACAATTTTGTACCACGTGATCATTCTTTTTAGACACTTGACAGCAAAATATGCGCGAAAACACATCAAATGACGTCATAATGTCACTATTTAGTCACAGAATTGTGGTATCCCTGTCAATAATTATGGTTGCGGGTAAGCCGCCAATAAATCAGTTGGTTCTTTGACTCGGTCTTTGTTCTATTGAGCTCCCTAAATTATTATATAAATCCCACTGGCGACGAGATAAATACCGTTAAAATACCACCAATCGCTTCGTTATTGTGTTTTTAACAAGTGTCAATAAAATGCCGATCGGTAAAATTGAACAATTTGATATAACGAGCAAAAAGTGGTTGGCCTATATTCGACGCGTGAAACAGTTCATGACGCTCAATGAAATCAAACCAGAATTGCAAGTGGCTACTTTAGTGACGTTAGTTGGCGAAACTACATATGATTTAATGTGTGATCTATGTGCGCCAGATAACCCGGAAGCCAAAACTTTTAATGAATTGGTGGAGATAGTCGAGAACCATCTCGAACCAAAGCGCTCGGACATAGCTGAGCGGCACATTTTCAGACAGCGACGTCAAAATAGTGGCGAAAGTCTCGGTGATTATTTGCAAGTACTCAAACATCTAGCGAGTACGTGTGGCTTCATGTCCACCCTCGAAGAAAACTTGAGAGATCAATTCGTATCGGGACTGGTGAGCGATGACATGAGATCGCGACTTTTCGCGGAGCCTTCGTTGACGTACAAGAGGGCGGTGGAGTTGGCTTTGGCACTGGAGGCGGCCGACCGGCACGCGCAGGCGAGCGGGGCGGGCAGCGCGGCGGCGACAGCGAGCTCCGGTACCGCCGCCGAGCCCGTGCATCGGCTGGCGGCAGGACGTGGCGGCGGCGGCGGTTCGCGGTCCTACGGCAGCGGTAGCAGCAGCGCGGCGGGATCACGCGCCCCCGCCAGCGCCGCGGCCTCAAGCGATGCGCAGCGCGCGCAGCAACCTTGCTGGCGGTGCGGAAAGGGGCACCGGCCCATCGGGTGCCGTTTTAGAAATTATTCGTGTGATGCGTGTGGCCAAAAGGGCCATTTAAAAGTGATGTGCAGGCGTTTCTCCCGGCAAGGTGAGACTCCGTCCTCGGGGCGAGGTCAGAACTATATCGATAGTGATAACGACAACGATTCGGAGTGCGATTTGTACAACTTAAATGTATGCAATAATAGTGATCGCCCTTACAATGTGCAGGCGAGGGTTGACGGTAAAGTGATGATGTTCGAGCTGGACACTGGCAGTAAGTTATCCACCATCAATACTTACTTTTATGATGAACATTTTAAGCAGAAGCCGCTCATAGCTAATGACCTTTGTTTACATTCGTATAACGGTACTCGAATCGAAGTAGCAGGTTATATTATGGTTGAAGTGGAGGTAGGGACGCACACGGCGAGGAATTTAAAACTTTTTGTTATCAAGAATGGGGGACCGCCGTTATTAGGTAGATCCTGGTTAAGTCAACTAAACATCGATAAAATCAAAATTAATGAAATGATTCTCAAATTATCAGATTTAAGCCTAGTGGAGAGTTTACGAAAAGAATTTCCCACCGTGTTCGCCCCTGGTCTCGGTACTTGTACAAAGCAGCTATCGTTGAGATTGCGAGACACGACCCCTATTTTTATGAAGGCGAGGCAGTTGCCGTTAGCTTTGCGTAAGCCTGTTGAATTGGAACTGCAGCGACTCGAGGCGGAGGGTACGATTCATAAGGTGGACTACTCTGATTACGGAACACCGATTGTGCCGGTCGTCAAGAAATCGGGTGATATACGGATTTGCGGGGATTATAAAGTAACGATAAACCCAAAGCTGATTCGCGACCCGTACCCTATGCCACGAATCGAAGAATTATTTGCAGCCCTAAGTGGCGGCGAACAATATTCTAAAATCGACCTGACCAACGCGTACCAACAATTATTGTTAGATGAAAGCTCGCGGGCATGTAGCGCGATAACGACTCACGTAGGTACTTTCGTGTATGATCGGACACCTTTTGGGTTAACTTGCATACCAGAAAAATTTCAAAAATTTATGGAAGAGACGCTTAGAGGGTTAAAGGGTACAGCGGTATTTTTGGACGATATAGCGGTCACAGGTTCTAATAGAGAGGAACATTTGGTGAATTTAAAAGCGGTCTTATCTCGGTTGCGTGAGGTCGGTTTAAGAATAAAACTAGAAAAGTGTAGTTTTATGCAAGATAGTATTACCTACTTAGGTTTTATAATTGATAAGCAAGGCTTGCATCCGGATCAAAATAAGATAAAAGCAATTGTAGATGCGCCCCCACCCGAAGATGTAACTCAGCTGAGGTCTTTTCTCGGCCTGATTAATTATTACTCAAAGTTCATACCTCGGCTGAGTACGATATTACATCCCTTACATAGTTTACTGCGCAAAGATATTGCTTGGGTCTGGTCCGAGGATTGTAAAAAAGCGTTCAATGAAATTAAATCTGTTATACTTAGTAGTAAAGTGTTGGTACATTATAATCCTGAGTTACCACTAGTACTAGCGGTTGATAGCAGTTCATACGGTATTGGCAGTGTGTTATCGCATCGATTCCCGAACGGCGACGAGCGCCCCATATGTTTCGCGTCGCGCACCCTTAACGCAGCCGAAAGATCATACAGTCAACTGGACAAAGAAGCACTCGCAATTATTGCTGGTGTTATCAAACATCATCAATATATCTACGGCCGTCATTTTATTATTAAAACTGACCATAAACCGTTAACATTTATTTTTGGACCAAAATTTGGATTGCCGGCTACGGCAGCTAGCAGGCTGCAAAGATACGGCACGAGGCTCGCTTCTTATGATTTTGATATCGAGTTCGTTAAATCGAGTGACAATAGTAATGTCGATGCCCTATCACGACTGCCGCTGCCGAACAAACGTAAAACTTGTGATGAATCGGATTCGGTATCGTATATTAATTATGTCGAAGAATCTTTTCCAATCAGCGCTAAAGAGGTGGCTTTGTGCACACAGAAAGATGTTGTATTAGGTAAGATTAAAACATACTTAATTAACGGTTGGCCTTCGAAAATAACGTCGGAGCTAGAAAAACCTTATCTCCATCGTAAAGATAGCTTGACTATAGATCAAGGTTGCATTCTATATAACCATCGGGTCATTGTACCCGAGGTTCTAAGAAAGCAAGTGCTAGCTGAATTGCACGAGGGTCATTTAGGAGTGGTGAAAATGAAGAATATTGCTAGAAGTTACGTTTATTGGCCGTCTTTAGATGCTCAAATCGAGTCGATTGCTAGAGAATGCAGTGCTTGTAGGCAGCAGCGGGACGCGCCCCCGAGATCATTGTTGCATCCGTGGGAGTTCCCTGCGCGCCCTTGGCCAAGAGTTCATATTGATTTTGGAGAGTTTCAGGGTAAACACTACTTGGTCTCCGTCGACGCGCATAGTAAATGGATCGAGGTGCAGAAAATGTCCGGCACTACAGCCGCGGCGACAGTAGGCAAGCTACGAGAATTATTTGCGCGGTTTGGTCTTCCTTCCCAGGTCGTCAGCGACGGCGGTCCACCGTTCGGTTCCGCTGAGTTCGCTAATTTCATGAAGAAAAATCTCATCACTCATACGATTACGAGTCCGTACCGACCGGCGGGGAATGGAGCGGCCGAGAACGCGGTGAAGTTGGTCAAGCGAGCCATGAAGAAGGCTGCGCACGAAAGGGTAGACGTCGACACGGCGGTCACCAAATTTTTATTTCAGTATAGAAACTGCGAGCACGCCACCACCGGCGTGGCTCCGGCCGAGGCGATGCTCGGTAGGCGGCTACGCGGTCGGCTGGACGTGCTACGGCCGAGCGCCGAGCGCGCCAGCGAGGCGGCCGCCGCTCGAGCAGGACGCGCCGCGCCCGGCACCGAGCGCAGCGCCGCGCCCGGCGATGCGGTGCTAGCGCGGGACTACAGCGCGCGCCCAGACAAGTGGACGCCGGCCGTCGTCACGGCAAGGGAGGCGCCGCTTACATATCGAGTTCGTTGTCCTGATGGACGCGAGTGGAAGAGGCACATCGATCAGTTGCTCCCCATGGAGAAACCTCGATCTAATCTACGGCTCTCCGCGGTCGTACCTATTGGGGTCGATTCTGATCACGAGAAGTTCGACGATGCAGTCGAAGAACAGCCTGAATTCCAGTCGCCTAAAGACACCTCTTTTGCTGTTCCTAAACGCCTAGTCGAACCGAAACTAATTCAAAGCCCGGTTGCGAACGTTGCGATTCAATCCGACTCAGTACGCCCAAAACGAGCTTGTACATTTAAAGAAAAATTGTATAAAGTTTAATCTTACATACCTATCTAGTTTAGTTTGAACCTGCCTGTTTCTGTGAAATATTTTGCTCAGGGATATCCTATCGCTTAACAATCTATTTTCAATAGATTTGTATAATGCGTGCGTAAGTACATATAACATTCCTTGAGCAAAACAACGTATTAAACAGGTACCTACTGGCTTTAGTTTTTTTTTTTTTTTTAAGTAATGACTAGTGTTTTAAGTAGGTAGGTACCTGTATAGGTAAGGTTGTGTTATTTACTTCTACTTTAAATTATATGGTAACATATTAGTATGTTTATATTACTCAACGATTGTTTCATTTTAATCGTTGCAGTGAAGCTGTGTTTAGTTAATTTAGTGCTTGATAAGTAGTATTTACTTTAGTGGTTTAAAATTTTTTTTTTAAAGGGGGACGTGTGGTATCCCTGTCAATAATTATGGTTGCGGGTAAGCCGCCAATAAATCAGTTGGTTCTTTGACTCGGTCTTTGTTCTATTGAGCTCCCTAAATTATTATATAAATCCCACTAGAATAACTATGAGTTAGTATGAACTGACCATGATTTAAAACTTTGCAGTTCAACTTTGATTGGCATACCCCTGCTGATATTAAGTATTTCCGGCTCTTAATTAAAAAAGTTTGTATTTATATTTTTTTATTTTGGTTCCTAAGTATAAATAAAAATTGTTAGGTGCCTTACTGAACAGTATTTCATATCTAAGTGGTGTAAAGAAGATGATATACTGTTTATCTCTTCACTATGCCATTACTAAGCAGAACATAGCCCTCGTGAATCTTCGCAGTCTCATTATTGAAAATTGACTAAAGGCACCTTAAATAACATTGACGCGCCTTAAATTATATTAACTGCGAAAACATAAACACACGATGGGCTTTAATAATTATTAATTGAAAATAATCATTCGCTTTTAGGAATTTACATTGTAAATGAATGCTACGTAAGAAAGAGAACTAAATAAATAAATATTCATGGACATTTCACACGACGCCCTCTAGTCCCAAACTAAGCAATACTTGTAATATGGGAACTAGATGCTGATACAATACTTATATACTCTTTTTTTGTAAATACATACTTATAATACATAGTAACACCCAGACATAGAACACGCATCTATGTTTGCCACACACAAATGTTTGTTCTTGGTGGGGATCGAACCCACGACCCACAGCACGGAAGGCAGAGCTATTACCGACTGAGCTGTGACGTCTGTCAAAGATAAGTAATTCTAAGGTAGATGCATCGTCCCTGAACCCTAGATAAACCTACATGAAGTACCTATACCGTGTAGGAGAAGTATGTGTACTTACCTAATGATCATTTAGGGATATGATAATAAACTAAATAAATCTTCAAAGCGACCGGTTCACGTGAGGGATCACGTTGTCTTTACAGTAGGAATTTCATCACTAGATATTGTTCCATTTAGATTTTTACCGCAACAAGTTTTAAATGTAGAATGTAGGTGCAGCGTGTAAGTACAAATCACAATTAAAACATAAATATCCAGCTATAAACCGATATCTAAATAGAACAATATCGCGTCGAATCGCGCAAAATCCACCGTGAACGCCGCCACCGGAGCGCGCGATCAAACGCACCGCGTCGCGCGTGGAAATCGCGCAATTATTGCTGCGATTTTAATGCAGCAAAGCGCGGTGGGTCAACACCTTTATATTTGCAAAATTATTATTATTCTGAATACACCTCATTAAAGTTTCCCTAAGGTATTGCTCGCGCTCAGTAGCTATAGCTAACTAAACGACGGGGTGTTATAAGTTTGACGTGTCTTTGTGTGTGTGTATCTGTCTGAGGCAACGTAGCTCCTGAACGGATGAACCGATTTTGATTTTGTTTAAAAGGTGAATTAGTCGGGACTCGGGAGTATTCTTATCTATGTTTAATGAAAATCAGTCCAAGATTCGGGGGTTTTTTTAAATTTTTAATTTAATTACTTGTTAAGTTATTTCATAAAGTATTAAAATACATTTGTAAAAAAGTAAAAATTACAAAATCAGTACGAGAAATTTTCTCTGATCGATTTCGATAATTTTAAACCATCTACAAAACTGATAGGTACCCATAAAATGCCTATTAATAAAGTTATATTCAAAAAGCAACAATAAACAATACAATACTCATTCTGAATACATATATCGGTTTTGACATGTAATTAAAAATTGGCAGCACAACAACAGCAAAAATGTTGCATTTATTGCAAGCCGATCTTAAGATCGAGCATTAAAAAACAATAAGCAGAATGCAAATAAAACTTAATATTTCTCCAGAATGGTTTAATTGGGAGACATTAACACTTTGTGCAACTTTGTTACAAGATGCACTGTGACTATTGTTACTTTGTTGCCCTTTGTGCAAAACCCCGCCATTGTGACATTATTGGCGGGCGAAAAAAACAAAATGGCGTACGGTAAGATGTAGAAATTAACACTAGCCTACACTTCAATAAACATGCAACAATGCTTTCGTGACTACAGCCTTATGGCAAGGAAAAAAATAACCCTGGAAATATTCACTAACTTTAGGGTTGGGTAATGAGATGTATGCATTTTTTACAATTGGTCTATTTGACTTAAATACGTTATTTTGGAACTAATTACAGATACAACAAACAACGAACACAAATGCTTAATAACAATAGGAACCTACTGTACATTGTTGAACATTGCTGTAATAGCACAAGTGATTATAACTTCAATTATTAGCTACAAACCTCTTAATTGTACTTACCTTATTATTAAAATATCTAGCTACTTTGAGCTTATCGAAATACCTTTTATCTTTTTCATAACATTCGTGATGGCTACATTAGCTACCTAATATAATTTTTAGCTGCATGATTGATTTCAAATATTTATTACAATTCATTATTGATTTAGGAAATCAGTTCGGTGACTTACATTTAATTTTGAAAAGAAAAGTTAATACAGTTTTTCACATTTATCATTTAACAGCATCGTATCTGGCAACACTGATATTACTCAGATTTTTTCACGACGTTTTATTGAATAATACAGTATAAATTCTATGGTGAAAAAACAGATAGGACTTGGCAAAAGGATTAGTATCCAGCGCCAGAACAAAATTAAAAAAAAGCGATTTTTCTTCACAACACTAAATACTCTCACCTACTTACACCACAATGATCGCTGATCACAGCAGGCCAAGTAGTCTTTTCTGTGGATGTATTTATCAGCTTGTTGGGGTTTTACTTCGATCGTGATGAGCTCGCACGCTTTCGTAAAGTATAACATGCAATTAAAGGACCTATTGTCCCTGTTGCACTTAAAAATTATGCCAAAAATGCGTCATGTAAAAAATAAGGACCACATTTTACCACAAAAAAAAATTCATCATCATCATCATCATCATTAACCTATACTCGTCCACTGCTGGACGTAGGTCTCTCCCAAGACGCGCCATTGGGCTCGGACTTCGGCTCTTCTCATCCAGTGTCTGCCAGCTACATTTCGCAGATCGTCGCCCCATCTCACCGGAGGGCGTCCTACACTACGCTTGCCTAAACGTGGTCTCCACTCGAGTATTAGTTTGCTCCAACGATTGTCGGTTCTACGGCAAACATGGCCGGCCCACTGCCACTTCAGCCTGCTAATCCACTGAGCTACGTCGACGACTTAAAAAAAAATTTGAAAAAATTTGGTGCTGGGAAATTAATCCCGATTCCAACCGTCTTCTTTTTTCTATTGGTTGCTAACAAAACCTGTTTCAAAACCTTTCTATACAACTCCCCTGTGTTATCAAACCAAGAAATACTAAAATAACATACAAAAACAATAAATATTTACCCCTTTAGCCACCGCAAACCGTCACCCCTCCGCTGCTAAATAATTCACTGTCGCAATACAAATCGTACCAATAAACCGATGGTTCAGATCGCTACATGACAACCAGACATAACCCGTTTTCTTTTTTGTTACATTATTTCGTAGTGGAGTCGAGTCTACCCCAGCGGGATAAGTAATAATAATCTGCTATTAGTTGAGGGTTGAACCAGATTTAACCACTTCATTACTGACTGCTTATGGTTCTGGTTATTATGATTTTCTTCGCAAACAACTTGATTATAGCGTGGTTGTCCTCAAAGGTTGTCAATGTCATTCAGCCTTTAAGACTGTATTATGATTATGGAATATCGATTCCTTGTGATTACCTGCTCACTTGTGACGAAGTGTATCATTTTATGAATTCACTGAAACCTTTGATGTGAACAATTACGTGCTTTGTTAGTCTTTTATTTCCATAATTTTGTATCGCCTTAGTTTTATACTGAAGAAGGCCTATAAATTAGTTTAAAGATTCTAAAGCGACGAAACGGAGCTTGTTTTATACATCTAGAATATGAACAAGTAATTTAATAAAAATTTAAAAACCCCCGAATCTTGGACCGACTTTCATCAAACATAGCTAAGAACACTCCCGACTAATTCACCTTTCAAACAAAAAAACAAAATGAAAATCGGTTCATGCATTCAGGAGCTACGTTGCCTCAGACAGACACATACACACACACACACAGACACGTCAAACTTATAACACGTACCCCGTTGTTTTTGCGTCGGTAGTTAAAAATAACAACGTAATAAATCATCTTACCTGACGAACTTGCTTGTACTGCTCCTCGAAGCTCCACCCAGCAGCGCTCCCCTCGGAGGAGGACGACGACGCTGAGCCGGCGGGCTGTGCTGGCGGGGGCGGTGCTGGCGCCAGGAACGCTGGCGGCGCGTAAGGGAAGCCCCCCGAGGCGCCGCCGCCGGCCAGCGCGAACACACTGCTGGGCGTCGACAGAGGCGCGCCTTGCGCCAGAGAGGCGAGCGATGACAGGTGCGGGTGAAGCGACGACTTTAGCGATTCAAACTCATCACGGACCTGTTAAAGATACATTTGTGAGCCCGTCAAAGTATGCAAAAATACGGAGAACGAATCAGCAATTTTCGCACTCAAATTTATAAAAGATTTATATGCTTTTGCAATCTTTGGATCTTGCATTTGGTCGTAGCAAGTTTCGTACGTGGTGTGCCATCTGGTGGCAGTTGAGATGCTGGTGGCTGTGTGGAGGCAACTGCAGGATATGCGGCGGGTGCTGCAGCATTTCCTGGATCTATTGGGTCTGCTGTTCTGGTCACTACTATCATTTGAAGCTCGTATGACTGTCTCTGCATACCTGAAGTTACCACAGCTTAGTTTAATATTATTTTTCTTACCTTCAATTCTCGCTCTAACGGTCGTGGTGAGTTTCGCGCGTGGTGCGCCATCTGGTGGCTGTTCAAGTGCTGATGACTCATGCTGTGCGGAGGCAACTGCGGGATATGTGGCGGATGCTGCGGCATCTGCTGGATTTGTTGGTGCTGGTGAGCTGGGGCGTCTCTTCCCACACCCTCGTCGGAGCTCTCACAAGACTGCTCGCCTGATGACTCGCCTTCAGACCGGGCCGACTGGAACAAAAATATTATTCGTCTTTAGTTTAATGTTTGACCATTTTTTTTATCAGAAGATGAACAAGTAAGTACCTAGCGATGAAAGCTGGATTGTGTGTAAAGTCCATGAATATTTATTTATTTATATAACCAGTGTAACCAGACATTACATTAAAATTAGCGCTTTTCCTACGCTTATTGCTATTGCAGCGCTAATTGATAACGTTAACGTTATTCGATAAACTTAGGTAGGTTCTGGAATCGTTTAATTTATGCCTACTTCAATGCACAATCCTAACTAGGTAGGTTTATCTGAATATTTCGTGGTAAGTACTTCAAAATAAATCTACAAACTTTATTTTGATTTGCAATAAGCACAATTTCGTCCATCTTTGTTTACAAGCAACAGCATAAAAATAAACACCAGTTGCAGCCACCAGCTATTATTTCAAGCATTTACGGAAACTACTGACACCTCGCGACATTTATGTGTAATTGTGGGGTAGTATAAACTCGTTATTAATCTACATATATACTCGTAAATACCTACAGGCAGACTTCACGCTAGGCTTATCACCTGCCAAGGTTAGGTTACCATAATATTCTAATCTATAAGTCAAATAAATATACAAGATAATAAAACAATGCAAATGTAACAAATTCGTCAACCTCTATTTCAGCTAATTTAAAAAAAACGTGATAATTAAATAAATTCATGATTTTATATTTTGAGGTAAGTAAAAATATATTATTTCACATCAATTGCAAATATTGCAAGTACCTAACCTAAAAGTACATATTAAATAATAATATATCTACCTACCAATTGACTTCAAGCAGATGGTTACCACAAAAAGTTATCGCCTTTGGGCTCTTATTTCGGTGACTGAAACCAGTTGTATTAGCGTTGTAATAATTTTGAGTAATTTTTACCAACTTAGATTTTAAAATTAATTTTGCTACTTGCCACACATACATTCTAATTAAATATCATAAAACTATGTAAAACCTAGGTAATTTCACACTTGCAGTAAAAACGGATTTTTAACATATTTTCAAAAACCTCTGAAGAAAGCTGGTTTGTTTCAGTCTCATTTTACCGTTACTGTGCACAATGTGAGCTTAAAATACTTAAATTTTCCTTATGACTTGAGTACCTTACCAAAATATTAATAAAAGGTTTTACAGTTACACCGGTTGTCTCGATAAACCAGTGATTTCCAAAATTTCATGGAAGAACCAACGGTCAAACCAAGTTTTTAAAGTTCCATAGGACCAATATAAGGGAACTGTGGCAATCAAATTGTTGGTTCGAAAACGCGCGTTTTGCCGACGGCCTCCGGCCCACAATTACGACATTAAAATTATTTTATTTCCATTTTTATTTATTATTCGCATCATTATTATATTGTGTGGAGTTATTATCGGTGAAATGTTTCGTTCGGATAAACGCTGGAGCGACACGCAAGGCCTCAACGCCTTTGACCAGGGTTCCCTCCGTGTGGTCATCGAATTCTTAATTCTTTATTGCACACAAAACAGGGCATATACAAAAGATAGAAATAGATGACATGTACAAAGGCGAGTTTAAACCTAATAAGAGTTTTCTTCCAGCATCTAACGTGTTTAATTTTCAACAATATCAATCCGTAAAATATGAAGCCATACTTTTGTAATAAATAGATTGGAAAGCGTTTAAACGTACTCGTATGAAACTGACTTAGAAAAGGTGTCTACCTTAACTTATGTAGGTAGTATGGTCTGGATGGCGTTACTGAAAATCTCTATTAAAAAACGCATAGCTACCTACTAACCTAGCTTTCGCAGCTTTCTAGTAATCTAGCTGAGAGTTCATAATAATAAAATTGTTTATAACCCAAGTTAATAAATATCGAAATCAACGAAAATCAATTCACTTTTACTTATTGCAATATACTTAAAACCATTTTCTCTAAGCGTGCTGCATGACTCATTAACTTTTGGTGTTGTATTTAATTATTCATATTGTACGCAAGAAAGGTGTTATTTTTGTCACTATTATTAGTAGGGTAAGGACTAAATTTTTTGCATCGTTTGACACCGCATTTCAGAACTGAAAGTGTCACAACGGGACAAATGTTGTACACCAAAATTCGGTATTATGTAAGTTACTACGCAATATAGTTTGACGACGGAACCCTAATCGCGTCCCTACAATTCCCGTCTTGTTATTTTATTCGACTTTTCTTTCTCATGGTTCAGCTACTGGATTCCAGCTGTTTTTTATTACTTTTAAAGTGACCGCAATTTTATTTAAACGTTATATCAATAAATTGAGCCACTTATACAACTTTCGAGTTCGTCCACCGAAGTCTCCAAAATCGGTAACAGTAGTTGTACTGAATATATAATTATCGAGTGACGAACTGTAAAAACCAACACAGGCACCAATAAGTCTCAAATAGTACAATAAGTAGGATAACGTTAGCACATACAGTGCTAATACTTGAATAAATAGAATCATGTACCGCTCCATATCGCTCGTGATTTTATAATAAATTAACTGTAAATGGTTTACTGGGCCGATGAAAAGGTACCTACTTGTATTGAAAATGTAAATAAAAATGACCGAAATTTCACTATAGTTAACACTTCAAGGCACATGCTTGTATATAAAGCATGTAAGTAAATAGATACTTATATATATGAAAGCTTTGTGAAAGCTACGAGAGCTTACACAAGGACCTTTGATGTTTGATGAAACTTTATGAAAATATGACACTGGTTAATCTGGTTATAAATAAAAACATAAATAAACAAGCGCTTGATAACTGCTACACTTTAAATAGTGATAACAACAAAGAAACGGAAAGTGAAAGAATTCATCCACGGAAACCATTAAAGGTACCACGGCTAATGTTTTGTATAAACATGAACCTTACGCTTTCTTAGAAGAATCCCGAACCCTGATAGAAGGACACACCGTTGATTAACGCGTTTTTCTTCACCAACTACCAGCTACAACATTACCCAAAAGTAATCCTTAAACTCCACTCAATAAAGTCTATTATAGCATCAAGTCTTCCAATATCAATGAAGATAAAACCATAATGTTTTAAGGGAAACGCTACTCTATTTCAATGATAAAGAAGTGGTAGCTGAGTGTTAAACGATGCTCGAATTGAACTCACCAGTTAGAAGAACACTCAAATTGTTTTATGAAGTCTTTAGTGTCAAAATATAAATTCAAGATACAATTGACGAAGGAGTGTACAAGTTGTTCGATATAGTTAAGATTAAACTCATAGATGAGGTGGTCATTACTGTTGCAACAGTTTGTTATATTGAGTATGGAATGACATTTAATATTACTCTGTAATATTTGAGATAGAAATCGTAATCATACGCGAGTGTGTTTATGAGGTAAAATCAAATAGAAACTTGTAATGAAAGATGTCATGTACGTCCGACATGTTTGGTATTCAAAACAAATACGACAGCAATAAAATATTGAACGTTAAGCTGTTAAGATGGATGTATTGGCTGAGGTGCGAGGTGAAAACATTGATGACTCTGACGTATCACTTTATTGCACGTAAATTATTAAATTCATACATGAATGACTTTTTGTCTGTAGCCAGGTATTTCCGTTAAATTACATAATAACTAATGTACTTACATAGTATTTGAATATAATAATTAAAGTTGCAAAGATGCCAACAATTTTACGAAGGTTGTTTCTGGATCCGTATTCCTGAATGGTACATTATTGAAAGCCGATACCTATCTCATTGCTTGATGGACAAAAGGAATTTCTCTGCCTTTGTGTCCACAACAATTTGAATTCATATTCTTATTTGTTATGGAAATCATAGGGCATTGCCATTAGAGATCTCCGCGTGATGGCAGGTTCGCATCCACACTCCCTGGAATATATATTAGCAGGAGGGTCACGAGGTTTGTCCACACATTAGCGGTGTTAGCACCCGGGATAGCTGGCTACCTGCGTGTTTGCCTAGACATAAATATACCCGCTATTTGCCTAGATATCCACACATATCTGGTGTTTCGCGGAGCTCGCTTGCAACACCATTTTGAGCAACGTATTGTTGACGTCGAAGGGAAATCTGCCTTTAGTGTTTGCGCAATCGAGAGGATTGTACACGCTTCATTCTAATAAGTTGTAAAGGCGGCTATTGAACTGCTATTAGCGAAGCGAACCGCTTCCATATTTTGTAATGCACGATTCTAGAGTTTAAGTATCTCCGCAATTTTAAGAGCAATAAAAAGTAAGGAATCATCTCGGACAAAAGGAATAATACCTACATCTGTGAACCGATGGTCTATCACAATGTTGCCAATAACTGCCGCAGTCACATTAACATCAGCGGACATAAAATAACCGCCAATAAGTCGAGGTATAAGCATCAAAACGTCGACAAAGCAACAGGTTCTCGGCTCGACAAACATGTCGTGTTTACATTACAATCCTGGGGCTTCATTTAATAATTCTCGGGAACTAAAAGCCTTTGAACATTTCATCAGATGACCCTCGGTGTTTGCACTCACTCCTGCGTCGAGATGCTAATGTGGACACAGGGACCTGTATCGCCGATCGATGCATTTATTGTTAGCCCTTTCGAGCTCTGACTTCTACTATTTCACTCTGATGTTCGATGGCCGATATCTTGTGCAAACATTTGGAATTGGAAATTCTTGTTTTTATTTGACTCTTTACGGTCAGTCGGAAGGACTACGATTGCTTATTTTTGATCTTTATCTTGTAGGTATAAAGAACAAAAACAAACGGTGCCGCATTTCAAGCACAAAGCTTTACTCATCTGCAGAATCCAAGACAGCAATATCTGATGAATAAGCACCGTACTCGAATAAGCAAAAGTGTAAATAAATAGATAAGTAGGTATACGAAGCATTTTGTAAATCAAGGAGCCGGAATACGAAACAAACTAAGTATTTGAGCAAAACAAAAGGTGATAAGGAGAGGTAAATAACCTGTGCCATTGACGGCGTGACGCCGGCGCGCGTGCAGCGTAAACAGTCATGTCATGTTGGACGCGCGCCTTCTCCGCTCAACAACAGCTGTTTAACGCCTCGCATACCTCGCTGAAAATATCGACGCAGACCATTTAGCAACACAGCGACCTGTCTCCACCACACTGAACACCGGCACAATTTAACACGCAATTTACGACATCAACGAGACACTGCAACTGCATTGTGCAAGTGCATCTTCATGCTCCTCCTGTAGGTAGGTACACTAGGTAGACGAAAATTAGTTCTACCCGTTTCTAATGCCCATCACATCCGTACCGACGCTATTGAATCACAAATCATTTGACCTGGTAATTTTATTCATAATACCGCAAGCGGTAAGTAAAAAGAGATCGTGTCGTGTCACTTATTGTAATGGTAATTATTTTTGGAAAACAAAAACTAGAAAGCGAACGGACGGTGATGCCTATCAGTTAATTATTGTCACCAAAATGGCGGAATATTGTTATTGCCACAAAATGGCTGTAGTGACAAATCGTTAGGTTTCGTGCACGTTCCGTTTGATTGACGCGTGCCAGATTCCGCGGTAATATACCTTTATTCATATTTATTTATGCGTAGAAAGTGCAAATAAAGACGGGTTCTTTCACATAGCGATCAAGATCGACAATCGATGTGTACGGACACTTGAGGTAGATTAATAAGTTGTGATTTGGTACCGTACAGTCTAAAGTATTGATCGAATTCCACCGGTCAGGTTATTAGGGTTAATAAGGTAATGTTTACGATTGGAAAATATCGAAGTCTTTGAGACAGTTTTGAGCCGTACGACGTTTGGGGTCAAATATTGACAGTTCTCACGAGTCACAGCGGACACGGCTCGTGCTCGGCTGAGCCTATAGTCCTATTCCTTCCGCTTTTCACACGTACCTAAAGGTAATAATCGATCGCTTTTATTACTTGTGTGTAGACCGACGCGACACTTCGAAGAACTATAACGTGACCTCTAGTTTGCCGACGGATCGAGCAAAGCTGGACGTTAAGTGGACCGACAAACGGTGACTGACTCGTGATTTCTTCGAAAGACCTGCCAGCTCGCGTTGTCAGATTCCTTTGTTATCGATTATCCACGACTCCTGACGCACTGTGCAATCGCGTCAAATATGAATTGTCAGGTAAAGCAAAGCTCGCCTTTATTTACATTAACTTATTCCTTAAAACGGTAAACAGTGATCATCGTATAAAGCCTTTGTGATTCCCAAAGTGGATGTTTGACTTGACTCACTTTAAAGGGAAGTTGACGTTCGAAAGCGACCTCAACATTGCAGAAAAGGCGCTTTGGAGAATACAAATAAAGTTACAAGTAAATTCGATGTAAAGATATATAAAACATACAAAATGATAAAAAATGTGTTTGGATACTCAATGCGCAACTCTTATTAGATATAACCTTATATTTTGGAAAGATAGTTAAACAACATGAAAAAATCGACAAGAGTGAAAAGCCACCTCGCAAATTACACAGTAGAATCATAAACCGTTTCATTCGGATGCCCTTTGGACTGACTGATGCACCAATTTCATCATTTTCAACAAATCAAAACATCAACTACTAACTCATTTACAAACATTGTAATATTTCGTCAGACAATGGGTTCGTGACGATAGTAAAGTGTATCGTTAAACGCTTTACCGTGCCTTAACCACTGGTTAATTACCCAGAGCTTGCGGTGCTCGTAAACCTGGACCAGGAAACTAATGCCCAAACCGCAGGTGGGTCAGGTGAACACTACACATTGTATGTAAGTAACGGAGATTTCCATAAAATGTAATATGTTATCTTCAAATGCAATTCGAAATTGGCAGTTAGTGATTGTGGAATAGACACTGCAAAGTAAATTTGTTTTTTGTTCCATGTAACGCGATGGAAACAATCGTCCAAATTCAGTTTTCCAATCTGCCCCGCTAGCAAGTTGACATTCTTTAAACGATGGAGACTAGAAAACTTCATAAATGGTTTTTGTCATAGTTCACGCGACTAGTTCAGAACTGTTATTATCATACATTTGGTTGGCTATGCAGAATGTCGTCTTTGCTATGAGGCAGATTGAATAACTGCGTTTGGACGGTTGCTTCTTTTGTGACACTTAGCAGTGCCTTTTTTGAGGGTTTTTAATCAAAAAGACCAATTTTTCCCATTTTTCTATCAAAAAATTGGCAATTTCTTTTGGTATTTTGAGATAGCACATTTTATGGAAATCTCCTCAATTTAAATAATATTTTCAACAAATTTTAAGTTCAATAAACCAAGGCAATTCGCAGAATCCCGTACATCTTTTACATTAATCAATTCGAGAATCGATGGTGACCTGTCCGGTTATCCATCAATGCACCTGATACACAGTTCTTAAAGAATAGCTGGTAAACTCACTAATTGGTTAAACAACTACAATTTTTGATCAGGACCAAGTATATTGAGTTAAATGAATAAGACATGAAAACCTCCTCCTTGACATGAAAAGAGGTTCCCTATCGCTATATAAGAATATCTATATAAGAAATCGCTGTTAGAGGTAAGGCCATCCATTGTATTATACTAAGTTGGTTTTTTATATATTTCTAGTGCACAATAAAGTATTTCCTACCTGCTAAAACGATGATTTTTGATAACTAGGCAATTAGCAAAAAAATCGCACGTATCGGCAGAATTATACTCGTATAAATGGTCAATAAATTGTTGAGTTTTCATTATACAACCCATCAGATATTTAATTCGGTCGGAAATGATCGAATCACATTTGAATGATTTTTTGTAAGTTAACCAGCTTTGTTTTGCCTAAACTGTGTCTTTGAGATGATACCAGTAACCTAATGTCGCTTATCAAGATAAACTTCTACCCACACGTCGTTTAATTTATCAAATCGATTCGTCTGACAAATCCAATCGATTTTGAATTCCAGACGAGTAACTACTTTATTTATGTTTGTTTTATTGTTGGCCGTACTTCTTTGTCCTGTAAGTAATGTAAAGTAGTATAAAGGTACTGTCTTAGCAACTTATTTTTATAATCTACTTTTTACTAATTTTTTTATTTTGGTAACAAACCTAAAATTAGATACAGTTTAGATTAAAATAGTACCTACCTAACATTTTGATGCATCCTTTGAATATGATAGCACTTTAGAATCTAATAGCTAGCACGTGTTTTAATTTGAGGTCGTTCATGCATCCATCCAGTATACCTAAGCACATATTTCCTCGATGTCAAGCAAATCAACATAAAACTTGTTTTATTAAGTTCTTCGGGTCTTACGTAAAGAGTCACCCATCAAAACAAACATTCATTTTAAAAATCAATATGAACCCTTTCGATAGTATTCAAATAATCGGAGGAGATTCGAAAAAAAATAATCAAGTTTTTGAGATTCATAATCGAATAAAGCCGATCTGTCAACCACTATTGTGTTTTAAATTACTTATTTTTAAAAGGAGTTGTGACGATATGTATAAATCATTCAAAGTTTATTTGATTTCGATTATCTTGCTCTATTATTTTGCCTAGTGCTAGTATGTACCTACCTACCTACGACATTATTTCTGTAAGCATTTTATCAATAATATTTTTCATAGTTGATCGATATCGAAACGGTGGGTACTCGGGTTTGTATTTAATAAAAATAAAGACATTTTATAAATCCTTTCTCTGATTTCAATTCCATTCCACATTACAAATCAGATAGTCGAAAATAATTGATGATTAAATTCAAGACGTACGACATGAAAGTAAGATCATGCTTTAAAAATACCAAGAGCACATGCGCATACCTCAAATAATTGATAAATCAATGCAGTTCTCAACGAGAGGGCCACTAAATCAAAAGGCGACTGCCTATCATAACATTTTGACGTAATAGAAACGCATATTAAACTGTTGCCACTAGATGGCGCGATAAGCAGCTGTCAAACTCACCTGTCACTACCTTATTTATGGCTGCTGTTACCTATTGATAGATTAAAGGTTATTGGAGTTTTATTGCAATGAACAGGTACTAAAGTGGTAATTTATTTTTGCTGTTCCAGTCTGTGAGTCATCAATCCAAATGGTCTAATTAAAGTTGGCTACACTGAATGCGTAATATCATTCGCAAGTTCCGAAGACAATGGCTCTCCCACGCACGTCTGGTGTGATTCCTGCACATCCCGTTGCAATTTGACTGGATTTGCACACACTCAAAGCATAATTCAATTTGTCTGTTTACAAAAAGTTAACAAACAAGACCGACCTAACACTTTCGCTATTATCCTACGTTTTTTCAAAGGCAACACTGTCTTATTTAGCTAAACATTCGAACCCCTTCCCAATAAGACAGAGCTTGACCAAAGCAATATCAACTCTACAGCGATTGATTTTCGATTGAATTGTATTTGTAACAATAAGAGAAGATGTGACCTTTTTGGTAGGGCTTCATCTGACCATAGGACCACACACGGTCGTGAGTCAACATCGGTCCCAAGAACAACAGTATAGCACTTAGTATACTTTACAGCTTCAGGTAAACTGGTAGCTTTAGAAGCACACTTTTTGAGGTTATACTTATTAAATAGATCAATAATTAAACTTACATTACAGAAGTCAAAAAACGACAGTCAACGTTAAAAACGCACTTGTAACAAGCACACTAACAGTAGTTAAAAAGTCAACGAAAAAAGCTGCACAAATGCAATTGAAAACAAAATACGCCCATCAACAAAAAAGCAGTACCTTCTGTGCAGTGTGCATCTCACTGTGATAAATAAACTGCTATCGTGGGCGACAAAAGAACCGGTAGCAAGCGGACGACACGCCACCTCTTAGAATTTACATTTTTATTGCATTTATGCCAGACAAATAACCAGAAACAGCTGTTCTAATAGAGCATATCTTGTATATCAGGTCAATTCGAAAGCATTAATTAAGTGGGTAATTAAAAAAACTAAGTTTTGGACACTTTTGGTGAACATTTTACACAGCACCTCTGCCCAAACCAACAACCCTTCGCTAATGTTTTGTTTTCTAAATAATATTTATAGGCATAACATACATAGTAACACTCAGACAGAGCAAACATTTACGTTGATATTTTGTGTAGTAGCAATTAGCAATACCAACTAAGTTTTGAAGACAGGAACTCCGAAGGCTGATGATGACCATGGCGGTAATGTGATATCAGCAATAAATATTCAGCAAAAGTTTGTCTACAAAGTTGTTCCAAATTTGAATTTTACAAGAAGGTTGTACCTACTGGTCTGATTACATCACATTTATTAATACCCTCAACGATACCGAAATTATCAAAGCACCGTTTCGGGGAACAGTCGCTAATGTGCGGCGACCCCGCCCCTTCCTGTCGCGTCTGCAGCATGCGCGTGCGTCGGTTTACTGCAAGTTGTGCTTCTATTGGTCTTCATACAACTGTTTTTTTGTTTGTGTGTTGTTTGACTGTTTGTTTGTCTATATTATTGTTGCGAATGCTGTGCATGCCTGTACAAATTTCATTGTCTAATTATTGTGTTTTTGTGTGCTGTTGGCGTTCAATATAAAATTAAATAAAAAAACTGGTTACAGACTAACATGAATTTACCCCAAAACTCTCCAAGCTGAGTATGTAATTTAGATATACCTACTTATTTTAAAATACCTATGAATCTCTAAAAAATAAAACGTCAATCACAGTTTACTTTTGGACCAACTTATAATTAAACAACTGTCTCAAAATCGAATTGAGACATCCATCTAAGTGTAGTTAAAAAGCTAATAAAGCTGTTTACCAGCATATTAACCTCAAGTACTTATTAACTTAACCGATACTTTTTGACGAAGCTTGTAAACATATCTGTCGTGTTAACCGTGGCTTACTCTAACCGCTGGTTAGATGCAAGTAGCCTTTATGACACGCCTCGAAAAGCAAAAAGTCAACAATTATAAGGAGTACTTGAGCTGAATCAACAGGCTACCGTAGTTACGGACCACACGGCTATGGAGACAATTGTAACGTTCCGGAGAGGGTAAATAAAGTGGGCGATGGTGTCTGCTGGAGTGGACGGCATGGGGGGTATGGAAGGGGTCTTGTGGCCACCTCTCAATACCTATCTTTGGTAGCAATCGGTGTATTAATTAGAAAATCAAATAAGTGCACTTTTCTTTCAGAATTTTCTTCTTTCGTAATGCTAAGTATCTATAGTACCTCGTCAGAACGAATCTTTGTCTCTCCGAAGTATCTGCGCAGAACCCATTTTTGATCAAATTGAAGTTAAGCTAATTTTTCCGCGCAACAGTAGGTACGCAATCGTTTGTTGCACCTAACTTCAGAGGGATGAAGATCCGTTGTGTGTACTTTACGTACTACTAGAAATTTTGACTTTGACTTTGACTAAAATATTGATTTTGCGTGGCAACAGTTCTTAATTTAAACAGTCAAAAAGTCAAAACACTTCTTAACTTTACTATACTTAAGTTAATATCAAAAAATATCATTACCATAATGAGATGCATTATAATAACCCTTGAAGACTTGACGCCTGATGCTTATTAACAAATAAAGAGAGACCCCTGGGTCTACGGGACCACCGGTGTTACATCAGCAAGTCAAATGATTGAAACCTGCTTGTCATTCAAGGGTTTGTTTGCAGTTGCACCACAAAAGCTGAATTTATCATAGTTTTCTGTTTATGTTTTAAAGAGCTTTTAATTTTTATCATGCACCCAAGTATTGGAATCAATTATTTTCTTTGAAAAAATATTATATAGACAAATTATTTTAATACTTCTACGGTCACGTTGTTGCGAATTTATTATATATTTTATTTATTTAACCTTTTAATTATCAACCAAAGAATTCATATAATAAATCTACTCTACCACAAAACTTTATTTTTAATAGTTTAACTGATCATAGTCATAATTTCTTTGTTCAAGAAAATCACAAGGATCACCTATATAGAATCGTCATAAATAACTAGGTGATTCTAAGTTTCAGTTCCACGCGATCTTGAATCAAATCAACGCTATTATTTGCATATCGATATCGTATTAGGTATTCAATCGTTAGTACAAAGATTCTTTAGGCACACTAACGAGAACCACTGATTAGCATATTCAGATAAAAGGGGCCACTCACCATGCATGATACAGATATTAAAATCACGTCTCCGAAACAATTAACAGAAACGAGCGAGCTATCAAATAAAACTGCTTTTGTCATACAAACAGACTGGCTCATTCTAAGAACCATGAAGAATAACATTAAAGTCGATATGAATCGATTTCTGTTGTCCAATCGGATCGCGTGAAAATTAACAATATGGCGGTCGTTATTCTATTCCGATTTTAATAGCTACGTTACATACGAGTACGTAATGGATGTGACCTATGTACGTATATTTCCTGTTGAATGCCAAGATTTTGGATTGGTTGTATCTAGGTAATTTTTAATTATAAAACTTCTGATGCTATTTCTAATCATTTTATCAATTGTTTTCATTACGCCAATCAACATCATAAACATTGTAATTTAAATAACATTCGATATGCTAAACTAATTAGCAACGTATGACGCAGATGTTGCGTTCAAAGCAGTAAATAGTAAGAAGAACAGTGAAACTGCGATTCAGTAAACAGTTTTCCGTCATAGAAACGCCAGTCAACCTCAAAACATCACAATACAAAAAGCGAGACGAGTCGCATCACCTCCAACCTCCGATTGAGAAACCCAATTTGAATAACAATCAATAAATTAATGTACAACCATAATTTATTCATACCCAGAGTCTGTGACACACCGTCGCAAGACGAGAACTGAATCTAAATGAAATTTTATAAGACTCCTTTTCAACGGCTCATTATGGTCAGAATGTGATACTTTTCTTTACATTATTATCATTATCGGTCAGTACAATGCTTCTTTGAGCAGCAGGCAGTGTCGTCAAAACAGACTAATCTTTTTACACGTAAAAACGGACGGTGCTGAAGCGTTTCTCGTGTTGGAATAATTAGTCTGCAATTGAAAGCATGCATTATTTCAAGAGGTCGTACAAAATGGACGTGACACGGTTGGCCAACGGTAAAACACTTTCACGAATACAATAATACAATGATTATTCTTTCAAAAGACTACGATTCGGAAATCTACAGCGCCGTTACGCGATTCCGTATTTAGAAAAAGAGATATTTAAATTATCTATGTCCATAAATAGATGCTCGTTAATTACAGACCGTAATCACATTTCGCCAAACGCGTTACGAAACATATGTCCCATCCCTTCACTGTTCTAAATTTAAATATTATTAAGGCGGGAGCTAGAGACACGCTCCTCGTTTAAACATTTAGATAATTATGTTTTTTCACCACATTTAATTTATGGAGTGCTCTATACCTAAACCATAATTTATTATTGTGTTATTTATTATATTTATTATTGTCAAATCAGCCTCTCGCTACGAATTAATTTGTCGAAAACCTGCTTAAACTTTTTAATACCTAAACTGATTTTCATAGAACTTGTAGATTGCATTCCGATTCCAAAAATTAAGGAATTGGAAAGAACAGCAAATTAGTTAAATAGAAATTGTGCAGAAGCAGTGGGTTATCAATTTGCGTGTCGTCACGATCGCCTTCAGCGTTTTGGAATCTCTGTATTAAGACTACCACATATTATTTGAGCTTACTAATTTTAAATAACTAGTCGTATCGTCATAGTTTTTCATCACATAATAACCCTCAATATGATTTTTCTAAAGAAAAATTTGTACCACCGTTCTTTCGGAAGTTTTTTATGAGTTTAAGGCTTTGAAATAATAATATTGGTTCCCCGTCATAGTCCTTATTACTTATTTTAACTTACTTGTACGTGCTTCGTAAAAGAAAACATTGTTGTTTTAAAGGTACCCAGTTAAAAAGAAAAAGTAGTATAATTTCCTCAGCTTTTCTGCAATAGAGTTTCAACTTTTTATTGCACCCAGCCATAAACGGTGCGTGTCTAAATCATTGCTGCAGGCAAAACAGTAGCAACCATTGCCGTCCAAATTGCCTGCTGTCAGATGCTGTGATGTCAGACGTCAGATCCACCACCGATTACTCGATTATCTGGATCATGGGAATCGATTGCATTAACTGTGTTGAGTTTTAGCAACAAAAAATCGAATCAGTCAAGTTTACAATCAAAGGAGTGGACCAGTAAGTAGTACAATTACTGGAAATTTTGTGCGTAAGAGGCACAACACATATCTAAATGAGCTATCATTTTATTATATTTTTTAAAAACGGGTACCAGTTTCGGGGAACAGTTTCTTCTTCTTGATTCCAGATATTATTCATACTGCGATCAGAATAGCAGTTACATCTAATTATGAGCTTTCCCGCCATCTCATTTCAAGATGGCGGGTGCGATTTCACGTCATTAAGACTAGTTATCGCGCGACCTACCCGCTATCCTCTAATTATGCTACTGGTGTCTCCCAAGATATAATATCGGATATTATAAACTGGAAATGCACGAGTTTATTCAAGTAGATATCCTTAGAGGGAAAACTTTAAACTAGCTTGATCTTGATGTAAGTATGAACCACAGATGGCACAGATGATAAACATAAATAATTAGTATCAGTTTTATTTTACTTATCTAAAACTTCAAACTAGACATTTTTAATGCGGTTTTGTAATACCTTCGAGTAAGTACTTATTTGAAATGGATCTTCGAGGGTAGATAGCAAACCTGATATTTTTAAGAAAAGGTTAAATGGTATATTTCTATGTTAAGAAATAAGTCTCTTATGTTAATATGTATTCAACTTTAACTAATACACTGAATGTAGTGCAAAAGGGGTGTAGAATTATAATGGTAATTAGTATGAAGTGGCAGCCGTTTCCTAGAGATTTAACTACCATTATGCCACAGATTATACGAAACAAATGACTGAAGCATTCGGTACAATTACTGGAAATAGACTTCAATTTCTAGATTTATTTTGAAAATCCTATTTTATTTCACTTATACTTATTTTAGTTTTCTTTTTGTATTAAATAATGTCTTACTACTTGTACCTAAATAGGTAGGTTCTGCAAACATTACATAAATTCTTTGAATAACTGCTCATGTTTGCCAACTATTGATTATAACGATAAAATCGATAGCAGTTCGATAGAGGAAAACTTTTGATTTTTCATTCCCTAACTGAATATTATAAAAGGGTTGGAATTTTAAGGTGGTTTAAAAAAATCTATATAATGCTACCTAGCTAATTAGGTACAATTCTTATAATCGTGTTGTCTAACTGCTGAATGTAAAGTCTTTACGATAATAATGAAACTTCTAGATTCGATTATTACCATCAGCACCGTATCATTAAGGCTATGCATTCGATTCCAAGAATCGAGATCGTTTACGTCGAGGGCCGGGAACCACTACTACCACAGAGAAAACAATAATTCCATCATTTTACATTTTCACTTTTTTAGTTAGATAGATAGATAAAAACTTTATTGCACACACAGAAGAAAGAAATTACATAAAAGAGAGAAACATAAAAATACATAGCTAATTACTAAAAGTACTAAGTAGGTATTAAGTACTAAGTACCTAACTTTAAAAAATTTTAAAGTGAAAATAAAGCTGATAATTTTGCTCTGCATTTATTACCTACTAAGAAGATTTTTTCAGCATTATAAAATTCATATTATATCTACCATACCAGTATGGTGCCCATATAAAAATTGTAATTTCAATTGTAGGTACTTAGGGCGTCTTGCACCAGAATCACTAAACGTATTTAACAGCTAAATCGATTTAAATCTGACGTATTTGTATGACTTGACAACTCGCTAAATACTATTTAAGAGTTAAACGCGTTTAGCGATTCTGGTGCAAGCCGCCCTTCATGACAATTTAAGAGTGTTTAAAAATCGACTATGAAAAGTTTCATTAATATCAGATCAGGCTTTACAGGCGTTGTTCATAAACCTACAAAACAATAGCCTAACTGTTTGCGATTTGGTATAGTAGTAAGATAGAATAATAAATCCTATCTACACGTGATAAAGTTGGTTTTAGTTGAAAATCCGATTCGAAGTGATGTGACTTGGTTCAACCACGCACCGTAGCGTGCGGTGGCGCGCGTGAGAATCCGTGCGATATATCGCATCCAGCGATTGACAGTTGATTGTTTTTGCAAGTTGCTACATAATTGACGCAATCAAACAGTAATCTTTTTACTTGAGTCAGTAATTATAGTTTTTTTTATTCTTAGTATATGTGGTTCTGTGACGTTTATAAGAAAATAAACTTTTTTTTTTACGAAATACATAGGAACAAAGGAGTTTCATACATCTAAGTGCCCACTAAATTAAACTTCATTAAACATACGCAAATTAAGTAGGTACTTATGTGTAGATACGAAAATATATTCTAAACATTATAATATTAAACACTTTAAAAGCGGCACCAACTTATCTACTATCTATCTACGTATGTCTGACCCAGATTTACAATAGTTTTAATGATTTATATCAACGCAAAAGATAATTATGTCAGTCGCGCAAAGAAAGACCTTCATCGCATATAACTGTGATTATACGATTAATCACGGTGATGACATGTCACATCACTAGCGCCGACCGTTTATAAAGACAGCTACTTACTTGAATGGAAAAATAACATTAAAGCCTTTTGTGAGGTTGAATCTTTTATGTAGACTAAATTAATTATGTTGAATGTGTTCGCCATTGTCTTGTGATTAATCTCATCTGAATTTGTGTTTTTTAGACTTAGTCAAAGTACACTTATACAACGTGTAACATATTGTCCCTATAAGCCGAAAAGGGGCTTATTCAGACCAACAACGAAAATAGATTGGCAGGTGCAAAAATTTTATACAACATGTTTAAAATATCAATTTTTTTTTTAATTTTATAACGGCAACCGTAAGGGTTTATTTACTTTGCGTATGTATACAGCCTATTAGTACACATGCTCACGCACCCTCCTATCCTATCACGTCGCACCCACGCATAGACACTTTAAGTCTTGTGCAATGCTATTTTTAAGGAAACTTTAAGACGCTTTTCATGAATGAAAAACTTCGAAATATTTCAAGTCGTTGAACAATGTTGTTCGCCATGACGTGTAGAATACCCCCCTTTCAGACTTATAGGGACATTATGTTACACCCTGTACAATCACAGGTTTTTACAAATCGTATGAATCCATTCTAATAACAATAACAAAGCGTCCATGCTAATAACAATAATTATGTCAACTGTTACTGTTAATCGATACAGTAGTTGTAACAAGTGCAACAACAGAAAATGTTGATAGAAAAATCATTAACAATTAATATCTTTTTTAATTAATTTTTAAAGTAGTATTGAATAACTTGAGCAATCGATATTAGGTAAATATTAGGTTTTAAAGGGATTTACAGTCACTTGCATATACAAATAAAAATTATCATAATTAAATAAACCACTCGATAGATTTTTATTTATACATATTGTGGAAATTAAATTTATAGGGTTTTATACTTACTAAACTATTTTGCATTTAGGGTTAACTTTTTGTCACGATTTTATTGTCTTAAAATATTTGAAAAAAAAAAATAAAGTTCGAACACAGTCCCTAAGTATTTAAAATTAATTAATGAAATTAAAAATAAAACATAGATAAACCTGTGCGTTTCCATATTATGATTACGGGTTGTCTATTCTAAATAACATTTTAGACATGTGGTTTTTTTTCTTGGTAGTTAAATAATAGGGAGGTACTTACTTAAATAAGTTGAAACAAAAAAATCAAGGAATGTTTAGGTACCTACAATATTTAGAAAATATTTACTAATAGTATATTTTAATAAGTACCTAGGTACCTAATACATAATAGCAAAACAACTTTATAGGTTAAGTATATGTACGAGGTATACTTATATATACTAACTCACCCAGATTATACCTAAGTTTGGAAATCATGTTCTCTCTAATGGAACTTTGCAAATATTTGTTTAAATCGGTTATTACATACGAAAATAAACCCATTATACATTTCGTAATATACACACAAATATTTTAGTGTAGATAAGTACCGTATTTGCTGACATCAATGCACAAGTATGGAATGCCAGTGTTTACATTCACACCTCAAAGATGCCGCATCCAAAACTAAAGGTCTTATAAATCTTATAAGCACACATTACAAAATGATGTCAAAAATTAATGTTTTTGACATGATTTTGTCGAAATTTGTTACTTAACTGTCCTTTTTTTTACACTCCTCACATTGGTAATATTGTCTATGGCAGTGACTACTTACCTAGATATTATAAAGGCTTACTTAAATATTATAAAAAAACCGTCTAAACTAGTTTTCAATATTTTCGAGTAAGTACTCGTGTGTGCAATGGAATGGTCCTACATAAACTCATATTAGTGAGTAGATCAAAATAAAATAAATAAGAATTTTTGATTTGAATCTTGCATACAAAATTAATAATTAAAGTAGCATTTCAAAGCAGTAAAATAAAATAAAAACAGTTTAAATCAGAGAATGAACAATAAATTATATTTTGTAATCTAAAGGCTGATTACTAAATGATTACTAACAAGGAGAAACCACCATCTTTTGAGGAAAATCTTCAGCAAACGATCTTTTTTTTTTATGTGGAAAACATAGATGTTTGTTCTATGTCTGGGTGTTACTATGTATTATAAGTATGTATTTACAAAAAAAAAGTATATAAGTATTCTATCAGCCATCTAGTTCCCATATCACAAGCTTTGCTTAGTTTGGGACTAGAGGGCGTTGTGTGTAAAGTCCATGAATATTTATTTATTTATTTATTTTTATTGAGCGTAACATTATATGGTTACTGGTTACCAACAAACGCTTGGTCAATCTACTGTTATACTGGATGTCACAGAACTAATATATAATAAACTACATTTTATTTACTTTTTTGGTTCACCTGTAAAGTTTATTCGCTAGGACCGTTGAGTTCTCGACACACGAGAACCACATGTTGTACGATTTTTAAAAATTCAATGGTTTTCATTGAAGAAAAGTGCATCAAAGTTGGAAATGCGCACATTAAAATGGCGTAGGTATTGTACTTAGCTGATTATTTGAACTCGCACGGATTAAGTAAGTAGGTAGATAACTTTTTTTTTTAGCATTTTAGGGCTATCAATTTCATTTATTAAAATGAAAAGTTTGTAATAAAATCGTAATTTGTACCCCCCAGAACAAAAGGTCACATTCATGGCTGGAGTCAACCCGTTCAGGCTTAACTAGTTCTGGGACACCCTGTATTATAGCAGTCAAATGTAACTGCACAAACTTTTGACACGGACGTTAAGAAGACGTAAAACATGGCCGCAACACAATGGTGGCTAAAATGAAAATACCTCGATTTGGGGAAATAATGCCTTATTGTTCGCAATGCTTCTTTGCTAAGAATATCATAGTATCTGGGTACTATCCCACTACTATTATAAATGTCAAAATTTAGATGTTTGGATGTTTGTGTTTCAATCACGCTGTAACTGCTGGTCCGATTGGGATGAAACTTAAAATATATTATAGTCCGTAACCTGGATTAACACATAGGTTACGTTTCCCGCATTTTTTTTAGGTTATATTTTTTTTTTCGTGGACGAATTCGCGGGTAACTGCTAGTTACCCGCGACTACTAGTAGGCGACTGCTGGTAGGCAGACAGTGCCAAACCTTACTGAATTATTTATTTCTAAGAGTTTCAAACTGGTACTTATTTAAACATACTTGGACATGAACTCTAGATACCTACTTATAGTTATGATAGCAGGCATCGCATTTAATAGCTTGCTCTCATCCAAAGAAAACAAAAAAATATCCTTAAAACAACACCTGCTCACGTTTGGCATCACTTTTATTTCCTGCCGAGTTTTACAACCCCGAAAAGACTACCTTAATTTGATCCCCCAACGCAGTTTTATTTTCCTTGTTTTACTGAAGAAGGGTAGGTCTAGTTTTCTGGCGGTCGGTAAACACAGTTTTAGTGCTAGTAAATAATTAAAGCGCCTAATTTGATGCGAGGAAAAATGGTTTAGTCCGGTTTATGTGCGGCGAGCCTCGATTGGATGACAGCCGAACGTCTTGTAATCAGGAAACACGAGGGGCGCCAGATTAAAAGGATATCAAGCTTACTGAGGCTTCTGTGTTATTTATCTTTGGAAAAGCCTTAGTTGAGGTGCAGTGCAAGATACAATATTTTTCTGTACTGACAATGGAAAACCGTGAACAAAGATCAATCAAAAGTTGTAATTTCAAATAGTTTGACATTTGAACAACGGATTGTGTTTTTTTTTTATTTTGGACATTATAATGTCAAATCGACAACTTCAACATTTATACGATACCCAGTGTCGGATCCAGGATTTCGGTTTACGGGGGGGGCTTGGCCCAAGACTTCGGTTCGGGGCTTGATTCAGTTATTTAGAATTTTCCCTGACAAATCCTGGTCCATGATTAGGTAGACTGACGTTTTGGGGGTGCATGGGGCTGGTTTAAGCCACCTAGCCCCCTCTCTTTTATATCCTAGTGCATTGGCATAGGGAACAGTGTGCCTAGTTAGTGGTAACCAGTAGCCATACATCATCTGTCAATTTTGTTGAAATTTTGACAGGACAATGGCAAATCCCTGTCAAGGCGCCAATTTATTGATGACCGCCGTTTTAAAATTAGCATGTTAGTTGTTTGTAGGTATATTATTCTGAGCACAGATAATAAAAAGACGTTTAGATCGCGGGAAAATATCTCAGCCGGATCAAATCCTCGCGGGCAAGGTCAGCTAATAACACGAGCAAAAAAGAAATGGCGTTCAATGAATCAACTTCAGCGTTATAAAATATTCATAAAAGGCCTAAACGCGAATAAACTGCTATAAGTACGGCTGCTTCGCTGCTATCAATCATCCCTACTCCCGCCCCCTTCTGGATTATTACCGTAGTCTGGTATCCTAAGAAAATCATCTTGTAAACTTCTTCAGACTGCTAATGATACTGTTGTTCTCACCGTATTTATTTTGAGTTTCAATCTAATCATATCAAAGCCCGACTAACGACACTTGATACATGTAAGACGGCACCCTTATTGATTCGGAGACATACGATATCTTTAAGTCGACTTAGTATTTCCACTCGTCTATGATATCGATGGATTTGTCGTGATTTCTTTATTCTTGACATGCAAAAGGAAGTAATGAGTTTTTTTATTGGGTTGTGTTCTGTCCTGTGAATCTGATTTCATGTACTTGTTTCGTTTTTATGATGGAATAAGCCGATGGCCCACGTTATGTTAAGCGGTTATCTCTGCCTATAACAATGCATGGCCTCACTGAGCACGTCCACTGAAGACTTACTTTGTGATGCATCACTCTGAGACATAAAGTTGTACCTAGTAGGTACTATTATTTATATTATGCTATAGGCGACTTTATTGTAAAAAAAACTTGATCTCTTCCAGATGATCTCTAGAAAGCAAGGATTTGCTATGTAATACATGATCAGAATCGAATCAAGGATATTGTTATTGGGGCACAAAAGTTTACTCCAATGTTGACACGATACTTAAAAAAAATGCATTTGAAACAAAGTTGAAAAACAACCAAATTTTTATTCCTGTAAATTAAGTTGCCTACATTTTTGAAAATAAAGAAGTGAGTTATTGACAGTGAAATGTAATTTCTTGGTTACATTAAAAACGGCTACGGCTCTGCAGGCTACAGGCTACAGATAATATAAACTAAACTTTTTTTCTTTCTTAAAGTGCATAGCGCCTTCTTGCATGTTTAATTAAGGACAGTCGTGCACCGATCGCAATATCGGAACGCGATTATAAATGTGTATGACTTCGCGAAGACGTAGCAATGCGGGCGTGATACCCAGTGTCGTGTCGTGTTGGCTTACATAACCGCCGTCTGTTATTCATTTATTAGACGTGTATTTTTTATGTGACGTATTTATTACTTTGATTGTGTTACGTGGATTTTTTTTATTTTTTTTGTTTTTTTTTTCTTATTTTCACAGCCAACTTTATTCAATCAGATCAAATATTTATTTATTTAACCAATCTTATCTAGCATAGCAATGGGTTTGAGATCTCCTTTTAAGTATATAGATAGGTTATATATAGATAGGTGTTAGGAGATCTCGCTCTTCCGTGACAATTTGTATCTTATAGATTAGAATTTTGAATAAAAGTTGTTTCTTATAATTATTTTTAAGCTAATGTAGGTTAAGAGGCGCATTATATAAAAGGTTTATTGAGTGTTATCTATACTATTATTTAATCATATCGAACGAGTTTTCTGTTACACTGTAGGTACTATTGGTGCTCTGACAAACTACTGAGATGAGAAAAGAAAAACTTGACGAAACACGACTTGACGTATGACTCGACTTGACTAAACTTATTTCAAATTATCCACTTGACACTGGCAAAATTGACTGTCGAAATGACGGACAGAGGCCATAATATAAGAGAAGAAGAAGAACATGACAAAAAGGATCTTTTACGTAGTATCAATATCATCCCAAAAAAAATTGGTATTGAGGTAATATATGACGTGTTATGATTATGATGCTTGACATTTGAATGATCGATTGTTCTAGTACACATACCTACTCAACAAAAACCAATTGACTCTCGTTAACCTTACGAATTAACAAATTAAAATATCAACTAAGTAATAAAAAATAATTATTTTGGACATTTCATACAACGCTCTGCTGCCCTAAACTAAGCAAAGCTTGTACTATGAAAACTAGATAAAGATATTTTTTTGATCTCATTAGTTTGTGGTTTACAGATTTGAGAGATTTATGATTGTGAGAGAGGCATTTAAGTACTGAGTCATAAATTTCCCGGAAAATATCAGTAATAGAAATTTATGAAACAAATGACTCGAATGTTACATTGAGCATGACTTATTGAATGATTCACAATATAATCAGCTTGTGATGAATTTGATTACACAGATGTACCTACCTAAAATGTAAATAATAGTCCTTCAACGACTCAAAACTCTTCTAGGTATTTTTAGAGTAATTTTCTTTTAAATCCACGTTACTTAAGTATATGGATGTCTGTATTTGAACCCTCAATTAGACTCTGAACAAGTAAGTTATCTTTGACCAATATATTTTACTAAGTTAATTACAAAAAAACTTATATTCTTCTTTTTTCTGTATACAAAATAGTGGAAAAAATGCTGCAATAAGATATGATAGTAAATACTGATATTTAAAACAATACAAGCAATAAGGTTAGTTTGAGATATGATCACGCGAGCCCTACCCAAAGATTTTGGCCCTACCTAATCAAACTCACAAACAAAAGGTATATAATTTCACCACCATTAAATTTCTAATATATAGCAATGCAAATCAAATTCATAGTGCAGTTTTAATAGACAATCACAGATCACAGCACGAATGCCGCTTGATTTACATAATAGATGTGTCAGTGATTCACCGCCCTGTTATTTAGGGGGGGAAAGAGGAATTAGTAGGGGGAAAGTATTCCTGTGTTTAGATAGCTGTAAACACTTTCAGCTGCCTAACCGTTAAACCTAATGGAAATACTTTGTTTGCCATTTTTAGAAGATTAAAATCTACAAAAATTTAACATTAATAAATTAAAACCAGTCGCTAATAACTATCACCTATATAAATTTTAAATGATTTGGATATTGCTAAAACTGTATATAAAATATCTATATAATGTATATAATGTTTGTTAGCATCGGCATATGGTTTTAATATGAATGGTAATGCTATTATAGGTCTTGTACAAAGAGGCCTTAATTGCAACCGATGACGGTAGAAGGAAATAAAATATCAGTGGTAATAAACATTTTTTAGTATGTTCAGTTTAATGTCTTTGATAATCTGTTGTTTTAGGTAGACTATTCCATTATTTACAGGTACTTGCTGTAGCTACACAATACAAATTTTTGTTAAATATGATATATCCTAGAATCCTAGAAACCTAGAATCACCTAATTATATAAGACGATTCTAAATGATCCTTGTGATTTTATTGATTAAATAAATTTTGACTTTGACTTTATCATAATATTAATATAGTTCCAATTTTCAATTCTGTTTGTGAGTAAATTGAAGAAAGCCGTTAACTATCATCGCCGCCAATTACAGTATTTAATAAGAATGCGATATTAACGAATAGGGAAGGTATGATGGAATAAATAATTGTTTCAACCATGCGGGCGCCCGCGCCGCTAACAACATCGCAAATAGTCTTATGAACATACTCAATTGATACAATAATAATTCCTATTGGTAAACACAGTAGGGGCAATATTGCTTGGATAATTTATTGCATATGAGTTTTATTAATTAGTATCAGCAAAATTGTATAATTTTATAGTTTGATACAAAAATGTCGTGAGTGATAACGATTTTCCATAACAGCTACGGGTTTCTTAGGAACATGTATTTAAGTATTTAAATTAAGCACTATCTACGGTTAGTTATAACATATCTAGTCAATGCCTAGGTTATGATATATTTGGATTTGCCTCTAAAATTAAAACTCGCTTTATTACCTGTGTTATGTAGGTATTCAGATATATGTACAGTCGAAGACACGTCCACCTATACTGTTTGGACTTTGAACTATTAGAAGTTGAACGTTGAGAATCGTGCGAGAGGGACGACAATGTGTTTGTGTAGGACGGGCTGCGAGCGCAGCGCGCGCCTATGCCTAATTGCGCTTCCTTTCCAACGATTTTCTGCATTGTATGTAGCGTAGTTATGGTTGTATTGGGTGATTTGGGTGTATAACCTGACCTGTGGCCGTGTGTACCTAATTGCCTGAGGATATCGAATAGTGCCTATATCATGCACTGTAAATAATCATCATTCCAACTAACCTCAAAACGCAAAGGTATTTGTTTCAATTTTAATTTCATACCCGTAAAACTATTTACAGTGGTCAATAGCACTTTCAATTTTGAAAGTCAAAGTAAATTATTGCAAGCTCAATCATTTAGCATCTGACAGCTAGACAATTGCAAACTTAAGTAACCCGTTTATTGAATCCCACACGTTCTCACAATACATCATTTTGCAACCAACTCAAATAAATATCAATGTCACAATTTTATTATTATACTGAGTTGCGAGTTTTTACCCGTGATCCCATTAATAGGGCAAAATAATAGTACCACGAGAAAAAACCCTTTAGATTTAACTGCCCCCCTTGCTGCCTTACTACGGCCCATGCAGAATGATCTTTATTTGAAACTCTAATATATAACCTGACATAATCAACTAATAGGGACATTAAAACATAACATACATGTATAATTCAAAAGTAAATATTTTAAATCCTAGTCCTCAGACTTAAATCTCAAAATCGTCTGCGCCAATATAGAGCAATATCTACCCAGCTTAATTATTTACATACTCGAGATGCGAATTCTACTGTAGGAATATCCATCAGATAATAATAATTGAATAATGCGCGATGAATGTGCCTCTATTATTGTCATCTATGTAAAAATTTGCAGCATTTACACCGAAAAGTACTACGTTTATTCGTCTTTATTTTAAAAGCAAGCTATGTGTTGACCTGGCAACCGTCGCCATGAAGCTTTCCGAACGCCCCATTTTTGTCTGTCACTTTTGCATAAAATCTATATAACTAACCAGATGATTAAAAGTATCTTTATATTGACCAACTTTGATTGATTTTTTTATTTATTCATAGTTATATTACGGCATATTTGCATTGATATTATCATTGATGTATGTAATACATTATACATAGAATGATGAGATACACCACCATAGGCGCATTCAGATGTGATCTTATAATAGTTTTAACAGACTATAAAAATTAAAATTAAATGATAATAGAAATATGCTCGACACGGTGTAACAGTCAGTCAGCGACCCACGCAACCTTTCTTTTAAATATTGTATATCAATACAATCATTTGGGATATCGAATATCAATGAGAGATAGAGGATCGAGATCGATTCCTGTGTAAAGATGACAATAGATCTTTTGTTGAGTCACTTTTTACATTTATATGCAAATAAATCTAAATAAAAACGTTTCAATGGTAAACTCTAATATTAGTAGACTTTATATCTTACCTAGAAATTTTTGCAACAAGTTAATAATAATAAGTTAATATTATTTGTATAAGTTAGGAGATGATAGTGAGAACCAAAAAAATATTACATAAATTTCTTCCAGATTTCACTATCGTCTAAACTTTTTCAGAAAAATAACTTTATTTATCTAAATTTCAAACCCCATAAAAGTAATTCTAGCTACGACTCTGTACGTGATAAAAGTGTAGTATGTAAAATATTTAAACTAACGGATATAAAAATAATGTGAAAAAAAAACTAAAGTTCATACATAAAAACGGAACCATTAGAAATCTTAAAGTTCTGTAACATGAGATGTCCGTTCCCTTTAGGTAAGTACCTACTGCGCATGCGACCAGGTAGATCACCACACCTGATGCAAAAACACGTGTTAACCTTTTTCAACGCATCTTTGTAAAGTTAATCGGTCATAGACGTAACCATTCATTCATTCATTCATTCCACAAAATAAACAGTTCACTGCAACTAAATAACCTATGTCGGGTTGAATAAGTAAGCACGCGCTATGATCTAGTGAACTTTTTAAGTATAGAACGGCTTGCTTTGGCTGGAGCCAGAAAAATATTTTGAATTCCATGATTGAGGCCTAAGTAGGCGATATCTTAAAAATATTAAAAGTGTTTGGTATTTTTAACAGAATCCTCTTGTAAATAGGCCACGATAATTAATAAGAAAACATTTCGCGCGCTCTTACAGAATTTCTCAGAATCAGAAATGAATTCACATGTGCATAATTAAAATTAAAAGGTGTCGAGCAGTGTTGTCAACAGAAAAACAAATTCAAAAACGCGCCAATTATTTCAATAAATGGAACGTCTGACAGGAACAGGAAGTTGACGTTGTCTGTGGTCTGTAGTCTCTGTCTATGTTTAGTCCGCGATTGTGAATGACAGCTACTTTTGATTAATTAATCTAACCCTCTAGATCTGCTGGGATAATAAATCGTGCGTGCTGGCCTCCCAAGAGATGTCGCTGTCGCCAAAGATCCAAGTAAATTGATTGAGTCAAAGCATTATATCTGGCGGTACAGAAATATCCGCCTAATGATGTCTTATACAGGTAAGCGATAATAAAGTCCTCAGATCTCCGATCGTTAGAATTCCAGGATTTGAAGTTAATTTAGAATTTGTGCAGTAAATCAATCTTGTTTGAAATGGTGTGAAAATTCGCAACAGTTATTAAATAAGTAATAAGGTAAAGTATTAACAATATAATATTTATTAGAATAAATTAACAAACAATAATATTTCTTGCTAACTGGATGCATCTGAGTAGGGCCCATAAGGTAAACCGCTTCACTAAATTACTAAAACAAAAAAAATAGTAAAGCTTTAAAAAAGTTTTGTTCTTGAATGAACTTTTTTGAAAAACTCCTTTACCAAAAAGGTTTGCCTACAAAGTTTTTGTTAAATTATGAATAGCGACAAACGGTTCCGCTAGATAAACAATACACATTCATATTTCCTAGAGCCAAACCAGATGTTGGAAGGGTCGTCCTATCCCATAATAAAATAAACTTGAAACCGAATCGCGAAGCCCGAATTTGTTATTAATAATCATATCGGCGCCATTTTGTAAAAGCCGACTCGTAATGATGGCATGGCACACGTGTGGGAATGCAGCTTGGCTTGCGATGCCATAATTTTTTGCATTTTAAAAATATTAATTACTCAAATTATTTTTTTTTGGCTGGTTCTTTTTCTTTAATTGTGATAGCAATAAACATTTTTTTCTTTGATAAATAGCATTTAAAACAATTTTCATATAAATAATAGCTAGTTTCTTTTTATGCATAATGGCCAGAAAGAAAAGCAATTAAATTAGGCGCAAGACTGCAATCCTCTTTGTTAAAACTTGGTCAGGTAGGTACTGCATAGATATAATTTAAGTTATAATCCACATCATATTATTATGCGTAATAAACTTAATATAAAATCCCATCAAAGAGATGGTTAGAGTGAAAGAAATATACATTGTATCGGCCAAATGAAGTTGAATAAGAGCAGGGAGATGATGATAATGATATTACCTACACTAGATATATACCTAAACATAAGATAACAAAAAATAAATTTAAAAAGAAAAATAATAAAAAAACTACCCGCCAAACTTCTAATTATGTAGGGTAATATAATATAACTGTTGTCATAACAACAAATTAGAGTACAGCAATGACACAATCAGGTAATTAGCCATTAAAAAAATAAAAAAGCCGATGAACATTGCATATAATTATATGCCGTATATGCCTTATAATAAGAGATATATCTCCACTCTACATAAACCAATGGAATTCTGAATTTAAATTAGGAAAACCCTCTTTAAATTAAATTAAACATCACGCTGATATTATAAAATACAATCTTACAAGATAGATGTCTTTAACTTTCTCTATCTTATAAGAAAACGTTGCATGCTAACTAGAATGTAAAACGTAACATATCAATCACCACGTGTAGGTAAACAAAAAAATACCACCATATTGGAAACAAACAGCAAACTTGACCATATTGATATGGTCAAGATTTGCAAGCATTATTCAACTTTCCTTTACATAGTGTTAAATATAAGTTTATATATTTGTTTGGAAGAGATTTTCAGCTTGAACAGGACTTCCACTGTGAAAAGGTGCAAGATGCAGGTAGGGTGTGTTGTGTTGTGTAGGTACTCACCACGGGGCTGTCGTCTCCTAGGTCTGAGTCGCGGTCGGCGTCGGCCATGGCATACGCCGGCACCGGCTCGCGATTCTTCACCCGAATCTTGGCGGCTGTGCTAAGCCCGAGAGAGAACTGGCCACGGGGGCACGGTGTACTGTCTCACACACACGACGAACATAAAACGCGGTTACCGGCAGATACGTAGCAGATACGTCGGTCGGCGCGACTGCCACGGAATGGTATGGCGTGCGCGGACAATGAGCGCCCCACTCCGCGTGGCTCCGCCTAAAGGCGTCTGCGACCCGGCGAATCAAACTCCTCGCATATCAAACTTATATTTGTGATACGCTCCGCTCCGCCCGCTCAACTTATTGTTTTTATTCAAGCTATAAAATAATCGCCCGGCATTGATCGTGCCCTGTGATTAACTATTGAAACGCGATATTAACGCGACTGTACCTCTTTGTTTCGTTTCACGTAATGAGCTCGCCTCTGAAGCATTTTATGCATAATTTGGGTCGATTTATTTCGCGGTGAGGTAAGTGAGAATGGTTAATTGAATACGATAATTCATTGTTAGTGGATAATTTATATTAAAATGCTCGTGAATATTTTAAAATAGTTTCTATAGCTTGCACTTAGCTCATAATATATGCCGATACGTATTCGTAGCATTTGCGTAGAGGGGCGCGCGCGTTGAACTCTTTTATTAGAGGCTATCAAACGTCACGTGGTATTTTCTGCTAACATTTTCTTGTTTTAGGTATTTAAACCTAAAACAAACTTGTTTTAAACCTTGTTTATTTTACAAGGTTTATTAGAACACTATCTATATCACTCACTTTTAATATTTTTAATACCTACTATGAAAATAATTACGGCTGAATAGCTAGAGGACCCAGAATACAACAGAATATATTCACAGATAATGCAAGTTCTTGCAGTGAGAATCAAACTCACACCTTTTGCTTCTCAGCCGGTATAACACCCACTACGCCAAAAAAGTCGTCAAACGAAGTACCATCAGCAAAAGTTCTACCTTACCACTTTAAGGGTGCATTTCCTGTAAACCGACTAGCTGTTAATTTTTGAATACCAATAGAAGCAAACTATTTTGGGTGTAAAAGTTATGAAAACAATGGGCCGTCATAAAAATAAATAGACGTTTTGGTCTCTGGTTGGTCAAAATAAGAAGACAAAAGAAAAAGGCGAGGTCAGGTAGCTAACTGCTTGCAAGCGAAACAGTTTCAAAAGTGGTAAGGCGGAAATTTTGCCGATAGTAGGTACATACTAGGCAACAAACAAGTAGTCCTTTGTTAACCACGTTAAAAAGCTGCAAATTCTTAGTCAAACGATCTACCACGTTCTACGCAATTTTGTCACAGACGTGGTTCACAGAAATAACTTGTTTGTCATCCAGGTCTCATCTTAAAAAGCCTTGTTAATATCGTATTATGTTGGTAATATCCCGTTTATCTATAAAATAAAAACCTACAGCCTGGTAATGTACTGCGGGTAATAGATCTCTCTGGCGTTGACTCCATATGACCGCATGCAATCGCATATTGTGGTTTCACTCTAGGCGATTTATCACTGGCTTGCGTTGCGGCGTCGCGCGGCGCGGCGGTGGCGGTGGCAGCTTGATTCTTTGAAAATTATAGAAATACCTAATACTTATGTAGACAATATTTGTCATACCTGACTACACTTCCCTTTAAAGCTCTTGGTACTAAAATCATTAAAGGTAGCTAAGGATGATGGTGCAACGCATAATATTAAGTAAAAATCCAATAAATTACCTAATAAGTATTTGGACACGCCACTGACTTTCCTCTTTGGTGTCTGTGATCTTGAGTATTTCCAAAAACTTTAGAGGATATCATTATCTACTACTGAAATACTTACCATAACCATACTTTTGTTGGCTTAGAGGATATCTATTTCTAATAAAAATTCTACTAAAATTGAAATTTTAGAATTGAAAAAGAAAGAATTTTTCAATCAAGATTACTTTATGCGGACGCATTTTGTTCCCATCCGTCTCACAAGACTTCATGTTTTAAAGTGTGGTTCTATGCATCCATAAGTAGTCGAACCCTAAGCCGTGGATCACTCAAGTCTAAATAGCGGAGTCGGGAGGGGAGGAATCATCAATCAGCCGGGGGCGATTACTGGATCGTTTGGCCCAAGAGATGAGGATAAGCGTGATCCCTATCCACAGATCGCTGACAACATTTCGCTGTTTACCGAAAGATATACTGGGGCCCAGACTCTAGCCAATATTGTGTGCAACGTGTTATAGTATGACCTGTGTGGCTGGTTTGAGTGTAACTCGTTGAGAATCCATCCAAATAACGTAGAGATTCTTTCAAACAGTTAAATTGCCTAAGAACTAGGTGCAGACTAGGTGCCTAGCGGCCTTAAGATCATAATTGTACAAATAGGTACTTACTTGGGACTCAGCAGCAAGGAATGAGATCATCTGGGGGGTTTTTCTGTATGGTTTTAAAAGCCTAACCGATCGTTTCTATATTCAGGAGATACTTACACTTTTTCCATGTCTGTTTGTTTGTTTCTTTTCGGGCCAACTGGCCACATGTGGACAACACTGTCGATTTTCAACTCTATTGCAATTTGTTTCAATATTTTCTAATAAATAAAACAGGATTTATCTACCAAACTAACCTGTAAATTGCATGTATAAGTAGGTTACCAATAAAATTGATTACTTACTTATGATTAAAAAAATATTCTTTCTGAAAATCCTCGAGTGAGGCCTATGTCCATTGGACTTCTACGAGCTGATGTGATACAGAGGACCACCAAGTATGTTAAACCAATAATGACCTACCAAGGTGCATATACAGGGAGCTTTTGATACAAACTGTCACTCGTGTTTCTTTTCTTGAACTTTCGATACAAACTGTCACTCGTGTTTCTCTTGAGGTTTCGATACAAACTGTCAGTCGTGTTTTTCTTCTTGAGGTTTCGATACAAACTGTCATTCATGTTTCTTTTCTTGAACTTTCGATACAAACTGTCACTCGTGTTTCTTTTCTTGAACTTTCGATATAAACTGTCACTCGTGTTTTTCTTCTTGAGGTTTCGATACAAAACTGACACTCGCACGTCTTGCACCAGATCGTAAGCGCTTGCACAGTTCGACAAGCGATTGATCTGCCTGCCGTATTAATTGTTCCTGTCTGAACCTATACCATCCTATACAGCCGATCCATCCTCGAACTTGTATTTGAATTGTTTAACAGCTCCAAATGAAAGTGATCATTGCTTTCAAAGTAGTACCTACCTACTTATTAGAACATGAGCTTTACCTATGTTCATCTACGTTCCTAGTTTGAAGGTAGGTACATTTTTTAGGAATGTGTAAAAATATTGAAGTAAATTGTAGGTTATGTCCCCATCTTTATCAAATAAAAAAAAATCAGGAGACTTTTGCCAAGCAGTGGGACGTCATTTGAACATAAAACAAGTACTAGACAAATATGTATGAATTTTAGGGTTGGCGAAGTGATAGATATGAAATGAAGTCAATAAAATTAAAAATATCCTAATCCTTAGTGACTTTTGTTTACACAGATGTCGCTATTTTCAACTCCATCGCACTCAATATAAACCCCGATCAGGCGAATCTATTTGTATCCACGATGGGATATGCTACTGTTGTCAGTTCCTATTAAATTTTCACATTCACCGATAGATGTCGCTAGGATAAATAATCGAATAGGTACTGAATTTACACACACAGAACTCAAGCGCTTACTAGCGTATTCCACTGAAAAAGCTAATTTTTTCACATACCCACAGACATTTCAGACAAATCCAGCTATTTAAACTTATTTGTAGATAAAACTCGAGTAAACTCGCTAGCAAATCGCCAGTGTGATTGATTACTTAAATTTTAACTTGTAGAATATAAACTTCAATACCTACCTTATAAATCTAAACATTTAAATGTGAAATGCTTTTGCGAACAGTAAATAACCGTTTACCATCCCCAACCCTTGACACAATGATGAATTAACAATTATATTGAAAAGTAACCCGGTAGCTTTTTGCTAAAATTGAATTAGATAAATGATGTTTCACGATCACGACAAGCATGCTAAATTATCAAAGTTAATTGGTCTACAACGTCAATGCGTTTTTCCTTAGTTGATAAACTTAGTTGTTTAGATGATATAAAGATGGTGGACTTCGGGTGGCTGGAATAACGGCCGCCACCAATCACGCAAAAAGGCGCGCTTGCGGCCTAATTGCGGAAAATGGTCCGCCCTACAAGTTGAAGTACAAAGTCAAAGTCAAAATTTCTTTATTCAATAAAATCACAAGGATCATTTACAATCGTTTTACATAACTAGGTAGTTGATATAAACAATTTACTACACGCTTTTGTGAATTTTATGACATCCCAAACAATTTCCGATTATATTTTTCTTGATTTTAATAATTAACCTTCTAATAATTGTGCTTACCTCTAAGTTAGGCATAAGAATGCCTTTTCTATCTTTTCCTAGAGAAAAAAATTCACTAGCACTTAAGTATATATTATTGTTTATACCTATCTACTTACTTTGGTTTCAAGAATATTCCATACGTCAAATTCTAATTTCTATTTATGAGTGATGAAAGCTGCAAAAAAGACCTAGGGTTAGGCCTACGATAAAAATTATTCACGCTTATGTGGCAACATTACTAGCAAAATGCATGGCGGCATTACTAGAAAAATACAGGTTCACCACAAAGTTCTAACCATATTAAATGAACGATGATCTTCAGACTCACCAAAGTTTAGCTTAGGCGAGCTTTAACTATCGAAGGAGTTATTCATTATTTGCAGTTCATGTGGGCATTCATTGCTTTCTGTGGCATTTTGCATTTGCCAAGTATTAATGTATGGTGCGGTTTGCTTAGTTCCAACTTCGGAGCATGCATAATGATTCGTATGGTTGGTTCTGTTTACACCATCAGGGGTGTGTCAGGGACGCTTTCTACGTCCAGCGTTTCAGTATTTCTTTAGGTACTATTTAAAATATTTAGACCTTATCAAAACAGTTATCTGAACCGAATACTCATCTGGATAGTTGCAGTAAGTTGCACTTTATTTAAGGCAGTATGTAATGAACTCAAAGCTTAGGTTGTGCTTTATTTGATGCAACCGGTGTATTTTTGTGAACTAAGTACAAATTGCAATTTAGATAAAGAAAAGAGATACGTTGAACGTCAAAGTTCACTCAGGCCGGCTGCATGTGGACAGCCACTCGCTGTTCAGTCTGAGTAATGCCCTTCTCTATAAATATGGGGAATGTGTGGACGTGTTAAGGTTTACATTATGACACTTATAAAGCTTATTGTTTTCATTTTGTCGGAGCGATGAATAGGTACAAAATGGTCGCTCTTTCTTGTTAGGATTTGCCTCTTCGTGCTGTCTGTTTGTAAATTCTATTTGGGGTCTAAGCTCTAAAAATAAATTGAAACAAATTGAACCTAGTAGCATACCCTGTGGTAGACCGCTAGTACCTAGAGTTTTCAGCGAAACATTTTCACATAAGAAAAGTAAAGAAATAAAAAAAAATATTCGACATTGATAATAAAATATCGTTTAATGAATTAATATTACATTCCTCAATAGTTAAACCTAATTCGTTCGAATCGCTCGTTATCGGCCAACAACGGCTTTAAAAATAAATGCTATTTGATTCGATCGTCATCTCTCGTTCTCATAGGGACCTTAAATTAAGGAGAAGTTACAATAGGGACGGTTTGTTCCCTAGGCTGTGGTTGTTCCGTCTTGACTGACTCAGGCTGTTTGACTGGTCCAGTTTTAGTGATTGGAACAATTCTTTCTCCGGCGTTGGGAGGGGGGCGTTTCGGTGCTGTCACTGTCAAAACTCCGTCAGAAGACAGAGAACTGACGAGGTCAGCAACGTCGTACCCTGAGGGTAGGATGTACCGCCTCGTGAATTGTCGAGAGATGAAACCATGCTCGTCTTGTTTCTCCTCATGCTTGCCTTCGACGAGTACTGAGTTGTTGCTGGTTTTGACTGTGATTTCTTCAGGGGCGAACTGTTGTACGTCTAGGATTACCTGGAATGAAAATGAGCGATTTATGAATGACAATATTTACGGAAATTTAAATTTTCAAGCCGATACAAAAATTCAAACTGCCCAAGATTCTTTAACTCCAAGCTTTTTATACAATTAAATGATGGTACAAGTCGATGGCCCGCCTGATGTTAAGTGGTAACCACTGCCTATAACGATCCATTGCCTTACTGAAAACGAGCCATGTTATGAGCACTGCGCCCACCACTCTGAGACAGTGGTGTAAAGTTGGTAAAATACCAATTTTATTTTAGAGAGTAAACTGTTTTTCGAATCACATTATTTAGCTGTTGTGTGTTTCCTTTTTATAATGCTTCTAAGCTAAATCTCTAGCAGATGTGTAAACAGACAGGTTGCTAAAAATGCTACACAGATGTTTTCGCATGGCGCGTTGTATTTGGCAGTAGGTAGACTAGGTAGGTAGGTATGATACTATTTTTGTAATAAAGTGGGTTAATAAGATCTAACTGAATGTGTCTCAATTCTTCCTGTGTATGAATGTACCCTGGGTACATTACTTAGTCATAAAGCCAGTCACTGACTATTATTGAAACAGTTTTTGGCAACAGATTTAGGTAGGCAGTCGTAACAGCTCAAAATCGTTACAAATCAAGAACTATGTATATCGTATAAGAAGGTAGTACAGTTAACAACTTGTTTGTGAAGGATTTAAGATAACTACTAACTATTTTAACTATTTTTTTGTAAGTTATACTAATAGAGCTGACATATATTTTGCGAATACATTTACTTGGATTTTAAATACACAATTATTAATCGAATGGTTATACTATCACATGCAAACAAAGACGGCAAAATGCCCCTTATGTCTCCATTCAGAACCGCTTGTCGATATTTTTTTTATGAAAATCTCAACACTGGGACAAAAAATGTCCACTAGTTCCATCAATAGAACTAGCAATGTAACTAGTGGGAATAAACCCCATATATACTCACTTCAAATTTCTCCTTTGTCAAGTTGATAGTGGAGGATGACTCCTGCCTCGCCAGGTTCGTCCTCCACGGTCTGAAGTAAGAGTTCCTCAGGAGGGATGTAGAAGGCATGGATGAGAGGGATGAGAGGAGCTCCTCACGGTTCAGACCGGTGCCGAAGTGCTGATCCAGCAGCCTGGAGGGACGGTCCCACTCATCCCACCAGTCACGGAACATTAGGGGGACTATCGACATCTGGAATATGATAATAGGAATGAGAATTTGAGATATATATCATAAGGTCCATCATCATCATCATTATCATCCACAGCCTGACTTTACCCACTGCTGGGTATAGGCACAGATAATATAAACGTATACGTTTAACAGAGAGAGGCCTATATATAGGCCTCTCTCTGTTTCTAAAATTTCTCACGAACCCTTGCCTATATCACATCCAATTTTTTCCCGCTTACTTGCCGCAAGACGACCGACATTTCTCTACCCGGTTCTGGGATGCCATTCTAATAAAACTTTACTCAACTTGTCATCACCTCATAAGGTCCACTCGTTGGTAACAATTAAATAAGTCGGCGCATGTTATTTTGGGTTGAATTTCTACAACTGTATTTTCTACGTGTACCTATTTGTATGCTATAAATATTCTACCTGGGTGCTAAAAAGGTGAAAAATTAGTTTCTCAATTCGATACGCTTTTTGATTCATTCCTAGAATTTTTTTAAGCTAACAAATTAGACTCTTCAGCTTTGTCCTGGATAACTGATATCAGAGACCACAGTTTGTCAGCTACCTATGATGGTTGACGAATTCTCTGATGCGGTAGATTCTCCGACTGACTAGAAATGCAACCATTGCGTTCGGTTCTACGAGATGGGAAACATTTTGAAATACCTAAGCAAATCTTAGGTAACTAGACAATTCGCTAGAGCTATTTTCAAGACGCTGAATCCAGTACAAAACGTACCTCCAAACATAAATCAACATTGTCTTCAGCGATGAGATAAACAACATTATTTTGGGCTTGTCTTCGACTGGGTTTTGCCTTTTCACATGCACACTTTCTGTTTTGCAGATGCAGATGCAGTTTATTTGATTATGTTGGTACGTTCATTAAATATTGCACGCACGTACCTAACACCATCCACTCGATCTCAGAGACCATTAGATAAAGGTACCTACCGTGTGCATATGAAAAGGCACTTAGGTATTCTTGTCTTCGATGATACGAGTAGCATAAAATGCGCTGAACTAATAATACTCGAATCTGCAGTTTACAATTTTATGAGCGTATGTCCTTGCATGTTCGCGATTTGTTTGTAAGTTGTAACTGAATTTTACAAATCTATATGCGTCCATAGAGGCGCGCCATTTATGTTTGCGGTTTGCCCCAAACTCAAAGAGCTAATAAACTTAGATCGATTCTTAGTTAATTTTAGTTAAAAAAACCACATAAACAAATAATAATACGTATACGAATATTATTGAATTGAAAGTAAGTCATAGATGCATACCTACCTATGCATTATATTTATTAGTTTAGTGTCCCTAGGTTTACGGTAGGTAGTTACTTTGTACCTTTCATTGTAGAAAGGTACAATGAAAGGTACAAGTCAGAAATTTTCAGAGCCTGATAGTTTGTCTTCAAAATAAACACATTTACGAATCTGTTTACCGCAGAACTTTATTCCGTTTTCTGCGCTGTTTACAATCGCGCCCACGCTTTCTCTGGCTAGAAATGAAGAGTTCTGGAACCACGTGACGTGATTCACCTGAACCATTTTAGAAGTGATGCAACTGCCTCTTCGCTGGAGACATCGTTTGTTTTGCAAGAAGATATTTTAAGATACCTAACTGAATTTTTCCGAAGTAGGTCGGTTATTCGATATCGGATTCAGTCTTTGAGGTATTCCTGATAGATTAAGATTTGACACGTACTTTGGTACAACCTATAGCAGGCTATCTCGGTACACAGATAGGAGGTAAGACGTTTTAATTAATTATTTTTAATTATATTGATACAAAAGCAGGTTTTACGCGTGGACAAACCCAACCTACCACCAGAGTGCTAGGTAGGTTACTTACCTACAAAAAAGAAGGTAAGGTTTGCAGGTCAAGAGATAGTACATATTGATGTAGTCTTTATGGCCTACCCTCACTTTGAGAAAGGACCTAAGTATTACAAAATTGCACCTTTGATTACCTACCCCGGTAGGTAAAACACGCAAAAGGTACGCAAACTTTTTAGACAAATCAATAACGATATAATCTCCCAAGCACTAATTTGGAATCAACTTCAATATCACTTTGAGAATTTTCACATTTCACTACCATGGAATTTTTATGATGAGCACTGCACTTATTTTTAAAAACATTTTAAATGTTTACCTTTTTTATTTCGTTGCGAGCGCGCGCTGCTCTATCGAGAGACTATGCCAGAAACGCTCTTCGAATGATTTAAATAGAACTTTCAGCTGCCCACAGTCTCTGATTCATTCTTACACCTTGAACTTGAAATTTTCATGGGGCAACCATGATTTCAGAATTTTTATCTACTATTTTTTGGAGTACCAATAGATAAAATAATTACTAACTAATCTTACCAGTCTTAAATATTCATATCCTCCTAATATCCATGCCCCCTAAACAAACCTTTAAAGCTATTTAAAAATCATAAAATCGCTGAAAACAAAACACAATTTTTGAGAACCTCTTGTAAAACGCTTAGAAAAATGTTTTAAAAAGCGTAGAGGCGCTACGGCCTACGGCAGAATATTATTTCATCTGTGCTACGACGAGACTCTTCGGCTCTACGCGGTAGAAAACCGTAAAATCTAGGGCACAGATAACGCCATGATAGTTGCTTCCTACAGGTATTTTCAGTCTCATCATCATTATGGTACCTATCAATACCAAAGAATATGTAATACTACGTAATATTGCACAGAGTATATAAATAAAGGGCTCTAAAATCTTCCCCAAAATAAAAGCTGAAATCTTTACCTACTCTGTGCATAAAGTATTGGTTATTACGTAGTAGGTATTACATATTCTTTGGTATTGCACCATAATGATGATGAGACTGAAAATACCTGAAACATTCATCAACAATACACAAACGTTAAATAGGTAGAATCTATCTACTATTATTCGAGAACGTACCTTTTATGTGGGTGGTGCTATTTCAATTTCTATATTTATTAACCCCAAACGTTCGCAGACATCGTCATCGTGTCGTGCCATTGTACCGGTGCCTAATTTTAGATAAGACTTTGTTGTGATCGAAATGAATTGGGATCTATTTTCAGTGGTGACATTATTCATATATTAATTTATGTTAGGTAGGTAGTCACAATTGCAAGACATGTATGTGTTGTAAAATACCGTTCCTAAAATACCTAAATCGGTACCAACTTAACTAAGTACCTACTTATTTTATGAACCACTAGCAATTATCCGCGACTTCGTCCACGAAAAAAATAATAATTAAATAACCTAAAAAATGGTTACGAACATTATATTCAAAGTTTCATCCAAATCGGACCAGTAGTTACAGCGTGATTGAAACACAAACATCATCATCTAAAATCAACATCATCATCGTCACAAAATCATCTAAACTTTGACATTTATAATTAGTAGGTAGTGGGTTAAATAAGCTTGTGATATGGGAACTAGATGCTGATAGAATGCATATACCTATACCTTCCTACTTTTACAGTAACCAATAGGTGCCGGAAGGAAGCTTCCGGTCATGTGAATTTTAGCCATAGACTCGGAGGTCTTTGCTCGGAGGAATGTCATGCGATGCGACCTCTGATTCAATAGCTCAATGGATGCGGCACCTTCAACTTCCCGCACGTCATGCTAAAAATGTACGCATTATGCTGTCACTGTAACTTGTACGTCAATGTCAAACGTCACTTTTATTGCTGTTATTCACTTCCATTCCACAGTGTTTGTTATATTTTCGTTTCAGCAATTTTTCAGGATATTTTTGCATGTGCAGAGCGAGTATATGTGCGATAATTTGATATTATTCGTATCGATTATGAACATTTTTCACGAATTTACACAATCAACGCAAACCTAACTTCTACCTACAGACAGAAATTCTACAACTCAAGAAGTTCTCTATTGTGATAGACTTCGAAAAATATAGCTAAAGAAGAAAGATAAACATTAGTCATTTACAACCGATAAAAACTATCAGTTCGAATCGTACCTACTAACGATTACTCAATGCTTCCACGAGGCCGGTTTCCGTGAACCATGAAAATATGGTAGCGAAAGTGTAGACTGCGTAGTACTTAGATGCTTACGCATAATCACTGCCGGTAGCCGCGCGATTAGATCTTCCTTCCTGCTATTTCACTGCAGCGGTTTCTACTAAACTTGGCAAAATAATCCTCGCGATGTTGTCGTGGCTTCAACACAGATGGACTGCACTCTGGCTGATGTTTATGGCTCTTGGAGCCATAATGACCTTTCTGTATGGTTTTTTCCCGCTAAAGTACCATTCAGGGAAGCTGGCCCATTCTGATGATCTTCCAAACTTCATTGATGAAGTCAGGTATGTTATAAATTTTTTTTTACATCAAAACTCTTCAAAATCTTTAGCCAATGCATAAATAACTACAAATTCTTAACATTTCTCTTTTTTTAGTATTGATGGTCACACAGTTTATGACTCTGGTGAGAACAGTGTGGTTCTCATGGTGATTGATGGCTTGCGGTATGACTTTGCCACAGCCGAGTACATGCCTTATGTTGGTGAGCTCCTGAAGAACAAATCTGGATGCATTTATGTGTCCGTAGCTGAACCTCCTACTGTGACCATGCCTCGAATCAAGGTAGATACCTAGAAATAGTTTTCGTAAGTATTTAGTTGTTTCATAAAAAAAGCCATTCATTGAGCACCATTCTGAAAATACTGAAACTGGGAGTTTTATTTAATTTAGAAGTCATTTTTTCATTATTTTAGAAATATTAGATTGAAATACTTCGCCATTGTCTACAGAATTTATAAGTGTAGATCCCGAGAGGGTTAAATCTCTTTGGCTGCTCAAAGCACCCTCCTACTTCCCCTCCACATTCAAGGAGTGCTATTAAAACGTGAAGAGACCTATAACTACTATATTAATAAAACTTTAAATGTAACTTTCATAGTGAAGTGTTTTTAAAAAGCATTTTAAAAGAACCAGTCACATTTCTTTTAAAATTTCAGTAACAGTATCAAAGAAAAACATTTCTGACTAAGAATTCATGACTTAAAAACTTATGTCCTATGTACAGTCACCGGAACGTAAAGTGGAGAAGGCACAGTGGAGGCGCACAATAAACTTCTGGCGGGATATATTTGCAAGTGTCACTTTGTAATTAAATCTGTAGTTTTTGTACTATATGGCTTTTACTATGATGCCAAAGAAAAAACTAAATATTTGCAGATATTAAAATTATGTAATAGAATTTCAATAAATTGTTTTTAAAATATGTTTTTTCTTTGGTATTGTTTTTGAATGTCAATGCATGCAATGGTTTGATTCACTTAATCATGACATGACACCATGTTGGGGACTTTTTGCCATCATCATCTTGTTATCATTTTGGGGTTTAAAAAACTACTTTTATTTCCTAGGTTTCATATGTCATTGATAAATATTTTTAATTAATTAAAATACGGTTGTAGCAACAATGTATGGATCATTTTACGATTTTACCTTATAATTCTATACCTAACTTCCTATTAGAAAGTAACTTACAGTTAATACATCCATTCTAGGTTATTTTGCTACATAAATCAGTGTGTATGTTCCAACTGAATGCATTTGATTATTGCACCTCATCAACTTCTTGGAAAATTAGTATAACTAGTGTAGAATTTAAAAAAAATTTAAAAATTTAATTTTATAAAAGTTGTATAACTGAATGCACAGTACCCAGTAGTATTATTAGTATTTGCTTCTTAGTGTAGAAAAAGCAAATAAAAAGTGGCTAGTTGTCAGTCATAAAACATTTTCATAAACATTGTCTTGTCATCATTAATGATGCTGACTGTACATAGTACCTATCTTGAGTATGTCAATGCCCAGTTATGCATGTCTCCTCTGCAACATGTTTTTGCATTTGACAAGTTGTACATAATTTAATCAAACCAATAAAAAAACGGTCAATTAAAAAAAACATAATTTTAAAAGTCGTAACTTATGCACTTTATGCACCCAAACCTAGGCTTGTATGTTCAAAAGTTTCTCAAGTGAATCGAGAGTCAGTGTGTTTTTTTGGACACATTTTCATTGAAGTGTCAAAAAATCTATACTTGAGTCTCAAATTGAATCTAGAGGGCCCTAATTCATTGCATTTTTATACTTTGTATAATGTTTAGATATAAAATGCTTTGGCGTCACTATACATAGTTTCCATCACAACTTATTCATGTCTGTAAGCAATAACCATGGGTTATTAAAAGTACCTAATGGTGGAGGGAGCTGTCAGTAATATGCATGTCAAACATATAAATGTACCTTGATCAAACTATCTGCACTTACGTTACATTTTATACCATATTCTCACAGCGCTAAGATCTAAAATTCCCTTCCACAGGCTATGATGACGGGTAGCGTATCAACATTCGCCGATGTAGCGCTAAACTTTGGCGCGCCCGCTGTCAAAGGCGATAGCGTGTTACGTGTTGCAGACGCTAGAGGGCGCCGATCTATATTGTACGGTGATGATACATGGCTGAGGCTCTTTCCTGGGCTGTGGGCAGAGCATGATGGAACCACGTCGTTCTATGTCACGGATTATACTGAGGTGAATACATACTTAGTACAAGCTGTTTTTCCGCTCTTAATTTCCGCCAGAGGTTGCAGAAGTTATACCTCAGGGTGACCAAGAGAGAACTAGTGACAAGAAAGTTGGAATATCTGTTTCAGCTATCTCAATTCGCTACGAATGTTTACTACGAGAAATCTTTGAAATAAAGTTTAGCGGCTTGCTTCGCTCATCAGTGATGCCATTGTTTATGTACAATCTATCGCAGTAGCAAAAGATTATTTTTTCACACACTGAATACAGCTGCCTTTGCTCTCTAATAATGTAAAAAAATTTGGTGCATTTCAGGTAGATAACAACGTAACAAGGCATCTAGACAAAGTTCTAAAAGCAAATGAGAATCAAAAACCCAATTTTGACTTCCTAGTCCTCCATTATTTAGGATTGGATCACATCGGTCATCTAGAAGGGGCGAGGAGTGAAAAAATAAAGCCGAAGTTACTAGAAATGGATGGAGTTGTGAAGAAAATATTTGAAGCTATGCTCACATGGGTAAGCCTGTTTTACTTGCTATATTATGTCAATCTGTACTGTACTAGTGCCATACCAAATCCCCCCCCCACTCGATGAACCGACGACATTGTTAAGAACGCGGGAAGTCGATGGATAGAAAAGGCCAAAAATCGCTCTTTCTGGAACTCTAATATTTCACAGAATCGTAAAGGCATCCTCTTTATCTGCGGCGACCACGGCATGAGAGATGCGGGCGGTCACGGCGGTGCCACGCCGGCTGAAGTGTTGGTCCCTCTGGTTGTTGTCAAAAGCAGCGACTTTGCGTGTCCACATCCGTAAGTATCATTGGTAATTATACTCGGTGTTGCACTAATGTAGTCTGTCTTCGTTTTAAACCGATTTACTTAGCTCATTTTTTATCTGGAAAGCTGTCTCAAACATTTATCACGATCTTAAAATCCGTTTCAGTGCCGGTCCAGGTCCCACAGTAGCACAAGTAGACTTAGCACCGACTATAGCATGGCTACTAAACGCGCCGCCACCGGGCGACAGTGCCGGTCGCATTCTACCATCACTACTACCCATAGACATGCGTCAACATCTGTACCTACTGCATGTTATAGCGGCACATAATGCTATGCAAGGCGTGCCTACTAATTTAGGTAAGATTCAGCATTATGTTTACGAATTTTGGAAATGCTTCATTGTGTAAACAATAAAGAGGAACAGACCAAACATTGAACCCTGAGTTACACTAGAAACTTAATAGATGGGTTTATACGTTTTCATTTATTTAGGATCAGTAAATCATTGTTAGTGGCTATTAAATGTATACTATTTCAATTATTTTTATTCAATAATGGCATGCAATTTCAGTTTATTGATATGAAATCCATTCGAAAGCTTTCGAAAGGTCAGTATTAAGAGGTTCTATTTTCATTCACTGCTGATTATTACTTTGCAGAGTTCTACAAACAATTCAAAAGGGCGGAAAAGCAGTTCGCTCATTTCTTAGGGACCGGTGAACAGAGCGCAGCTAAGATAGCAAAAGAGTTTTACGAGGAATCCCTAGGAGAAATGGCTAAATATCTAACAGCCTCCACTGTTGACTTTGACATTTACTCAATCGTTATTGCAATCGTACTTCTTTACTTTGTAAGTATTCTTTTTACTTTTCAAAGTATTTTATTCTGAAAGATTATAATCCCTCGTAAATGATGTCAATCCCTCATAAATTTTATTTACAAGCTTTGTAAAAATTTAGCATTTTGTAACCAACCTTTTTTTTCAGGTTCTCACCGCCCTTATCTGCGTCACTCTATACGCTATGCAACCCGAAAACAATCGTAAAATATTCTCTCGTCACGGGCACCACCGAACCACCAATGCCGGTTCAATCCTTGCGTTCATAATTATCCTCATCATAATCACCATCGTACTTACTATATCCTGCTACATCACTGAGACTAAATCCAAAATGTGCTCGTTCGACCCTATTTGGGGCACTGCGTTTATATTACTAGGCTGTGCATTCACGACATCTTATTTCATCATCAAAGCTGGTATCGAAAAAATTACAGATCTATCGCCCTTACGAGAACTAAACGCGATAGACTATTTACTCATTTTAGGAACACTATTACATTCTTGGACGTTCTTTGGGACGAGTTTTATTGAAGAGGAGCATATGACGTGGTACTTCTTCTGGAATACGCTTATGTTTTTTGTGTTGATACGGACAATAGTGCTGGTGGTTATGTATTTGAGTAAACATTTGGTGGGTGCTACGGAGGTGCAAGAAAAACCTGAATTGAAACAGAAAATCAGTGAAGTTGGAATGGGGATTCTACCGAAATGGGTTTTGCTGATCGCATTGCACAGGTCAGTAAGTATATTTCACTGTAGAAACCCATACTAATACCACTGCACCCTAATGTTCCCCACCCTTCCGTTTGAAATGCTAGTGAGGAAACCTCCGGCTTAGTCAGCTCCGCGCGTATTGACCTTGTCCTGTGAGTAAGGGAGACTAGGCTAAGAGGATGGTATAGGTGCTGGGCAAGCAACTCCACTAAAGCTTACAACATCCTGTTCATCGGAGCATGGGTAAAAACTGACCCCTAACACTAAATCATCTAGATTAGATGCAAGGATTGTGTTCATCTGTTCGGGACATTCAGAAAATGCTAAGGGATTTGATACCGGGATGTTATTAATGCGAGTTGACCGTGTCATTGTGTTACAGGTATTTACGAACAATGAATCAGACAGGCGATAGATGGTTATTCCTGCCAGACACCGCCGATTGGTTGAATACTCCGGAGAATGTTGTGTATCTTCAAGCTCATCTTGTTATAGGTGAGGATAAAGTAACTTAAAAATGTTTTAAACTGTTGTATTTATCTAATTGCTATCTTGTTTGATACTGGCAACAGGATTTTTATTTATCTTCACGGTTCTTCAGGTACCCTAGGGACTGCGATAATTTGCTACAAAAACCTCAGACACACGAACAATTTAAAGCACATCCATACTATTCTCACCACGATAATTGTGGCTTCAATATTCTGCTATCGCATATCCACTTCAGCCTTAGCCACACCAATGGAAGAAATCACATCTTGGGATCCAGTTTCAATCGTCAATATTATCTGGACAGCTTTAATTGCCCAATTCGTCGTTGAAGTTTTATCCTACGCAGGAATTTTCAAAAAATGCGGCGTCAAAGTATCCGAACCGCAAAAGCTTTCCACGAATTTATTTGATTACTACACGCCTAAGGAAAAAGTGGAGGATTACTTGGAATCGATAGAACAAGAACCTTGGAATATTGATGATGTGAAACTATCTCTTACAAGGTCGCTACTTCACCTTATGCTAAATTCAATGATGATGATAATAGCTTTGCTGATGAGACCACATAATGTTATAATGGTGCCTAGCATTTACGTGACGTGTAAGCTGACAACTATGTGCATGGACCATAAGATGCTGGACACAAAGTCTGGGAGGAAGACGGAAGTGGTTGATGTGCTTAGCAAGACGCTAGTGCATATTTGGATTGGTGTGGTGTTCTTCTTTTATCAGGTAAGCTTTTTCTCGCAAACCTACATATTATTTGCATGAGTCGCATACAGAAGCAAGTCGTTTATTGGATAATCTCTCATCTCAATGGCTAATGCAAACTTCAGTATGAAATCAGATGAGAGTATGTGATGGACGTTAACTCATATTTAAGTGACAGTCGTCACAGCTCAGTCGGTAATAGCTCTGCCTTCCGTGCTGTGGGTCGTGGGTTCGATCCCCATCAAGAACAAACATTAGTGCTTGGAAAACATAGATGTTTGTTCTATGTCTGGGTGTTACTATGTATTATAAGTACGTATTTACAAAAAAAAAGTATTTAAGTATTCTATCAGCCATCTAGTTCCCATATTACAAGCTATGCTTAGTTTGGGACTAGAGGGTGTTGTGTGTAAAGTCCAAGAATATTTATTTATATTTAAAAAAAAAAAGTCTTAACGACATTTGACTGCATCCAGGGTAACTCGAACAGTCTGGCGTCGGTGGACCTAGGCGCGGGGTACGTGGGCCTGCGCGAGTACTGCGCGGCGCGTGTCGCTATGCGAATGGGGCTGCACGCGTACGCCGGGCCAGCGCTCGCGGGCGCCACGCTCTTCTGTACCCTCGCAGGTGCCGCCCCCACTTGGCAACTGTGAGTATCCACGCGGGTTTAAATGATTTTCGCAGCTTCAACTTTAAGCTACGCGTTCACTGCGTCGGAATCGAAGCGTACGGAGCGAAAAGGTTTGTTGCTTTTGAAGAGAACACGACTAGTGTGTTCTTCATCTAAAAAGGGAAGATGTGTCATCTTTCGGGTGTATGGTTCTTATGTAGCGTGCTAGATGGCGCTACACTGTGTATTGTTATCTATGATACAACGTGTAGTAGATCGGCGTATCTGCGCATGTAAATTTTATGTATCGACGCCGCGTACGCTTCGATTCTGACCCAGTGGCCGCATACTGATATTGACGAACAAATTTCCCTTCCACAGATACTTAAAGCAATCCTGGCAAGCCGTTAACATATTCGCAGCGCACCGTGTTTACTGCCTAGTCATCTACTGTGTCATTGCCACAGTATTCCGTCACCACTTATTCGTATGGACAGTATTCTCACCAAAGTTACTATACGATTTCGTAGCTGTAGTTTTCACTATACAAGCGTTAGGGACAATAGCTAATGTTGAAATGTTAACACTTATTACAAGCTGGCTTGCAAGGTATGCTAGTTATAAACGTAGGTTGTGATATTAACCTTGGGCTGTCGTGTTCTAGACAGTAGATTTTTTTGTATTTTAGAAAGATCCATGTCAGGGTCACAATATGAAAGAAAAGTCTTTTAAAAGTCCTCTTTAAAGTTACCTCAATGGTTTTTGACCTAAGATTAGTGACTGAAAAGGAATTATTATATTTAATGATTTCGTTAATTGACGTAGCCACTAAAATGTAGATAATAACGAATTGACCTTGCTATGTAAGAATTAGGATTGCACAGGTAAAAAAACGAACATTAGTTACGATGGCAACCTGTGTCATAGGGCACATCATGGGCAGTATAAGAAAATCTAATATCACCCAATAATTTTTAGACACAAAAGTGAAAGTACAATAGTAAATAATATTCCGTTCTTTTTTTGACTAAGATGTGCCATTGCAATAGCCACGAACAACTCTAAATTTAAAAAAAAAGAACAAATAATAATGTTTTAAGTAGAAGCTAGTTGACTGCCTTGGATTACATTCATTCCAAAATAAAACTTAACGAAATAAGTGTTATTTTTAATAACTCTTACTATATTTAAGCGTATATGCCTGTGTAAAAATATATTAGAAAAGACTACCGCTTTGCTGTATTTTAGCTTAGTTCATGATAGACTGGCCCTGCTAAGTCTGCAGTACCTACACATTTCAGAATTTTAATAGTCAGAAGCATCGTCTGTTGTTTTCTTCACAACCTTTGGGGCCACGATATTTGCTGAGGTAAGATAAATTCAAATCTTTCAGGGGTTGCCCGTTTACTCCATTGCGCAGACTTAGCGCTAGATTTTATTTTAATACAATTTATTAGCTTTTAGAGTAAATAGTTCCTAACGTACCATGGCATTATTGTCATAAAATAGTTACCAAACTATTGTAGTAGGTACCTATGTAAATATTTATTTGTATAAAAATATTAGTAGTAATTGTATAATGTGAAGATTTGTTTTTAATGACTCAAATATAGTATAACCGCTGTCTGTACAGATACAATTAATTATTATTGTAAACCTCTATGGCTTCCAAATCTATTTAGATGATAATTTGTATAACACTGCTTCAAAATTTTGTGAACATAAAATAGATACCCTACTAAAAAACCTAAAAGTGTACGTACATCTGATAATAATTCATTTTATTTCCGACAATATGAAACGTTAGTTGAAATTACAAAGGGTTTTAATGGTGAGAAATAAAACAATGACTTGTAAATTTCTTTTATTGTAAATACGGAACCACCATTTACGTTTTACTATATTATTATTTATAATATTTTTTTACATAATTAGCGTAACCCTAATACCAGACCAATGTTTAACATATATCTATTTTTTCTATAGATTTTGTTTTATTTATTACCTACCTAGCTAGGTGGTGATACAGTGCTGTCGATTCTGTTGTTGCATTTTTCTAACCTAATTTGACAGCGCTAGAATTTACATTTTTAGAGCTGTCAAATTAGGTTCGGTTAGAAAAATGCAACAACAGAATCGACAGCAGTAGTTTTTAAAACACTGGTACATTAGTCCAAATTCACCAACAGAAACAGATTATACGTGATGTTAAAGTAACTTATAGACATAGTTTTATGGGTAGGTGAACTTTAGGCTTGGCCTTTGAGACATTGAAAACACCAAGATCTAATGTCAAGATAGACTACAATTACATTATTTCGCCGCAACACGAGGATCTAATCTACGGTCTTATAATTAGAATCGGCGCTCAAAAGTTAGGAGACGTTTATCAGCCACCCATAAACCCGTAAGTATTGAGAAGCTAAGCTACTAAGTAACTGTCAAAACTAAACAAAGAAAAACTTATAGCTTGAATGATTCAAGTCCATATTCTTAGTCGTTAGCTCGAATAATCCTAGACTCTGCCTCAAAATCGTGCTGTAGGTAGGTTTTAGTTTTGGTTTTAGTTGGTATGACAGCCAAATCACGGTTTAGTTGAGATGTGGCTATGATCAACGATTCTTTCATAAGTCAGACCGTTAGCTTCGCGTCTTGAACGATGTATTGGAATTAAATAAACAAGGTGACTGTCAAATTTGCCCGTGATTACTCCTCTGAACTTATAAATATTTAGATTAAATAAATAAATAAATATTCATGGACTTTACACACAACGCCCTCTAGTGCACGGAAGGCAGAGCCATTACCGACCGAGCTGTGACGCCTGCAGTGTTGCCAGATCTCCTGATTTTTCGGGGGATCTACTGATTTTCCCAGAATTCTACTGATCTACTGATTTTGACTGAAAATCTACTGATTTTTTTTTCAAATCCTATCTTTACTTTCAAACATGATAGTAATCAAAATCTGCGTAAAATGAAACACAAAATTATCGTGATTAGGTGGGCACTATAAAATTGTCATCGTAAACTGGACGGATAGTGAAATAAACCGGTTTGACTTGACAGACACTCCACTAAAGTGATTATGTGACTAAAGAAAATATCACCTAATATGATTCATGGAGAAAGCTACGACTTTAATATAAGCGCTGAAATGTTAGGCAAGCATAACAGTAAAATGTATCTCAAAGACAATATATAACTACTAAAATGTAATGTTATTTTAATGCCTGACATTGTTTTATTTACTGAAATTGCATCTACTGATTTTTTGAAAAATTTCCCCATACATCTCCTGATTTTTTCTAGTTGCATCCTCAGATTTTATAAAAATTGATCTGGCAACACTGGACGCCTGTCAGTCCTGTCACAGAGAATTAGCGATGCGAATAAATAATGACTATTTTTGTATTTTTTGTTCATCTAGTCATACTAAAAGTTTGGATTCGTGGAAGCAACTGTCGTTACTACACACTAAGACAATAGCGTTTACCCTTCTACGTCCCCGTAGAAGGGTAAACGCTATTGTTTTAGTAGTATCTATGTAGTATTGCATTTTGTATACTCTACCCCCGTAGAGTATACAAAATGCAATACTAGATACTTTGCCAGTGTTTGGAACAGCAAATTTTTTTTACTGTTGTTTCCATAGGAAAAGTGATTCATATTGATTGGTATTTTCACCCCTCAAGTTTTCGGTACCCTGTATTTAACGACATTTCGTGACTCCACAGGGTCGATTCTAGCCCCTAGCATAGATTTCAAAACAGTTTACTATCAATAAACCGAAAAAAACTTGCGCTTGAATCTGAATACATACAGTAGTGAATTTGTTCATTAGAGGTTAAATATTAATAAAATTAAATGCAAGTTATCAAATTCCAAAGAATAAGTTTAATGCTCGTCAAACACCTATTCCTTTCTAGAGAAAATTGGAATGATTTTAATTAGTCTTAGTTTAATAAAGAATCGAAAAATATTCAAAAGGTCTTCTTTAAAATTTCCAATGATTTGTACTTGTATCCAGTATTTGACCAACAAAAACAAATTTTGGCACAAAAATATACCAATATAACACACATTATTTACAAAAATGCATATAATTTTACAGAATAATGTTCAAACCTTTTTTATACTTATGAAACAAGCCAATGATTATGCATGGATAATGTTTTTCATATTCATAAATAAATATTCATATTCATGGACTTTACACACAACGCCCTCTAGTCCCAAACTAAGCAAAGCTTGTGATATGGGAACTAGATGGTTTCTACATACAATAAAAGAATAATTTAGATAAAAATTGCAGTTAGCTATAAGGTTTAGGAAGACCTAGAGATTTTAACTAAGTAGATTGTGATAAATTCAAATACTTTTATTATAATCTATAATATACCATAGATACCAAAGTAAATATAAAAATATTTTTTTTTACTAGTCTGCATATTTACACTCATAAATAGCTGAATATTCTCTCAGTATTGTGTTCAAAGTACTTTGACTGATAGCTGCTAAGAAGCCTACTGATATTAATCAATCAGTTGTATTATATGGCCTTAAGTATAATGTGCACCTTCCCCCAATCAATCACACCGTTGGAATCTTTTACCTGGAAAAAAAAGTAAACATCTTAGCTGGCTAAACCTCTTTTAAAAAGGGTCGATAGGTAACCGTTTTAACAAGACCTTAGTAATAAAAGGTATTTGCATCTAATTTAGATATTTATGCAGCGCGAGAGGCCACTTTTTACCTGTGAAAAACCTACCTACCTTACCTACCTTGTAACCTTTTTTTTTTTTGGAGATCAGAAAAGGTTGTATGGGTAGTTCTCATAAAGAGTTGCTTCCATGTATGACTTTAACTTTAATTCTTTCTTTTCAATTTAATTTCTTTTTAATTTACTACCGCAGAAAAAATTGATAGATAGATAATTCTTTATTGTACACTCAGAAATAAATATATATACAAAAACTTATATAGTACAATAGGCGGCCTTATCACTGATAGTGATTTCTTCCAAAAAAAATATCAAATATTACTTTAAGGTTTATTATAGCTATTAGTAACTAAACTTGTAACCAGTGTTTTACATAAAATACAAAATTATTGGAATCATGGACACATTATAAAGTCACTTTCATGGAAATTGATTTTATGGTCTAAAATATTACTGGATACTGAGAATACTTACAAGTCATTTAATCCACAGTCAATTCTTCAATGCTGTATCTTGTATCTGTACACGAGAACACTGGCCACGCCCACCAGCAGACTTAGCAACAGCGAGCCCCATACAAACATCTGTAATGAAACAACTCTATTAGTGAACTAATAAAGTCGGTTTTAATTTAACTGAAAACATTACAGTTTGTTGTTTGATAAGTTCAGAGTGTGAGTAAAACCACTCCCGAAAACTTCCTAAGTACCCAACACTGTCTTTTAATCGACACAAATCTCTATAAAAGACCTCTAGTTTTCCGCTTATTTTATAAGACACTAGCTGTTACCCGCGACTTCGTACGCATGTAATGTTTTCTGAGCGAGTTCTTTGATATCAGCCTGACACTACACCGGGCCCGCACTCACGTATCAGATGATAAACACCACAATTCGTACTAAGCCCTCTAAAGCAATTGACGTGGCATCGTCCTCGTGTCAATTGGCGCTGCTAATCCCGTTCGGTCATTTTATCCTGTAGGTCCTGTTAATTATTCGGGATAGCCTATGTGTCAATCCAGGTTACGAACCATAATTATATTCCAAGTTTCATCAAAGTTGGTTCAGTAGTTTCGACGTGATTGAAACACAAACATCCTAACATTGAAACTTTCACATTTATAATATTAGTGGGATGGGATTTACCTTAGATCTAGGTTTCTTATCGGGAATCGCTGCAGACGATCCTTTATTAGGCGGTTCCGTAGCGCCCAGCATACGTTTAGCCAATCTCCTCTCCACAGAACGTTCTCTAGTAGCCCGCAGTTCACATTTCTGCAGCTCTTTCCTAGCACCGGCATCTTCTGGTGCGAACACTGCGGCCGCCCGGGCCGCTTCTAATGCTTCAGAGTTCTTTCCCATGGCTGAGAGGATTTTCGATTTGCGGAATAAAGCTTTCGCGTTGTTGGGCTGGCAGCTCAGCACTCGGGTTACGGCCTGGGGGACAGTTTATTGTCAATCATAATCATGTATCACATTGTGAACATCGTTGAAAGTCTGAGGCGAATACAGGAGGCTCAAAAACTCATAATTAACTTTTCATCCAGTACCGCGTGCAAAATGTCAGACGCACTCACAAGGCGTGGGATCTGTGATACCCCTTTCAACTTATTTAATAAACTCTTTGCCCAAGTTCTCAATCAAAACGTTATCATTACATATATAATATTCTTTTAATTACCTGTAAAGCCGCTTCATAAGCTCCAGCCTTCAGCTGCGCAGCGGCCATATTGTTATGCACCCTCAACCTCTCATCGAAAAGTTCGTGTAATGTGTCAGTCCCGGTATCTAGCTCCCCGCTAGGCGTGGGGTCTGTGATACCCCCCTCGACTTCGTCCAAAACGTCGAGCGCGCGACGGTACAATTGCACGGCTAGGGGCGGCTCGCCGCGACTGTACCACCAGTTGCCGCGAGATCGGCGGCGTTTGCTGTAAAGATTTTTAACTTTATAAACTGTTTCAAATAATAAAAGTTATTGTTAGGTACGCTTATCTAACTAGACAGATGTGATTGCGCTAAAGTAAGTGTAGTATTCTGTGATACAGATTTTGGGACGAAATCTCTGAGCTGCGAACATTTTGACGCTCTTGAAACCGAGAAATTACAGTGCGTAAACTACCTAATTATATTAAAATACGTCTGATACAGTGACGACGAGAACGCAAAAATTGAAAATTTCATTTTACACCAGTGTTGCGTTGAATTTAACAAAATACTGAGTGTTTCTATCGATTACTTCTTTAGGTATTTTATCTTCCGTGGCAATTAGAAGTAACTGCAAAACACAGGTGCGATGCCGGAAAAACAATTCCTTGCTGACAACTAGTCGCGTAATGAGGAAAAACTTTTTCGCAACTAGTTGCCACGAAAGAAGATCGTGGCCGAACCTTCTCACTGACTCTGACTGGTGTGATGGTTAGGATAAAAATTACAAATTTTCACGTTAGTGTAAAGGATAAGACAAGATTTTTGTAACCTTCACACTGTTTTGATGTCAAAGTTGTGGTTTCGTTATTCACCAGCTAGTTGCGAAATGTAACTGTCATCGCGGCTGAATGGATAACAATAATCATGTTTGAATAATTACCACATCCTAACATATTTTATTTGTAAAAGTAGGTCAATACTGAAGTGCAATAATGCAAAGCTAGTGACTTATATTGATAAACAATTTTGATCTGTTACTTTGCCATGGCAGCAACCATAGCTCGGACGAAATAATTCGTCCTTGAACCATAGTTACAAAAAGTATTCTGAAAAAATCACGATGGGCCTGACAGACACAGTCGTACGAAATAGAATCCTGCAATCTATGGGTTATGGTTACGGTACCCTAAAAATTGACTTTAAATTATTGTATGCATAATAACGTCACACGGCCTACATCTTTGCGATTAATATCGAGGCCACAGAACAACACAGAACAGATAACAAAACCTTGATATTATTAGGAATTACATTTTAATTTAAACAAATTGTCAAGGGTAACTGTCTTGGACGAATACACGTCCAAGGTAACTGTGTTTAATTACAAATATGTAATGTTACAGCATTATCGGTAACTTATTGGCGCAGTGGGCTACTAAATGGTTGATATACTAGCGGCGCGGGTTCGATTCCAGTGCTCGCCGCCATTAGAATGTCTCGTATGATTGGCAAATATACAATCCTGGTCTAGGTGTATGTATGTAGATGTAACACTTCCTTTGTGGTAGGTGTTTTATTGACTTGGCTAGAAAAAGTTGATGCAACTTATAATCGGGTCTTTGACATTTTATTTCAACACAATAGTCATTGTATGTTTATTCAAAATTCATCCGATTCGATGCACACTGTGTAAATCCAAGGTCAACCAACACATTAGAATTCAACAAAGAAGATTTGTTGAGATCTCCATCCTCAGAATTATTGGCAATGTTTCAAGTTCCCAACAAGCTTTAAATTGCTTTTACCTTTTATTTTATTTTAGACACATTAGGCGTAATGTAAGTCATGTCAGTTTTGTAAAACAACTAATCTACAGAACAAACCCTCTTTACAACTAAACTAATGCAGTTACAGAGAGAATAAATCTGTCATCAATGTCATCATCATCATTTCAGTCCATCTGCACCTACTGCTGATTATGGGCCACCTCTCTATTACACCTTTCGTTCCGATCCTTTGCGAGTCTTAACTTAACCATTGATTCCCAGCTCGTGCTGTGATGTCTTTAGATTAGATCATCCAGGCAGGTGGTATACCTTCCGTAAATCTTAAAATATAAGAAAAAAACATACCCAATCTCCATCCTCTCTAGAATGGACAAAGTTTCTAGTTCTGGTTCTTCGCACCAATCGTGAAGCTCCAAACTGCCTTCCAGCCAAGTTTCCGGCCCTATGATTGGTCCGTTATACTGTTTCTCGGGATCGGTAATAAGGCCTAGTCTCTCGCCAGTCTTGAGGCCTATCTCTCCGTAGGCAAACCGCGGTGCTAGTTGTAATAAGCATGATTCTCCTTTGTACATCAATGTTAGTGCTAAGTCTACTCCTTGAAGTACCTAGAATTTTTTTTATATGAGTACAAGTAATGATATATGCAAATGGCACACAAGTTAAACATTTATTCCTTCTTGCCTCACGAGCATGTCCACCAATGACATGCTCTGAATGAAACTTTTAAGAACTTTTCACTCTTAAGACAGGTATCAAGTCTTATGGCACCAGCACCCTTCAAATCAGAACATAGCAATGAGAGCATCAGCTTAGCTACAGAAATTGGTATGGTTGTGCTACTCGGAGGAGCCCTTTTACCAAAGAACTGTACTACTATTGGTAGTTAAATTTTTAAGAGGAAAGTTGTGTGGTGTAATACCTATTAACAATACCGTTTCCATGCAGACCTCCACACTATTATTTATTATAGATAAACAGCAAGAAAATAGCGATGACTTGTATAGATAGGTGCCGGATTGTTGATAAGATAGTATAGTTAGAATGTATGCAATACACAGAAAGTTATTGCTGGAAATGATTATTATTGATTTATTTGGTTTTTTAGGTTAATAACCTTGTTTTAATAATCAGACATGCACAAGTTATCTAAATATTTTATCTTGGTGATTGACCCATGCAAATTATTAATACACCAAAAACTAAAATTAGCACTTTCTCCAATTTTTATAGGTCTAGAGTCTCCTCTAAAGGCAGATTCAGGTGTTGCACAGGCAACTGCTGAGCCCATAACCTTGTTAACGCCTGACGCAAAAACGACAGGGTGTTATGTTGATAGTAATGTATACCAAAAAGCGACTTGCGTGATATTTGTTATGAAAAACCAGAAAGCACCTCTAGCAGGAAATTTGCAAATGATTTTTCTCCAAACAAAATGTTTTTCGATTTTCTCTTTTCAGAAATTAAAAAAATAAAACTTAGACGGGCTCTGGTTCAATCTCTGTAAGTACATGTATTATGAAAACCTCATAGCAAATAAATAAATATTAATACACACTTCATTATCTCCTAAATAGATTTTGACATGATCTTGTTTCTCAATAAGGTCTCCTGTATTTTTGATCTTCAGTTCGTAACTAATTTCAACTAATTCTCCTCTGTGCGCTCTTATACCTTGACTGTCATCACCTGCTTTTATTATCTGAAAAGATATTTTAAAAATAAAAAACTTCATTGTAATTGTACCTACAGGAAAGCAAGCAGAATTATTTTGATTGACTGGGATTATAACATTTATAACCAGTTTTATCATAGAATACACACTACTAGTAGCACTACTTATTTTTGTAAAATTTTAGAATAAATAGATAGAAGGCCAATTGATTAACTCCCTATTTCTGTGGATAGTCTGTGCCAAATTTCATCTCGATAATTTCAGCAGTAGAACCATCATCAATAACCAGTAGTGCCATGATAACCACAAATACTTAGCTTTTCTTGTTTATACCTTTTTAAGAAGGGCGCCTGACCCCAATAAATCTTGCCATTCATCAGGTTTAGGTCCATCTTCCTGTGACTTTTCATTTTCTGAAGCCGCCGCTTCAGCCAACTTTGCTGCTTCTATCTCCTCAGCGATTGCGGCAGAAGCAAGGTCCTCGAAGGAACTACTCTCCGATTTATCAACCATTGTGCTTTCACCTTCGCTCATCTGCACACAAACGCGTGATTTCCCAACTTGATTGAAAAGCTGATACGCAGTAAATGTTTAAATTCGTGTTATTTGCAATTTGTGATACGGATAAATTAGAATAGAAAGTGCGTGAACCACATAAGTAGGTACCTACATACCTTGAAACTTTGAATCTTTGAATATGTACATAAAAATTATAAACGCAACGCAATGAAAAATGGAAAATGACAATCCAACTTTTATAAAAGCATTAACAGACGATCGCACCGCACCGTGACCTTGGTGCGCTCCGGACCATATTCGATAGTGTGTACATCGGTCCGCCGCACATTATTATTATTATTGACGGTCCGCTCGGTCCGATGGTTCTGTCAAAGGATTTGGTGCGGTTCGCGCGTTGTTCGCTCGTGTGGCCCACGCACCGCACCGTTTAGCGCTTTAGTCGCAATTCTGCCTCCGAGCGAGACACGTAATATATGGTTTCACCATTTCCAGCAATTCAGCAAATAGATCATAACTCATGCGAAGGTATATACGAAAGTCTTCATCGTCTAGTTCCTTTATCAGTCGCATATGACTGTATGAGTTTCTGTATCTTAAATAAAATTTTGCCCATTCTTTCCTTTTTTTCCTTTGCCTTTGGATAGGCGTGCTAGCTACGACGGTTGCCGCAATTAAAGCTATTTTAGCTTCCTTTGACAAGGTTGGAGGCATGTCTGACGCGATCAAGCACGGATAGCACACTGGACCATCTCGTGTGCGGTGCGGTGGTGTGGCGTGTCGAGCGCACCGTACCGGTCCGACGGTTCGGCCGGACAAGTTCGATCGTCTGTTAATGCTTTAAGCGCTAAAGGATTTGGTGCGGTTCGCGCGTTGTCCGCTCGTGTGGCCCACGCACCGCACCGTTTAGCGCTTTAGTCGCAATTCTGCCTCCGAGCGAGACACGCGTAACGAAGTTGTAATGGCGGCGGCGTCGGAGCAAGAAGCCGTAAATATTACGGAGAAAAAGTTGATTATAGAAATCATCCAAATTTATAAGGATTTCCCATGTTTATGGGATTCTTCCCACGAACTCTATTGTAACAAAGACGCCCGCAATCAAGCATTAGAAATAATATTAGAAAAGTGGAAAACGGGTTACCCACATGCCACAATAGAGGACGTTAAGAAAAAAATTGAATACCTAAGAGCAGCATATAGGCGTGAACGAAAAAAGGTAGGTATATTGCAAATAAATAACACTCTTTGTAAAATTAATATTTTAATTATATTTAGTAAATATATACAGCCTTGGCCAAAAGTATTGAGCACCTTACAAATTTCGCTCGTTCACGGTAAATATGAAAGAAAACCAAATCTACTGTTGAAGTATTCTTTTGTCGGTCATCTACAAAGATTTAAAAACAATGGCCCAAGCCGCAGCTGGCAATAAAACACCTGGGTGCAATAAACTGTGTATTTTTCAATTTTTGTATTTACGTACGTAAAACTTTACAAAATGAACTTATTTACTAGTAATATTATATGTTATTCAGGTAGGTATATTGTAAGTTATTCAGGTACATACTCGTACTAAGATAAACAAATGTAATTTGTAGGTGGATTCCAGCAAATCAACTGGTGCTGGGTCGGAAGAAGTGTACACTCCGATACTATGGTACTATACGTATCTTACTTTTCTTCACGAGAAGACCACTCCGACATCAAAGGGAATCGATAATACCGACGACGTATGTATACTTAAATATTTAGTACATTGATCATTCTTTCCTGAAAATCAACTCTACCTTGATTGTTAAAATATTCCGTGAATATCTGTCTGACTGCAGTACCATCTGCAGTACGTTGTCTCTCTGATCTATTCAGACCGACTGATATGTCATTTACCCGCCAATCTCCTGGTCGGAAAGTATTATCTTCAGTATCTTCCCGATCGACACAATTCCTTGTGACGTAGTTAGCAGACTTTTTTCTTAGAAAATTGTGCAGAAAACATGAAGCCATTACTATTATTGGTACATTTTCGACATTGATTGTGATGGGTTTTTTAAATACCCTGAAGCGTTCAGCTAATATACCAAATGTATTTTCAACAATTCTCCTAGCTCTGGAAAGTCTATAGTTGTATATTCTTTTGTCATGTGTCAAGTTTTTCTGTGGATATGGCTTTAAAAGATTTTCATGCATGGCAAATGCACTGTCTGCTACTAAACAATATGGGGCAACTACATCTGATGACGGCAAGATAGAGGGTCCTGGTAAATGCAGTTGTTTAGACAATAACTTTTCATGAAAGGATGTATGGTTAAATACTCCACCATCAGAAATACTCCCGTTTGTACCTGCGTTCACGTAAATAAATTCATAATTGGCATTAACAATGCCAAGCAAAACTATGCTGAATGTTCCCTTGTAATTGTAATATATTGAACCGGAGTTTGGTGGCTTTTCGATAAGAATATGCTTTCCGTCAATTGCACCCACACAATGATTGAACTGCCATTTTCGTTCAAATTCTTTTGCTATTTTTAACCATTCATTTTCTGTTTCAGGAACCTGCAACAAAAAAGGGAAAGAGTACATTCAAACGCCAAAACGATCTATACAAGAAACAAGAAGAGTTGATACTATCTGCGAAACAATTAATTAAAGAAAGCAGCTCGCATGAAGACACCTCAGCAGATGCGTTTGGACGCTCAGTGAGCTGTCAATTGAAAGAGTTACCGAAACTGCAAAGATGTATTGTAGAAAAAATGATTGGAGAACTATTGTTTTATGCTAAATTAGGAGAACTCTCTTTAGACGCTTCGATAAAGTTAAATAAAAACATGCATACTGGTACACAACCCTACTACACTCCACCATATAGAAGCCATTTATATCAGCAACTTTCATCACCATCTCCTCAATATTCACAAACATCACAGTCACCTAAATATATGCAACTGTCACAGTCTCCTCAATATTTACAACCGTCGCCGTCACCTCAATATTTACAACCGTCGCCTTCTCCTCAATATTCTCAAACATCACAGTCACCTAAATATACCCAACCATCACCGTCACCTAAACATTCACAACAATCACAGTTACCTAAACGTACGCAACAATCACCGTCACCTATACATTCACACCATTCACCGTCACCTAAATATACGGAACCATCACCATCACCTAGAAATTCACGACATTCATCGTTAACAAAACATACTCAACCAATACGGTCACCTCAACACTTGCAATCATTATCATCACCTCACTATTTGCAACATGATGAATCATTAAGCCAACAATCGACATCCTCTGTACCTCAAACACCAGCCGATTCGATAACAATTTATTCAGCAGACCCACAAGCTCAGTACTTGCCTTATAGTCAAGTATTATCACCAACTGACACTCTATCAGAGTTGACTCCAAGCGAAGCAACACAATTTAATATGACGCAGACTGTGTTTAGAGGTCAAGGGGAAGAACTACAAGATTTTTTGATTTTTAAGAAATAAATAATAATAATAATTTTAAAATTATAATTAAAAAGCAAACATACATAAATATTTGACTGTAATACAATAAATAAATATGATTGTATGGAATTAGTCTTATTGTGATTTATAAATAAATAAATAAGATTGTATGGAATTAGTCTTATTATTTTAAAAAACATACCTTCATATAATTCTTTAGCACTTTACAGATTGCTGCACAGGTCTCTGGTATTATCTCTGACAATAGTTGCGATGATATACTTGTACTGAATTTAAGTTCTCTGAATTCTCTTCCTGACGCGAGATACTTTAAGGTTGCTAATAATCTTTCTTCAGCAGTCACAGCTTTTCTCATAACTGTATCGGTTTTAGTAATATATGGTTTCACCATTTCCAGCAATTCAGCAAATAGATCAGAACTCATGCGAAGGTATATACGAAAGTCTTCATCGTCTAGTTCCTTTATCAGTCGCATATGACTGTATGAGTCTCTATATCTTAAATAAAATTTTGCCCATTCTTTCCTCTTTTTCCTTTGCCTTTGGATAGGCGTGCTAGCTACGACGGTTGCCGCAATTAAAGCTATTTTAGCTTCCTTTGACAAGGTTGGAGGCATGTCTGACGCGATCAAGCACGGATAGCACACTGGACCATCTCGTGTGCGGTGCGGTGGTGTGGCGTGTCGAGCGCACCGTACGGGTCCGGCGGTGCGGGCGGACAAGTTCGATCGTCTATTAATGCTTTAAGGATTTGATTTGATTTTAGATTTTGATTGATTTTGTCTTTTTTTTTTTCAAAATCAAATCATTTTTTTTTATCTAACGCTGGATACTTGCCCTTTTGCCAAGTTCTAAATCAAATCATTTTTTTGTTCTGCGCTGGGTGCTTGCCCTTTTGCAAAGTCCTAATAAAATCAATCCAGCCAGTGTTTTCACTTTCAATTTCCGATTTTCCCTCGAATTATTTCACGTTTATGAATTCTCCCCAAAGTTCCTAAGGAGCATGAGGATATTTTTTAAAGTTTTTTCCCAAAAAAGGAAGAAATCCTTAGAAGTGCGAGCACTGAATCAATCAGAGAATTACTTTCAATTTTTGTTTTCCCTAGTTTGGTATCCGTTGCACAGACATTATTGCATTACCTATTTTAGCAATGAAAACAATTTATAATACCATAGATAGCTGTCAATGTCATTTTAGTTTGACATAACAGTTGGAATTGTTTTTTAATTGTTTAGTTTTTTTGTCTATGTATCGTATCCGAACCGAACGAAATCCATTGATTTTATAGTTTTTTCGGTTCATTACTAAAAAAATATGCAAAAATATGAAAAACTCGAGAAAATTGGAGAGGGAACATACGGAACGGTTTTCAAAGCAAAAAATAGAGAGACTCATGAGATCGTCGCTCTCAAACGAGTGCGGTTAGACGACGACGATGAAGGAGTACCATCTTCAGCTCTTCGAGAAATATGTTTGCTGAAAGAATTGAAACATAAGAATATTGTACGTCTATACGACGTGCTACACAGTGAGAAGAAGCTGACCTTAGTATTTGAACACTGCGACCAAGATCTTAAGAAATACTTTGACAGTCTCAATGGAGAGATAGATTTGGATGTCGTGAAGTCGTTTATGTATCAGTTGCTTCGAGGACTTGCTTTCTGCCACAGCCACAATGTCCTTCATCGCGATCTAAAGCCTCAAAATTTGCTAATTAATAAGAATGGTGAACTGAAGTTGGCTGACTTTGGTCTGGCTAGAGCATTTGGGATTCCTGTGAAGTGTTACTCAGCAGAGGTGGTGACGCTGTGGTACCGCCCTCCTGATGTGCTTTTCGGCGCTAAACTCTATACTACTAGTATTGACATGTGGTCTGCAGGATGTATTTTTGCTGAGCTAGCCAACTCAGGAAGGCCACTCTTTCCTGGATCTGATGTTGATGATCAACTAAAAAGGATCTTTAAAATGCTTGGTAGGTTTTCTGAGAAACTGGTGTCATTTCTTTGCATTTTACTAAACTAACCTAATTTCACAGCGATAAAAATGTTGACATACCTTTCTCATAAACAGAAATGAAGATGTCTAAAATTTTAGAGCTGTCTAAGTAGGTTTGTTTAGTAAAATACAACAACAGAATCGACACCAATGTGATGAGGATTATTTAATTTTACTAGGCACTGGTATTTTATGTCCCATATTACAAGCTTTGCTTAATTTGGGACTAGAGGGCATTGTGTGAAATTTCCATGAGTATTTATTATATCTAGTAGCTAACTAATGTGTTTATAACCTTTTGGAAAGTAGGCATTGTAATTTAGTAAGATTATGACTTATTACAGGCACTCCTAATGAAGAATCATGGCCTGGAGTCACAACACTGCCTGACTACAAGCCACTACCCATCTATCAACCTTCACTTGGCTTAGCCCAGGTGGTTCCAAGACTGTCACAGAGGGGGCGAGATCTATTGTCAAAGCTATTGGCATGTAATCCTGCATTACGTATGCCCGCTGATGAAACAATGGCTCATGCATACTTCCATGACCTGAATCCATCAGTGAAGAATGACAGATGTTAACAGTCAATACACCCGTACAAATGTACTTCGGAACTTTTGGTGTGTCCCAAAGAGGATGATGTGCAAGTGTACTGTGAAGAAGACTTGAGTAGCTTAAATAAGTTTATGTGAATTATTATTTGCAGTTCCTTTATTTTCCTTAATTGTAAAAGTAGTGTAAATAATAAGATTGTGTGTTAGTAATCTTTTTATTTTATGGATCTCAAGTTTTGTACTATACTGTACTGTTATAATGTAAGTTAAGTTTTTGTTTGTGTATTCAGCTTGTTCAAAGAGACCAATATAATTTTGCACTGCAATGAGTCCCAAGTTTTTAGATAAGAACTAAGGGTAAGGTGTAATTTTTACTAGAATAAGATTTAATAAATATTAATAATGAAATCTGAAATAATTCCTCAACTCTTTCAAACCTTATTAGGGTATTTAGTTACAAGAAAAACTTACATCAAACTAATCTTGATGCTCACAAATACATTCATTCAAATTAATTGAAACAAAAAGCTAAAGCATTTCCATTTCAGCCCTCTTTCTTTTTCTATGGTTAGCAACCATGTTAGCTGTTGTAAGTGGGCTTTCTCCTCTCTGAAGCCACATAGACAGAGCCTTCTCAGTTTTAGCAGCTGCAGAGGCTTGGATACGCTCACTGGTAGATAGTGGCTGCATTGCACTTATGGAATCACTCGAGACACTTGCTGAGAGTAACATACGGAATCTTTGCCTGCATGTCTGTAAATTGAATATAATTTTAAGTGCATAAATAAAATTATACTTTCGCACCTGCATTCTTAGGGCAGCTTGCACCAGAATCACTAAACGTGTTTAACAGCTAAATCGATTTAAATCTGACGTATTTGTATGACTTGACAACTCGTTATATACAATTTAATAGTTAAACGCGTTTAGCGATTCTGGTGCAAGCCACCCTTAGTCTTAACCTGTACTCTGTTAATAAATTGTTAATCAAGCTTAAATTGAGTACTGATTTTCATACAAAAATCTGTGCTTGGGTCTGGATCAGTGCTTGAGCAGCAAATTAATAAGGACCTTACTGCATACAAAATAGAGTAAATCAGTGTTTGTACAAACTCATGCATAGTTACTTACATTTATAAGAGTGGATCCAACTTCACCTTTTATATCATGTTTAGCCACATAACATCCCAGTTCAAAGAAATGTGGTCCTAACTTGTGCATATCAACTGTGCAGGCATCTGCATTGAATATCTCTCTGTATGAGTCTTTGTATGTTTTGGGTAATTCAACGTTAACCAATGGTGGCCTTCTGGCATACAATGACTCTGCTAGCCATAGAGGTATTTCAACATTTGTTCCAGCTTTCAAATCATCCTCCGTTGCGGAAGGATCCAGGAATCCTAGAAAAAATAACTAAATATTATGTGTACTTACCAGGGGCAGAACTACTTTCAAATCAGCCACATAAATGTTTTTGTTTACCTACTTACCTACCCAATTTTGGTAAATCATGCAAAAACTTGCAAGGAACTTTTTCATTAGTTACAAGGATATCAGTTATGGATAAATAAGAGTTGTCCATCGCTAATTGTGCTGCGTGCGCTCAGTTTTATCCAAAGATTTATTATTGTTTTTATCTATCTATGTTATATTCTCAGACAATTCTAAATCTTAAGGTAAATAATTCCGTAAAAATTTAGAAAAGGAAAACAAAATGAAATGACCAAAAATGAAAAAAGTAAACAAACTTGAAACAAACTGTAGTTTGTGAAACAAACTGATGAACTTTTGATTGAATTGATTTGAAACCAATGAATGAATGAAGTAAAACGAAACGAACAAAAACAAATCAAACAAAACAAAACTCTTTGACAAGAGACAAATCAAATGCAAGCTATAGACATAGATGTATATTACAAAGGCGTAGGCTAGATATAAACGTTCAGTAAATATTGTTGTTCACAGTATGATGTTATATACTGATACTAACGAAATAGATACAGAGGATAAAACTAAAGCATGTGTGTGGATATTATCGAAGTCAACCATATAAATAGCATTATGTCTATGTCTACATTTCCTCAAATTACAATAATATCGATTATTATCAGACATAGTAATCGATATTATTTTGTATCGTAATGTTTTATTATTTTGGTATTTGATTACTATCAGACATAGTAATCGACAATATTTTATTCTATTTGTAAGATCTATTTTACATAGTTTTCCAATAATTCTATAGGTAGGTAACCTAACCTACCGAATATGATACACTTCCGACACTACTTTAATTTTTTCGTTCATTCATTCGATCGCGCGCTATTTTCCAATATTTTATTTTCCAGCTCGGCGGGCGGCGGCATCCGGTCCGGTCCGGCACGGTGCGGCGGCACAGTTTTTTGTGAATACTTGCCTACCTACTGAATTTATTTTGTGATTTGTAATTTGTGAATCTAATCGCTCGCTGGATTCTTCAAAAACTTGCTTTTAATATTGTTTGATACCAATAACATGCATCGCATTTTGGCTCGCTGAGGGCATGCTTTTGATCTAAATAATAGGAACTGAAGAAATATGTTGGAAAATATCGAAAATAACGAAGTGGTGTGAGTGATGCTGTGCTGGCAGTGGAATTTCAAATTCACATTTTTCAAGTTGGCTGCTGAAACACCTCGAAAAAATGTCAGGGTAAGTCTTGAGATCTTACAATACACTCTCCAGTTATTTATTCTGATAATAATTGTAGTCTGAATTGGGTATAAACTCATTTAGTAGGTAGGTAGTGGTACGCGCCAAGACAAACATCTATCTCCTTCCTTCTAGTACCCAGTCCTTTAGTTCTATCTATTTATTTATCACATTTTAATCACATTCATCACACCTTAGAACTATGATAAACATGCTGTATTATCACATGCTTACAGGTTTTGTGGCTTACAAGCTCATTTTGCACCAAGCCTTGGACACCAAGTAAAAACATAATAATTTTCCATTTCAGGCCTAAAGCTTACACCATGAAGGAAATGAAAGGAATAGTGGAGTATTTAGTGGAACATAAGGCATATGGGGAAATCAGAGGACGAAAAATGTGGGTGGATTATGCCAATTCTTCAGTAAGTACCTATTTAGCTAATTCATTCACCTTACCAATAGTAGAAATAACTGCACAGTAGTCACTCTTGATTTGTCTCTCCAACTTAGCCGCAGGTAGGCAAGGTAGGTAAGGTTTCACAGTTATGATTTAGGTACACATGAAGACACGTCAACCTAGACTGTTTGGACTTGGAATTGTTGAAAGTTGCAAATTGTGCGAGAGGGGCGATAGTGTTTTTGTGAGGGATGCAGGTTTGCGCACCGCGTGCCAACACCTTTTTGCACTTCCTTTCCAACGATTTGTTCATTCATCATCTGCATTGTTTATAGCGTAGTTAAGGTTATATTGGGTGTCTAACCTGATCAGAGGCTACAACCTACCTACAATAGTCAAAATTCTTCTGACATCAACACTATTTTTTGTTACAGCTAACTACTCGTACGTGGCAGAGTTTGAAAGAAACATTTCTGAAGCGCATCTTGCCTGATATTCAGAATCCGTATTACCACCTCACTCGAGACCAAGTGTGCAGCTTTAAACAAGGGTTAGTACAATAATTGACTTGTCTAATATAGAAATTTACACTGCAAAACAAAATATTTTCACAGTAATGCAGACCGCTGTATATTTTAAAAATAAATCTTGTATGTCACAGAGTTGATGTCGAAGCAAAAGAGAAGAACAACCGACTGGAAATCCGGACAGTGAGTGAAGAGTCCACCAACAATGGTAAGTATTGTATTTATTTATTTATAGTGGTATATTCCTGAAAAATATTTTTATTAAAACCATTTTTAGTAATAATTGCTTAATGCTATATAACGCAATATTGGTATTTCTAGCAGAAAAGGCGACTGATATTGAGCAGCCAAGTACTAGCGCTGAGATACGCAATGAGGCGGAAAAAACTCTAGGTGAGGAAATTAAATCTGCAACAATTACTGTGAGGAATCGCTCTTCAGCCGATACGTTCATAATAGACGAAGACACCGAATCTCGTCATTCTCCCGACGATCCTCAAGTCTCGAAAAAAACAACAGAAGAACTCTTAGAAGAATTAGGAGAGTCTCCGAAGTCGCTAAAGGAATGCTTGGACTTTGAACCCTCAGAACCACCATGCGCAGTCAGAAAGGTACTTGAAGACTTCGAAACCGAATCAGAAGGCTCTGACAAGGAACCACAAATGGAGATCGTCGAAGATATCTCTGAAAATGTCAATCAAGAAGTAATCGTCGTAGAAGACTCCGAAAACATAGACAATGTAGAATTCATTGAAGAAAGGATCGTAGTGGAAGGGGGAGTGGAGGTCGACATCGGTCCTACTTTCGATCATGAAATCATAACTGAAGTTACAACAACCGACTTGCAAGGTTTAAATAATTGGCTAGAAGGTTGTGCTCAAACGGAACAACAGATACCTGCTGAGAATGAAGGTGACGAAAGCGTTGTTCAAAAAATAACTGCGGAACAAAATGGAGACGCAGGTAGAAATGAGCCACGTGAAGAAACAGAACCGATACCCGTTGAAGCTCCCGAAAATATTACAGAAAGACCAAAAGAAAACAAGAAACCTATCGATAATGAGAACAATAATCAAAGTAGTTTGAATGCTACATCAGACACGATAATACCCAACAACCAAGAAGTTTTGGACGCAACAAAGAGTCAAAAAACCAGCGCCAAGTTCGATATCTTAGCTCCGCTAAAAGATGCATCTAGAAAGCGATCCACATCTCCTGATAAAACTGTAAGCAAGAAGAAGAAACGAGACAATGGAATTGAGATGAAAACTAACGGAGATGCCATTGAAGTAACACCTATTAGCTCCAACAACACTGAAGCTGCTTTCGAAGCTCTTAAGAAATCAGACAAAGTTGACGATAGTACCATCCAAGACGCTCAAGATATTGACGAGCTACCACAAAACAAAAACCCTTGCCTGAAAAGCGTGAGTCTTTTCGAAGAGCAGTTTAACACAACTAAATACTCTGATTCGGAGGAAGATACACCTATCCCAATTAATAAAGAGAAAATAACAGAAAATACTGTCATTGTCTCTGCAGAGGATAACCAACCAAATAGTATGAAAGATGCACCTCCAAGTGACAAAATAAAGGTAACAACTGATCCCGCAGTGGAAGATAAACAGAAAGAAACTATAGAAACTGAACTCCCGACTCCTACAAAACAAAAGATATCAAAATCGGATCGCCCTGTTACAAAAAAACACAAAATAGATAAATCAACAGAAATGGATTTCCCAATTCTCGAAAAACAAGATTACATAGTCCTGATGTCCAATTCTGATTCTGACGTTCAACAGACGCCTCCGTCCGAAAGACCAAGACCAAAAGAAAGGTTTAAGCACTTAGCACAGGCCTTTGGATTCGTACCTGGTGAGTTAAAGGTGCATGACATTGTGATGTGATAACATTTCGTAAAAGTAAGCAAGCATGTTTTTTTTTAATATTTTGTAGAACGTTATTATTTTGGTTGTTTTTTACAGAACTTACAAATAAATTAATCAGTAACGATCTCACCCTCACATAAGTTGAAAGCTAAAAGTCACGGCTAGGATTCACCCAAAAGCATGCCAAATACTGGCAAACGTGATTTTTTGCTTGTCACAGCAGAACAGAACACAAGAGGGGTAATCACGAACAAATCTGACAGTCGACGCGTTACGTAAACCTGACGTATTCGAGTCATATTGTGCGTCAACGCCAGCTCGACTGTCAAACGTTGTAGCGTCAACGCGCAGTGCATCTCGGATACGCTAGCGTTACGATACGTTTACGATTGTCACATTTATTCGTGATCAAGGCCCTGATTTGCTATTATCTCCTGTAGACGCGCGTCGTAAACATCCCACTAATATTATAAATGCGAAAGTTTAGATGAAACTTAGATTAAATATAGTTCGTAGCCTGGATTAAAACAAAGGCTACTTTTTATCCCGGAAAATCAACAGGATAAAACGGGACGCGAACGAAGTCACGAGCGAAAGCTAGTATATAAATAAGTAATAACAGCAGCTCTACGAGGTTAAACGTTTATAAAATACGCCCTCAAAGAGATGTTGCTCTGTAGGCTTTCTGCTCCGTGTCTAACCACGCGCGTCTGAACATTTCTGCTGGACATTTTGTTATATGACCAGCCTAGTACTTATGTTGTCAATGTTTTAAAAATTGGAGGTGCTTATTTAATTTTACCATGTAATTGTTTGAAGGGACGTCAAAGACAGCGGCGCAGCGCAGGCGCTCCTTGCGGTCTCGAAACAGAACGAAGTCGCAACGAAATTCATGGTACGAGTAAGTTCATCATCACCTATTTGTGAACACAGGTTGAATAGGCTTATTCCAAAAACCCCTGCGACTGTCGGCAGGGAATCTTTGGACAAAAAGTCCAGAAATCCCCTGATGGGTTCATAACTAGTAGTTCTAAGATAAGGTAACCAAGTTAAGTATCTAGCATATTATTAGTAGTAACAGCCATGACTAAAAATAAAAACGCTTAAAATACTAGGTAACTTGAAACTATCTCATCTGGAATGAGACTGACTAGGTCTAGGTACGAATAACTGGTACTCATAAGTAATTTAATGTGAACACTTAGGGCGGCTTCCACCAGAATCGCTAAACGCGTTTAACTCTTAAATAGTATTTAGCGAGTTGTCAAGTAATACAAACACGTCAGATTTAAATCGATTTAGCTGTTAAATACGTTTAGTGATTCTTGTGCAAGACGCCCTTACAGTTGGTTCAACTATTATGTCTCAGTAAATAAATAGATAGTTCAAGCGTCACTGCATAGCCGTGTGGTGTTCGTCCACTTTACATTTCGTTACTTGTTGGTCTGATCGTAAACATTGGCGTTACAAATGCAGCAATGCATTCGTTCCGTGTACGGTTTGTTTGTATGTTACTTTGATGTTTTCAGTACACTCCTCGAGGATAGTGATTGGGAGGGCAGTATAAGTGAGCCGGAGTTGGCTGACGAGTTTATATCACCGCCGCGCGGTCGACGCAATAGAACTGCTAATAAATATAGGTATGAATCTTGGTATGACCCGAACATAATACGTACTTAAGTACTACATTCTGTAACAAACAAGAATTCACGCAAAGACGCGAGAATAACAGTATGTTGTTTTATATATTATCAACAACAATTTACAAGTAATTAAATTAAAAATTTAAAAAACCCCCGAATCTTGGACTGATTTTCATCAAACATAGCTAAGAACACTCCCGACTAATTCACATTTTCAACAAAAAAAAAACAAAATCAAAATTGGTTCAGCCGTTCAGGAGCTACGTTGCCTCAGACAGACACACACTCACACACAGACACGTCAAACTTATAACACCCCGTCGTTTTTGCGTCGGTGGTTAAAAATAGGATCACGTTTTGGGCGAATACAAGTTACAGTGGACGTGCTCGGTGAGGCAATGCACATCAGTTAGGTCGTCTGTTTGATCCATCAACAAATTTTATTTTTCAGGAAACCTAGATCAGGGCGGTTAGTAGCATTGGGCGAAGAAGGGGCCTTATTCTTACTAAATGGCAATAGAATTGTTCCTATTGTGAAGAATGGAAAACCGCTCACTTATGTCACATACGACTCATTAGGTAAGTTTTATGTTACCTAAGATTAGAACAATAAGGGTGAGTTCAGACCGAGACGCCACGCGACATTTATATTTTTACAACAAATATCGATAAATATCGCCACGCGATATTTTATATCAATAAAATAAATTTTGTGTAGTAAATAAAGTTCCATTTTAATATCCCCCATAAATCTTCATGCCTAATCACACTAATAAATACTTAACTACAAAAAGATCGTACATTATAATAACGTAACTAATAAAATAATCTGGTTTTTAGCTGTTTCTGAAGAGGAAGAAGAATTGATGTGGAGGCAAAAGTATATTGACGAGAAGAAAAAAGCAGCTGCATTGAAAAGGTAAAATTTTTTTTTTTTTTTTTCCTTAACCTATCTCGTCCCACTGCTGGGCAAAGGTCTCCCCCAAGGTAACATTATTATTTAAAACCTATGGCCTATTGGTAGCGAGCCCGCCTTTCGATCCTAAGGTCTCGTGGGTTCAGATCCGGTCGTGCACCAATGGATTTTATGCGAAAAAAAAATATGTGCGCAATGCCATTGTTCTTAACGGCAACGGAAAACATCGTGAGGAAACCCACGGCTTAGTCATCTCCGCACGTATTGACCTTGTCTTTCCTGTGGATAAGGCCGACTAGACTGACAGGATAGTATAGTATAAGTGCTGGGCAAGCCTACGCCATCTAAATCATGTCCCAGGCGGTGCAGCGCCCTTCGGGGCAGGGGTGAAAAGTGGCTCCTGAGTCTCCTGACGCTGTATAAATCATCTAGATTAGATGCAAAGATCTGATTATTTTTTTTTTATTACAGACAGCTAGAAGAAGTCCAGAAGCCAGGCACTTCTCGTTCAAAATCACCAACTTTACCCATTCCAACACGGTATGATTTTCTTAGCTACCTAGGTTATGAAACTTGTCGAAAATGACATACGGTTTTTTATTATTTACTTACAGATATTTTTAATATGCATTACAACTTATTAAAAATGGTATTCAAATTATGATATAATTTTATTTTAATATTTGGAAAATCCGGATGTATTTTATGTTAATATTTAAAAACTAGCTTGTGTCCGCGACTTCCTCCGCGTCCCGTTTTATATCCTGTTTATTTTTTTATCCTGTTAATTTTCCGGGATAAAAAGTAGCCTGTGTTAATCCAGGCTACAAACTATATGTATTCCAAGTTTCATCCAAATCGGACTAGTAAGTTTTTGCCTGAAAGTGTAACAAACATCCATACATACACACATCCGTACATATAATCTCTCGCGTTTATAACATTAGTAGGATTAAAAAAGTATGACATACTTTTAATTATAAAATATTTCAGAAACATCCAAAGCACTAGTAGTGTTCAAAACCCAACTGGAACTGACATGAGTAAGTTGAACCTTTATGTTAATGTGTCTAACAATGCTCTCAAAAGGTGAAAGAAATTATCGTCACAAAATTCTGTTGATATTTGTTTTATCATTTGATAAAATGAATATCAACAGAATTTTGTGTGTGTTATGTGAATTTAGTAAGATATAATAAGTAGGTATAATTTAATGTTGTAACAAACAGCTCTATGATAGGTACATTAGGTACCTACAACATTGCGCATTTTTGAAGATAGATAATGCTATAACATACAATGTATAATTTTAATAAAAGTAGCTTTTGTGTACATCTTTTAACCCATTTTTAAACCACCTATTTCGGCCCACTGCTGGGCAAAGACGTAAATAATGACTTATTTTATTTCAGATAAACAAATGAATATAAAACATGTGCCCGGTGGGAAAATTCAAATAATACTGTCGAAGAACAACGAGGTAAGAAATAATGTAATGCCACAGAAAAGGTACGAAAGAAAGAATGTATGTCTGGGTGTTACTATGTATTATAAGTATGTATGTATTTACAAAAAAAAAGTATATAAGTATTGTATCAGCCATCTAGTTCCCATATCACAAGCTTTGCTTAGTTTGGGACTAGAGGGCGGTTGTGTGTTAAGTCCATGAATATTTATTATCATTATTAATGGTCATGTCATATAGAGAGAAGAATGTCGTGTAACGGAAAGAGTGTTAGATATAAATGTAGAGTATAAGCGGACGTAGGCCACAGAAATGAATGAACTGTGTGATAAAAATCATCTAAATAAATAGCTTTTCTCACTTGTCGTAGGGGTAACCAAATGATGTAATTTTTTTTAGATAGTGTAACGACTTGTTTATAAAATGTTCTGTCATCCTTTTTATTAATTGACTATCTTATATACAAGTTGTGTGCTATCTACTCCTATCCACTATTATAAATAATTTAATTAATAAGAAGTAAATTAAAAAGAAAACTAGTAAAAAAACTTTTAAATACGTATTACATAGTGAACATCAAATAAGTGCAATACATAGATACAAAAAAAAAACATCTATGTTTTTCCATCACACGAAGTTAAATGTCATTTAACTTACACACTTTAAATTTAACACCGCGAAAGGATTGCCAACTGAGCTGTCCAATGCAAAATAAATGCATTAACCATGCACTGGGTGACAATAATGTTTCAGGAAACGGTAAACTTACAAGGGAATTGGCCAGAAGTACTACCAGTGGTGCAGAACCTAATGACTATGTTCTATAAAACGGATGATACTTCTACTGCAACCAAACCGAGTGAACCGACTAAGGAGGACATAAGCGGGATTGTTACCCTAATCCTACCGGTTTCAGATACAAGTAAGTATAACTTTTTATAAGAAAAAAGTAGTAAATGAGCTCAAAAAGACTTTCAAGAATAAAGATGTCATTGTAAAATCAACCCTACCTTGTAGCATTAAAGTCTAAACATGGCAATTATGGTTCACAAATGCTTTAGCGGTTTAAAATAGTTTGTCTAGGGAAGAGTTAATAACCTATTTGGGTAAGGTAAGGACCAAATTCTTTGCATCGTCGCACACAGGATTTCACAACTGAAAGTGTCACAACGGAACAATTTTAGTACAGCATATCATTTGTCCCGTTGTGATTGTGACACTTTCAGTTTTTAACCCCCGACGCAAAAACGACGGGGTGTTATAAGTTTGACGTGTGTATGTGTGTGTGTATCTGTATCTGTCTGAGGCACCGTAGCTCCTGAACGGATGAACCGATTTTGATTTTGTTTTTTTTTGTCTGAAAGGTGAATTAGTCGGGAGTGTTCTTAGCTATGTTTGATGAAAATCGGTCCAAAAGGGGTTTTTCTTTTAATTTATAATTTAATTACTTGTGAAAACCGGTGTTTGACGATGGAAATAATTTGGTCCTTCCTTACCCATTTCTCTTAAATATAATAAGTAGGTAGGTACCTGAACAAGTAGATTGTCCGCACCTTGTGTTAAGTACGAGTACCTTTGCTTATAACAATTGCAGTCCACCGAGGGCGTGCGTTGTACTCATTAAGTTTATGTAAATTATCTTACAGATGCGCGCAATGTTGATGATCTTGAAGGTGAAATATTCAAAAAAATTGAAGAACAGGCTAAAATAGATGAAACCAAAACTTCCAATGTCACAAAAAGGTTACTCAATTATTTTATTATCATTATTAGCATACACCGTGATGTTACAACTACCGGGGGAAAAAACGTGTTGATCAGTGTCTGTTAGATACTGTCCAAACTTAAATTTAAAAAATATATATATTTGTCACTGAATTTACCTACCATAAGTTTGTATCCTGTTACTATTCAAATTTATTATGTTCATATCCACGATAAATTCAAAAGGCATAATGTATGTTTATTTTCGGGTCCATTACACCTAAATAGAATATATTTAAAACAACAATTTCATTTTAATGATTTAAAACTTAAACCGAATATTTAACCTCAACAGAAAAGGTGGTAGACCTAAGAAAACTCCATCCACCAGCTCAGAGCAATCTGAAACAATAGCCAAAAGGCCGAGAAGATCAAAACTAAGCTTAAAAGATAAAACTGCAAAGACTGAAAATAACAAAATGGCTGACGAGAAACCAACTAAAAACAAAACTATAGATATTACTGAAAGACTCTCACTTGAATCGGTTGAACCAGTGAAAGTAAAGCCTCCAGCGGAAGACAATCTTGATGCAGTTGAAGCTACTGCACAGGCTCAAGACAAAGTAGTTAATGCTGAGTCTGTAAAGATTGCTGTTGGTCCTACTGAACCCCGAGTTACGAGATCCAGGAAAAGTGGGAATGGTGAGTAAAACCGGTGTATACCACAACTTTTTTTTATTTATATTTCACAACGCAGAACATAGTTTACATTATTTTTATGCTTCAGTATATAGTGAACAGTGAGACTTGAGACAATACTAGGAAGATACGATGGAAGTGACATCGTCTTAACAGACGCTAAGTTCCGTAAAAAACATAAAAAATAATAGTCCATATTTTAAGGCCGTATAACAATTTTTAATAATAACTGTTTTTGCTGTGATATTTTATAGTATAATTATTGTTTTAAGTGTTTTTTTTTTGTGCTGTTGGCGTTGCCTATTGAATAAAAATAAAAAAACAATAAAAATGGTAGAACGTACAAGAGGCTTGATTCGGATGCTCGTTGAGGTGCTCCACGCTTAACTTTCTCTTAACACTACTTATTGGGTCACCCTGTATATGTATGTGACTTATTATATTATTCAGCCATCATCAAAGTACTTTTCCTTTTTCCACGCTTTACGATTTAACACTGACAGGCCATATGCTTAGAGCGAGTAAAACTAAAGTCAAAGTCAAAATTTCTTTATTCAATAAAATCACAAGGATCATTTAGAATCTCATCCTGCCATCTCATTTTGGATCCTCCACACCACCGCCTTGCAATATGTAACTTATTTAGTTTTGGTTCTTACAGAAACAGACACATCAACTCGGACCATCACCACACGACTCAGTGCATTGCCGAAGGCTAACGAAGACGAAGTCCGTTACATGTTCCCGCCTGGCCCAAAGTCACGAACTTCCAGAAAACTAACACCGAATAAAAGAAGGTAGATTCTTTATCACAAAACCTTGAAACAACTGACTACTTGAAAAGTAAATTCAAGAGATGATGTAAATTTAGAGGAATTCTTAGGTACAAAAGTCAAGAAGTACATAAACTTGTAAAATAAAATCGTATCTAGAAGTGAATTGAAAATGAGATGTAATTTTACAAATGTTTTTATGTACAAAAAAAATCTAACAAATTAAACTGATTAGGACCGCTCGCGGGATCAATCACAACAATATCTAATCATAACAGTAAAAACTACATCAAAATCAGATAAACCATTATGATAGTGTGTTTATTTATTTTTAAGGGTCGGTCAGAGTCTCTTGTCTCAAATTTTTTGAATGGTTTTTAGACGGATCCTTGAAAAGAGAATCTGAAAAAATCTAAAAATACCGGAATCCGATTTTATTTTGATTGTAACTTCGAATGTAGCCCGTGCGTATTCCTACAAATTTTGGGCGACTGTTAATAAATTACTAAGTAATTATTGTCTGCCTCAGTTTTAGCTAATTTTTATCGTTATACCTACCAACTGATTATAATATTTAAACAATGTTTTTTTACTGGATTTTATTTATACATCTTGGGAATTTCATTCAAACTACTGAATGGTATAAACATTTTTAAAAATTAAGAATTAGACATTTTATCCCTCAAGCTGTCCATTTTCATGGTCTGAATTACCCTATTCAGGATTAACATACTGGTTCCGGAAAACCCTGAATTTGCATTTATGATAGGTACTTATTAATATTTATTTTATGAATATTCGTTATGAATTTTTTTTTTAAGATGACGTTAATTTGTCTTTTCTTGGATAAAATGTACATGTCATAGAATAAATGTCATTAAAATTAGATGTTTGTCTTAAATGAGTAGAAAACGCATGAATTTGAAATGTTTTGGCTTAAAATAGAAATAAGTAGGTACTTAGTCCTTGTTATTTTTCTTTAAAATCATGTCCAACAAACGATTTAAACTTTATGGATAATATAAATCAAAGTAAATGTATATTTTGGAGGATTTTTTTGTTCTAAATTTATTGAAGAATATTGTGAAAAAGATAAGTGTATAGGAAAACGGAATATACATCTGGCGAAGATTTAATCGAATTTAGGCAAAATTAAGTTATTTTAAAAAGTGCCAATGTCGAGCATTTCTTTTTATTTCTTTTAAACTGATAGTATTTTCTGATTCATTCTAGCCAATTTTAATAATATCTCATTGTCTAAATGCATGTTGATATTAAAACCACCTACAGATTGAGATAGGTCCGCTTTATTAAATCCTTTCTCTCATTTTAAGATCTATCTCCTTTGATCAACTATACCTCTCTATTTCACACAAAAATCTTTTAAAATAATTCTCACAATAAAGATAAAGTCTGTGTGTTGTTATCTCGTATCTCAATATCTATTTATTTCTGACTGACTGATTTCTGTTCTGAATACATCTTTTACCAAAATCTTAATATCTTCTGATTCTCTATTAATACTACTACTTGTTTGTTTTGCTTTCTAAATACTATACAGTAAATTCGGTTGTTCTTCAACATGATTCTATGCTTTGTTGAGCCGCTCGTCTCGAATGCTCCGCCCGCTAACGGTTTTTTGGCAAATCCCTTTGATTGAGGGTTACGTAATACGTTACGTTACGGTTACGCGGTTCAGTCACAGTCAGTACGCCACGACAAGTTGTCACGAGCGCACGTGCCACACGCGTCGATTCTTGGCTACAATGTGTAAAACATGGAGTGGGACAAAGAAAAACGATCGATAAAATTTTCATATATTGACAAAGAACTGTAGGAGTTCTTAGTCAAATCTTTTGACCTAACTACACATGTAGAGCTATCCCAATCTATAGATGTATTATATAAGTCAGTTTATGAATATTTTAAGGAAAGTGGAGTATCAATTATTATGTACTTTCGATGTCGTAAGATTTTTTTCTCGCAACTCGCCGTGTACAACTTTTACATAAACATTTTATTAAGCAGTAGTTAAAAGAGCCCACAAATGTTCAACTGGGAGCAGGTGTAATAAATAAATGTTTTTCAAAGATATCCGTGTATTATTTCATAGTCATCTTTCAATATTTAGTTCAGTTATTTTCATTTTTGTTTTGCTAGTGGTACCTGCTTCCATTGATAGGCTTCATGTGGCGTTTTTTGCACTTTTAGCTTCTGCCTTTGCACGTCATTGCTCCTAATGCTTAGCTTTTCCCTTACAGCTGTGAAAATCCACATGAAACCTCGCAAGAGGATTTCAAAAACTCAGTTGATAGTACACAAGGCTACCAAGACTCTGACGCTAGTCCGGCAAAAGTGAATACCACGAAGCGAAAGAGAAAAGTCAGCGTCACTGTTAGAAAAGGAAAATATGTTCCTCGAAGGAAATCATTACCTGCAATCCCGATTCACGACATATCTTTTGAGTCTAGTAACTCATCTTACTTCATCCCCAAAAAGTCAAAGTCACAGTCCACATTAGACTCGGCAATTTACAAAACAGAATCCTACCAAATCCTAATGGGGAACCGTAAACTTTCGTTGAAAAAACTAGATGTCATTGATGAGACAAGCAAGAGTGACGATTTGAGACGCTCCAACACAGTGTCGAGTAACAATTCCAATATGGTTTTAGAAGTGGGTAGTTCTAGCAACGTTTCTTTACCACTTTCCCCTGAACTATCGGTGGTCGAAAATCTATCCATTAGCCGAGAAATGATACAGAGCAATAACCATCCAACGATCAACGAAATGCAAGCGAATGATAGTGTAGTAAACAAAATCTACAATCAATACTTGATATCCGACGTCGATGTCTCCATTCCGTTGATGCAACAAGACTGCGAACTGCTAAATACTCGGAGTGGAGCTAAAAGTAAAGTAAAGAAACAAAAAACCCCAATCAAAGTCTCTGATTTACTAAAGAAAGTGCCAGTAGTAAACATGACCATAAATAATACGCTCTCTGATACTCTCGATAGAAAACTCCGTGATTTGCTACTAGAAAGCGCTAAGAAGATATCAGATTGTAACAAAGAAAATCTAATGGATATAGATAAGTCGAGTGTTGTTGAACCAAAGAAAACTAAAGGCAAAAAGAGATGTTCTACACCTCGCAAAAGAGCAAGCACTAAGAAACCTAAACCGTCTATAGAACCAATTATAGATGAGCACATGGAATCGTGCTCGCGTGGCGGTAGAAACTCTTGCCCTCCTGTCATTACTTTCATACCCTTAGACGAGAATGCTAACAACAGCGCTGATGTTCAGCTCAACGCCAAACCAAAGCCTAAACCAAAAGTAAAGAAGGACGTCATAAGAGTCAAAATACAACGACCCGGAAGCACAAGAATCGTTAAGGAACTAGAAACAGCAGTTGGCAATATAAGTAAGATATCGGTCTACACTGACAGTGGGATCAACGAAACAGCATCTATTTCCGAACAGTTGTTCCAAGGCGACAGTGTTGAACTTATTCACAATCACTCGGAAACGTGCTTGCAAGCCAACGAGTGTATCGGCAATAGTATAGAATTTGTTGAGAATTCCAAATCAGAGTCTATCATATCTGTGAATAGTCCGACATCTTTAGAATGCGAATTGCTGAAAGTTATGAACGATGTGGAGATCTTGTCTGAAGGATATCGTAACCGCAATGCGAAGGACGCCAGCAGCGGTAAGTTTATTTCGATAATCAACTCTAAATCTATTAAGCTAAAAGTCAGTTGGTACAGCAGATACAATTACGTCTGGACAAGGAGCTACTCTTGCTTGCATGAAGATAGGCTTACATACCTAGATCCCGTGTATAGAGGATTGTGTACAGTGGATATAAGACCTATATTCTCCAGCACTGGATTCTAAAGGCTGATATTATGAGATCCCATGTAGACACCTCCTTAAATCTCTATATTCTCAAGAGGCGTCACAGCTCAGTTGGTAATAGCTCTGCCTTCCGTGCTGTGGGTCGTGGGTTCGATCTCCACCAAGAACAAACATATGTGCGTGCGTTCTATGCCTGGGTGTTACTATGTATTACAAGTATGTATTTACAAAAAAAATGGTATGAAAGTATCAACATCTAGTTCCCATATTACAAGCTTTCCTTAGTTTGGGACTAGTAGAGGGTTTGTGAAAATGTCCATGAATATTTATTTATTTATTCTCAAGAATCTTAAAAATATCTATGGTTGTAGTTAAGCGCACGTCTTAAGTATTTGTTGTCATAAATGATGGTAACTTTCAGGCGAAAAATCATCAGAAGATGTCTTCGAGACACCAACAGACACAATCTACCACAGCCCCATAGCTAACTGCAGTCTTCTCACCGACGATTTATCTGACGAGGTTCCTATAACCTCCACAAAATGGTACTTGTTTAGCGAAGACGATACTAATAATACTAATTGGCGCCCAGAACAAATGAAATCCAATACAAGGGTATCTAACTTTTCATCGAATTTAAACCAGCTGTTCCCTGTAACCTGTGCTGTACCAGACTTGTCGACGATATCAGAAATGTCTAAAGAAAATGAGGGTAGTAAGAAAGGTTTTGATACTGACGGTGATACTAGAAGCAGTGATTATCAAAGTTTAGTGTAATGTTTTGTTTTAGGGAATTTTTTCGTAATGTAATAGTTTCATGGATGCTTGAAGGAAAATAGGAATGATTGTGTAATAGACCCAGTTTCAGACACGTACTTATTTAGAAACAAACTCTAGTCTGGATCAAGACTCAGACTCGACGTTTTCACGTAGAAAGAAATGTCCCAGCATCTAGACTTAGGACTTATGACATAATGTTATGTATAGAGTCATAATTTCTTTATTCAATAAAATCACAAGGATCGTTTAGAATCGATGACGTATCCAACAGCCCACCTAAGGTTGTTGAATTTGTCAGTGATTTGTTTTTTCTTTTCTACTTTAATAATACTATTTTTTTTAATGTTCGACTTTGTTGGAACCTTTAATTATTATTGATGCATTTATTTTGTCGATTTTGTGCCTAATGGAAAGTTTATGATTAATATTTAGTACTTAAGTATAATTAATTCTCATTTTTGTTTATGTTATTGTAATAAAGCGCTGTGTTTGATTAATTAATTAATTATCATTTTTGTTTATGCTAGTTGTAATAAAGCGCTGTATTTAATTAATTAATTATCATTTTTGTTTATGCTAGTTGTAATAAAGCGCTGTATTTAATTAATTAATTATCATTTTTGTTTATGCTAGTTGTAATAAAGCGCTGTATTTAATTAATTAAATTCTCATTTTTGTTTATGCTAGTTGTGATAAAGCGCTGTGCGTTGTCGAGAGTACACTTTGTCAACAAGCGCTCTAACGGACATTCAAGAACATATTTTCTCTAGCATTTAATTCGTAAGACACACAGGTTATAGGTAAGACATTGAATAAAATTCAGATTAATAACCATTAGTAAGTTATAATGTTCATTATATTAGTCTTTTACATAACAAGGGACGTACACGTTCGTCGGTAAGTAGCCTTTACACAAGTGATATGAACTTTTGCGGCCACCGTAGAGCACAGGGAGCGAACTTATTTTCCTTTGTCGCGCGTTGAAGAACTATTGAATTAGAAAGGTTTGTACGAAGTATTATTTTTTGGTATAAATTAAACTAAATGATATTAAATTTTTAAAGATGATTCATAAATGGCAGTTTTATTTGAGGGGCTGGTAAATAATAATCCATTTGCTTGATGTTCACGCAACCAGTCTCAAAGGTTCTAAAAACCAAATTGGTTTGCGGATACAGGCTAGCGTGAATGAGATACCCTCCATACAGCTGTATATCTACATTTTCTTGGTGGTTGTGATTAGTTGCGCCTCTGCCCCGCCAGTGGTGTCCTAGTGAGATAGAGCCCCTAAATTCACCATGAGGGAGGATGACAATCTAAATCCTATCCTATCCTACTATCCTATCCTATCCTTCCTACTAATATTATAAATGCGAAAGTTTAGATGTTTGTGTTTCAATCACGTTAAAACCACTGAACCAACTTGGATGAAACTTGGCATATATATAGTTCGAAACCTGGATTGACATATAAGGCTACTTTTTATCCCGAATAATTAACAGGATCTACAGGATAAAATGAACGAAAAGGATTAGCAGCGCCAATTGGCAAGAGGATTTCATTGTCATGTCATGTCACGTCAGTTTGACAGGGCGTAGTACTACCTCTTTGGTCTAACAACTAGCGTTTGACATTCCAGTACGAGTTCGGTGTAATGTCAAGTTTCTCAAAGAAGTATCCGCTCGGGGAAACTGTAGACGCGTACGAAGTCGCGGGTAACTGCTAGTGATGAATAAAACCCAACAACATGGCCGATACATACTATACGAGTATAACTAGATGAAAAAAAAACGCAAGGAAGTTTCCTTCGTTGCGTTTCCTGTTTTTCAACGTACACTACATATTCTACATAATATAAACAAACCGGATCGAAGTGCTGATAGTTCTAAATAAGGATAAATGCGCTATTAAACAATAGATGGAGTTACTAAACCACGTACGATTGGTGGGGGTGAGGGCTACGGGCTTCGGGCTTTCATGTTTTCGTTTTGTATTGTATATGAAAACAAACCTTGTCAGAGTTTTTTTTCTTCGGAAAAACCAAGAAGTTGAAGTTGGTTGAGTTTTCTTTCAATCTTGTGTTGTTGTGGGTGGTCCCAAATTTTTCTTATTCATTTCATTTCTTTGTCGTTGGAAATGAAATGATCATTCTACTTTCACAATGCCAAGAATTCCTATACGAATAAATATAAGGGACTGTTTTGTTTTAGTTTTATTAGTGATTTTCAATACAATACACACAACCGATATGGGTAAGTGTTGCCTTTTATTTTCGCGATTTTACTTGTCTTTGCGCAGTTTGCGCTAATTTACCAGCATACCTGTGCTTTTATTACAGCTAACAATAATATACAAACCAAAGACAGTAAATTGAAGGAAGATTCAAGCGAAAGAGACGTCAGTTTCAGTGAAAATGATGAATATTTGTATACTTGCCCAACTGTTGATGATGTAGAAAGTTATGACTGTATTTCTCTCAATTACCCTTGTATAACTTGTGAAAGAAGCATAGACTGTGTGTATGGAAACCTCTACAACTACACCTGCACAGTAAAACCTAAAATTGTTTGTAATGTAAGTAAAATATCATTGAAAACTTAGGTACCTACCTACCATATTAAAATCTATCTTCTAAAAGTAAAGTTTGTAGGTGTAATGTTCAAAACCACATAGTTTCTTTCTATTGTTTCAGGGAACAAAAACATTTAACAGGACTGCCATGTGTCGATTCTGTTATCAAACAGACAAATGGGAACATAGGTGTGATCAAAAAGCCAACTGCAATTCATTGGCTTCACCTTTGAAATACTATTTGTAAGTAGACATTTATGTAGAATTTTTGACTGATTTACTCATAAATTACAAAATCAAACTCCCTGTAACATATTGTTTCATTCACAGGACAAACTGCACGGTGTCTGATGATATTCTATGCTTAGGCAAAAGGAGGTTCCTCAAAAAGATTAAATGCTCATGGACTGCTGGCACTCGGTGGGGTACAGCCCTAATCCTAGCCTTGACTCTCGGTGGCTTCGGAGCAGACAGATTCTACCTAGGGCATTGGCAAGAAGGCATTGGAAAACTGTTCAGCTTTGGAGGTCTAGGAGTGTGGACATTAGTTGATGCTTTATTGATAGGTATTCACCATCTCGGACCTGCAGATGGATCATTGTACATTTAGTCAAAGAAAAGTACCTAATTAATCATAGTTTTTAAGTATCAAAACTATTTATTACAAACATAAGTGTTTCATTTAGCATAGACATTGAATAATCACTGATTACTGAAAATTCTTATAAACTAGTTCAACAAGCTCTGCTTTCTTTAGTCCTGTCAATGCAGGTAGTTGAGGAATATCTTTGGATTTCAATATTAGCTTCAAGTCTCCAACAGTGTATTGATTCACTTTCTGATTTGTTAGTCTATTTTGTAGCAAAGGCTCATCAATTTGTTCAGTTTTAATTTTTTTACTATCTCCACCTTCTCTTGATCCTGGGGGTCTCTTCACTGCAGCACTTCCAAAAGGCCCAAACAGTTCCTGAAATAATTCATCATCCAAACCATTGAACTGTTCAGAACTTGGTTTTGTTGTATCAACAAAAGGTTCCACATCCTCTTCATGCAAAGCAATAGCTTCAATATTCTTGTACTGTGATTGTAACTTAGGATCCTCAAACATGTCTGGTTTGTAATCAAACTGTATAGCACTTATTGTATCTTTCATAAATGTCTTGTGGGCGTCAGATATATTTGTATCATCATCATCATCATCCATTTCTGGTAGGTTTCTCACATTTTCAACAAATGGTATATTGATGACATCAAACCCTGTGTCTGCATGTAAACCCAGAGGATGTGTGCTTGGAGAAAGTGCCACATTGAAAGGTCTGGAGTTGACTCTTGTACACAAAATGCAAATGGCTACCATGTCGGTTTTAACACATGCTTTATGCAAAGCCTTGAAAGCAACAATCGACCCTTCTATAATACCTTCATTTGGAAATAAGAAATATCCTTTTTTTAAGAACCATTTTTCTTTCGAAAGTGTTGAGGCTGGTTTGAAGCCAAGAAGCTTTAGCATTGGAGGTCCAAACGGGTTTTTCAAATATTTCATCTCAGGGTCAGTGAACTCTACTCGCTCACCTCCATATTCTTGGAAATAAATAAGTTCAGATTTTAGAAGAGGCACTTGTCTTACATTTTGCTCTTCTTCATCAACTTCCATTGGGCTGTTACTTCCAATAGAAACCTTATACCTCTCTGTTACTGGTGTTATAACATGATTGTCTTGACTCGATAAATATGTTTGCTTAAAGTTTTGTCTGCTGTCTCTCAGTAGGCTGTAAACACCTACTCCGATTGACAATCCACTGCCTATTTCAAAGTTCAGTTTAGCAACTGCTAAGTGGCGATGTGATTCTTGATGCATTAGCTTCTCAATTTCCTTGATGTCCCAAACTGGTTTTGGTAAAATAACGTCTCTTCCTTTATTTGCATTGATGAGGAGATTTAAATAAAAATCATCAGCTTTACAATCTTCTTTTGCAACATTAATCAGTTTTATGTAGACGTTGGATTCCACAAGGTCTTCCACTCGCTTGAGTGCTGGCATTTGGTCCATTTGTATTGGAGGAATGTCTAGACTTAGAAGCATTATTACAGTGCGTATAGACAGCTGCTTCTTACAATTAGCAAACAACTTGCTACAGTGCAACAAAGCACTTGACATTTTAAAGTCTCTATCCTGCTTCAGATTAGACAATCTGATGTTTTGAAGCTTTTTAAAATCTTCCAAAGTGGGCAATGTAAGAGGAAATACATCAATCAAATTTTTATCCCCAAGCATTGACACATCATCAGTAGCATCAACACCAAATAAACAAACACCGACATACTGATTGCGAGATTGTCTTAAATACTGCCGGATCATCCTACATGTAGCCGCGAGAGCTATTTCTCCAGTTTTCAGATCAAATAATTTAATGAGAATAATAGTAGCGGGAACGCCGCGGTACGCCGACACAGGAGATTCTTCATGGTCATCATCAGAATCCATTTATATGTTTTTATTCACAAAGTGCGTAGGATCAGATAGTTATAATAATTTGTAGGTATATAAATAAAAATTATTGAAAATCTTTGAACACCGAAAACAAACTTATTACTAACTTTATATGTGCTTTTACAAATGACAGAACAGTTGATTGATTGCATGAACTTGACACTGGCAAAAATCGTCTGTCGAAATGACGTACAGAGGCCCTCAAGTTCATTCAATCAACCAACCTCTTCCGTAAGGATGAATCGATACCACACCACTCTTTCTTCGATACTAGTACTTGAAATTAGCATCGAATCAAGGTATCGATACCATATTAAAGTATCGATACTTGTGAGTACTCATTAAATTTTTTTAAACATTTTAAATTCCTAATAATGTTGGTAGTTATGTATTACCCACCGAACTGCATTAGGTGATGCTGTGCTGTGTGTGAGAGATAGGTAGAGATTAGAGATAGAAACTTTAATTTTAAAACTTGCATCGGAATTTTGGTTGTAAGTAGGAATATAAATACATAAGGATAAATTGCGAAAAGCGAGGCCGCTATGAACGCCGCTACGAAAGCATTGGAACGCTCGCTCTGTACCTAATGATATTTTATTATAAGAATAAAGAATTTGAATTTGAACAATATTAATAACTACTTATTCTCCACCATACAATAAATGAACGTCGATACGTCAAAAATGGAGATTTTCACGGTTGAAATTGTCATAGGAATCGCTCTACTTTGAAAAAATGTGGGTAAGTAGGTGGTTATCTAATGCCTGTTATCAAAGTCAATTAAAGCACCACAAAATCTGCATGCACAGCGCTGCAATAATTGCATGTCCTTTGTTTCCTTTGATAAACGCTAGTGAGAAAAAGCGGCTAATCGCACAAGGTTGACGTAGGGTGTAAAAAATTAATGTTCTGGGGAGGCACGGGGTGGTAGTGGAGGTTGGTGAGGAGGTGGTGACGGACCTGCGCACTGCGAGCAACGTGGCAAGCCTGCGCGGTTCCTCATTCGTACGCGGGCCCACGCCGCGGTGCCATCTCGCATCAGCATCTTCGCGTTTTGTATCGAAGAAATTTTATCAGTGGCTCAACGGCAGGCTTCTTTGTTGCCGTTTTAGCAAAACGAAGCGCATAAGCGCGTTAATTTTAGCAAGTGCACGCGTGCGCGAACGAGCGCGTGCGCGGACTTCGCGCGACGACGACCCGCGAGCATGCAAGGGGCACGGCGCTGCCGCGCGTAGCGAGCCAGGCCGTGCGCGCTATTGCAATGGGTTGTGCATCGTCCGCTGAGGAGCGAGCTGCCATCGCACGCAGCAAACTGATCGAAAAGAACCTTAAAGAAGATGGCGTTCAAGCAGCCAAGGACATCAAGCTACTGCTCCTTGGTAATGGAGTGTTCTTCGTTCTCCTTCCTTTCTAGTACCTACCTACCTACCTACCTAGCTAGTACCTACCTACATGCGCGCGCACGTCTAGTTGAGCTATATATATTGACGGAATTGCCAACCCGGCATTTTAGGAGCTATCCTAGACAGAAAAATCCACTTTCTACGTAACTACCTACCCACAGCATCGGTACTTCGTATGATTTTTATTAGGAGGATTTACAAATATAGGTACCTACCCTACCTAAAGTTTCAGCTTAAAAAAAGAGACTTTAAGGGCGGCTTGCACCAGAATCGCAAAACGCGTTTATATATTAAATAGTATTTAGCGAGATGTCAAGTTATATAAATACGTCAGATTTAAATCAATTTAGCTGTTAAACACGTTTAGTGATTCTGGTGCAAGCCACCGCCGTGAATATTATACCTACTTAGGTGTTTAAGTTAGGTACGTGATTAATTAATTTTAAGAATATATTCTGGTTTAGATTTTGCAAATCTCCACATTTAAGCCGTTAAAATAAAATCAAACCAAATACTTAGAGAAGAGGCAAGTTGCGCCAATTTTTTCATAAACTTCTTAGGGCGGTTTGCACCAGAATCGCTAAACGTGTTTAACAGCTAAATAGATTTAAATGTGACGTATTCATATGACTTGACAATTCGCTAAATACTATTTAATAGTTAAACGCGTTTAGCAATTTAGTAACAAGAGGGTAAAATTCAAATAATATATTTATATAATAATTATAATTTATTAACGATAAACATTTTTTTGTATTCGTACGGATAATATCACACTACTATTTATTTTTAGTCTTCCATCAATCTGGAAAATGCAACTTTTATCGATTTACTAGAATCGTGGGACCACCTCTAATTTCAATAAATCTATAGAATTTTGAATTTTACCGCAACGATGCAACAAATAAAAACTAAACAAAACAAATTGTCTCTGACATATTGCTCAGTGCTCGCCATCATGCTGTGTTCTCTTTCTTGTTTGTACAAAGTGAAACGAAGCATTACGCATGTGTGAGCGAGTCCGAGCAATCGAATCCGAATTTAACCGAACTTCAGGCGAGCGGGGCGCGGTCACTAGCTGTCACAGAGTGGAGTTGGTGCTGCTGCTTGTCATCCGGCCGCCATTATCTCGTATTTTAAACGGATTTGTAAAATCAATTACAGTGTAGCGCCGCCGCGTAGTTTTGGTGCCGGACGAAGAATTAATTTGTGAATTTGCTGAACCAGCGGGCGTTTTGTAGTCAGCAGTGTTGTACGTAGAACGAGAAGAGTGTTTAGTGGCAAAGTTGGATTGTGTTGGGTGCTATCGTTGTGTAGGGTGGGTCCGGGCAAGCCGGGGCGTGCAGTCGCGTGTGGAGCGCATGCTGTGGGATCGGTGAGAGCGCGCCCGGCTCGGGGGTCGCGCGGCCGGCGGCTGAGGCACAGGAACAGCGACCGCCATGGGTTGCGCGCAGTCGGCAGAGGAGCGCGCGGCTGCCGCTCACAGCCGACTGATCGAGAGGAACTTGAAGGAGGACGGCATACAGGCTTCCAAAGACATCAAGCTACTGCTGCTAGGTACGCCGACTCGTGGCTAGTTAGACGATGCGGAGGCCGCACCCATGTTCTAGGACCTTTATTAGGAGTAATAATAATTGATTAGGTATAAGCTTCCTCTTGGCGAGATCTTCCTCAAAATATCGATTGGCTTCATCTGACTTACTAGTCATAGAAACTAATTCATCAGAACATATTTTGGTGGGTTGTTTAGTTCATTGGCACTTTCTCTTGTAATGTAGCTCATCATTATGCTGGTATGCACGTAGTTCCGTGCGCAAATGAAAGTTCCTATTAGTTTTACATTTTAGGAAGTGGAGTGAACATTACTTTATTTAGGGGTCATTTAAGTATTCATAGCAAACAATTTTGAATAGCCATTCCACGAAAATCAAATAACCATGTACCTAATGATCATAAAATAGGTACCTACTAGCTTTTGCAATTTCATGTAAAATGTTTGATGAACAAAAGTACATTATTCTGAGTTCCCGTTTCAACAGCAGGATCTAAGAATATTGAGATATTAGGAAAATCTGCCATTGGAGATTACAATTTTGAGTTAATTTTGTAAACTAGAAGAAAGTTCAAGAACCAAAAAGGCACCAAAGCATAAAAGCAACACTGAAGTTTGTATGCTGATTAATCAAGTCTGAGATTAAACATAAGTATAATATTTTATGCAATTCTCAATGCTTGATTAACACACTTATATTAATTTGTTCAAATACAGCCCTAAATCTACAATTCATACCTGTTGATGTACTTTTGAATGTTTGCCAATTTTATTATTCAAGAGGTGACGGGTCATTCCTGCATTGTTTACAATAAGTTTTGCTTTATATTTTTCCTCAAACCTAATATCAAACAATAACTTCAACAGTAACTTAAAGGAATATGAGTAATGCACAAATCCTAATTTTTACTAAAAACTGGTTTATAAATGATTCATGAGTCTGATTATACTGATTAAGTGATAATCAGACCTTTGCATATAATCTAGATGATTTATATAGCATTGTAATTCACTTTTCACCCATGCCCCGATGAACAGGATGCTGCAGTGCCTGGGACATGATTTAGATGGAGTAAGCTTACCTAGCACCTATACCATCCTCTCAGCCTAGTTGACCTTATCCACAGGAAAGACAAAGTCAATATTTGTGGAGCTGACTTAGCCTGGGTTTCCTCATGATGTTTTCCTTCACCATTTGAATTCACTGGCATTGTCACATAAATTGACCAAGTAGAAAAACCCATTTTTGCACAACCAGATTAAAACCAACAACTTTAGGATCAGAAGGCGGGGGTTGTTACCACTAGACCTCTAGTGGTTAATTATGCTGATTAGCATGATCAGCTATAATGGGTGAAAAAGAAAATTTACCCATAATAGTTGATCCAATTAATAAAAACCATAGTTTCAAAGGTGAACTTAAATACTGCCACATTTGATTTAAATTAACCATTCTAACTTGATCTAAGTGCATTATATCGCTAACAATTTTCGTACTGATGATTTTCCACTCCTATCCTTTCCTTATTCTGTTTTTCATAGTTGTTTGTGTTCATGATGACACCAGTTTGGTTTTGGTCTCAGTCAAACACATCCATTAGAATCTCATTGAAACTATCACTGATGATTAATGGATTGTGTTGTAAAGATCCCAAATCTTCCAAAACACTTGTTTTTTCAAAAACAATTGTTTCTGAGTTGGTCATTTAACTCATATCTCAATCTTGCAAAACTTTTCACTATCACAGATTATATTTTTGCTAGGACCTTACAATTTGTTTTTAAATTCACAGGATCACTGAAATATCTTTTTTAAACTAAGATTAATTTAAACATCTGAGCTTTTAGTCTGAGTTTAATTTTGTTTATTTGCAAAAAGTCATTGTTCTATTATAAAAAAAAACTTATGTTTGGTAGGTAATAAATAACTAAATTAACAACCTTAACATAACACTTGTTTTACTCTCATCATTAAAAGTTGAGAAACAATTCAGTTTCATTTCTATATTGATATAGGTATGTATTGTAATAAATTGGATGCATTCAATTTCATATTAAAAATACCTTATAAACACTGAAAAAGAAAAGCATTTCAATTTGGAATCTATTTTCTGCATTTTAAATTTAGAAACAAGGTTTGTGGGTCTACGGCCTGCCTTGATCTTGGCATTGCAAGCATTGGCATGTCCGTTGACACAGAATTACGTTATTTGCGTTTCCGCGCGTATGGCGACTTACCAAACCACCTGCCAATGCTCTTCTCTGTATTAAAGCTATAGTGTGTGTTTCTGTTTGTAAATATTTGCATTATAAAAATATATTATCTAAACCTAGTTGATGTTGATAATTTTACTAATATAAGGTCCAATTTGTAGAAAATATGATGTAACGTCTTATTTTAATTGATTTCACACTTCTTTAAATGTTCTGATTAAAATTTGAAAAATGTGTAGAACTACCTACCATAAAATTTCATATTATTGGTAGGTAAGGGGTACAAATCCAGGTAGGTAAGTGAATTGATTTCTAGGTTTCTACCTAAGCCTGACTCAGGATCATGAAACTATTTTTTTTTTCAAAACAGGTTGGAACTGCCTACTCAATGTAAAAAATATTAAATTCTTCCTTGTTTTCGCATTGGAAAATAAGTTTTATAACAAAACGTGGAAATAATTTGCAAAATAGGTACCTTGTTTGTGAATCATCAATCAATGATAACCATTTTATTTAGATCTAGGCATCTATGTATACTACAATTATGAGTAATCTGTTACCTTCTGAGTCATTTTAGTTAAAAAAGACAATCTCGTGAATTAGGTACAAGACATCTGAAATTCGAGCTGAGCCTTCATATCAAAATATAGAATGATCATTCACGGTCATTCGGACTGCGTTCACACACGCACCGCTAAATACGTGACCCACCAATTAACTAGCTCTGACCACAGAATAAGTACTGTATAGTATCAGAGAATACCTAATGTACTAACGACCAGTACATAATAGGAACATCCAGTCGACGCACTTGTCACGTGTTTGGTGACTGAGGTGCGATTGTGCAACTCTTATGGTCGCATTCTGATAAAGAAGTCGTTACTCGGGCATAGATTTCAGTAGACATTTACAAAAATCTATGCTTGAGTCTGGATCAGCGCTTGTAGTAAATGTGCGAATATGGACCTTATAGATTATTTTTCACAGATTCTTGATGTAATTTGCCAAATAATGACCTACATTTTGGGTTCACAACATTTTATTTGTGTAGTCAAAAGTAACCAACCCAGGGCCATTCTAAATTTTGAACTAGTTAGTAACAATTCTCTATGAAAGGATAACATAATTTTTATGACAAACAGCAAGAAATTACTAATAACAACAGGAGGATAAAGCCATTCCTTGTGATGAAAATGTGGCCTAGAGAGGTATTATCTTGTACGTGCCTTGTCTTGTACTAATAAATCTGTGGTATTACTTACAAAGTACTAATCTACATCTACCTGTAAGTTAGTTGATCTCTCCGTCTCGCTGAAAACTCACCACAAACCTTGGTAGTAATGAAAATAATGATGCTTCTGATATTCGATGAAGCCTTCTCAATCAGACATTACCGCTAGATAATCAAATGGTGAGCACGCGACGATTTTATCGCGATGATAGAGCAAAAAGCACCCACCTATCGACTTACGTACGGGCAGTCAATTTCAAGGGGAAAGGTTATATCAAATTGTTTATTAAGTTCAAAGTATACTTTGCTATACGATCACTATAAAGGTAGACGTACGAAACAGCTCAAGGCAAACTCAATTAGTTAGGTAGGTAACTTAAATTGGCCCATGTTTGATTCATCGCTGTATGTAGGACGTATTCTTTTCAATGAAAACGTATTAAAATGTTTGTCCTATTAAACTTATTCTATTGAATACCTCATCATACCACCACCTCTTCAATAGAATAGGTTATTAAACACTGAAAGTGACTGGCACTTGGTGGGAAATATTCTGTTTACACGCGATATCTGACAAGTTTATTGAGAAAGTTCTAAGAATATAGCCTTTTTTAAATGTTCTAACTACTTCCAACATAATAATAGGTGGTTAAAACATACTTTACGTATTCTGGTTCTGATTTCCTTTAGTATTTGTCATTCACAATTTAAATTTATCCTAATTGCGATTCATATATTGAATCACAAGTGCAGTTGCTTTACGACGTGATATGTGTATCTGGAGGTCAGAGATCGGCCATTCGCGTTGCCGTCGAGCCAATTAGAGAACAGGGGTCGTGTCACTTGGAACCTGTATTTGACAGGGTCCATTTAACACCCACGCACAATTGTATTGTCCTTGATTGAATGAGGTTTCCAGCGGTGACAGATTTTCTGGATTTCGATACCTTTGTTCGTCTATCGTCATAATGTAGGCGGTGCTGAATTCGTTTGATATTGACGATCAATCGATGAGCTCGCCTGATCTTTTTCAAAAGGTCTACGAACTAACCAGGGCATGTCTTACTGAATCAATAAAATGGATCGGTTCAATACCTAAGAGACCTAGTCGTTCAGTGGGTGAATAATGTATGACCATTTAATTTGGAGCTTAGTCGAAATTGAAAACTTAATAAACTAAGACTTATATAGAATTGACGAAATTTATAGAAGAAGTATTGATTAAAACACAGATAACCTTGTGCTCGTGAGGTGATCCCAGAAACAGTCTAATTTATTAACTTCTATTTTTATGAAGAAAAAGACGTGCCCAATGCCTGTAACAGTTTATATTTAGTCGAGGTAGTTAAATGTTTTTAAATCATTGCGTGTTTTATAACCGCGCGGTCAGTCGGATGTTGGATTCGAAAAAACGATTTATAATAAATTTTTGGCTTAGCTTTAGCTACACTTAGGTGTCGGTTCCCTCTTATACCTATTCTATTCACCTCTACGGAATACTGTTACAATTTTTGAGATAAAGAGAATCAGAGCAAATTCTTTATCCAAGTTGCTCTGGATAAAGTCTTCTCTATTTGCCCAAGATCTGCGCCCATTTTATGATCTCACCCATAAGAGCGTAGGCAGTAGGCATCGTTATTATATTCATGGGATTAGCACCAAAAATACTGGTTGTCATGTTTGTCATCTCTATTTACCCGAGATCTGGACCCATGATCTCATAAATGAGTGAACGTTTCTGAACCTAAGACTTAATCAATGAGCCAATTCTCGTTTACTAACCCAGTTCTTTATTTCCAGGTGCTGGTGAATCGGGGAAGAGTACTATAGTTAAACAAATGAAGTAAGTAGTTTTATAGCACCTGCGCATGTTTTAACGCTTGCTTGAAAAAGTCGTTATATAATCAGCATAATTCGTGATAATTATCTAACTTTGGATATTTGTTTGTATTAAGAACTAGTTAACATAATTATATAAATGGTCAAAATATGAAGAAGTGTATGAAAACGCAATACCAAATGTTGAGATCAGTTGGGTTTAGCCGTGAAAAGACAAACAAAATTAAATAACCTTTGCATCGCACTTATCGATATAGACTGACTATAAGTAGATACGTGGTTAAAAGCAAACAACACCAAAGGGTCGTAAGAATCTTCGATTGATTGATGTCCCAAGATAGATACCACTAATAGGCGATAGTGTACCAAGTAACATTACATAATCAATAACTTCGTATCTGCATCAGATTGGTCGCTATCTACCTGTCTGTTTATCAGTGTTGTCAACAAGCTTTTTACATTTCGGCGATAACACGTTTAGCTGATACAATGCATATGAATACACTTGTTTAAACGTATCAATCAGTCAAATATTGGGTTGTTTTCATAACTGATTTCAGTAATCCTATTTAATTACTCGCTTGTCAAGATAATTACTATCTTTGTAGGGATTTATTTCAAGTTAACTCTTTTAACATTGTACGTACGAGACAATTTAAACGAGACACTTGAAATATACATTGTATTCTGGATTAACATACATACGTATAGGCTACCGCTTATTCCGAAACATGAACTACAGAACGTAAATAGCTACGGCGGACGCTAGTACAAAAATTGGGAAACCTAGGACTATGTGTGGTGAGGGTTCACAGTGATACTACATCAAGGCCAACATGGCCATGTGTGTCCAATTAAAAACCTAGGAGTTACGTGTATTTAAACGCAAATAAAAATATTCGTGAGTTTTGTAGCCTAATGAAAACGTCAGACCAAACGTGCTAATTTTGTTTATCAGTTTTTCACATCTCCGTGATCTGTTCATTGTTTTTGAGGCACAGTCGAAGAATCTACTAATATGTGGCACAGGAGCTGACGTCAGAGGCACCAAAAGAGATGTCTGTGACGTTTTACAACATCATTGTTACAATGTTATCACGACAGTAATTTTGGTAGCAAGCAAGGTTATGTTCAACATCACGTAGCGACGTGATTATTGATGCCACCTTCATTTTTGTTGATAGAAAATCCTAGTATCTAATTGGTGCCTCTACCATGACTCTACCTATTATTATACCAACTTTGTTTGCGAAGAGAGCTCTTACAAATTAAATAATCTGACATCTCTAGTATGAGTATGAGTCTAGCCGAGGAAAATTATTAGATGTTCATGTAAATGATGAAATCTGATAAGTGAATATCGATTAGTCATAAATCCGTCTCGAGCCCGCCCTAATCCTAAGTTATCGTGATTTGTTGATGTAACCAGTGTACACAAGATGATTAGATTACATTAACATTCTGTGCATTCTTATGGTGTTCTGGGAAATTGTTATACAACATGCATTCATGGTCGTAAAGAAATGTCGTTTAAAAAATTCTTAACTTGGTTATTGATCCGCGTAAAAGCGTCTTTCGTCATATAATCTCTTTTGAAATGTGACAGTTTTTGTTTAGATTAGCAGACAGATGCTATCCCACCAACGAATATTCCTAGGTTATTATAAACATGCGCTGGGACGCTCGTGTCATGGCTTAGTTTATTCGTGCCTAACACATAACCTAAGTTATCGTTGGTCAGTATGGTTATTTGGTAAGGTGACCTCTTTTTATAGAGTCGTCGTTATCCAAAATTGCCCGTTAGTTCAATAATTTAACTTGGTTTTAAATGGAAATAAGACCAAATTTATGCAATTTAGAACATTACAAAAACAAGAACACATTCTAAATATTGCACATAATAATGACAGGATTGAACAAACAAATAATATAACTTTTTTAGGACTAAATATTGATCAACACGTTAATTGGAAAGAGCAAGTAAATAAAGTGTGCACTAAGATAAATAAATTTGTTTATGCACTAAGGACTATTAGAAAAATTACATCAATAAAAACAGCGTTGGTTGTATATCATAGTTATGTCGGATCGGTCCTACGATATGGCATATTGCTTTGGGGCAATTCTACAGAATGGCATAGGGCTTTTATTTCTCAAAAGAAGTGTATCAGAGCAATTTTTAACATGGAACAAATTGAGTCATGTAAACCCATTTTTAAGAAACACAAACTTTTAACACTTCCATCCTTATATATTTTAGAAGTAGCGTTATTTGTAAGGAAACACTATGAACTGTTTGAAGCTCAAGATAATAAGAATAGGCGGGAGGCTGTGCAAAAACCTTTAGTGATGCCAAAACCAAGGTTAGAACTTTTTAAGCGGAATTGTGTTTTCATGTCATGTAAAATATATAATCATTTGCCTAGGTCAATTTTAGAGTTGCAGGGAAATTTATTTAATAGAGTTTTAAGAAACTGGCTAATAGATAACAGTTTTTATTCAATTAGTGAGTTTTTGAAGTCTAAGTTTTGACATTTCACCTACATGACCTAACATTATTTGTATGTTATCTGACAAATAACTGAATGTGCTGAACTTGATAATATTATTATTTTTAAAACACCTGTATACTGTACCTACCTACCATGTTCACTGCAAATAAAAATCTTTATCTTTATCTTTATCTTTATCTTTTTTTTACTGGGCGACTGGTAGTAAATATCCTATGTCAAAAGATTGTTCGACCGGATATTTTAGTGAATTTTTCAGCTGATTGCTGCATACTCAAAAAGCGATTTCCAGGCATTTCATTCAATAAATTAAGTCGACCGTCAGCTCTTTACTCCCTTAGTTGGCTGCGCTAGTTGGCTGGCTTGGGGTTGGAAATGAATTTCATTTCCGGTCTTAAATAAAGCCAGCCGAGCGCTATCGTATTTTATTTTTCATGAATTTTCAAGTATTTCACAAGAGTGGCAGTGCCCATCAAAATAACTTTCATATAAATGGCTGGGTCAATTTGTAGCATTATATTTGAAATAATATCTGATTTGCTTTATGCGGTCGTAGCATTCCCGTCTTCGGCCCCATTGTTTGAATATGCAAATGTTGCTATAACTAGCACTGGGTTATACACGCTACATAGTACATTCTGTTACCGGCCCTCAACAGCATACGTTTGCATGGTTAGGCAGAGATTTTACTAGGTTTACAAGTATAGGTACTTCTAAAAATTTAGTGGAAGTCTTTGATTTTGGCAAGCGAAGCGTCGTATAAAAGCTAGTTTATTATAATTTGGCCAACGACCAAGGTGTGTCAGGGCGATTTCGCAATGCGTGAAGTTACAGGACACGCCTAATGCGCGCGCCTGACTATTGATGTGTCACTTGCATGTCACGTTACCACTATATTCCCATTCTGTTACACTTTTATTAGTAGATTCCACGGGACTGCGAAAGCGTTTGCGAACAGCACACCATGTTCTGACTGGCTCGACACTAAGCTTACCGTCCGATTTGACCCGATGGATATCACTGCTCCAAATCGATCGTTCTATGGGGAAGCCTACGTTCAGCAATAGCCTTTCTACGGGCTGATGATTGTTTTATAAGCATAAGTAATGATGAAAATGAATAAATTTCAAAGTGTCGTGTATTAGGTAGTAAAGTAACAAAAAAACGTGATACTAGAACACCCGAACCCGGATCAGATATTTACTGATCATGCTATGCTACAAATGTTTGTATGCAACCGTAACAGTCGAACCCACGTCGCAGCCGAACAGCCACAAAGGTCGTCATATATCCAGGATTCTGTGCGTATTTGCATGGCTCGAATAAACGGTTTTGTGCATTTCCGCGTTTCTAGTTTCTACAAAACTATGATTGCGTGTCAGTATGCTAGACATAATTTAATATGCAACTTGTTTGTCCACAGAATTATCCACGAAAGTGGCTTTACAAATGAAGACTTCAAGCAGTATAGGCCCGTTGTGTACAGCAACACTATCCAATCTCTCGTAGCCATCTTGCGTGCTATGCCCAATCTGGGCATCACCTACGGCAATAAGGATCGTGAGGTAAGCATTCCTTATTAGAAAATCGGGGTTTTCAAAGCACTTTCTGTACCACAAAGAACGTCCTGAATTAGAAGCATTTCGTCCATAAATTATTAAAAGGAAGCTATCTGGTTTCAGTTCCGTTCCTTCCTGAGTTACATTCCTATTATTTTTGCTTAGGTACCTATTGTAAGAAAAATATATTGCTGAAAAGCATTATCGAATGAATTTGTATTCACATTTAGATAAAGGTCTTACCACCGCGCACTGATAAGTAGTATAATTTATACACGCTATCGCATTTAAAAAACCTAGTTTTTGACAATGACCAGGAATAAAAATGGGTACAGCAATCTAACTTAAATTGTGAGTTCCAATAGTGTCGTAAAACTAATATAATAACTAAGAAAATCGTTAAAAATGGAAATTTAAAAATAGTCCTGCATAGGATAAGTTTTTATTTGTTTTGAAGGTCTTTTAAAATCTGATGCCCAATAAAAGCAACACGAAAATTTTCTGTACTCAATCCCAAAATAACAAGTCCCATTTATTTACATGTAGAAAGGTCGGGCTCGTTTACAAACTTCATTAAATAAAGTACAGTTTGTATAAAGTTCACGCACTTTTAGAAATGAATGCGAGGAGCTGGCATTTAAATTATGCATGAGATTTCGCTCCTGAACGTCATTTTGAGGAATATGTAGTACAAGACAACGATTGCAATCGTTATCTGGGTGAATCAACTTTTAAGGCACTCCTTTTTTGTCCCTGTCATGGAAATAACGATAAAATCTGTATTTCAGTTTAAAATAAGATTGTTTTAATGTAAACGTAAACTTAGATTTTCCGCTAATATGGTAATTTCATACTTTTTTATAGTTTATAGCAAAATTTTTGCTTTTCCTATGGTAACTCAGCGGAACTCCATACAAAAAACAGGTGTCTTTAGACGAAGGTGAAGAAACAATGTACGATGTTACTCAATAAAAACATATGAAGACACTGCATTTTCACACATTACTACGCTTCAGAAAAGGTTAGGCTTACGTTTTAAGTAAAAATTAACAAAAGTTTGACTTAAATTGTGTATTTTACATGCACCTCAACTTTTTGTCCCAAACGTAAATTAAACCATCAGGTATACTGAGTTACCGATAAAAGTTCTGAGTAATATCAAGAAATGGCGTCTAACTTGGTATCATCAAAGGCGATTAGTATCTAATATTTGTTGGTATGGTCTGACAAGGCCTACCTCGCTCTACCCGCCTCTCAGCCCGCAGTAAGCTCTCAACTGGTGCGCGTGGGTTTATTGGCGCTCTGCAGCGATGTTTATTAGGCACACTCATCAGGTTTTCTAAAAAAACTCGTTTAAACTAGCTTAGATGTCATGCCAGATAGCTAAACCTAAAGATAGGATAAATAGTGCAAATGTTAACACTATATTTGCTTAACATTTCGATAATTTATTTTTATTTTTAGCTATTCACAATGTTGTCAAAGGAGTGCCTTAAAAGTTGATTCGCCCATCTACGATATCATTTACAAAAATGCCTTTGAAAATTGCTGGTATCTTTGATATAATTTATAAAAATATACAATGCCATATGAAAATTCATTCAGTGTTCGTGAATTTCGTTTAGAATTTTCAAGGATGATTTTTGCCATTATCCTGTTACTGAAGTTTACACTTTGAATGGTTGTTGCAATTGCCGTTAAATCCTAAAATAACGGTGCTTCAATTCTAATTTATAGCATCAAGTTACTCGACTTTTATTTACCATTTCGATCCGGGAATCAAAGCGAGTGCTTGTTTCGTAAGCGAAATCTATTCGCCTGTTCGATGGTAAAAATTAATGGGCAATTGCGTCGCACATACACACACTGTGCGGTTGTTGGCTGGCGTATGCTCGACCCCTGAGTGATGCTGATTACAGAGCAATTTGGGTGAACGAATCGAATGTTATAGCTCTTACTGCATCGCACGAAACAGATGGAAAAATTATTTCTATTTAGTGTTTATGAGGTCATTATACAATTTGAATTCAGAGCAGAAGTGAGTTTGACTTGTGGCAAACATACCGCACTCTGTAGATATGTTTCTTGCGATTTTAGGAGTGTCTCGACAGTAGGATTCAATTGTACTAGATGCACCTGTCTCGTTACTGTACATTTTCCGACAGAAGTTCCAGGAATGTAAAGGGAACGTAGATAAATTCAAACCGTATTTCTCCCCTTCTGTCATGAATGTCGGCGTGGACGGTTCGGCAAAATGTTTGCTGCATACGAGATCAATATTGGGCATTCTTTTATTCATGAGTGTGGCTACGGGCGATACTCTTATGAGGCTATTCCAATCCATGTTTCATTAATTTTCAACCAATTTGGTTAAGACTTTTTGATTATACGTATTTTTTCATTGATCTGATACCTCTGTTAAATAAATCACCGGATATTATTATTGAGTATCTGATGCTATAAAAAGTTAGTAGATGTTCGTGGTGTAAGATATTAATGTATATTTTTTCACGGATAATCACGGCTTCTTATTCTAAAACTAGTAGATTGCCCACTACGAATTTCAGTAGTTAAATTGTAGGCCATACTACAAAAGGAAGATATATTGCACTGCCAGCGAACCCTATCTACTATACTAAGGCTAATACGAGTTCCTAACGTTTTCGGCAAGTCATTAAACGAAAATCTGACGAGTATTTCTTAAATATCAAAAGAAAGAACCCTTCACGACCATTATCTACGAAACAAACGGTTCTTAGATGTTATCGCGATAACTTATCACTTCCGCTCCTACCTGTTGGTGTCTTGTCGATTTCTCACGTCATCACTCACTTTTACAAGTCAGCTTGTAGGAGTGAAGTGCTCAAACGAAAGCCTACGTCATGACTTACTAACTGCGTGAAAGAAAGTATGTGGTACCTGAAATATTAAATGCCATCTTTTTGGTTCTTGGATATAAGTTATAACCCGTTAAATATTTGCATGGAGTACGGACTGAATATTTTTCTAGTCCAGTGCTAACATTTTACGAATACACTCCAGGGTAAAGTATACAAGAAATGATTTGTGCTGAGCAGATACTGAACTTTGTATCCAGATCCATAGTACAAAAACGGCCCTCTGAATGAGCTAAAAGGTAGCGGCACAGATACTTTGCTTCCTGATTTTGTGTCTGATTTTATTTTACCAATGGCATGAAGTGTGGTCTAAACGTCAACCCTTTAAGTTTTCAAGAGTAGCATTGTTTCATTCTCTATTTGTAGTTATTTCATCAGTTGGCGATGACGAGTGAGACGGATATGAAACATAATCAGATCCTTCGTCACGAGATGTGACGCAGACATTCTGAGCAGGTCATTATCAAGTCTTTAAAGGCATTTGTTGCATCAGGCGTCAGCGGCGTATACCTACTTTATCTTCCTTATCCATTTAGAAATCTGTAATAATAATAACACAGCTTGGGGGTTCATTTACGTAAGTATTTTGCAATTATTTGACAATTCCAAAGATGAAAATGATTATGGGTTCAAACGGGATGAAAAATAATTATGAAAACATTTCGGAAAGTGATTACGATTTGGATACTAAAATTCACGGGCAATTGCACCCTGAAGTTCTGGTATATTGTCATTATTGGTTTCCTGGAAAGAGTTTGTTCCGAATTCCTGATAACCAATCATTATTGACGCCCTAATAGGTACCTTACCAATAGTTAGACCATTACATTCCATGAGAATATTGCAATTTAAAGTCCTTGTACAATTTATTCGTTCGATATGAATGACGCAGTTATAACCTGCGGTAACCAACTAACCACCCCTTTTACATTTAATTTTGCAAAGTTATCTGTGAGTCATAGGCCGTTGTCGCCGTGTAAATGGCGCCGTCAATCTAACCCTACGGCTGTGTATCTATGCCCTTATCATGTTGAGCATGAAAGCAATCACGAGGTGACGTGACAGGCCTGGCCGACGTGAAAACAATGAAGCGTGTGCAAATAAATAGTTTCTGGAATTATCAGTTTCACTGCAGTCGGAGAGGTGTGGGTGATTGGCAAGCCTACTACATTTCAATTAATGTCTGAGAATTAAATCAATCCAGATTTGCTGAATAAATTCACTATTGGATTTCTCGATCGACTCACTGCAGGGCAAATACCTCTAGTCCCTCCCTAACCTTCATTAATTTTTCACAATCTTGTGCTATTATAGATGACCAGTCCTTCATAAATTAATCAAGACCGTCTTGCCATGCCATTTATCTTAGCTGGTATTGTTTTAATTTATTAAGCTCTTCATTTTGTTTCAAAATGACATAATCATGCCTTAGCCCTTGCCTGATAGCGCTCAATTACATTATCACTACGCAAACAACTCATAATAGACTATAATTACCGGCTACAATACAAAATGGTAAAATTGGACGACATTTTACTTTTAAAAGCGACTATTTTGTACTCTACAATCGGCAAATGGATGCGAATGTGTTTAAATGAATATGCAATGTGTGTATTTAGCTGCGAGAGATGTGGGGTGGGGTAGGGATGAATGGTAGGGAACGAGGGTAAACCAGGGGTTGGTTTGCCCGCGCATGCGCGGATGGTGTCACACCCGTCATAATTAGAGCGTTTTCACAAAAACCTCAATTGCTGAACTTACCAGTTATTATGAAGTACCAGGTTTTCCCCGCATATAAATGAAAACTTTTATGCTACTGATTGAAATTAACACAGCGAATCCTTCGTGAACTTATATAGGAAATAACATGAGACGCATAGTGCATCAACCCCAAAACTGAGTTCACGGGCATTACCTCAGCTTTATGCGTCTCTGGCATAGACTCAACTTTTGTCTTGAGTGAACTCAATGGTTAGGAATAGAAGTCGTTGTTTACTTTAGTGCATCAACCCTTAAAACTATTATTTGCCCTTGGCCTATTTATTTTATTTCTGAAATCTCAATATTTACAAATCGTGCCGAAGAAACTTATACGAATTGGCGGGCAGGCCAAGTATAAATTGTGCTTTTGATTATGGCTTATTTACCGCAGTGCTAGCATTTTGTACTGCGGATTGGGGCAGTTAAATTATCACTATTTGCTATGTACACTTTGAAAATTGAATTGTTTATGCCTGGGGAAAGTTCAAGATCTACCAGAATACGATTTTAGAATTATGGTCATTTCTAGTACGTCATTGAAATTCATTAGGTAAGGTCTTTACCTTACCTAATGAATTACAATGACGTACTGTAAGTACGGGACCTGTAAGTAAGTAAGTATGGGACATCTTTATGTCCCATACTTAATTACCTACTTAGTTGATTATAAGATGACTTATAGTTTTGAATTATTTATTGCCAAATATAATAAACAAGTTATGATGCTATAATGGCGACGGATAAATTATCTTTGGCACTTTGTTTTTTAACTAATTAAAAAACCAAAACTGAAAATCAAACTAATTAAAAAACCTGAAGGAGGCAACATCGCAGTTTTTTTTAGTATCAGACAAAATTATTAAACATAGCAGTTTTCGCCAAAGAGGAACTTGATGCCATTCTGTTTCCCTTCGCTGTTTCGCTAATTGTCCTATGTGTCACAATTTTCAATGGCGGCGCACCCCTCTCGACTGAACGATGCGTTGAGCATAAAGTAGACCTTACATAACTTGACACAACCTTTAAAATCCAAACGCACAATATTGACTCGTTTCTAATTCGTATGCGAACAACAAAGTGTAGCGAAATGTGTACGGTTGTACTGAGCTTCTCCGCTAAATACTGCTAATCGGATTAACGTATACCAAATTCCAAACAAGGGTCAATACACTCTGGAACCGTGTGTGATCACTGTGATCAGGATCACAGAATAAATATCTTTTGAGCTATGCAGATACCACATTGTTCGCAATCATACAGACACCGTATTTGCGTCATAGTATCATTAGTTCAAAGTATCAAGGACATAAAATTATAGCGTTCTTGTGGAGCATAATAAACTCCAGCTTTTTAGAGCCTAGACTATACAAAAGGGGGGGGGGGGGAACTAATACGGCGTATAACCACGCTAAGATATAGCCCCGCTCAAATAGACAGTCTGGTATTGAAAATAACTACTGCGCAAAGAAAGGCATTTGTCGAATATAATTATTTAGACGCAGTATATAACTTAAATATATCAAAGGATTTTGTGTAGACTCTCTTCTTTGACTGAAGGAACGTCTGCGATGCGTGAGGGTTCCAATCGTGAGCACAATTTTATATCAGTTTTCTTTGATATCGTTACATAATTACAGGTGACGTTAGAAGCAAAGAAAGCGTTCTTTCTAACACTCTCACACCTTATCAACCTACATCTGTCTATTTATAATTGCCTGATTAATCATGGGAATATACCTACATAATTGAAAACTTTCTCCGAGCGAACTCACTGCCAGCTATTATATTACTAGTTTTATGACAGAAAAAGTATAACACTAAACTTTGGCATTCAGAGCCCGCCAATTACTTGTCGCAAATCAACAAAATAAAATTCAGAATCGAAGCTCTGTTTGTTTGATACCAGAAGTAATCCTTGTGTTCGGATTTCGTTTCGTATTCCGTCGTGTGTCTACGTCTGTTATCTACGCTGTGTGCGATCCGCTTTTATTTTGAGAAATCCAAACAATCGTACAACGTGAAAATATAAACCTAATTCGGATACTATGCAACTTATTTGGTCACATCTTAATACAATTTAATTTTACAATATTGTTCGGAAGTGAGATAATATAAAATGAAAGGAATGTCATAAAAACTTAACTCGTTATGAAGATATTCATCAGCTCTGGAAACATTATGACGAACTAGAGTCCATATACTAATACATATTATTATACTGGTCTAATGATGAGGAAGGGGCTTTAGGAAGTTTATAATTTTTTTTAAATTAACTTGTGTATAATTTTGTGCAGAGCGACGGCAAGATGGTGTTTGACGTGATCCAACGAATGGAAGACACGGAGCCGTTCAGCGAGGAGCTCCTCATGGCGATGAAGAGGCTGTGGGCAGACCACGGCGTGCAGGAGTGCTTCGGACGCTCCAATGAGTACCAGCTCAATGACTCCGCCAAATAGTGAGTATCTAGCATACACAAATGAGTAGAGATAGCGAACAAAACGTTCGTCGTTTGTTATTGCGCTTTGAACGGCAAGGTTTGAAAATTAGATAGATGGATCGGTTTATTGTTTCATGTTGGTAACATTACTGGCGTTCCCATTCGTAGGATAGGAATTCTGGCTGAATAGCCGAACGAGAAAAAACTAAAGCATACGAGGCTCAACTCTTGCTTGTAAGAATAACATTAGGGAGTTTGGGAAGTTTGATCTGATCTCCTGTTACGTGTTAGATGCCATGTATCAAAACTCAGTTTTTTTAAATTTATTTTACAATTACATTTTACACTAGTTCTTAGAAACAAATAGGAATATTAATAACTGTTACTTAGTTTACTGTGCCAGGTACTTAGTTTGATTTAACACTAGATCTTGTTAGTCTTACTATAACTTATAACTGGGTATTCTCGTTTTCCAACTATAATATTTATCTAAATTCTTTGCTCTGACTTATCCTGCCTATCCTGCATTATAAAATCTTGTTTAAAGTCCATATTTCTCGGAGTAAGTGTGAAATTCAGCGGTTCGTTAGGCACGTAGGTAGGCGTCACGCTGTATGTCAACTCTCCATATCGCCACGACACGGTGTATCTGTGGAAAACCTGAAACATTTACATTACAGTTAGGTACTTATCAGCTATCGGGATATTGATAAAATTCTGTTAAACCAAGGACATACGATTCCATATCTGTAGATCGAACTTGGGTGTTTTAATAATTTTATTAAATGCATTGGTTTTGTCTTGACTAAATCCAGGTAATCATGTTCGTTGGCGTGACCACTGTTTTTTGTCGAATTAAAGTAACAATGCCTTATCTGAAGAGATATTAGTCCGGTAATTATTTGTCTAGATGTATGTAATTTTACTATAAAGTGTGTTTCCTATTTATGCCATGATTCGCCTACTACTATTCCACAAACATAGTCATTTGCGCTTTGATAATCAACACTGGATATTTTACGACTGCAAGTACTGAGTTTTATATGCGTCACATCTCACAAGAACACAACCATATTCAAGTCTTCCGCACACATCGCACACAGAAAGTATCCAATAAGCTTCAGAAGCGGGATATCAATCCCGCCAAATTATGTCTGTAGAGTCTAGTACAAAATGTATGCGTAACATGCCTTCCGGCGGCGCGGAGGTTCGCGTTTTAAGATATTCTGATACTGTGTGTCTGTTCCTACGCCAAATTGAGACCGACCGTCTCAATTCCGCACGTCATATTCACATACCTTTGCCAATAACAGTTGCAGTTCAGCTTCCGCAAACCTCTTCCCAATACACATCCGTCGACCGAATCCGAAGGGAAGTGAAGCGAACGGATGGATTCCCACTTCCCTCTGTCTGCGGCACACTTGTGCAATACCATCCATGTCTGCTCCCACTTCGCCTCTCATTGGACATGTTTCTTTGTGTGGGTTATTGATCTTCAGTGTTTCTTCTCTTAGCCACCGCTCGGGGACGTAGTCTTGCGGTGATGGGAAATATCTCTCCTCGTTTGATAAAATGTAGTGTGGGAACACTATGTGTGACTGAAAATTTATAAAAAAATCAGATAAGCTGGACAATTTTTTCATGAAGCTACCTAATAGATTGAATAAATATTTTTTTGATACATTATACATAGACAAACGTTTGACTGCAATCTGACCTGATGATAAGTGACGATGCGGTCGACACATTTGCCTAGAAGAAACCTATTCACTCTCCTCTCAAACATCCAAAATTGTAAGTGTTCGGAAACACTGACGCCGGCAAAGTGTTCCACTCCTTGGCGGTCCTCAGGATTAATGATGAGGCAAAGCGCTCGGTGCGGACAGGTGGTATGTCGACCATGTATGGGTGCCACGTTTTCGTACGTCTGGTGGTCTGATGATGGAATGGGGATGGAGGAACTAACTCATAGAGTTCTATTGTACACTCTCCAAAATTTATCCGGTAAAAAACCGAAAGACTGGCAACTTTTCTCCGATGTTCGAAGCTCAGGAGTTTAGCTTCGACCAGCGTATCGCTACCAATTAATTAGTATTAATTTATCATTTTTCTTACCCCTTTTGGAACCTCGTATCCCGAAATCACGGCGTCGGATTGAATGCACCTTCCATTTCCCAATATGACTGGTTTGATTCTGTACAATATTAGCATGTTATTATTACTTTACTTTTACTACTATTTTACGCTGTTCAACTAGGTACATCCAAAATCCGTTACAACTCTCAAAAATAAAATGTGCTGTTAGCTAGAAGCACTCTATTTCAGCATTATCATGGCTGATGATGATTAGCATCATAACTTTCTGCCTAGTTTCAGAAGTTACTCATGCATTTTATAGTTCAGCTTATGACATAAATTGCTTTTGAGCCTTGCTATATTGTTATCCTAGGCTTACGTAAGTTCACACTTGAAAAGACACAATGCTTGCTTCGTTACACTTTGTCAGTACTTTGATTTACAAACAAGTCTGGACTTAAGACCAAATTGCCAGGTTTTTGTTACAATTACGTCAATATTGCCATTTCGGATACCTAATAAATGATACAAGCGTCTGTTTCTTGGTTTCTTGTCATATGATACTAATAACAACTCTGTAATTTCATTTTCCGAACTATCATAATTTAACAGTACTATAATTATTGCCGTCCCTTTCTCATAAAATGAAACGACAGAGACAGCTATAATTTTAGAGATTTTTTTAGAGTTTAGAAAAATGCAACAGAATTAATTTTTCGTGTATCTTTCTTGGTCACTCTGCGTTTGGTCAAAATAACAGCTACGGCACTGAATGTGTCCGATAGTAAATGTGGCAAAAAAAAAATTGAATTATCATATGCTTCATATCAATTTAATTCAGTTTTGTTGTATCGTATGGTAGGTCTGTAAGTAGGAATCTCAAGTGCAGCGTAATCTGAAGCTGACCATCATTGGTCACGTTACTGAGACGATGCATATCATATTATCCGTTTTGTAGACTTTTGAGACAAGTTACGCAATAAAGAGGCGTTCAAAATCTACAAAACAGAAGTCATCTTTTAAGAAATTTGCTTTATTCAGCCAACGGAACTGGCATCTGGAAAACTAAACTCTTCTTACTAACTAAAGTTCTGCCTAAATCAGTTAATATTTCTAAAATGTAAAACGTTTACACGAATTGGCATCGACTATTTTATTTTCTTCAACGATATTCTAATGATTTGAATATTCAAAAACATCAAGAATTCGGTTTCTTGAATTGGTATTCGGATACCAAATGTTATTGAAACTACATGTTACGAGTATTGTCGAAGTTATTACGTTTGAGTTCAAAATTAATTATTCAATACACGTGAACTGAACATACCTCATTAATAATTCTTTGTACTTCATTAAATCGTGATAGATGTAAATCCAATTATCGGAAATACGTAGATATTAGTTATTTAAATGGTTGGATTGAACTGGTATACAATTAATAAATTAGTTAATTAGATTATGTTCTATGCGAGATAGTACAGTAATGCAAAAATATTTGCCTAGCCCTTTTGAATAAAAGCTATTCGCGAACATCAAGATTGAAATGGGGAGCCCAATGTTAGCACGATACGAACACATCGGCTTTGATGCAAATATTATGCGAACTGCCACTGGCGTAGTTTAGTGGCTGAGATAACTGCGTTAGCTGCGGGACGATTCTATTTCACATTTAATAGGGAAAATGAATAAACTAGTTGAACTGCCAATTTCAGAGTAGATAAGAGAAAGTTGTGTTTTTAGCGGACAGAATTCTAGGGTTACTTTATTAACGTTGTTATTCGCGAACACGAGTTGTAATAGGATGACTTGCATAAACGTACAACTATGTATTAGTTTAGTGATACTAAGAGTATGTGTTATTCAAATGTACTAGAAGCGTTTAACTACCTAGGTAAATGCTTATGTAAAATTATGAACAAAAAAGAGTAGGTATTTTGAAAAGCTTACCTTAAAGATTCCTTGAGAGAAGCTTTTAAATACGGCAACTTATCTAAATCCTTACTCGTCATGGCTCTACCAATAGGCAAATTTTTATCCAATTCATCTTGAAGCGTTCTCTGAGCTCTTAGATTATTTGCCAATAAATATATGGTACTAGCTGCTGCAGCGGCAGTAGTGTCCACTCCTACTAACATCAAATCAAGCGCTAAAATAGCTGCAACCTTCTCCCCCGAGCTCTTTGCTATTTGTGCACACACGCCTTTGTCAGTCAGTCTTTTCAAGCAGAGTGCTCTGAAGGCGTCGAGTGCCTCAACATAAGTTTTATACGCAGGTGTGGAGTACAACCTCCACATTGGTGCAGATAGCTCTAACTCAGGAACGCTATGAAAAAATCCATGAATGCATCTTATTATCTCTCTAGCGTCAGCGTCATTGTCGTTCAGACATCCTAATCTAGTTCCCAATGCCCAAGCTCCTACAGCTGAAAGAGAGAAAAATCATAAGAGCAAAACTGCCACTTGGATTACGTCGGTGAATAGCATGAAAGGGACTGCAGAGCAAGTAGCAACACAGCTAGTCGAGTACACTTACATTCAAGAGCCCATTTATAGAGCTCTGTGAGAAAATCATTTGGCAGCTCTCTGCTCTCGTCTATGATACGTTCCATTCTACAAGCAACAAAAAACGTTACACATACATCATAATTAGCTGTTCAATAACCTCATTGCTGACTTCTCATGCAACCTCTAACGATGGTTTGTTAGTAAATTAAAGGTAAGCAATTTGTTCGTTGAATTCAATATGCTACATTCGATTCCTACAACACAGTTAAAGTCAACAAAGCGTTAAATAATCCGTGTCGCAGCCCACTTGGACGAAACGTAAAGTTTTCCTCTGAATGAGGTTTGTTGTTCCTACCAATGAGTCAGTGGGCATAGCTCAAAACAAATGCGCAGACGTCGTTGTTAAAAACGGGATGTGGTCATTAAACCGTGATTCTGCTGTCAGATCACTAGAGACTCGCTCTCGACTGTAACTGCACGTCTCGCTCTGTTTTTTTACGCCATTTTAGTTTTTATATCCTTACAGATACCGATCAGTTCATTTCTCGGCCAAGTGCAGGCAGAGCGGTATAAAACCTACTTTAATGGTCATCCACTTATCCCGCATAACTATTTGACTGCTTTTTGCAGTTACTTACACTGCGGACGTTGACAGGTTTCATTTACATTTTAAACCAACACGTGTTGGTTGACGCGATAATGGTCTAATTAATGATGGAAGCGTGATCACGTGTTGAGAAACAGTTTTGTACATTATAACGGCCGGCAGCTCTTTTATTGTATGACTACGTGTTATTTGCATCCAGATCCAGAGAATTACTCAATAGGTTATGATGATTAAAGGAATTAGTTACTCAATGACTACATACCTATTAATAAAATCATCTGTCACACGATCCAAATCGGGCACAGCTGCTCGAGCTGCTTCTGGTGCTGCCAGAGCTTTCGACACTCGGGATCTGAACCTCGACCAGGGTTCACCATGACTGCGAAGCAAATTTACTCCTTTACCATTCACTTGATCACAAAAAAGTTATGTTTAAACTTCGTACAAAACTTACACTCCAATAAGACCAGGTTCATCCCCAAAGAAGTCTTTCCTCAAATCTTGCTTGTAATGTTTGAGACACGGTGCCACCGCTCTATGAGGCATAGAATCTTCTCGCCGGTAAATCCTAGCGGTCTCGTCAGCACAAAACGGAAACACTAAGTCCGGATGGCCAAAAAGCTTAGCCACTTTTGCAGCTCCCCCAGAACCGGCTGCAGCTCTTAAAAACCACAATGTGACGTCCAAGGTTCGAGTTCGCCACGGTTTTTTGCCGATGGCGAATCGCCATGAGTTGCCTATCAGGGGCCAGGGTTTCGGGCCAGGCATCACCGCGTAGCACCGCGCGCTGTTCATCGCGTTTGGATTGTCAATGATGGCAGCAGCCCCTAAAGCTGAACACCGGGGCCAGTGGGGGCGACCATCCGAGTTACGTTTTCAGCAACTTGGTGTCGTAACCCGTGCCACCCGACTGGGTTGACGCAGTACCCACGCATGCGTAGAAACAAACACAGTTCTAAATTGTACGGTGTCAGCGGTATCCAAGGAGCCTATCATTAACTACGTAAGTTAGATGGGTAATGTGTCGTCACGCATTTTCCAGAATATATAATTAATTTGGATACATTTTGTCTAGCGTGAAATTGATTAACTGAGTGCATAAAATTGAAAACTATATTTTCTAAAATTTGAAAATGAAACCCCAATCCAGTAGATTTCATAGAATCTGTTATATGGTATCGAACTGTGAGCTATCTCGTCCGTCTGGTCGTACCCATGCTGGGTTACATTATAAAACCTGCTAGGCTCATATATTATTTTATCATGTTTTTAAGGCAACAAACAAGTCAATGTTTTGAAGTGTGTAACGAAACCACTCTCGTGTCCTACTAAAGTGCGGTATGGTGACATCACTTAGCACGTCCCTGTTAACATTAGACTTTAGGTTAGGAAACTGTCCATTTAAATATTGCCAGTCATATTTGGGATTTCATACTCTAAGCTCACATATTAGTTATATGTACTTGGTTGTGGAACACGTGTTCTTTTGAAATTGTATGCTTGTGTCGAGAAATATTCGATTGGTTTTTTTGTATTTGCTTTTTATTTACCATCTTCTCTCTGTTGTCTTGGATAAATAAAACATAACAGATAGATTTGTGTTTACCATCAGAACAATTCCCTAATATATATTATTTGATCCCTCGACAACTGTGTAGGGAGCGATGAGCTCGTCGATTGCCTCGTCCGGTCTCCGTGCTTGCGTTTCTTCCGCAATCTCGCCAATCAGTTGGTATTTCAATTTGTAATCGCTAATCTACATGGCTCACGTCATTTCAACTATAAGGTACCTATAACCTTTTTATTAAATAAATAAGACTTTCATTTGCTTATTTTGTATCACTAGCAAGTACGAGGGGTTATTATGCCACCAGTAACTAAAGTGTTACATCTCATATTAAATTGTTGACTCGGTTTTGTCGAAAATAAATACATGCGGCTTCCTTCTTGATGTTAAATCTGTTTTTTGTTTGCTTTCCTCACTCTTAAAACTCCGTACTTATCAACATCATTGTGGGTAGTCTCGCTCTAGCCGTGTTTAATTTGGTTGAATTTCTGGGACAATGGGACGAAATCGTCCAATCATAAATAAATATTCCATCCATTTACGTTTAAAATACCAATAGATGTTTCAATTGATGCACAAAAGTTCAACCAACAGTAATTCAAAATCCAAACTACAAGTCTGTGCCAGTTGAGTAACACAATAAAGGCAGTGAGTCGTTTTGTATGATTTGTGTGGATGTATTCTGCGGTCGACGGATGCTCCGCCTTCAGTGGTCACAAGGAGTCCATTGTGTGCCATCCGTGTCTGATAAATATGGCGCCAGGGCATTCACGAGATTCAAATCTGTCGGATATATATCTTGCAAAGCTTGAATGGTGCAGAGATGTAAATTGTAAATCAACACTAAACAACCAATTAATCGTAATAAATATGGGGGTAGCTCCAGTCCAGGCTATTTGTCTGAAGAAATTATTGCGAATAATTTATAAGTTTAAAAAACTAGAAAAACCGACTTCAATTCGACTGCCAGCTTCATCATCAGATGATGATGATGATAATGAAAGTTCATTGGGAATGTTCTAGTGACTATAAACACCACTTAAAAGTGACAGGAAAGCAAAATACGCAATTTCGTGCACGTGGTTGGCATATTTTTTCAGTTATTTCTATTTATTACCCAAACTACTAAGCCGATTTTGATGAAAATTAAATGGGACCAACCTGGAAGTATCCTTTCAGATAAAAAAAATAATTTTTGAAATCGGTTCATAAATGACTGTGTTCTGAGGTAGGTAGGTAACAAACATTAAAAAAAAACAACCGAGTTGAAAACCTCCTCCTTTTTGAAATCGGTTTAAAGGGGTCTAGCTCATGTAAATTACACACTATTTCCGCACAATTGAACTTTCTGGTAATGTCCCCTATTCCCGTGATTGAGTCATCATTGTTGCTGTGGTTGCGGCTTGGCGGAACTAAATACAAACTGTGGTTTATGGTGATCTTTCCACAGAAATACCACAAGTTTTCATCAGATCTTAGCTCAGAACTAACTAGGACTATAAAAAAATCAGCAATTACCTATTCAAATTGGGCTACTGTTAGAAAAGCTTAGACGGGGTGGATTTGAAATGAAGGTTGGCCTCAGAAGTGGATTTTGTTAAACCTTCCTTGATTAGCAAATGTTTTATTCATTAGCCAGTAGCTCAAGCGTCACGACATCCTACCTTTATTGTAAATAAATGTAATAATTCCCTCATTTGCCTTGCTGCGTTTTCTGGTATCTTTTATCTCGATCGGATATCTTTTTGTGCGACAAACGACATCTTGTTCGAGCTAGTTGATATTCATGAGTTGATAGAGAATTACGTTAGCGAATTTGGTTCGTACTTCCTAATGCCTCGATTCGAAGGAATCGTTCTTTTGAGTCTACAATCGACCGCCGCGTTGGCGCAGCAATTTATCAATCTGGGAGAGCTAATCTAATGAATGGATTCAATAGTGCTGTCCTATTTGGATAAACGAGGCTAGGGGAATAATTGGAGGCGTGTTTTACGTGGAAGGTGTGTTGTCCTAGTGGTGGTTTCCACATAGTTGTAAAGCAATTAAGATTATCGTGAGTTCGCGCAGTGCAGTCGCCTGGCCACCCATTTGCCGTGTGGAGAACGCCTGTAGCGACAGATTTATGAGGCGATCGCATGACTCCGACGCTAATGCCGGAAGCCTAACACCACCGTCAACAGTTACTGCTTCCACCAATACTGCCACTTGGTCCCGAACTTTCTGATTCAATTCGTCATACAATACAATAAAACAGCTAATAGCTAGCTTGATAAATATAAAGAACCAATCATGGTTTCGGTTTTTGCCAATCAACTCATTCGACTTGTAACAATTTTCTACACTTTATAAAGATCAAACAATTTATATGATAGATCAAAGGATTTGTGTAGGAAAAATAATGTGAAGTATACTCCAATTATTTTGTTTATGACAAAAGTATCGAGGGCATTATAAAATATTCTACAAAATAAACATAATTCTTGGGATATAACATTTTAAGATCGCCATTGACTTGTGGGTCAAATTGACGCATTTATTGTCGTAATCGTAAAATTTATTCGCAAAAGTCGTCTCTGATAACAACATTGTAGAATCAAGCTATTAGACAACATCTTTTTCAAGAGCAAAAATAACGTTGCCTTTTCAGTTTTACAATGTAAGCGTTTCATGCTTATCAATATTCGTAGGTGCCCAAAACTTTTTTTAAATGTACTCAATCCTACCCATAACATAACATTTAGTAAAAGCGGGATTAAGATAAGAACAAATAAGAAGAAACAAGATACTGATTAATTGTATACGATTAAAAGAAAATAGATGGAATCTTTGCATTATACAATCAGGGCAGAAAGATGAACAACAACATTATACATTTGCCAATGTTCGTTTAGGGAACCGAAATTATCGAGTCTGCAAGATTACGGGTTTACTCTACTGGTGTTTAAGCTTCGACTCCATTTATGATCCTGCTTTATATCTTTACTTAGTTTTTAGCATGGATTGAGATTGGATTTGCACGCGGCATCGCATATAAACCTTTTTTTTTTCAAATGTACTCACAAAAAGAAGAAAGGATATTTTCGTATGGTGTAAAAATTTGCGTATTGTGCGTGACGTTGTTGCGTCTGGTTCGCGGGGTGGGGGCGCTGGCGAAGACTAGACTATCGAAAGGGCTCGCGGCGGCGGCGGCGGCGGCGCGCAGCGGCCGTACGTATTGATCGCATGATTCCTATGGACCTGTTGCTGGGCGGCTGCCGAACAGAATGCCCGAACTGTGCATTCGATCGAACGCCATCTGCAACTGGTTACCCGGGATTCTTAGCTGGAACATTTCAAAAGCCGCGTCGGTGATGCTACGAATCGACAAAACCCTTGTCCCTCCGCATCCGTAGATTTACAGCAACGCAAAATAGCACTGGTAGTACCTAAAGTGTAGTGAGGATTTAATAAATAGTTCATTTTGCCGTTTTTGTAACTTTGATTATATACTTGCAACAAATAAGGAAAAGGTTCATCGCAATTATCATTTTATGCCTTCCTCTTTCCCTATCTGGTAACCTCTGGTTTCGCAAAAAATTAAAAGCACCGTAAAATTTGCAAAGCAATATTTGGTTCTCATCATGTCATTGTCATAAAAGATCCCATACGCGTCCTATGGTAAAATTAAATGATTTCGTCTATTCCGAATGTAATTCATACTTGTTTACTGACCCAGTTAATGTTGACAGAGGTTTGACGTCAGCAGCGCAGGCCTCGATTCGATCACATGAAGGAGTGTGATCGTACTCTAGTACTGATAAGTTCAAACCCTAATCATTGCTTTGTTATAAAGTACTAGCATCAACGTAGACTGTCTGGACGCAGCGTTCTAGGTGCGTACTGTACTGACATAAACCACAAAGCCAATAAAGGCTGTGTCATGGTCTCATGAAGTATGCTGAGATAGCGTAGGACTCCCTTCGTGTAACCGAGGCCTAGGGCCGCCGCCGCCGTCGCGAAACGCTCCACTTCTATAAACACTTGGGCATGGAACATCTTACAAGACAAGTGTATCTCTATGTTTATGATATATTTTAGTTATAATACCACTCGAGTTTCGAGGGTTATCAGAGAAGCAGACAGATGATTTCTATTATCTACTACTTCGAGATAAAATGTTCGCAGATAGCTAATGTTTCTAGACTCCGCTGTTATCATTACCTAATGTTTGGTTTGTATTTTGTATACCAATTGGCGTGTTTAATAAAATAACAGTAATGGTCATCGTAAAAATACTCCTAAATGCTTAACTCCTTTAAGGAAAATGGGCGTCCATTTTTCTTCGGTATGTGAATACTGAATAACTCTTCCTCCTTTGATAGTACAGCTTTTTTGGCATAAAGAAAATTGTGGTTTGCGTGTAATCAAGCAGTATGGCCGTATATATCCTGGTGAAATGGCGTAGTTGAAAGGATTGCTGGAGGCTTTTGTTGGCACCAGGCCAAGCAGGCACCCTGCTGATACAGAAACCTTTCGGTTTATCTTCCCTTTTTTATCAAATCTAAATATATTTTTATATGTGAAATTATTTTCACAGCTATGATATAAATTTTTGTCGTTATTTTTATCAAATTCAGTGATTTTGCTGCTCTCAGAAATGGTATAATGTTCAAAAGAGTGGCAAAGTGATATCTCGTCAATAAAAAGTTTCTGAACCCGTCATTTTTATAAGCACGGTATGTACACTATATCTAAAAGTTTTCGACCGTTCTTTGTTATCGACTCGAGTGAGCATTTAAATAACAATACCCGTTCAGCAATTCACCAACCTTTCCGATCTAGACCTTGCCAAACTGCCTAAGTGGAGGCTTGTCTAGGATTTAAGCTGGCAGCCTTCCAAGCAGGCGTCGGCTTCCACGATCTGAACCATCGGCCTTGAATTGCATTTGTTATTGTTACTGACACCAATCACGTTATAAACACTTGTGCCGTCGCCGCGTCGCGGGCGTCAGGAGTTATTGAATACGTCTTGTGGTTTTGACTTGAGCTGTCCTTGTCGGTTTGTTCTATTCGTGTCAGAGTGCTGTCGACAAAGGTTTGCCACTTCTGGAGCGTTTTCGTATTGATATAATGGTGCTTGAGCTTGTGATTGACTGGGTGCGGGGTACGCAGTGTGCCATAAATACAATTTCGTTGAAAATATTTTTCTTAAGTTTTAGGAATTTGATGAATTATATTAGGATAATGGTAGAAAACATGTAGATATATTATATACCTACATACCTATCTGAATTAAGGTACTATGTGAATAATACGTTGGCGGTTGTGCCTTTGACTCTAAAATATTAGGTATGAATGCAGAGGTTACTGTTCGGTGTGTGCTATTTGAAATAAAAATACACAATGTAAACATTGTAAAACACCACATTTACAAGAAAATCTACTTTTGCATGACATCATACGAAGAGTGTAATAAATGGTAACTCATTTAAATTTTCACCCTGGAGGGGAAGATTGTACTTGATGAAAACGGGGCTCAAAGTTCCATTATCCACAAAAGTACGCGCAGGCGTGACGTGCGCTTAGAGTTTACCATTTAGGTTGGGAGTAGTTATTTCGTGCCAATGCCGGTCTACCGTAACACCCCGCTTTATTTATTACATGCACTATAATTAATTCGATTACGGGTTCTAGAAACCCTTTTCCGTACACCACAATTCAGCTATCGTCATGCCATCATTTGATTTCGTAACAAATTCTTAGCAACTGCATTGAACGTGATTGAATTTAATTTATCTATCAAAAGGGTAAATGAGTAAATTACATTCTAATAAAGAATGAATTGTTCCATCTCAAATACTCACTCATTACTCATTTATGTATGTATTATTCATTTCTAACCTTCATTATAGCATAGGCACTATATGTATATACACCGGTACAGAGTGGGTAAAAAATAGGAATGTAGTAAAACCCCTAGTCGCATAAAATAATCATTTTTATTTTTCACCAATATGCGTTTGGACCAGTCATGATTAAGTTTCATTAAAGAACTTGTGTTCATCACTATACTCAGAAATCGGAAGTGGTGGTGACGCATCAGCGGTCAGAAACTGACTCACAGATCCATGGACCCAATATCTTTGACAATAGGCAAGTTACTATGAGTAACACTTTCATTTTCATTGAAGGATATCTAAACAGCTCGTGTGACTGTAACCTCGTACTTATTCATTTTGACGGTATTGCTAAGATGTATTTCGAATTCAATCGAGAAAGGCTGCACGATTGTCCTCTACTCTAGACAGGTTGCATCGAATTTACTTTGAAGCTTCATATGTATTCTTAACCCCGATAATAAAGCTAAAGGCAGGAAGTTTCTATATGAAACTCTATAAGAGTTATAACAAGAAACCACAATAGCTCAATCGACTTATGGCATGCAATCTTCGATCAACTATATATATATGCAATACTCAAGATTTCCCATTTATAAAGCGAGTGCTGTTCATATCATTCTCAGTTACTATAGGCGCCAAGGTGTTTGGTTTTCCCTCTATGGGCCCCATTGTAATATTCAAGAATCGCGTGCAGTCTGCGTCGTTCGTTTAATATGTATGCCGGCGTCGCCTTCGCGGCTCCCGTCTGCCTTTCAAGTCTAGCAACCAGTCAACTAGTGGCTATTTCTTCTGTGGTTACTGGTTAGTGCCACTAGCCAACCGGATGTTTGCACGAATAGCCTGGTGAATAATTATATGTTTGTTTAGCCACTTCATTCTGCGCTAAACAATAGAATTGGAATTTAACTTATGGCTAACACCTTTTATGGAATAGATCTCCTCCTATTTAATTACACGATTTATTTATTAAGGTTGTTGCTCGTGGTCAGCTAGGTATAGCAATGACACTAGATGTCCAAATTGCCCCAGTTTAACGTATTTTATCGTTTTTATAAATGAAAATAAGTGTATTATCACATATTAGTATATATTCCGCTTATAGTGAATTATTTTTATGTACCCAGCTATATTTCAGGTTTTTTAGGTCTAAAAAGCACTCGAATTTGTGAGAATTCGCAATGCCATATCGCAGCCATTCGCAAAAATCTATTCACGCACACAGACAAGGACTTTGTTTTATTCAAACTATGCGCTAATTTCAACTATTTCAGAATCTGAAGTTTGGCTCAGGGGCTAGGACTATCGCTTAGAGATCTACGTTACCGAGTTCGATTCCCTGCAAATGTATAGAATCTTTTTTCTTTTCTTTACTTTTAGATATATTTTTTATTTATAATAATTTTGTAAGCCAAGTAAGAGTAAGAGTAAGTAAGAAAGGATGTGTTCGTTTGTTTTTCTAAAAATAAAAACAATTTATCGGATGAAGTTCATTTTTATTACCTATTTATAAAGATATTTACATCAGACTTTATTTACAGATTTTTACTTACAAAGAAAATTACGACTGATAATACACATGAAACAAATGAGCCATGTGCAGACCGTTGCACAATACTTATTTATAGGTACCTACCTACTACCAATTTGTTTATATAATATCCTGATTCTAATTTAAAAAATTGTTCTGATTCCGTATAGTTATAGTTTATAGTGCTTCTATTATTTCTGATGTTCTTTGTCTGAATATTGTTTTAGCCTGTTTTTGCTCACCGCCGATGGGGTTTGCCTATCCAAGCCTATTTCTCATGTCGTTGGAGGTTGGAGTTGATCCTGCTCTGGCTAGCACTTTCGGTTACTGTGTATCCTTCTAAGAACAACTTCAGACAATATGAGCATATGCAGTTTATAAAATATCACTAGCTTCAGTAACATATACAATTTTCAAATTTCCAATACGGTGACTTGGGGAAAGGCACCCGAACAAGTAGCATTTCTTCATTGCTGAAATTGCCGTAGTTTACCCAAAATCTGCAAAACAAAACATTTTTTTAATAAAAATGTCTTACTAAATTTTTCGTAAATTTTACGATAAAAAAATATAAGTAGGTAAGTAATCTAAACCACCCTGCTAGAAGTTGTATTTTTTTATTTATTTGCAAACATTCGCACGCGGAATGTAAAGCATTTTAAAAAGTAAAACAGTAGGTAACTAGGTAAGTACATCATACATACCATCAGGACTAACTCCTAAAAAGTCACATTTTTTGTCAATATAGGTAGTCCTGGGTCGTTACAGTTTTCTTCACTTTTTTTCGAACGGTTTTCGCGACTCCGATTCATTGTGATTTCTCGTTAGAACGTCGCTTTTGTATAAAAACCTCTTCACATAGTTGTGGCAGGGTGTGGTCGCTTTTCTTTTACATAGGTATCTGTAATAAAGCCAAAATTAAGCATAGGCTTAGGTAGGGTAGGGGTACATTTAGATCACTGGCATTGTGCACATAAATTTTCCGAGAAGAAAAATTCATTGGTGCACGACCGGATTTGATCCCACTACCTAAGGATCGGAAAGTCTGTTTTTTTTGCACCATAGGTACTTCATTTCGACTGCAACAAATCAAAGAGGTTGTATAGGTTTTAGGTACCCATACCTAACTAAGTTGAAATCGCATTTATCTACGGTATTATTATGAAATGTACCTATACCTACCTATTACAACAATAATGAGTACTTGGCGTACATAAACTTATGGTTACTGGCAAGGTAGGAGGGCAAGGTGGTGCGGTCGAAGCCCATTGCGATGTTGGTCTGAACAGATCCGCACCACACTCAACACATCCGTCTTTACTACAATGCACTGCAATTAGAATAAACGGGATATATAAACTAACCTTTTAATTTGTTCGTGAAATCATTTCATTTGTCCATGACTTCGTTTGCAATTTTTCCTGGGACCAGAGTAGGTGTACCTTTTGATGATTTTTGTATTAATTTTCGTGACTCCATGGTTTCTACACATTGATTATGTAAATAATACTTCGTATTATTAATCAATGAAGTAGAAAGGGCACTCTTTTTTCACAGTCCTAAGAAAACACAAAATACATGTAAATCAAGAATGAGCGGAATGACATTACCTAGTGTTTGACAATTTTGACATATTGTGCGGAAATTATGCGCAGCGCAGCGAAATGAGTTCAGTGAGGCCATGCCTTGCCAATATGCCATTCCTGAAATCATTTATCAACGTAATATTTTTAATATATATCTTAAAATCATTTTAATAAATATACATTATGATCCACTTCTAAAATAATTCATAAGTACATAATGTTTTTTTAGAGCAACATTTTCTTACGTGTTCGATCTTATTTGTACCGTAGTTGTTTTCAGAGCATGTAGGTCTGCTCTGAAAAGAACTACGAAGCTTGCATTTTGAAGGCATATTTTAATAATTTTTATGTACAATATTTTCCCCTACAAAATGTAGTTTCTACCTAATAATATTAGGTATAGGTAGATTATTCGTAATTTAATTTTCTCCCATAATTTATTCAAAAATCATAAACTGGCAGCACTCTATTTCCTATCCTATAGTTTGATTTTTATGGTATCAAAGGTACATTTCATGTATTTGGAGACAAGCAAATTATGAGAGAGAAGACAGGAGAAGATAGAGGAAGACAGACAAGATCGAGAAGATCGGCAACAGCTCATAGTCCGCGAGCTGGCAATGTCGCAGCAACACAACCGTACATTGTCAGATGAGCGTACGACATTATCTGTGTTCACTCACACATTGTTAATTTTTAACTAAAATTTCGATTTTAGTTTAGCTATTTATCGACTGTATTTTTCAACTAAATATGATATACAGCAAGTAAAAACCAATATAAAAGCCAACAACAGTTATTTTAATTCAAAAATTATATTCTCTTCGCCCATATATGGAAAAATCCGTGTAGAAAAATTTGTATGAAGATCGTTCCGCCTTAAATAAAAACAATACCTGAATAACAATATTTGAATACTGCAAATACAGAGCGGTACAAAACAATAAATTAATTCATACAAAGTCAAATTAAATTAGCCTGTTGCTACAAATATTCCCAGGACTAGATAAGGTGCAGATGTAGACTGACGTCATGTTACAAAGCTTGTACTTATCTACTTGGTTTGCATATTGTGATACAATAGCATTGATTTCAATTATAATTGAATCCACTGTCAAGCTCAAAATAACAAAATCAGAAAAGGTTTGTGTAGTAACTGGGCAGGGAATATGTAAGGAACACGTACGCCCAATTATTTGCGACTATGACATGTATGGCGTTACACCTACGGCTATGGTTGATCAACGAATGAATCATACAATTATTGATAGCGTTATAAAATGTTTTTAAACAATCAAGCAATAAGGATAACTTATTAACTATCCTTACAATAACAGCCCATATCCTACCTCATTGTTTAGTTAAGTATGTGATTTTTATCTGGTTTGACGAGGCCTTCCTCACCCAAGCTCGGAGTTTCTATACTAGTAATCTGTTGAGTATTCTATACAACTATTAGTAACTTGGTATACTTATGTAAGCTATATGTATAGCATTTTTACCAGCAACGTTTTCCAGCCGATACTGGTAAATCCTAAGATGTACCAGATTCTCATGGTAAAAGCCCGAAAATTAATTAATTTTATAAGAAATTCTTACAATTACCAACTCATGTCGGTAAATCTTAACTTTTACCGGTTAATCTTAAGATTTACCGCAGATCGGGCTTTTACAGTACATATACATTATACAGGGTGTCCCAATATATAGTGTCAAGCGGATGGAGCACCACGAGAGACACCCGAATAACCGCTCCTGCAGACTTCAGCTTGATACTATTATTGATACACCCTATAAGTTTATATAACTGTGTAATTACATAACATTCAGGTTAGGTTTTGTTTGACAAAAACTGTTGAAGGAAAAAAACAACTATTGAAGCAAACACATTCAAGTGTGCGCATAAAATTTATGTTTGCAATCACGTTTGACAGAATCAGGATACTCAATACCGAATCAACATAAAAAAATGCGTGTAGCTAATCCGTTTTTACAGACACCTACGCTAAATGCTATTACCGAATATCATCAATACAATGTATACGAAGACAATTGGACCGTAGTGGTCATACTCTAATAGATACTACTTATTTAACAGTTATATCATACAAGTAAATGGTCCAATGAGTTACGCTGGAATTTCTTTTATGGGCTTCATAAGTCTGAGGCTAACTGGTTTTCTAGATTCCTTTCAACGCTAGCGGCTAATTATGGTACAAAAACTGGTCACATTCTTTTAAATCTGTGTCCCTTAAAATCTAGAAACATCGGTGCTCTAGAATATGAATGGTTCCCGCAAATGGGATATATTTCTTAATTTTGCGCTACCCCGTGCCATATAAATAGAGAAAATGTTGGTTTGGATAACCAACAACATTATACAGATGTTGTGGTTCTATTGTACAATGAAGTTCCTATTGAAGGGGGTTTTTATATTTTTGTAAAATTAGCTTGTTATACATTTTCAGTGGTGTTAGTTTTGTGGAAGCTGGATGGAAGCTGTGGTGGAAGCTATACTATAAATACGTTTGTTTTTCTCACATGTGCGATTCTAGTATAAACGGTCGCACGTCACATGACGTGATCTATCATTCCTATACAATACAAATCGCACGGTTTTTGAGCACGTTTTAAACTACTAATGACTTAACTAACGAGTGGGAATGCCAATCGGAGACCGGTCGTAACAACTCCCGCTAAGAAAACTATTTCTGCCATCATACTTTCACTCGTAAACGGTGCTTCCAGGCTTTTTTCATAGCTTCCAAAGAAAGCATTGGGCTTCGTAAGGTAAAGAGTCCAGAGGCTCTACCTTGAGATTGTCATCTGAATGCTTTCTTGTCTTGGAAGGCGTCAAATCTTGCTGTATTCGTTACGTTACAGCTCGAAGGTCATAGTGACCTAAAATATCATTGACGTATTAGGGATAATAGAATTTATTCACAAAGAAAATTATGACTAATAAAGTATTTACAATATTTATAATATGTACAAAATACACATGAAGCAGTTGAGCTATCTACACACCGTTGCAAACGAGACGTTGACGTTATTGGTAGAATCAGTATAGTTGGGATGTGCTACGTCGTGACCAAAGATGCACTCTACCTCATGGCTCTTGGCACTTCTATCTATAGGATAAGTGCAGGTGGTCTAGTGGTAGTAACACTCGTGCACCAATGGATTTTACTATCATTATTACTAAATTTTTATTACAAAAGTGAATCGTAGTTTTGTATGGACAAAAATAGTTTCGAAAACTCAAGTATGGGCTCAGTTGAGCATTACCTTCCACGCTTACTTTCAAAGTAATTTGTTCATCGCTAACTTTATTGGTTGGACTACTAATTGTTGTTTGCCATTGGTTATGGCTGGTGAATTTTCTAAATGCACCTTACTGTCTTAGTTCTTGTATAAAATTACAATTACTTCAGTTTTACTACCAATTGACCTGATGATCACTCTTCTGACCTTTTCACGAACGGTGACTAACATACTCGAATTGGGTTTTATTCATTGCTGTTAGATTATTGTAAGACCTAAATGCGCACACCATCGACTAGACCACAGTTAGACAAGGTTATTCATTCTTCTTTATTTTTTGTTGTAGACAGTGAAAAATCTTCTCTTATCAACTTCGTTACTTCTTCGTTTGAAATAAAATAAATATTTAGAAGTCGAGACATTCGCCAAGTCGGCTGTCATTTGTTTTCTCATCCTTTATCCAGAAGAAAATGTTAGTTACATTTCTTATTTATAGCCTCTGTCCGTTATTACGACACAGTTTTACCAGTGTCAAGTGACGTATTTAGTCAAGTCGAGACATTCGTTACATTTACCTGCTTATAGTCAGATGTCAAGTTAAAACTCTCTGTATAATGCTTACAAAATATTAAAAAATAAAGTTAAAATATTTTTGTTTTTTAATATTAAACTTTTTTTTTTAATTTCAGTTTCCTGGACGACTTGGACCGGTTAGGCGCGAAGGATTACCAGCCCACCGAGCAGGATATTTTAAGGACTAGAGTCAAAACCACTGGCATTGTCGAAGTGCACTTCTCCTTCAAAAACCTTAATTTCAAGTGAGTATGTTACACCACAGATAATATACACTAAAGTTATTGTTCTGGTGCTGATGATATTTTGTTACCGAGCTGATCTAAATGAAAGTAATATAATAACAGACCTTGATGACCTCCCCCTCTTCCCTCCACGCTGTGCGATCCAGCGCTGTGATGCTCCATTCGAGCTGGTATATATGGAGCTCATCCTGGCATCTTGTTCTTGGTCTGCCGCGCCGTCTTGGTTCTTGTGGACGCCACTCTGTAGTTAGTTTGGCCCAGAGTTCATTGGGCATGCGGCAGACATGGCCGGCCCACTCCCACTTAAGCTTGGCAGGTTTGGTGTAATATTTATTGATTAAGATATTGTATATCGTATTCCAGATTATTCGACGTCGGCGGGCAGCGGTCTGAACGAAAGAAATGGATCCATTGCTTCGAGGACGTCACCGCGATTATATTCTGCGTCGCGATGTCGGAGTACGACCAGGTGCTGCACGAGGATGAAACAACGGTAAAAACAATATCTCTTTTTTTATTTCATACATTACTAGCTTCTGCCCGCCACTTCGTCCGCGTCCCGTTTGATCCTGTTGATTTTCCGAGATAAAAAGTAGCCTATGTGTTAAGGATACGAACTACTACTACTTAGTCCAAGTTTCATCGAAATCGGGCCAGTAGTTTTTGCGTGAAAGGGTAACAAACATCCATACTTACAAACTTTCGCGTTTATAATACTTATTATTAATTTGAGTAGTGCGGCTGTCCCAAACGAAAACCTAGTATGAGCCATTTTTTTTTGTAGACTTTTTTTACGGCATCTTTCTTTGGATGACATTCTAGAAACGATGATGCAAAAAAAAACGTCTACCAAAAAAAAATGGCTCATACTAGGTTTTGGTTTGGGACAGCCGAGGTTGATGTTGATGGGACTCCCGTTTCCGCATTTAGGTTCAAAGTTGGCTCATTATGCGTGGGGGATGTTCTGGCTAGGAGTGTAGCCAGCCTAACTCCTCCCAAAAGTACAGAAGCTTCCTGGGGGCTTCGCAGGCTTGGAGGAGTGACCTAGGGTTATTTAGGATTTCTGTTCGTTGTGTAGTTACGCCCTCACATTCCAGGATTACATGGGCAGCTGATTCTTCTAGCCTCTGCAGAGTGGACTGTCAGTGGAACAGCCGAGTGGAAACGACGATATTTATCACTCGTGTATGTCATAATTGATTTTCATTCCAGAACCGTATGCAGGAGAGTCTCAAACTGTTTGATTCGATCTGCAACAACAAATGGTTCACGGACACGAGCATCATCCTCTTCCTGAACAAGAAGGATCTCTTCGAGGAGAAGATTCGCAAGTCGCCGCTCACCATCTGCTTTCTCGAGTACTCCGGTAAAATACAATATTACTATTAACAAAATATTTTATACAACTATGATGCAACAAGCCGATGGTTCACCTGATGTTAACCGGTAACGATGCATTGACTCACAAGTCCACTGAAGACGTGCCCTGTGATGCATTGCACTGCGCCCATCTGAGTTGAACTACTTGGCGGCATAAATAGCCAGAAGGTAATCGAGTCAAAGTCTCGTATGGCAATCACGAGTCGGAAGGCGGGGTGAAGGACCGACCACAATGTGGAAATCTTGGGAAATTGATGGATGGAAAAAGCACAAATTTGTTCTTCCTGGATATGCAAGGTCAAAGCCAAAGTCAAAATTTCTCTATTCAATAAAATCACAGGGATCAGGGATGCCGAGGTTTATCTCCAGTTTGATAGGACGATGATTATAGCCTATAAAAATAAATGTAAGTGAACAATAGGTTCTGTTAGCAGTTCGACAGGCGTCACAGCTCAGTCGGTAATAGCTCTGCCTTCCGTGCTGTGGGTCGTGGGTTCGATCCCCACCAAGAACAAACATTTGTGCGTGGAAAACATAGATGTTTGTTCTATGTCTGGGTGTTACTATGTATTATAAGTATGTATTTACAAAAAAAAAGTATATAAGTATTCTATCAGCCATCTAGTTCCCATATTACAAGCTTTGCTTAGTTTGGGACTAGAGAGTGTTGTATGAAATGTCCCTGAATATTTATTATTATTATTATAGATACCGGACTGAAATTGTGCGGATTAGAAACATTTCCGTGAATTAACATTAAACGCACGTACAGTTTTAGTAAATAACTTTTTTTAGCAATTAGTGCGTATAGGCCTACAAAACCACATTTTATATTCTAATTTACTCAAAGTAAAGAATGTATCGATTTGAATTTCTATTATGACGACTGTGGCGCAAGCGACTAATTATTCAGTGGTGTAAGAAGTGCGAGTTCGATTCCATTGGAAAATTGAGAGCATATTGTCTTTATTACGATTCGTGGTGATGTGCAAAGTTTGTGATGATCTCATCTCCCTGTATAGTTCAGCAAAGTAACACATAAAATATTTAACATAAGTGTTACCGAAACTGTAGTGTAAATTTTTAATATTACCTAATTTTAAGATAACTGTTGCACTTATAGGAGTTGTGTTTTTTATAAAATCTATAATTGGTGTTTGTACCAGTCATAACGCAACCTGAATACCTAAGCTCAAAAATGGGTGTTACTTTGTATTATAAGTATGTATTTACAAAACAAAAAGTATATAAGTATTCTATCAGCATCTAGTTCCCATATCACAAGCTTTGCTTAGTTTGGGACTAGAGGGCGTTGTGTGTAAAGTCAAAAAAAAAAATGTTTTTGTACATAACTCTATTTAGTGTTCCTGTTTAAATAAATAAAGTATGTCTTATTTCAATTGTATTCTGTAATATATAATGTATTTGTTAACAGGCGCGCAGGAGTATGGCGAGGCGGCGGCGTACATCCAGGCGCAGTTCGAAGCCAAGAACAAGTCCACCACCAAGGAGATCTACTGCCACATGACGTGCGCCACCGACACCAACAACATTCAGTTCGTGTTCGACGCCGTCACTGACGTCATCATCGCCAACAACCTGCGCGGCTGCGGCCTCTACTAGACCCCCCCCCCGCCACCCCCCCGCCCGCGCCCCCCGCATGCATTGCACACAGCATCCGGTCGGCTCGGCGAGGCGCGAGCGGCGCTCTCGGTTCGCAGCTACGCGTATATTTTATCGAATAAGCTTACTGGATTACATCGCCGACGCGACGCGACGCTTACAGCACGCTCAGTTCGCGACAAGATCCCGTTACGTTTACTTTCCCCCGTGTTATATAAACCAAACCGGCGGTATCCGCTCTAGACACTTGTTTTGATATGAATTAGCGTTGGATTCTAAATGTTGGTGCTAGGCGTTCGTAGTTCGGTTGGCGGGTCTAGTCGTTGCATCTAGACTAGAGCTAGCGGGTCGGAAGTGTGGCGCCCTCGCGCCGGACCGGCCTCAATATCCGCTTATATATACTCACTCTCTTACAGACCACAAACCGCGCTCCGCGGACACGTTCGCAGGCCTACTAATTACTGATTACAAAACATCATTCCATTGTTTAGTATTAATCTCTGAGAAATTATTTTTTATAAACTTTTGAATGCACAATCTAACCGCTCTTTGTAATAAGGTGTTGCGTTACGTACCTACGCGTATCTAAGCTAAGGTCCCGTGTAATCGTTGAGGTAATCCGCACACTTATTATTTAAGCATCGTATTACGCACAAGTTTATTTATTCCAGTAAGAGCTTTCTTTACGCCATATTATACAATTTTTCTATATTTTGTGTTCATATATTTTCTATATCATTTACAGTTATGCTAAGATGTAGCCATATAAGATTGTATTCTATAACGGAAATCACGTTTTAGATATTTATTCATAGCGTACGTGGTGGTATGTAAACTTGTCATGATTATTTTGTATTTAATGATTATTAACCAATGTTTATGAATCATGTTAATCAATATTTTGTCGGCGAAGTCTGTTTGGTAAGTATCGTTTTGTATACCTGAGCAGTGAATAGTTAACTAACAGCTGACCCGGGGGTTGTTTGTTCCCAGTCGATATCTAACGCAAATCGTCTAAGATATGTGAGTATATAAACTTGTATACACTCGCGAATTGGCGTAATCAAACTTATATATACTATATAACATAATTTATTATTAATAATAAAAATCTTACTTTTAAGCATTAGGACAGTAATTGTATCAATAAACATTAATTAATAATGCAATTAGACAGTAATCTTCTATTGTAAGCAACCGTCGGAAGTTGAGTCACATTTCTATAAAAATAAAACCTGATTTATCTGAAATTGTGGTTTAAAATGAGCATTTTTGACTTAGCGTCAGCATTGTCGTTGTATATGGAACTTTATCGCTAAAGTTTTAAGGATTAACTTCCTGATTCTGACTCAGCTTCAGGCGGATGCTTTCGTGAATTTATTTTCATTTTTCGTTTATGAGTATGTAAAGAAGGATTGAAAATGTACACCTACATTGTGACCACGCGGGCCATCTATCTTACACATTCGTTCTAAGGTTGATAAACCAAAGATTTCGTTGTAACTTCTATTTATATACGTTTGAGGAATAAATTGTAGTACCTAACGAAGTGAATTGCCGTAAGACAAATCATCGCTATATTCCGATGATACAATGACTTCGGTCGGATGGTCGACTTATATTCGATGATTGGACATGGCAATATTTCGTGTAGGAATCTGTTTTTAGTATCAGTCAGCGGTTCCCTGGTTCCTCGTGATTGGCCCGCGTCTCTGTTGCTAGGTAGGTTTTTTACCGTTATGTAACGATATGTGTACGTAAACTAATAATATTATTAGCGCAGTTCTATTCAGCCCAAACATTACATTTAAGTAAGCTTCACAATACATTAAACTTTTTTTGTGAGTGAATGTGGTATCGTTCATTGTAATGTCTTCGCTGTGAAGACTTGATACGGTCGGTGCGTGAATGTCCTAAGCTGATTTAGTATCGGACACATCATGCGCCGATTGCAATGTAGTAGGATATCTAGTTAGAGTCCTTTCGCATTTTAATGTGTTCCTCTGCCGCAGAACGAATAACTTGTATGCTTTACTATTACGAGTGGATGTGATGTAAATTTTGTACACGGCCGCATTGTCTGTTCGCTCGAATCACATTTAGTTAATAAGATTTACGACAGTGATTGATCCGCACACGCCCATGTTATAATTATTGTTTGTTACACAAAACGTGCGCACAAAATAACGACGTTCGTACAAACGGTGTGTAAGCTTCTTATTTGAAGACTGAATTGTTGCGGCTCAAAATGTTCTCGCGCTTTATTAGATCCGTGAGAGGAAGGATAATGCAGTTTTATAAACGAATAGTTTAGTGATCGCATCGGGATTGGTCGTCAATGTATCAGTGGTGTGGCGCGAGTCGTAAGCACCCGCATCGATATCGAGTCGCTGAATAGAGAATCGAGCGACGTTCACTACATTAAATATTAAAAGCTGTCTTCGTCACAATGTCGTCGATCTATATCGATATCACCATGCTTCATTCATATTTGCCAAAGTTAATTACTAACCTCACTATTTATACCTACTGTATGTTCTTTGATATCTAAATTATGTCTGAGGTCCGGGGCGCGGCGAGGAGGCCCCGGCTCGAGTATAGTCGTAACGGTACTGATCAGAGTACAATGTTGAAAAATATCTTATTTAGAATTGATGAACATGTAAACGTTTGTTTGTAGAGCGTGCGAGAGATCGTTCGGAATGCGATCGGCGGCGGCCCCGGCGGCCGGCGTTAGCTAGCTCCATCTAACTACGCCTCGAACGATCCACGACGTTGAGCAAACGTTTAGGAAAGTAACATTTTTAGTCACTAGTGGGTAATTTTTGAATGTGATTCAATCTTATCTTTATTTTTCTATCGAGTGACATAACTTGAATGTTAATTTCGTTAATTTCCAACTTTATGTTTTGTATTGTAACGCATTTACTGAAAGCAAGTAGGTACCTATTTAACCAACGATGTAAAAACAATATTTTCTCTTTTTTTGTATCTCGTCTGCACCGGTATTTTTTATTGAATTTACTATAAATGTACTTTTAAGTGTATAATTTTAAATAATTACTGAAATGATTATATTCTAATTTTTATGTTCAAATAAGTTATGTTCGTTTTATTTACATTCCTCCCTCATTCCTCTAACTTGCACTCTTACTCCCTATAATGTGGTGGGATTTCTTCAACAATAGTCATTGGCTATGGCGTTTCATTTTGACTTGTTTTTAAAAACTAAGAACAAAAAATTATCAGCTGGTTCTGTAAGTGCCGAGTCAGTCTCGTGAGTAATGGTGTTCTGTGGATACAGTATTACTCTTAGAATTAAGAATCATCGAGTGACATCATCATAATATTTCGTATAATGTGGTGTACCAGAAGGTTATCCTTGTCATTGCATTGATTGCACGTGAGGGAGGCTAGCTAGTTAGGTGCAAGCAACGCCATCTAAAGTAGACATAACTTGGATGCTAAACCTACTGTAGTGTAGCGCTAGATGGCGATAATGAATTAATGATCAAAATCGAACTGAACAATGTTTGAACCTACTTGCTGGCTGTTATGTCAAGCAAGTGTCAAGTCACAAATCAATTCAATCTAAAACATGAGCGTTTCGACGGAGGGACCATAGTGGAATTTTAGGTTTCTGAGCACCTCAATATTTAGTAGAAGTTCTCAAACAATTGTAAAACTGAACCGGCAATTTGTAAAAGTTACGAATCAAAAGTTATAAGCATTTTAAAGTGGTCCCTCGGTTCCACACATGCAATGCTGGGTTCCAAGGATCTAATCAGTATTCACATCTTCTTTCACTGTCTATATTTAGTAGAAGATTTGTAAAAAAAAACTACTTAATTTCAGCCCTTCTTCTTCTTGCAGAGAGACGAAAACACGATAACAAAGTGGTCCCTCAGTTCTACATTGACGAAAATGTTTTTGCGGTTTTACAAAAAAACTAACTGGAATTTTAAGTTTCTGAATCAGTCAATATTTAGTAGAAGTGCTCATACAATTTGTAAAATCAATCAGTAATTTGTAAAACTTACCAATCAAAAGTTATAAGCATTTTAATGTGGACTTTCGGTTGAACACTTTCCAAAACGCAAAAGTAACTTTACAAAAAAACTATAAAACTTAGAGACGTGTAATATAGCTTATCATTTAGTAAAAATTTTTACTAAATATCTACATACAACAATAAACAATAGACAGAGCCATTATCGAAATATAGCAATTTTAGTTTCCGGCATAGAGATGCAGCCGCAGGGTGACCACACGGCTTAAATTTTCGGGACAGGGAACAGCATGACAGCCGCGCGACGCGACGATTCCACTCTCTGCTGATGCGGATGTGACTCAATGAAGTCAGTGTTGGTACTCTAAGTACCTATTCATCCATTGTATTTTCAATAGGTGAGTAAAAAAAATCCGATGATTGTCAAATAAATATAAGATCATACGAAAACGGAACGTCAGCGGAAAATCAATACTATTTATACTTAGGTGCTTACCTATCACCCTATTCAAACAACTTCGAGAGGGCTTTCGCTGCCCAATTCAACAATAGAATCTACAACAAGGTGCTTACCTAAAAAGAACAATCGCTAGGAAAACTTCAATAACCACTATCCCACTACTATTATAAATGTCAAAGTTTAGATGTTTGTTTTTCAATCACGCTGTTACTACTTACTGGTCCGATTTGGATGAAACTTGGAATATATTATAGTTCGTAACCTGGATCAAACACATTGGCTACTTTTTTTTATTTTTTTTTGTGGACGAAGTCGCGGGTGACTGCTAGTAATATTATAAATGCTAAAGTTTAGATGTTTGGATGTTTGTGTTTCAATCACGTCAAAACTACGAACCAACTTGGATGAAACTTGGCATATATATTATAGTTCGTAGCCTGGATTAAGACATAGGCTACTTTTTATCCCAAATAAATTAGCAGAATCTAGGTACGGCATTAAATGAACAAAAAGGATAAGTGGCGTGGCGTCCTCGTGTCAAACACGTCAAGAATGTTTTATTGGCGCCACTTATCCTGTTTGTTCATTTAATGCCGTAACTAGATCCTGCTAATTTATTCGGGATAAAAAGTAGCCTATGTCTTAATCCAGGCTACGAACTATAATATATATGCCAAGTTTCATCCAAGTTGGTTCGTAGTTTTGACGTGATTGAAACACAAACATCCAAACATCTAAACTTTAGCATTTATAATATTACTAGCAGTTACCCGCGACTTCGTCCACAAAAAAAAATAAAAAAAAGTAGCCGATGTGTTTGATCCAGGTTACGAACTATAATATATTCCAAGTTTCATCCAAATCGGACCAGTAAGTAGTAACAGCGTGATTGAAAAACAAACATCTAAACTTTGACATTTATAATAGTAGTGGGATAGTGGTTATTGAAGTTTTCCTAGCGATTGTTCTTTTTAGGTAAGCACCTTGTTGTAGATTCTATTGTTGAATTGGGCAGCGAAAGCCCTCTCGAAGTTGTTTGACTAGTGTGATAGGTAAGCACCTAAGTATAAATAGTATTGATTTTCCGCTGACGTTCCGTTTTCGTATGATCTTATATTTATTTGACAATCATCGGATTTTTTTTACTCACCTATTGAAAATACAATGGATGAATAGGTACTTAGAGTACTAACACTGACTTCATTGAGTCACATCCGCATCAGCAGAGAGTGGAATCGTCGCGTCGCGCGGCTGTCATGCTGTTCCCTGTCCCGAAAATTTAAGCCGTGTGGTCACCCTGCGGCTGCATCTCTATGCCGGAAACTAAAATTGCTATATTTCGATAATGGCTCTGTCTATTGTTTATTGTTGTATGTAGATATTTAGTAAAAATTTTTACTAAATGATAAGCTATATTACACGTCTCTAAGTTTTATAGTTTTTTTGTAAAGTTACTTTTGCGTTTTGGAAAGTGTTCAACCGAAAGTCCACATTAAAATGCTTATAACTTTTGATTGGTAAGTTTTACAAATTACTGATTGATTTTACAAATTGTATGAGCACTTCTACTAAATATTGACTGATTCAGAAACTTAAAATTCCAGTTAGTTTTTTTGTAAAACCGCAAAAACATTTTCGTCAATGTAGAACTGAGGGACCACTTTGTTATCGTGTTTTCGTCTCTCTGCAAGAAGAAGAAGGGCTGAAATTAAGTAGTTTTTTTTTACAAATCTTCTACTAAATATAGACAGTGAAAGAAGATGTGAATACTGATTAGATCCTTGGAACCCAGCATTGCATGTGTGGAACCGAGGGACCACTTTAAAATGCTTATAACTTTTGATTCGTAACTTTTACAAATTGCCGGTTCAGTTTTACAATTGTTTGAGAACTTCTACTAAATATTGAGGTGCTCAGAAACCTAAAATTCCACTATGGTCCCTCCGTCGAAACGCTCATTCTAAAACTACAACGAAAAAAAACCAAACTTAACATAACCTTAAAAAAATAACTTTTGGTGGAGTTTGTTTGTTTTGGTTTTGTAGCGTGATCAAAATAAAACTACCATTTTGTTAGTTTAGTGAATCGTGTTAACCTACCGACTGTTAAATGGTGGGAAATATGAAAGACGTTATAGACGTGTTGGTTCTACAAACCAACAGACGTGAACGACGACTGCCCGATTATCGGAGCGCCCCCGGCCATAGCCTAGCCACCAACTTCATATTCGAATGTGGCATAAAACTCGGCTTACAACCGGCTTCCGTTGCCACAGCTGCAGTGTTCTACCACAAGTTCTTCAAAGAGGCAGATAAGAATGATTACGATTGCTACGTGATTTGTACAGCTTGTCTGTGTGCCGCTGGGAAGTCTAGAGATGAGCCTGTCAAGTTGAGAGACGCTGTGAATGTCGCACATAATTCTATTAACCGCGGTGCCGGTCCTCTTGAGCTGGGCGACGAGTACTGGTCCTGGCGTGGAGCTGTGGCTCAGGCGGAACTACTGGTACTAAGATTGCTGGGATTTAACTTAGACGCGCCGTCTCCTCACAGATATTTACTGCACTACTTGCGTTCTCTTCAAGAATGGTTCCCGGCAACTCAGTGGCGATCGGCGCCAATTGCCAGGACTGCGATGGCGTTCTTGCAAGACTTCCATCATTCCCCATTTATTCTAGACTACAGAGCACCCCATATTGCTGTGGCGAGTCTGACATTAGCCCTTCATGTGCTGGGTGTTTCAGTGCCGTTGGCATCAACCCTAGATGATGATGCAGCTTGGTACTCTGTAAGTTCAGTTATAACTATTACTCTCTCATGGCTTTTAAGAAAATCTTACTCGCTAATCCTTACCTACACATAAATCACCCTGCATTTTGCACAAACTAAAGATTATGATTATGACAATATTATGCCCATATTAAGGCAATTTGGCACATTTTGCCAGAATTATCAGATTATAAGTAACAGGTAAGACTAACTGATTTAATATCTTAATAAAAATATATTTGTTCCAGGTTTTCACAAAAGATTTACAAAAAGAGAAAAACTGGGAAATCATGGAGAAAATGATGCAAGTCTATGGAAGAGAGCCAGAACCTATCTAAGTCTGTAAAGAATATTTTACTTTGAATTTAAATGTGTGAATGAATAAAATGATGTTTGTGATATTTAAACTTTTTAACTATCCTAAGGATGATAGTATCCTTAGGATAGAAATTTGATAAGACTAGCATAGGTTTAAGGTATGAAAAATCATAGCCTACAGGATTTAGCTAAGCTAATAATCACCAGGAAATAGAGGTGTAACTAATGTAACCATAACAGGTATACGGAACAGCGTTATTTGGCCTAAAGCGTTATAGCAGTTATACGCGTCGCCGCTGCTATGTTATTTTATAACAGCCAAATAACAGTCTTGCGAAAAACGGGTGCAGGCAGGTGGTCGACGCAAAAGTTGTCTTCTATAAAAAATATCAGCGAATTTCGTTTTGTATTAAACGCAAATTATGAAATTTTGACCATCATGTTTCATAGATTGTTCATTTTTTATGAGCTCAAGTCTGGTTGGAGAACATGTTATTTAATAACATGATAACAGCCAGTAACAGGGATAACACTATAACTTTTGGCCGTTATAGTTTTATCCCTGTTACTGGCTGTTATCATGTTATTAAATAACATGTTCTCCAACCAGACTTGAGCTCATAAAAAATGAACAATCTATGAAACATGATGGTCAAAATTTCATAATTTGCGTTTAATACAAAACGAAATTCGCTGATATTTTTTATAGAAGACAACTTTTGCGTCGACCACCTGCCTGCACCCGTTTTTCGCGAGACTGTTATTTGGCTGTTATAAAATAACAAAATAACAAATCATGTTATTAAATAACATGATAACAGCCAGTAACTATTAACGGCATTGAATCTATGCCGTTCCGCAAATAACAGTAAAACAGTTTAACACTATAACTTTGGCCGTTATAGTGTTATCCCTGTTACTGGCTGTTATCATGTTATTAAATAACATGATAACAGCCAGTAACAGGGTTTCAGCTTCGACAACAGAACAGACACTGACAGGACATGACAATGTGACAGTGATAGTTTCATTTCTTCATCGTGATCGCCGTTTGCTCACACCTCCGCGCCATGCCTCCGGTGGCGTGGCGTTGGCTTGGCTATACGTTGGTTTGTATCAGGCGAGAGTGAAAGGAAAATAATTGAGTCTGGTTATTGTACAACCATGGAATGCACAGCCTGGGAAAACACAACCATGGAAAGCACGACCAGGATTGCACAACCCGGGCATTCATTAATCACTACCTACCTATAGAAATCCGTAGCCTTGCCTGTTATTTGACTGTTATTTTATAACAGTTATGATAACATAGTATCACCAAACCGTTATATTCAATAACACGCATATGAAAATTTGACTGTTATATTACACCTCTACCAGGAAATTTTAGCAGTATGACCCAAGAGTTTCTTAGGATAGCCATTCCATGTACCAACTCGCAAAACACAAGGGTCACAAGTGTACAGTCAGCACAAATTAACAAAACAAGATGTGCATGTCCCCAGCATAAGCAGTCACAAAATGTTGCAGTTCTATCATTGAAAATAGTATAAAGACCTGTTTAAATTCTGGCAAATGTTACGAAACAAATAATAGTCAAAAGCTTCCGAATCTAAAATTGTTTATCGACTTATGTTGCTGACTGTACTGTAAGATTTTGGATTTTCAAACCTAGCTATTACTATACACCTAGCAATTCAGGGAGACAATCTAAGGGATTTAGAAAATAAACAACACAATTTAGATCTACAAACAAATATAATTCAGTTTTCTAACATTTTACGATACATAATTTTATAAATGTACAGGGTAAGCTCATGACGTGGAGAAGCGGCACTAGTTCACAACTGGCTACCGGAACATACGCAGTATGTCGTGCAAGGAGGTACAATACAGGGGACACGGCGGTAGCTACCGCGCTGATATGCATCACATGGGTATGACGACTTACATCTAATGTGATCTCAAGTATGGGGAATTCACCAATGTTCTGTCCCGTTACAAATCTACATACACCAATGACTAGTATAATTTACAAAAAATTACGTACGGTTAAGCGTATTAAATTTTAATTTTACACCAGTAGTCCAGAGTATGAAAGCAGAGGAACAAGGCGTCAGCAGCAATTTACGGCCGAACTCTGTGCGTCCCGATGGAAGACAACACAATCAAATCATCCCATCACGCATCTAGACATTTGTGCATCTATTTTATCATATCAATAGGTAAGGTAATAGCAAATCGATAACACATATTTTTTTATTATATACGAAATGGATACCTATACACATGAAACTGTTCTAATAACAATGCACACGAATGCAAAGTCTCTCAGTAGAGAGTAACACACCAGTAAAGAGAGATATTAACATCACTATGATTTATTTTTAATCTACAAATTTTCCACACAGACGAAATTTAACACATGATATTGCAAATGACATTAAAACTGTTATTGCACAAATACTATTCAACTACTGGGTTCTCAACACACTGGGGGACACACAGACATATTGTGGCGGTCACGTGGTGCACCGAACCTGCACCTGTATAACATACAACATTATACATGGGGAATATCAAACTATACTTTCAAGAATGCACAAGATTTACACACTCAAAGCTTTGCATCAATACAGCAACTTCTGATTATACAGCAATTATTAATGACAACAATATAATTAGCGAAGTGGACAGATGTTAGAATATTATAATGTAAAGCAATGTTGCAGTTAAACGATAGATGCATGACCATACACATTACCTCACAACACATTTCAAAATTTCACATAGAAAAGGCAGTTCAAGTAGAAGTAAAAACACGAGATTATCAGTTAGTGAGAGTACTAACCCTGAAACTGTTAATACATTTATTTTGTATGTAATAGGCACTTGAAGTGAAAATTTAAAAATTAAATTATGCTCATGTAGGTACAAAATATAATTTAAGTAACAAAAATAAACTATTAAAAAAAATAAAATGTCAACCAGTAAATATGGGAATGTATAGCTACATTAATAAATAAACTCCTTATTATATTAATTAATTGAAGCAAAGAAATGAACGAATATTATAATGCCTACCTAGTTAGAAAAATGTAACTGTTTCAGTAAAAATAAAATGTAACTTCTATGGCATCTGAAATAAATTTGTACATTTTTGTACTCGGCGCCTAATATCCACCCCACCCTCAGGATTTGACTAAAATTCCATTAAAATTTTCCTAATCTACTAATATTAAAATTACGATAAGAAATGACAAAAACTAACTACCTACTACATTAGTAAATATAGACTTAACTATTTAGCTCTACACAATATGACCGTAACGCAATTACCTACTTTGGCTGGATTCACAAATAAGGTGTGTATAGTGTTTTTGCCTATTTAAATAATACTGGAAGATTTGCCTGAGGGTCTCACAACTATGCGGGGAGTGGTGCTCGCTAAATATTCACTATTTAGATAAATAAATTGATAAATATTCGGTGGTTTGATCACACAAACTCGTTAACTGCTCAACAATTCGACAAAAGTCGCTGCCGACTCGTTACAAAGGGGCATTCCATATTGTTGGACTGTGTGTTTGATAAAACTATCAAAAACTGGACACACCTCAGATCTATTAAGTTAACTCGGTAAAGATCAAACAAAACAATAGGAACTCTCTACTAAAAAAATATATGCATTTAATAAAACATAAATTAACTAAAACACAAAAACAAACTCTTTTTTCCTTAACAAAAGTTAATATGAAATAAAATCGTAATAATTAAGAATACTCTGCAAATATTATAAATACCTAAATAACTTACAAGAATTTACTGATCGATGTTGAGTCAGAAGGTCCACTGGTGCATGACATATGCCTTCTTACAAGCAATGTACTCGCATAACACCACCATATACATATAATGTCAAGAAAACCATTAGTTTCAATAAGTTATGAATGAAGAGTGATAGATTTCATCTAATCACAAAATAATTACTTTATCTACACGGTACATACGTAAAAGTTTAAGAAAAGCTTGCGTCGGTGAAAATACCTTATTTTTAGAAGGGTGAAAAACCAATCGAGTTTACCTCGAGTCGAGTGCTTAGCAATATTGCATTGACACTTCATTACTTAACATTTTATTTGTTCAATTTAAGACTAATGCCTTTACTACAGTCAGATTTCGACGCCCCGTTTACTCGAGTTAGTGGAAAACAAATTAAAAGTTGAATTTCATTGTACGCAAATTCACAAGATTTATTATTGCACTGAAGACGAGCGCTCCGTATAAATCTATGCTATTTATAATATTTGTAGGTTATTATGGCACATAAAATGAGCGTGTGATTCTTTGTTTTCCGCAGCTCAGTGGGGCTTTGTTGGTACCTTAAATAATCTTAGCTATTAAGGCATTCATCTATTTAAATAAGCGTATATTCGTACCAATGCAATATTATCGAACGCCCGTTGGGGAAAGCCTTCCAACAGCGTAATCGTACATATAACGTAATTTGATAAACGTATATTACCATCACTGCATACCGTGATGTAACCATAGGTATGGAACGTTTGAACCACATTATAAGACAATGATTGCACGATAAACGTTATCTGCAATGTTACAACGGAAATCAGATAACGCTACAAAAATTTTGTAGATTGCATTTTAGAAAAATGATTTGTTTTAGTGAAACAGCCAATATACAGATGATATTAATGTCATTCATGAGCAAATCGAAGTTTTTATGAGATCAAATGTGTGAGACATTCAGTGGTTAATCGTTCGATGCATTGCTCATGTTAGTAGCAGATTGACAAGGCAACATCACTTCATTCAACATTGGTAACTTTAGTCTGAATTATCTTGACATTGGTCATAATATTCCGATTCATACCAAAGGCAAACTCAGAAGGACTAAGATAAAACCAGTGTAACGAGAATAGCTCACATTCAAACGCACTTAATTGTCACAAGGAATACATAATATAAGTGTTTGTATTGTATTCTCTATGTAACACTAAACATCATCTATAACAGATACTTCTGTGTTCTAGATTTTTGAGTCGTTAGAAAGAGATTAATAAAAGAAGAATTCGGGTTGCCCGATTAGAAATGTATTACTGGATAGTCAGAACGTCCAATTAACAAAATGTAGTGCAATTGCCTGATAAATCCGAGCATAGTAATCACAACGGATCTTTGTCCCTCTGAATTATCTGCGCAGAACCCATTTTCGGATCATTGCAGGTAAATTAATTTTTCCACACAACTGAGAGGCGATTACGAGTTGACAATGTAAAAACCGGTGTGAAACGTCTGACGCCAACCACACCGGTGTGCGCTGCTCGGTATGGAAACACTGAGCGGAAGCTTGACGAGACCAAGCTTCTCAAAAAATCCGCTCAGTGTTTCCATACCAAGCAGCGCACACCGGTGTGGTTGGCGTCAGACGTTTCACACCGGTTTTTACATTGTCAACTCGTAATCGCCCCTCTGTACATGCTCATTCGTTTGTTGCACCTAACTTGAGAGGGAGAGAGATCCGTTGTGCGTACTGAACTGTAAGTTAGTTATTATGTAGATTACAGCAAGTGGAAGGTTAGGGAATGCGTTCATCGTACGTCGGTAAGGTTGCTCTTGTCGCCGAACAGCTTGACGAGTTGTTCCTCGTAGTCGTCGATATTACGCTTCATTATCTCCATGCAGGGGCCGAGGAGACGCTCGAACGTTTCCACATCCAGGACTGGAAATAACATAAATCTCTATTCAAACTTGGATATAGCCGAAAAACAAATCTGAACAAGGGAAGGTAACCCACTTAGCGAAAAACATTGTCATCGTTAAGTGCTTATTGGACAAGTTAGGCATAAACTTAGCAGAGTCTGACCACGCTAAGTCTGCTAAGGCTGGATTCGAATAACGCTATTTTTTGGATTAAAATATTTCCATCCTTGTTTTTGACAAGCTTAAGGTAGAGACGGATAGAATTTTATCTGACGAATAGCGTTATTCGGAGTTGGACGTATACAACCTAAGTAGAATAAAGATTTGTACATACTTCAACAATTTTCGATATCTTAATTGTTTCAAATTACAGAAATTCCCAACTACTACTGTTGGTGGTCATATTTTATTAGCTGCAGTCGTAATGTGGCCAGACTCTAACAAAGTTGTGACAGCAAAGTTTTTTATAGGTCACATATATCACCGGATGGCGGTAGATAATGAACAAATTGAATAATATGTACTCACAAGCAACTTTAGTAGGTCCAGCCGCGTACGCGGAAGCGGCGCGTGGCTTGTGGGTGACGAGGGCAAGCTCGCCGAAGTACCCGCCTTTACCTGGAATACATTACGTCAATAACTTCATAGGTTCCACTAGATTCATAAGCTTATTTTATAAGTGGTGGGAAAACATCTTTTATAACATTAACTATTCATGGACATTTCACACAGCGCCCTCTAGTCCCACTAGATTGCTGATAATACATTTTTTTTGTGTAAATTCGAGTACATACCTACTTGTATTATAATTAACACCCAGCCATAGAACAAATATATTTTATTTATTTCTCTCTATAACAAAAAAGGGTACAAAGAAGAGTTGACTACAAATCTAATCTAAAAGTAGGTAATTTAATCTAACTTAGTAGATTAAATTGTTGTCTTGAGAGCCAGGTGCCCACTAAGGTTTTACAAAAAACCTGCATCGCGGGTCACCAGGCCCACTTCAAACTAGAGTTAGGTAACACGAGTGGGATCGTGTTTGCCATACACCAATTGGACGAATGAAGTTATTGAAGTTGTGTTTGACTAGTTGCATACCACACAGAGCTGGTACTCCCCCTATCTGTGGTCTTCGTATGTAAGAGCGGTACTGCGACTTTTTAGATTGATACAAACAAATGCGTGACTGCAGCACAACACTAGATGGCGTTTGTATTGGTTCAATAGTGTGATTATCACTCGATCAGGTATCATGTCAGTGGCTGCAATGTGACTGTATCGCTACTGCATGCCTGGTGGCCAAGTGGCCTGTGACCAAGTTGCTTTGGATCGCTGCAAAAAGTCGCAGTATGTAATCGCTCTAAAAAGTCGAGGTATAGAAGTTAGGGCGGCCGAAGGTTATTAATAGTCGGGAGCCAGAGCTATGAATGATGACCGACTTCCGATCATAAGGTCGTGGCGTGCGTTTGAAAGTTCAAACCCGGTCGTGCACCTATGGATTTTTCCAATTGCTCTATTAACAGCGAATGAAAACATCGTAACGAAACTATCGGCTGTGCAGAGATTGACCGTGTCGAATAAAAAAAAAATTACACAATTATATGATGGAACAAACCGATGGCTCACCAGATGTTAAGTGGTGACCACTGACTATATGGTTAAGTGGTGATAGTGCACGTCCACTGAGGAAGTGCACAGTGTATCATGCCACATACCCTTCAAACAGGAACACAGCAATGCGAGCATCACTGTTTTGGTGAAATTGGTACGATTAAGAAATTGGTACGATGATGGTAGTACTTCCCGGAACGAGGTCCACCTTACAATGATGATCTGGCACTTTTCAGGTTTCCGTTCCTCTCACCTATATTCTTCACTAACCTGTAGGTAGCTTACCGAGTAGTTTGACCTCATGTTCGTTTCCATCGTCACGCGCTATACGGATGCTAATAGAGCCGTCTTCGACGAAGTACATTCCGTCGGCTGTATCCCCCTGTCGGATGATGAGCTCGCCATCGATGAGTGTCCGAGGGAGGAGTGCGTCGGCTAAGTTGGCACGCTCGTATGGCTGTTCATAGAAAAAACATAAAAGTTATCCTTGAGAAATCTTTTAGATATTCTTCTTTAAGAGGGTCTGAAACCAGCCTATCTACCCCTAATCCTGACCAAAAAGGGCCTCTGAAAAACCTCGTAGACCAAGGGTCTTGAATGAATGAATTTTGACTCCTGGTTTCCCTTGGTCTAATTGAACCTGGCCGCAGTTTGGCACACTGGTTTTGTCTTTTACATTTACAAGTAATTACAATTTCGATCGAATGAGACAAAACCTAGTGCGACTATTTCGAACGTACCTATACGCCTTGTTTATTGGTATATCGTTGAAACAGAAAGATCGATAAAAAGACTTAATTCTAATTAAGTCTAATTATAATTACATGATATTGGTTTTTTTAGTACTTGATTTATCGTATCTGCGGATTACAGTAGAGATTCTATTACGTTTCAGTATCGATTGATAATGATCGCTTCCATTTGTTGATTCAAAACCAGCAAATTTGCGTATAGTTGGTAGATTCAATGAGATAAATACGTGCGTGTGAGACTTACTGCACTTGTTTTTGCAAAAGTAATTGCCCAGACGTATTTATGATACTTTCCTAGCTCTATTTCTAGTCCGGTCGCTGTCAATATAATTGGAATCAATGCATTTTTCAAGGTGAGGTATAACTAGCTAAGTGTGGGAAAATTGCTTCAATACTGTTAGAGTTGATTCATACACACTTGCTTTAGAATTGTTCTTATTTGGTGTTAGCGTATTCTAAGGTCGTGGCTTAGAATCCGGTTACGCATCTTTTTTACTGTTCGAAAGTGGTTAAAATATAGATAGATAGATATATTCTTTATTGTACTCTCCACTTAAACTAATACAACAATAATACAGATTCTTTAGGAGGTAAGTACAATGGGCGGCCGTATATATTATGTTTTATTTTGTAAATTGTATTGAAACTTGATTTGTGCCAAGTGTTACGCAAAGAGGCCGAATGCCCCTTATCGACCGCGCCCTAATCTTGGCTTAGTCCAGTATTAACTGATAACAGTGATAAACACAATCGGCTACGTTGTATCATGTGACGTGTCTATTAGGAGAGGTAATCACGAACAAATCTGACAGTCGCCGCGTTACCTAAACCTAACGTATTCGAATCATATTGCGCGTCAACACCAGCTCGACTGCCGAACGTTGTAGCATCCCGCGCAGTGTATCTCTGATACGCTAGCGTTACGATACGTTTACGATTGTCATGTTTATTCGTGATCAAGGCACTGTTTATCAGATAGTTATCGAGAGCCTCCCAATGTCCTTCTTGACTGTTATTCAATTGAGAATCGGATTTATATTTACTTACTCCCGTATTCGAAAACAATGCACTTTGGAATCGAGATACAAACATATTTAGATTTTAGACAATTTTGCGTCAAAAAGCGTCAAAAAATTTGAGCATATCAGAACTGTAAGACACGGGGAATCATAACGTAAGGGTTAGAATTTTACTTTTTTTTTTATACATTATAGACAAACACTTGACCGCAATCTCACCTGATGGTAAGTGACGATCGGTCGACGATGTAGCACATTTGCCTAGAAGAAACCTATTCACTCTCCTCTTGAAAACATTCAAATTGTAAGTGATTATACTTGATGAATGTTGGATGTTAAAGTAATAATGCTAGCTTCTGTCCACGTTCCGTTCGCCCTTTCTGCCTTGTAAATTATGTTAACTTTTCGTGATAAAAAGTAGCATAATATGCTAATACTGGTTACAAAATATATAACTATAAATAAATAAATAAATATTCATGGACATTTCACACGACGCCCTCTAGTCCCAAACTAAGCAAAGCTTGTAATATGGGAACCAGATGCTGATAGGATACTTATATACTTTTTTTTTGTAAATACATACTTATAATACATAGTAACACCCAGACATAGAACAAACATCTATGTTTGCCACCCACAAATCTTTGTTCTTAGTGGGGATCGAACCCACGACCCACAGCACGGAAGGCAGAGCTATTACCGACTGAGCTGTGACGCCTGTCAGCCATAACTATTGAGTTATATATTAATTTAGCATATTTATACTAAGTTTCATTCAAATCGGTCCACTCGTTGCTACGTAATTGTGCAATGATATTATTACTAAAAATAAAAATAACGACGCAAATACATTCTCCTGAAAACTAATAAAAAGTCCCTCAAACAACCCATAATCCATCCACCGAATAACGTAGTAAAACGAACAATTTCCGAGAAAATAACGGTTTAGATTCAGGAGAATATTTGAAACATCCTTCAGGGGAGAATCTTTTAAATCTCCCCCCGTAATAAGCGCTACCACCTGTCAAGTAAACGAATTTACTAAAGGACGCTCCGCTGTTATATTAGTTTAGCTAGCTTCGTCGAAGGAAATTCTAGACAGCGGTTCTAAAACTTGGAACTTCAAGGCGTTAGAAGTTCCCGATGTTCAAATAAACCTGGTTATGTTAGGTATTTGTATGGGTTTAGGTTGCAGCAGTACTCGCTTCTCAAGATCTCTTAGAAATAAAGCTATGCAATGAGCTATCTGAGGTTTCTCTGTTAGGTATGACATGGGTCAATTAAAGGGTTTATTCCAGAAATCCCTTGCCTGTTCTTCCTGCGAAGGAGAAATATGTTTTAAAAGTCCTCCAGGCATGCGACAACGACAATGGACAAAAATCTATAAAGCCTGGTTCAAACATCCACCACTAACGAGACCCATGTCACTGATTTATCTTTTTAACCCCGACGCAAAAACGACGGGGTATTATAAGTTTGACGTGTCTGTATGTCTGTGTGTGTGTGTGTCTGAGGCAACGTAGCTCCTGAACGGATGAACCTATTTTGATTTTGTTTTTTTTTGTTTGAAAGGTGAATTAGTCGGGAGTGTTCTTAGCTATGTTTGATAAAAATCGGTCTAAGATTCGGGAGTTTTTTAGATTTTTAATTGAATTACTTGTTTAATTTTTTCCCTACAGCGTTTAGGATTTCACTTGGACCTGGCTTCAAATAATAATCATAAATGTTAAGAGCCACTGTTCATCAGATACGCTCTGCGAGATTGAAGTTCGCTCTATAATGTTGTGAACATTCTTTCATGTTCGCACACGGTGGATGCACCCAGTGCGGTGCTCTAACAAGCGTGCATTTCCTCCGCTAAATTGACCCTTCAAATGCTTCGAGTTTATAATAGGGTATTAGTGCAACAGAGGGCTCTGACGTAAGCGTGTCAATTCTGGTGATGGGAGTTTTTTTTTCAATTTTGTAACGAAGGCAAAATCCGAAAATTCAAGAAAATTGTGGAAGTTGTGTTGAGAATTTTCAAGGTCAGAATTTTAAGTTGTTAATATAAATTTTCATTGAATATTGGAGTTGTTTTGTTAGATAACAATGAGAAGGTATATTTGGGGTTGTTTCAGTTTCAAGGGTACTTGGAGAATTAACATTATTAGGTTGTCTCGCATAATAAAAATGTTTACCAACGCTCCAGCTGTTATTGACAGAAAATCTTTGCTTGTCTATACTAATATTATAAAGAGGAACGATTTGTTTGTTTGTATTGAATAGACTCCGCAACTACTGAACCGATTTGAAAAATTCGTTGGGATACTACACTATCCCCGGGTGACATAGGCTATATTATATTTTCAAAAATATTAGGGATCCTTACTAAAACTCTACCAGTACAAAGCCGGGACGGTCCGCTAGTGTTCTATAAAATCGCACAAAATGGAAGTATAATCTATAAAAATTTCGTGCCACATCAAAACAAAATGCAAGAACGATACCGAAAGTGGTCCAACAGATTGTAATGAGGATGAAGCACAGAATAAGAACTTCCTGAGTAATTATACAAAAGAGACAGCACTTAGCTACCACATCGATTGTCGCTTTGAGCGTCGACGAAGCAATATTTTCGGGACACTGAGCAGAGTAGCCGAGCGTGTGAGAACATGTGGGGTTCCTTCTAGGGCAATTAAGCTTCGGGACAAACACTATATCCGCCCTTAATCCGTTGGCAAAACAAGCCAGATTTAATCGGTAAAACGGTTCATAGCTATTTCAGAAGTTTTGTGCCTAATTTCTCAATAGGTTTGTCTCATATATCTCAATTGTACAGCACAGTAATAAAAAAAACTCAAAGACTAGTAGGCTAGTTAGCTCCGGTGACCAACATGAATGTAATAGGCTTATTTATATATCAACTAGCAGTTACCCGCGACTTCGTACGCGTCTACAGTTTCCGTGTACATTATATTATCTGTGCGTGTACCGAGCGGATACTTCTTTGAGAAACTTGACATTACACCTCATTACACCGAACTCGTACTGGAATGTCAAACGCTAGTTGTTAGACCAAAGAGGTAGTACTACGCCCTGTCAAACTGACGTGACATGACATGACAATGAAATCCTCTTGCCAATTGGCGCTGCTAATCCTTTTCGTTTATTTTATCCTGTAGATCCTGTTAATTATTCGGGATAAAAAGTAGCCTATATGTCAATCCAGGTTACGAACTATATATATGCCAAGTTTCATCCAAGTTGGTTCAGTGGTTTTGACGTGATTGAAACACAAACATCCAAACATCTAAACTTTCGCATTTATAATATTAGTAGGATTATGTCTGAGATTTATAGGTATTTATGCTCATGCTGAAATCCTTTCACATTCAGAAAAAAATGCAGTCAGATTATAGAATAACTAACTTTGAATGTCTTGTGCCAAGCTCTTTATCAATTCGTAACCGTAACTGTGATATATGGAAGACCTAAAAAGTATGACAGTATTATTATTAATACGAACGTGACCGTACTAATCAATCAGACGTTTTTGTGCAATTAATTTATGTAACCGCATTATCGTACTAAACGTGTGTACTAACTATATGTATACTTACATGAGTACAGTAGCGGAGTAGACTTACACCGCGTGGCAGTGACTACTCGATTGCGGAGTACTGTGCTGTACCGCGCATTGTATCTCTAAACTCTACTTATCTCGCAATTAACGGTTGTTTTTTTTTTCAAAACACTATGCATGTTTGTGATTGAACTGGAGTCTCCTGTCAAAGGATATCACATTTTCATGTCCAGAGCGATATTGTCCAAGGCGCAGTACCTCACAACGTTTGCTACAGTTACTTTGAAATGGTTTATTACGGTGCGGCCGTAAGCTAAGGATATTAAAGTTTCAGTTTTAAAGCGACTTTGTACGTTGTTATGAGATAAGGGTAGTTTATGATGCGTTCCACAAGTTAAAGTCAGTGACATTATACCAATAGACGGGTTATACGAAAGCATTGTTGTAAAAAATGGCGCATATTTTACCTACATACCGAACTATGCAGCTATACAGTATGTGAAAAAGGGGAAAGTACTAGCTAAAGCCGTCATAAGTCACACCAACTGCAAAAACGAGGTAAATGCTGCTCAGTGCGCGACTAAGTAAAAGTCAGGCAGTTGCCTTACTTTTCTCTTGTCATTATAGATGGAGAGCAACGCATTTAAACCTATTTAGACTTTGATTAAAGTATTGTGAAAACAGAAGAACTACAGCTAAATAAATAAGTTCTCAATTTGAAAACAGAAATACCCGAATGTAGATAAATTCTTGGATCTAATATAATTGAAAATATTGTGTGATAAATTAGTCATGAAATTGAATGACATTTCTATGGATTCCGCTAAAAATGTAGCCAAAAAGCAAAAAAGCTATTTGGCGGATGATCAACTTGCGTTAGATGACGTCACTCAAGACGCAATAACCAATGACGTTACGAGATAAAAATTGTATAACGCAACTATCACGGATAAAATTAAAGGATGAACAGACAGACAGTGAACATACTGAACCATACATTCAGTTTTATATCTTGAAAAAAGTAGTAATATACAGTATTTCGTAGTCGCGTGGAACTGGCACCTAGTATCACCTAGTATAAGACAATTCTAAATGATCCTTGTGATTTTATTGAATAAAGAAACTATTACTAGTAGAGTTATTCAATGCTTGATAATTTCATAGCAAGTATTCCAAATATATCATAGTATTTAGGTCACAACAAAGCTACAAGAATTCTTACAAGGAATATTTGTAATGCATTCTTACTACGGTTCTTTAAATTTACCAAACTGTTCATTTTTAATGTCGGTTATTACAAATAATTGGAGTTCAAAGTCCGGATTTTGGGTCACGCACCGCGTGCTACAAAAACTACGGGTATAAATCTTTGTCATTCTCCAGTTATATTAGATTAAAATTAGTATGACATTTTGCTCAATATATCTTATAAATCTATGTTAAATAGTGACGAAAACATCGAATATCTAGGTACCTACTGTAATGATTTATCTATTACATACCTACCCAAACGACGATATTATTACATTCAAAGTATTTGAGAATTACATATATTGATGTATTACATTGTAATTTAACTTTTAAAACCTCGGTCTGCCTACTTTCCTGATACAATACCCTAGAATGTTCATGTGTGATACCTACCTACCTACCTACACTGTAACAACAATAAATGTATTGAGTATCTATCTAGTAATAAAATCACATGCAAATATGAAAAGAAAAAAACTTCCCCGGACGCTGTTTGAATAATCAAGCACAAATATAGCCTGATAACCAAAACCCATGCTAAACAGAGAAAAAAAGTTCGCAAGCCAACGAGAGCAAACGAGATCGCTATACCTCGTTGGTCAATTTACCTACTTTACATTCGCCTTTTACTGTCCAGCGCTCCGTGAAAATAGAAACTCGTAAGTGCCAGATGATTAATTTGACTCAGTGATGCATAAACAGGGCCAGCAGGCTGAATAAACGTGCTACTAGTAGATTTACTACGAACGAAGGCATAACAGTATATGACGTGGTAAGGTGACAAAAAACCCAATATTTCAATGCACTGAGTTTGCAATGTGAAGCTTGAAAATGCGAATATCGTTTACAGAATAAACGAACTTTACTATGGTTATTATCCATCATTTTGAGGGAGTAATCTGTTCGTTTGTAGGCTTGTAGCGTAAAAAAAACAGCATAACTAGTTTTTTTTTTCAAAAAGGAGTTTTGTCATTTAGATTCTTTCTACTTTCCTGAAAATACGAACGGTCGAGCGTGAACCTCTTTTAAATTATTTAGACGTTACGGGGGAAACTACTTTAAATTGCAGGAGCATTAGTCGGTTTTATTATACAATATGAAAACGAATGTGGAGCACCTAAAATTAATTTATTTCTTAAGCTCAGCTTAGGGATTTAAAAAATTACTAATCTTATTGCCTGCAAATACGAAAAACATGTGAATAAAAATTGTCAAGACTGGGACATTATCTCCCGGTAAGTTAAAGACTTTGTTAATCAAAATGCGGTGATCTAAGTAAAATCACCTAGGAAAGAACACAGATTTATGTTGGAGGAAGAGTAATATTTTTTTAAATAATTGAGTAATTTTTTTTTTTTGTTGTTGTTAATTAACCCTTGTCGTAGTCAAAATATTGAAGAAAACCCGCCTAGTTTCTTTTGACTCATTCCTCATGCACAGTAAGTTGCCATTTTGGTAGTCCAGAACCGAAATATCTAAAAATCACCTAGGAAAGTAGGGACAACAAGTTAACAGTTTAAAAAGTCTTACCTGAAGAGCCTTCAGCATGGGCACCTTATCCAGCAGCTCCTCGTAAAGTTTGCGCTTCTTGAAGGCACTCTTCAGCAGGATACGACGGAAGGTGTGTCGGTCCATGGCCCAGAGTGCGCCGGGGGTTTGCGCGCGAACCGACGCGGCTCGAGGCATGTTGTACATGAGAGCAAGCTCCCCGAATGAGCCCGAACCTTCGTATGTGTGGACCACCTGGGTTGAACAAAGAGATTACCAATGGGATCCAAAATCTAGCATTGGAATTCGTTTTGTGAGAACAGTAAACCACCAAGATGAGGTTTATTTGACTGAACTATGGAGGTGCGTTTCCACTTAGCAAGCGCGTCCTAGGCAATGTCTTTCTCTGAAGAGAAGACATATTTCGAACCTTTCTTTTGTTTTACGGAAAAAGAGAAGAAATCGTTTTAGACTTATCCCTGGACAAATAGTTAGGACGTGCTAAGCCTGGGCAGTAGTAGAAGGGTCGTTTGTGTGGGCATTAGTAGTAGTATTCTTGGTGTGGGCAATAGTATAGGGTTCTTTGTATAAGATTTGCCCAAGGAAGTACTACCAACGTACTGCCGGCAATCAGTGATGCGCGCTTTGCTGTGTTTTGACTTGAAGGGTATCGATGCCGGTTAAATTACAAGCACATGAGACATATCAGCTTGAAGTTTTAGTGTTACAGACGGAATGCGTGTTTTAGGTGATACATGTAACGATTAAAATAGGATAGAAAAAACAGTTAAGTAGAAAGGTTAGTCGCTAGGGCGATGTACACACGTACATTTGTTAGAGAATTTGCATTTGTCAGGTCCTTTTAAACAAAACCTCGAAATTATGCATTGAGGTCGGTCGAGAACTACAAAGCACAGTGACAGCGAACTAATCTAATTTTGCCAAAGGTCTTAGAAACTCTTTAGCCAACTTAAATATGGCCACCCTAGTCTCATAAATTCAAAAACCTTCTTTCATAAAACTGCATAATCGAATAAAGGATGCATCCTCTATTTGCGAGCTGGCCTTAATTAAATTTCAATATAGAAACAGGCTTCTGCGTTCAACTTGAGTGCACCATCTGATAGGAAAATCTTATTATCTTCAGTCTACCTTGTATCGTGCAAACTCTTTGATGTCAACTCCATACACGAGAGTGCAAAGCGTATATGGTAAACATACTATTTCAAACGATATTACATGAAATTTCGAACAATATAAAGTAGAGTGCAAACGGTATACAGCAGAAAAATTGTCTACAGTGCAAAAAGATTACAGTAATGAGCCAGTTTTATTAAAATCCTATATGTATACCAATGCGTATTGCGTGAGTTATGTCTTTCACGGTTGATGAGCGAACATCTTTCCCTCAACCACTTGAAACGCGGGCTCTCACGCCCGATTGAGCGGATGTAGATGTGGACTATTGAGATATAGAGCAAACATGTAAGAGTATCGTGCGGTTGTAGAATCTTTAGATCCTAGCGCACTTTAGGAATAAATAGATAAACCACATCACATAAAACTTTACAAAAATTTAAGGAATGAAGCCAGTAACTGCATGAATTGTCTCAACTTTGTTGTCTGAGCACACATCGCGTTAGAAAATATAAGGATTACGCGATAGATATACCCTCTGACAAATATAAATTGTAACATCTAGCGCGAATTAAATTTAAGTAATTTAATCTGTTTAATTAGATGTCTTCAAGAAGTGCCTTCTGTACTCGTTCTCTTATTTAATCTGTAGATAAGGTTACATTGGCAGATACCGCGCGGCGTCATGGCACGTCACTCGGGAATGTGCTACGTGACGTCACCGTAACACTCGCTCAATATTTCAGCGCTGTGTATGTGCACGCTGACTTTGGTGTTGGCCGGAGGAATTTGTATAAAATATTTCTTGATTGCACTAATTTTTAAAATTTTCAAGTTGACGCCTATTTAGCGCAGTCACAAGTACGTATCACTTTGAAATTCTAGTAAATTTTAGTGTCAATTCCTCGCGATCAAAGCATATAAGAATAGGCAAGGATATTATCGCACAGTTCGTCAACTTAGACATAAACTTGAGAGTTTAATGAAACTGAATTTCAAACTTTAGTGCAGACAAAGAGTATTTCACATTCTGAACTGAAATGTTCAGTTGTATGAATGGTTAAACTTGTCCTTGGACCTCGAATACTTGAGATTATTTACTCATGAGTTCAGTTAGAGCAAAAATGACTTGAATTATTATAATGTATGAAAATATAATATGAAGTTCACAGTTTATTCACTGGTTTTTGTAGTAGTCACAAAAGTTGAATGAAAACATGGTGAGGAAACCACAGGCTATGCACGATTTGTACGTCTTACTGGGTGACGAGCTGAAAGGATGGTGTTAGCATGTGGTGGACACGCTTCACCAAGCTGTCCTAAAAACTCTAAAAGAAGTAAATGCCTGTTTACATAGGCTCGAATTTCACTTGGTTAAAACGTAAATCGTAAACTGCCTCAAGATATGAGAGATATTCGGAAGTAGCTATATTGTCCCAAATCATCCATCCTGTCCAAATGAAATAATTTATACTACATATTTGTAAAACAAATCTGCTTCGCATGCGTATCACTAATGAATCACATTAAAACTTTGAACAACCTACTTTCGTAATTTTCTTTTCCTTCTAAGCGGAGCTCGGAAAGTCTGAATAGATATAGCTCCCAAAATGTGCGGATAGATATGAAACTCCCCAAGTTATGAGTCAATGACGTTTAGTTGGAAATACCGTAGTATTGAAGGATAAATAGTGCTTTTTTAATTTATTTTCTGGATTTTATCGCAAGCTTTGTAGTGAACATGATGGCTATTGAGTTTTTGCCACTAATTTTCATACATTTACATACCTGTGGACTTGCTAAACACTAGAGGAGTTATGTGAATAACAGTATCGATTAGTTTGTCAATATTTTTTATTGCAGCCATTATGTTACTAGGTAAACAAACGTCATTTCGTCGAATTATGTATTTTTTAACATCCCAATTATAAGTATTCGGAAAAACAAACAGCGGCAAGGAAATCCACTTTTTGGATCTTCGCATAGCCGTAAGTAGGTGGTATGGTATGTCCTAGCAAAGAGGGCGATAGTTCTAATAACAGAGCACGTTTTATGAAGTACAGTACAAGACACGTGGATGTGAAGGAGCCACCTAACTTTTTTTCTCGCCAAAATGGCAATTTCGTTTCTATATGCTAATGTTGTAAGTATATTTTATGGTAAAGTTATTAGCTTCCCGGGTTCAATCTACCTAACCTGATTATTCTGGCAGCATCGACGTTTAAAATATATGTTCGATGCTGAAAAATATATGTATACAAAGTGACTGACAAGATAGCGAGATGAGTGGTTTGAAGAGTAGCACATAGAAGTTAGCACTCCTATTTGTTTATTGTACAATGTCACGTATAGTAGACATTATCAGTGTTCATTCTATCCATCGAACCAACCTTGGATAGGTGAACTTGCTAACAATCTATCCAAGACCTCGCCAATCGCCATAAATGTCACAACATCCTGGTATAGCTTATAATGCCGTCTATCTATCGCCGCCTCCTCAGATCATCGCCATTTGACAGTTCAAGCTGACTTTTGATGAGAGTCCAAAGCTTCATTCGATCAGAGATGTGCGAGGAATAATCCAGCAATAGTATCACTTCACGTGAGATGTGGTTGATATTGGTTGATTTATTTAGACGTACACCGCTCATCATTCTGTCTCGCACATTTATGGTGGAAAATCAACCAAATTACACACGGATTGTGTCTGCCAGTTAGAACCATTCTACGCTCCGTTATCCGATCAATGTTTCACGATTATAATACACTTAATACAATAGTAACTAAACATAGTAACAACAAAGTTCCATTTTCAAACATAATGTTCATAATATTCGAAATCACCACTTATCTTAAAGAGATTTACTTGTGTCAATTCTTAGCCATTTGAGTTGGTTGAGGTACGTGATGATTACACTCATTCTGTCTAACCTCTTTGGTTCTTACAGCGGGTAATTTGCAATGAATAATTGCATATTCAATGCATGTATGAAGACGGCGGAGTCCCTCGTGGTATAACGGTTTATTGAGCTACGTAACAGATTCGTATTTTTTTAAGAAAAAAGAGTTACAGGGCTTGATGAGCCTACTAAATTATAAGCGATAACCTCTTCTCTATGATAAATTACAGTACGACCAAGGACGTGCCCTATGTGGTATTAAGTAATACATTGGTAAACCCTTTAAAACGGAACAAAGTAATGCGGGCATCTCTGCGCAGCAGAAAAAGATGCGGTAGTAGATCCCGGATGAACTCTTTCACAAAGACCCGTTCGCTTGTGGCCAACTCTGGTAACGGAGTTTTGAAGGACTAGAGCCGAGACCGACAGTATAACATGCCCTCCGAAACACGGAGGCGCTCAGATGTAAATGCCACTAGCGGTCCCCACCGAATACCCATCGTAGTGACCGCGTAGAACGTCGCTTAAATTAGATAATCAGTGAAGATTGACTAAGTAAGTTAAGCCACGAGCGCTTCGACAAGAACACCTAAATAGTTAGAAGTCTGTAAAAATGCATAAAATTAAAAAGGTGGTTGATGTTAACTAACCTTCTCGACGCGATCATCGCCAGAGACGAGCACATCGAACACTCCATTCTCGATGACGTAGAAGTTGTCACCGTCATCGCCTTGTCGGATCACGTACTCGCCGGGCTCGCAGCGCTTCTCAAACATTGCGTCTAGAACCTGCGAGACAATAAAACAATATGAAATATTACGACAATACAATATGGCAGACATCCCCTCAGAATTATTGGTGCTGAAATAGTACCGAATATTCAAAAAGTTGGAAGGAAAATACACCACTTTGCCTTCAAAACAAATGACAGCCGATGTGACGACTGATTCGTCTAGGGTACTTTTTTCCGAAAAATTAACAGGACGATCGAGACGCGGACGAAGCCGCGGGCGGAAGCTAGTGTCAAATAATTCACTTGATACTGACCAAATTGTCTTTAGATGATGGACATAAGCCATAAATAAGAAAATATTAGGTATATCATTATTGAAACATATTACAATACTCAATACATTTATTGCTTTCACAGGTGTGCAATTAAACAATTTCTATAATATTTGGCATTTGCACAATTTGCTTTCTTTTCTACGGGTACTTTTCTCAATTTGTGAGAAAACCTCCAGCTTAGGTGTTGGGGGTTCGATTCCTGCTGGAAGAAACGTTTCAGTACCAAGTATGGATGCTGTGATAACATCTTTCCAAAAAGGCATCCCGTAAAAAGCAATAAACGATTCAGTTACAAAAAAAAACTGGGCTAAGAGTTGTAAACTTAACGTAATAAATACGTCCACGTCTTTCAAGACAGGTACTCGTAAATTATTTCATGAGTATCCCACTTTTACATCTAGTTTTCAGGCAGCCTTGACTGAATTTACCTACAGAGATGGAATAAACAATTGAAATGCCTGTTATGCTGGTTGATCGATACTGTCAAACCGCATTAAACATCAGCTTTTTTTTCAAGCTCATACAAAACTCATCAAACTGAACAGGACTGTAGTTAAAAAGTTAGCGAATAAAGCAGATTTGAAATGACAAAGTTTTCACCAAAGCTTACCGAATCCCCATCATACTCATTGCCCAATGTTGGAGTAATCATATCCTCTTAACCTTTATTCCCGGAAGCACGTTTACGTAATAAGAGATTGTTTTTCTCCAGAATTTCAATCTGGCAATCGTTTTAAATTAAATTGGTTTGAATTCTTAGAAGAAGTTGGAAATAGCTGTTATTAGAAGCAACTGCAAAATTAGCAGAATATTAACCGGATACAGGCTTTAGGAGTTGCTAAGCTGTGGAATTACAGCTGTATTTATCATCCCACGCTAAATGCGCCATGATAAGCGTAAGGGCTGTTCTATTCTGTTCGATGCAACTCAACAAAGAAGATACCGAATTCAGACAAATGACGAACGTCCAAATGCAAAAGAGAGGATAATCGAATACTCTTCACTCTTTGGTTCGAACTGGCGCAGAAAGACATACCTGCTACATCTGCTGAGTATCGAGTGAGCGGAACACCAGTATTCCCTACACCACTTTGAGGCACCTTTTCATCTGAGTCATCTTTCTTCTTCTGGTCATACAAACAATCACAATAATCTGTTTACATAAGAGGGAGACGAACATACCTGCTGCATTTGCTGAGCATCGAGTGACCGGAACACCTCTATTCCCTACACAACTTTGAGGAACCTCTTCATCTGAGTTATCTTTCTTCTTCTGGTCATACAAACAATCACAATATTCTGTTTACATAAGAGGGAGACAAACATACCTGCTGCATTTGCTGAGCATCGAGTGAGCGAAACAGCAGTATCCCCCGCACTGCCTCGGCGAGGCGCGACCGCTGCGCGTCAGATTTGGGGAACACCACGGGGGCCCCTTCGTCCGAGTCATCTTCTTCCGGGTCATAGGTCTCGGCGAAGACTGACTTGCGCCGGTTGTTGAAGCGCGCCACTGGCGGCTCTAAGAGAAAAGATAAAGTTAGATTGGTATGACCGATTGCATGAGGATTTAGTGAAATGAGGCGGGTGATTCATAAGAAGCTCATAAATTGGTCAAGACAATAGTGTAAAAATCGTTTTTGGTTTTATCATGAACGAAGTTGCGTTTCATTATCCTTGTTTCAGAATAAAAGGTATTATAAATACACAAAGTTAAGAAAATTTTCCTTATTTATATACCACAGGATAATGTGAACCTAATTGATTACCTATGGGGTTTTTTGTTTTCAAGTTTCCCTCAATTTTTTTTTTCCTAATTAGTATTAGGAATTTACAGATAGATAGATAAATTTGCAGGTTTTTATTACATAGTATCTACGTGTACAATAAACATTATCAAAGCAACAAACTGCTCGTTCATATCATAAAAAAAATATGGCAAGCATCACATTAAATTAAAATTAATGTTTGACGTCATCTCAGTTGACGTCAGCTGAAATTCTTCACGCAGAATCACGAATTTCGTAAACGTTTTGGGGTAGAGTACACCTACACTCGAGAGCAATGATTCCGGGTCACTTAAAGAATGTTAAAAATCTCGGAAACTAAAAATGATAGGTTAATGCAATAAATTGTATTTAATAGACAATGTAATACTCCTTAAATGAAAGTAAAAAAATATGAGTCACCATACATTTTATTAACACAAAATTACATAAAGAAAAAAACTGCTGATCTCTCCTTAAAACAAAAATAGGAAACATGAAATTTTTGAACTTTATTACGATTTGACTTGAATTTTAATACTTCGTATTGCCTCCTCGTGCTTCCATTACTGCGTTTACGCGGTTTGGCATGCTGTACACCAAGTTCCTTATACGATTTTGGGGAATATTCTCCCATTCCTCTGTGAGAGCAATTTTGAGCTCACGAAGCGTGATTGGGGGAGGGTTTCGTTGTTTTACGCATCTGCCTAGCTCGTCCCAAGCATGCTCGATCGGGTTGATATCCGGGCTGCGCGCTGGCCACTCCATACGAGTAATGTTCATCTCTTGAAGGTAGTCATTCACAATCCTACCTGTATGAGGTCGGGCATTGTCATGCATAAATATAGCATCCTCACCTAAATTGACCATAAATGGACCAACATGATCATTGAGGATTTCTTCCACATATCTTACGCTAGTTAAAGAGCCGTTTTCTATGATCACCAGCTCTGTGCGACTTTCAGAAGAAATTCCGGCCCACACAAGTACAGACCCACCACCGTAGGCTACTTTTTCTTCGATGCATGCTTGCTTGAATCTTTCCCCTGGTCTTCGATACACTCTGTGTCTTCCATCGTGCTTGTAGAGCATAAATTTTGATTCGTCGGAGAACATAACTTTTGACCAATCTTCAATACTCCAATTTACGTGGCTCTGGGCATATCTTAGTCTTGAAATACGATGCCCACGCTCCAGTTTAGGGCCGTTTGCAGGTCTAAGGGGTTTTAAGTTAGATTCAGCAAGCCGACGTCTTACTGTCCATGCACTTGGGTTACTTCCTCCGAGGCGTCGAAACTGATTTGTGAGTTCAGTTCCTGTGAGAAAGCGATTTCGAAGCATGGTGTTCACCAAGTATCGGTCTTCTCGTGCTGTGGTACACCTGGTTCTGCCCGTTCCTGGTCTGCGTAGGTTAGAACCAGTTTCTTCGTAACGTCGGAGAACTCTTTGTACTGTTGACAGCGACACACCGACAGTCCTGGCTGTATCGCGCTGACTCCGGCCGGTTTCCAGCATTGTAAGTATTCTGGTGCATTCTTCAGGCGTAAGCGACATAATTTCAGCTTGAATAATGAATATAGAGCACTATCAACATGGTTTATATACCCACATAAATGACAGATTACAAACAAAAGCAAAACCAAATGCTGTAATTTCGTAGTTCCATCTTCGAAAGTGGCCCTTTTTCAAATTTGATTTTTTTAAGATATAACTTTACAATAACTAAGAAGTTTTAATACCTTCATTTAAGGAGTATTACATTGTCTATTAAATACAATTTATTGCATTAACCTATCATTTTTAGTTTCCGAGATTTTTAACATTCTTTAAGTGACCCGGAATCATTGCTCTCGCGTGTATTTATTTTGTAATTATACTCTTTACTTAACCGATTAAAGAGATCGCAGAGATATTAGACTGAAGGCTTAATATATCTGCTACCACACGACACGATTTTGCGTAAAATCACATAATTTACATAATTACTGAAAGAGATTTATGTAAATAATTTATAAAAGACTATTGTTCGAACTGGCACAATATAATGATATATTATGTTTTTTAGAATTACCTATAGACGAGTCTCATTTATAGAATACTGATATAATGACTATTGTTTAGGTTCTAGTAACTGAAATACGTAGTATGAATAAAATAATTATAGTTTTTGTAGGTATGTGTAGCGTACAATAAAATGATCACCTTTTGTAAAAACAAGAGACAAAATGGAGGAAAACGACAAGCAAAAACCACTCATTTACAAAACGCACAAAAATAGCTCAAAGCTGCAATCTGTTGAGTGAGCCAATGATGAAAGCGAATCAATGTAATTGCATTTAATTATAGTGTTTTTTTTTTTGCGTTATTCACATTTATAGCGGAGTTGAAAGGTAAAAAACAAAAAAAAAATTAAAGAAAAATATTCAAACATCGGTAAATGTGACGAGAAAGAAGAGTTTTGGACAAAAAAAAAAGAAAAAAAAATGTGATTTATATTCCAAAAATACCCACTTTTTTCCAGACATTCCCACTTAATAGAAAAATGTTGCTGTGACAGTAATTATAGGTGAGTATACATTTGGGAGACAAGGCCAGAGGCCCTAGTACGAGTTTACAGTGTACGTCTGACGCCCAGCACACCAGTGTGCGCCGATTGGTATGGAACACTGAGCGGATTTTTTGAGAAGCTTGGTCTCGTCAAGCTTCCGCTCAGTGTTTCCATACCAATCAGCGCACACTGGTGTGCTAGGCGTCAGACGTAGACACTGTAAACTCGTACTAGGGCCTCAGAAGATTAGATATTGAAATCGCCTAGAAGAATGCGCATTTCTCAGTGGCTCATTGGCCGAAACAACCTCACAATCAGGTACCTAATTCAGTTTATGTTACGGTGGATATCCAATATGCCCATCGTTGGCTGTCGGCGATTGCATTGGTGACCATTGCTATCTTGGTTTTAATAACTATAATTTTAACTGACCAATTACCTATTAGATAATACCAAAGAATTTGCTGTTTAAAACTCCCATGTTGATTGTGGTAAGGCTTAATTTTTAACCGGCGACGCAAAAACGACGGGGTGTTATAAGTTTGAAGTGACTGTCTGTGTGTGTCTGTCTGAGACAACGTAGCTCCTGAACGGATGGACCGATTTTGATTTTGTTTGAAAGGTGAATTAGTCGGGAGTGTTCTTAGCTATGTTTGATGAAAATCGGTCCAAGATTCGGGGGTTTTTTAAAACTTTAATTTAATTACTTGTTGTATTATTATTCGATTTACACAAGGTATTTTCCATAAAACATACGCGAGCTGACTTCGAAGCCATCATTACGTTATGCAACACTGATCTGACCTATAGGTAGACTAGACTAGTAAAACAATCGATAAACAATTATGCCAGTGTCGTATGTTCTATTGAGAAAGTTGTCGTGCAGCTGTTTAATATGTGAACACAGTTGTAGAAACTAGTTGCATTATAGATTTTGGGTCATGCTACATTCAATCAATCGCACCCAGTGCGTGTAAATTTCATCTCATCTATAATATATACCTAATATTATTTTGTCGATAGATAGCTATGCTATGTTTTAATGTAAATAATAAAGATATGCATCTGATTATATGTAAAATCAAGACAAAGGCAGTCGAAGTTGCTGGCAGGTCTGTTAGTTATACGTTATTGGTAACCTATCCCCAATATCCTATTTAAACACGGGACATGAAACAAGATTGCCGAAGATATTCTATACTAGCTTTTAGTATGCGCGATGCTTAATCATGCGTTTATGTAGACTGTTCCATGTCACAAGATTGAAATCTACTTAGGTAGGTACCAGCGCGATTAGAATTGCCTATTGATCGGTTACATTAGCGCAGAATTTACGATGCTTATGTACTTACTTGGTTTGAAGGTGATAAAATACCTACACAGATTTTCTACGTAGTTTAGGTGCCTAGTACCTAGCATTTATATAACCGTGAGGTATAATTAATTTATAAGTTTAAAAAACTGAGAAAAACCGACTGCAATTCGACAAGATACAAGATACATTTATTTGCCGAAATAAGTGCTACAATTTGGCTAAGCGACTAACGGCTTCGTCATCAGATGATGATGGCAGTTCATTGGGCATGTTCTAGTGGCCGTCAACACCACTAAAAAGTCTCAGAAAATAAAAATACGCAATTTCGTGCACGTTGTCGGCATATTTTTTTTTTCAGTTATTTTTGTTTATAGACCAAACTACTGAACCGATTTTAATAAAAATTGAATGGGATCAACCTGGAAGTACATTCTTTCAGATAAAAAAAGAATTTTTCAAATCGGTTTAAAAATGACGGAGTTCTGAGGTAACAAATATTTAAAAAAAAAGTACAACCGAATTGAGAACCTCCTCTTTTTTGAAGTCGGTTAAAAAAGCAGTGAGTTTGAGCTACCTGCATCTTGCATTTCTTCTATCCATCGCATTCCTGCGATATGTTGAAGATTAAAACTAATTTAAGCTTCGCCACTTAAAGTATTAGTATTGTCAAAGTATCGGATTATCTAGTAAGCCATGTAAAGACCGGAGTCTATGACATCACCAACAACAGGTGTTACAACCAAACAGGTCTTACAAATAATTGCTCCACTTAAAGAGTTGAAGCTTAGGTTTGAAACTGTTTTTACTCACGGTAGAACGGAATTATTGTGCGTTTGGGGTTATAGGTACATGTTCCGTGTTATTTCCGACCTTCTATCATCAAAATAATATAATAATATGCTTTTGAGAAATAGGGTACCCTATTTCTTAAAAGCATATCTTTTACTAGACGTAGATTAAGGTCGTTTATAATAGATGATCCTTGTGATTTTAATAATTTTATTTTGATTTTGATTAGATTAGAACGTATTTTAGTCTAGTTCTAGTCCTTACCTAGGTTTGTGTCTGAGAACATAGGCATTGCCAAACAATAATTTGAAATTTATAAAGGTACAGATTCGAATACAATAAATCATATGCATTCCTGTACAAAGTGTACAACGATCATAAAACAGTTTTGGGTGTTCGTACTGTACTGACATGCGCCGTACGAACATGTTACAAGGTATGAATAGTTATTTGCATAATAATAGACTGAAGTGGCAATAACCCTTCACTACAAGGGGCGTTAAAAAGCTTTGTTGTAAAATGAATAAACTTTTTTAATTTGTTTCTAGAATGATTTTTTATATCTGTTAACCTTTGCCTATAACAATGTGTTGTCTCACTGAGCACATTTACTAAGTACGAGCCCTGTGAAGCATAGCACTGTGTCCATCACTTTTAGATGTGCCTGTACCTATTTGCACCGGCACTCATACCCTTTAAATTGGAACACAGCAACGCAAGCATCACTGCATGGCTGCAAAAATATATATGGTGGTAGTCATTCCCTGGATGAGCTCATTCACACTAAACTCTACTAGGTACTACTAAAATGAGGCAGGTTTTAGTTTAAGATTCGAAATTGTCTCGTCTATTCACCGTTTACATTTGAACAATACTACTACATTTACAGGCAAATATTGCTCAAGGTCTGTTTAGCACCTGGTAGGTATTTTCATGTCGTGCTATGCTATGTATTCTCATCTAATAAAAAAACTAGCAGAAAGGTCAGCATCTGTTATAGCTCACAGAGTTAAACTCACTGGAAAATAATCTTCAACACTATTCTTCAAAGAGTTAAAAACAAACATGAGTGGCATAAATAGCTAGAAGGTACTGCAAGATTTATGTTTGACCTGCGGCATAGTTTTTTTGTTTAATTATCGATAAATACAACTTGCAAACCTATTCTATCTAAAATTATGTAAGTTTTGACATCATTTAGGACAGAGTATGTAGTACATAAAAGCAAAGGTGAAAAAGTTACATACATTTTAAAATAAAATATATTTAAAAGGTTTTCTGTTTAGATAAATTTTAAATAGAGCCCTTGATTTGGTGTACGTTGCTACAATTTTAGATATTATACACCTATAAGTTTATTATACTTGTGTCAAATTGAGACCACAGATAGATATACTGAACCAGGGTTGTGTTTTGAACTTCGTTTTATCACTTGGCATGAGCGTACATTACATAAAATATTTTAACGTAAATAAAATAATGGCAGAGTGCCATTTCTACCATTCTCTGTAACTGGTATTTTGTAATACTTTAGACTAAGATGTAATTCTGTTCAACCTTTTGATTGCAGATCTGTCCTAAGCCCAATAAAAAATCAAGAACTTGGAATCTCACTAGTAACAATATTAAAAAAGATGTTTCTGATTCAACACAAATACTGAAAAATGTAACTAAAAATGATGGGTTTCATATAATATAGGGTTTAATGATCATTTTCAAATATTATTCAATGGTGATTTTAAAGTATATTTAGGGATCGGAATGTGTATTATATAAAAAAAAAATTAATGCATTTTTACTCATTCTCAAAACATTAACCAAACGAGAATCATAGAAAAATCTGTAGGTAGGCCAAAATTATCATTAAAAGAAATGGCTTCATATATTTAAATGGTTTTTTATGTAGATCTTAATTAGTGGTGGCTTCAAATAAGCACAAGCCAGAATTAAATATCTTATAAGTATAACAGGTGTGTTAGTAAAACTAAGACCCTTTGGTTCAACACATGTTATAAACATTAGTGTGTTTCCTGTGCATAATAAACATGATTTTAGGGCTTGTTACACACAATACAACCTGCTAGATAAATTAGGTCACCCAACGACATACACATCACAGTTACTGCAGTAAGAGGTAAAAATACAGCAACTTGAATATCAGAATGTTATAGATATGTTTTGAATGATGTGAACAACCTTTTGTTTCTAATTGATTTGATTCAGTTGTTAGAAATCATGCTTAAAATTGTATGTTATTCAAACAGCAAGCCTTAACAAGCAAAACAATGTAAGAAACTACTTCCATCAATTTATATATGAAATTAACACATTGTGGAGCAGGAAACTAGATACCTACACTCATGATAATCTATCTATTCGTGTGGAAGGAATTTACAAGGACCTGTGTCTCACCGAGGCCCTGTGTTGTAACACCCACCTTCGCTCACATCCCCACAACACCAAAATGCATGTAAAACAAGTGTAAAATACCTTCTTCATCTGATATTATGGACTCATCAGGAGTTCCAGCGGTGGGCCCTTTCACTATAGTGGTCGTCCTGTTATTCTGTAACCTCGTGAAAAACTCGACCGCGTAGTTGATTACGTCGCCCGGCTGCTCCAGGAGATAACTGATGGTGAACTCCAACAAGATTTCTCTGAGGTCATCCGGGACTTGAATGCGTCCGCCCTGAGGCCTGCTCATTGCTATTGGAGTCGCCTCGCTTTTTCAATGATATCCCCTAAGGAGAACGTCTAGACGACACGGTGGATCAGAACTTCGATATCATAGCTATCGAATTAGCTAAAGCGACACACCAACGAGCAAATTTTACGATGGGAAGTAGCACTACATACACACGTTAGTAATAAATAAAACCACACTATTATACTAAAACTTTTTTAAATAACAGTCTCGGCTACGGGAATTAAAACTAATGACACACTTTTTACAAAATATTCCTCGTTCTCCAGCCTGACAAATATAAAATCTCCCTTCACTGAAAACTAAAAATGGCGAAGCGAATTTCGGATCGGCCCACTCACTTCACGTTGGTCGGTCGACCCTTTGCGCCGCGGCGAAAACTATAATATTGCCATTCTAAATATATCAGGGCATAGACAAAATGGTTATAAAAAAGTAAAATCGATCAGTTTGATGTAGTGAAGTTAGCTTCAGTGTATTTTAGTTAAAGTATTACCATTGCTATTCGACGCTAGATGGGGTAAAAACTATGTTTCAGTTCTATTTCGTAGCTACTCATTAATAGATGGCGCTTTCTATATATACGAAACATTGTAACACAGAACAGGTGGTATGTAAGACCGAATCTGCCATAGTAAACGCTAGGCTACCTAGGTACTTTAAAATCATCCTTGAAACATTAGAGTACCTACTAATAAACAATTAAGCAAAATATTAAAACCCTACTTTAATAAAACTCCGAAAACGATTATATTATTTATTCTAAACAGGTACTTAGATTCTATAATTACAAAACATAACAAACTCTCTTATGAATTATGAGTCGGCATAGGCATATCTAAAGCGTTATTTTGCGTTTTAGATTATTCAGTTTTTTTCGCTGCTGCATTTCTTTCCAGCATATTTTTCCTGAGATACGTATATCTTACCAAGGAGTCTTTCAATGGAAACGCTACCATCTCATCCGGCGAAGCATATGGGTTAAAGTCGGCGAATTCTGGGGAAATATCTTCATCGGAAAATAAATCCTGGTCTGAAACTTTCAAGATTTGAAGTGTTATGCATTTTGTTTGCTGTAGAAACATGCAAACATCCTGTACCGCTCTTATTGTGATCAGTTCGAAATAGTCCGTTAAGTTGGATATGGATACTCCGGGGAATTCGAATATTTTGTTAAGGATTACGCCAGTCCATTCGAGGAATACGTCGTATCGGATATCGAAGTCCATAGTCATCCATGGTGTCATTATCGCGTATTTGTTTTCTATCTTCACGGCATAGTTGTGTATAAACTTTGCGTGTATTATTGTGTTGTTGTAAAATCCGACGCGTTTCACGACATTCAAAGATTCTAGTTGGGATAATCTGGTGATGAGGGACTGAGTATCGTGAGACGTCATTTTCTGAAAATAAAAGGGAAGTAAATAAAATAAAATAATTATGGGTGATACTGAGCTATATCTAATAACAATTGTATTCATAGTAGGTAAATTATAGTTTTAAGTACCTGCAATTCTTTGAAAGACAACCCTTCTTCTCCTTTGCTAAGCAACAGCATTGTAATACTATCCTTCTGATTGTATGTTTCATTTAGATTTTCCTTTATGTGCAAAACGGCATTTCTGTAAAATAACGTTTAATTGTTGTGAATTATGATGAGATAATTTAAATAGATGATTTATTGCTAACCACAAGTCACATAGGAATTTTATTATTAGTTTGACCTACTACTTGCCATTGGCAAAAATTGGATGAGACTGGCGCGGGGTCGTGAGAGATGGTACAAAAAGAGGGAGGCCTATACTGAACAGTGGGTGAAGTCAGGCTGTGGATGATGATGATGAAGACTACTTGCCAAACCTAACTGAACCGTTTGAAATACCTAACGAATAGAAACTCACTTCGTTAGAAACTGGATCACCGGTTCATATTCAATGTCCTTGTACAATTGGGCTACATTTCTAGTATTTTCTCTGTCTGTAGTGCAGTGCCACTTCACCGTGCCAGATTTCAATTTAAACTTCGTCTCGATATCAATCACATTGGTTTGGTCTTCCTGGGTGGAGGAATCACTCCCGCCCACTATTTCTGGAAGAGTAGCGGTACTTATCTCCACAAGATTCAATGCCTGTAGCTCTGAGACCAGGCAGTTGAGTTCCGCCGAACCTTTGAACTCGCGTTCGGGCAATCCTTCTTCTATCAATCTACCGAGAGAAACTACGAATTCAGAATTGAGTCGACCGATCCAACGCCGCTGGTAATTCGCAGAGATCTTATACGCAGATTGGACGACATCCTCCAAATGTAATCTATGCATTTGGTTGTTGAAAATCTTCTCCTTAGCTGAAACCGCTCCACATTTTCTCAGCTGATCCACAACGATGCGTAAACTGTTCTCAGGGTACACTTTGAATATGGAGTACACCTTCTTCGCTAAATCTGATTTGACCTCGTTGTTGTAAGTCATCATTATTGTGACAAAAACTCCTTCTCTCAACGGGCCGAGTTCTGGAGTTTTGTATAAGTTGTAAAGCTTGTTGGCGGTGGCCGGGACTATGGAGTAGCTCTCGTGAAAGTCTTCGGCATTTATAGCCACGCAGGGGAGTCTACGAGTGTAAGACTCGCTCCTCGACACCTGCCATATCAGCCAGACAAGTTCCAACATCGGGATTCTAGACTCGTTAATGAACTTCGACATGTTTGTAGAGTAGCGAAGTCTCAGCTTCTTTATCATTCCTTCGTACTTTTGTATCAAGTGTCGTCGACGGCGCATTTCGTTGAGCAAGCTATCTTTCTCGTGCACCATTGTGGGGTTTAGTTGGATCACCAAGGCACGTCTGTGACATGTGCTTTGTGTTTTCTTGGGATCATTTCTGGATAGGATGTCTTTAGCGACTAAATTCCGCACTTTCAATGAGCCGGGTTGTGAGCTCGGACTGGCTATGGTTATAGCGGCATGACACATTGTGATAATGTAGTCCTCTTCCTTAGTCCAGACTACAGTTTCATCAGAGACTCGTTTTCGACTCTTAGGCCTTGCCTTTAGTTTCATAACTGGATTGACTTTGGGGGCGATCTTTTTCTTTCTTGGTGCCCTCGGTTTCCTGCTCTTAGCCAGCTTAGGTATTATGACACTGGGTGTTTCTTTTTTCTTTGGGTTCGCTCGCGGCTTTAATGTTCTAACGTAGAAAGTTTGCCAGAGTCTCTGTATTTCCATGTAGAAGCAGGAATCGAAGCCGCAAGGCCCTCCGCCGTCGCCGTATCTATCTCCGTTGTCATAGTTGTGTATCTGGTCCTCGCGTCTGACCGGCGGGTGTATAGTTTTTTTGGTGCGGTTCTTGGTCGTTATTTTCGTAGCGACACTTATTTCGTAGACGTCGTTCCAATAGCTCTTGACATCGTCGAACGTCTCGAAGTAGTAATCTCTTTCTAGACTTTTGAGGTTGGCGTTAGATCTCGGCCATTGGCCCGTGGTGTTGACGATTCTCGCGTTTCTGTTCACGTAGAATAAGAAGCTGGTTAGTTGGCTGTTTGCGTAATCAGCCGTTTGGACGTGTGGTTGGTAGATTAGCTGTATTAGACCGTGCATCGCGAGTACTTTCAAGTTCATTCTTATCGCATTCCTCAGACTTTTCGACTTGATGATGAAGTGGCTGATCTCTGGCGGCGTATCTTTCAGCAACAGATTTAAATGGGACTCCTGGATCCGCAGATCAGCTATGTCTGACATTCCATTGACGCTCATGTTGCTGATGGCGAATTTGATCGTCATTTTCGGCATCAGTTCGCTGACCGACATGAAACCAGGTTTGAGATCCGTGGTCGGTGGTTCGAAGTAAACCATTTTAATGATGAATTCGTGGAGGCATTGGATTTTCATGTATCGCGGGTTGACGAACATTGAGAGGGGTCTGCAGGAGTTTTCTGTGGGCGGTGGGATTGGTGGGCGTCTTTTCGCAGTGGCGCGTAGATAAACCTCCTTGTATTTCGCTCGGACTATTGGATGTGATTTGTTGATGTGAGGGGCACAGATGAGGTTGGAAAAGTTATGTTCATTCCCCGCACCAGGCCATCTGACTTTGTAGACCTTCAAATGTCCACCGGAAGCTATTTTTTGTATGAATAACTTCAATCCCTTTGTCACCATGGGTGGTTCATTAATCTCTAACGCGACTAAGTTGCTAAGTGTTTGGTATCCGGTCACGCATTGTCTTTCCTTTACGATTTTGAGGATTCCGTTTGCGAATCTCAGTTGTCGGAGGGTTAAAGTCTTTGATTTGAGCATTGTGGCCATGTCTGGTGTATTCTCATTGATATTATCTTTGATTTCAAGAATGTGGTTGTTAGTTTCGTCATTGTTTGCATCGTTGCTCACTTCAGTGTCGCAATCGTTTTGGGATAGTACTGTTTTTTTCGTGTGCTCTAGGAAAGTTTCTGCTTCTTTCGTATATTTTAAATCCGAACTCCCTGCAGCAATAGCCACATACCTGAAATTGAAATAAACATAGGCAACTTAGAATTTAGGACTTAAAATAGTCAGATAGTAGGTGTAATATTGGTAATACCTTATGACTCTTTGCTTGCCTCTATCTTCATAATACTCTCGAACAATTTTCTTAGCCTTGAATATCCTGCAAATAGTCCGTCCAGTATAAAACTCAACTCCGAGCAGTTCTGCCAACTCCAACTGACTAAGACCCTTTAGTCCTCCATCAAGGAACCTTTCATATGCTTGTCGGAGTAGTCCAACGCCTACTTTATACTGGCATTTGATTGGAGGAGCCTCATTTGTGTCGTCATCTGATTGGGACAATTCGTCGTCGCTCTTTGGTGATAGGCGGATGATTTTTCTCTTTCTGAACAGTGAAGGTATGCTAGATTTTGACTTTGTTCGTGGAAGCTCGTCTAATTTTACGGTTCTTTCTTCCTATAAAATAATTAGAGGATTTCGTAGATGTTAAAAATGATTTATAAATCAAATCTCTAAGCCAGAGTTCAACCAACCCCAAATAACGCCATTCTTGTTTTAGACAAGTTTAAAGTAGAGACTGATAGTATTTTATCTGACGAATAGCGTTATTCAGAGTTGGTCAAACCCGGCTTTAGGTATACATAAGTTGGTTATGATTAAAGTTAGGCAAAAGTACTATGTCTAGTAGGTATAGTTTAGTAGTGTATAGTCTAGTATTATGCCTAGTTCAGGTTTTAACTAGTCGCCAACTCTGGGACTAAGGTTTGGTTTAGATTTAACCAGATTGCCATAATGTAGATTGAATACTCACAAACTCAAAAACATTCAATGTCTTCTTCAGCCTCTTAGTCTCAGAGCAAGTCAGCATCCTATTCTTCCACATGACATCAGTCCTTTCGCAGTAACCTGGTTGCGCCTTCAGATAGTTCACAAGATTGTACATTTTACCTAATTTAGGCATACTCAGTATTGTCGGTTTATGAAACCTTGTAAGTCGTAGCAGTAGACTTTTGATACCTCGGTTGGCTAAGTTTTGTGTGATGTATAGCACTCGGATCAAGCCTAGGTCTTTTAGAAGTTTTCGGTTGTAGAAAAGGTTTTTAGGCTCTTTTATTATTTTTGTTAGGTTGGTTGTACCGGTTGTCATTTGACCCTGTAAATAGTTTTTTAAAAGTTATTTTTATGTATTTGATTAATGACTGTATAGGACCTATTACTGAAAGATATAAGCAAACCCTGGTAGCTAATTTAGCAAAGTGCTTATTTTGTCTTTTTTTTTAGTTAAAATTAAGCAAGCAGAAAGGTCTTATGACTGCAGTAGGATAAAATAACCTAAAAAAAAATTTTCAGAACTTACATTGTCTCTACCTTTGCCAATCAGCTCCAATATGCAATACTGTATCTGTGTCAGCTGGTACAAATATGTAACAGGCATATGACTAGCCAAGGCATTCCACCGTTCCTCTCGACTTGCCACCATAACCAATGTGTTGCCGTACAGCGCCAAGACTTTATCATAGTGAGCGTCTTCAAACTGCGATGTGGGAATAGCTTTCCGAGTTGTGTAGAACTTGCTGGAGCCAAACTCACCTACTGCTGGGTGGTATTCATAAGGGCCATCTAGAAAGGTGTCCTGGAAAAGACCATTTTAATGAGATAATATGAGCAGAATTTGTTGTGAGTTAGTAGAAGGGTGTCTACAGGTTTAACTGTGTCGATCTTATGATGCATGTTATTAACCCATTGGTAGAAAAACCAAGCGACACAAAGCGGCTGCAAAGAAGTCACATTCTCGACAACTTAAAATAAAGAGGAAAAGACAAATAACTCATCTGTCTATAGTCCACCCACTGATAGCAAAAAATCAAAATAATAATTTAGCTAGGAATAGCCCAGTGAAGTCGGAACGGCTCTGAAGGAAAAGCACTTACAGGGTTTTTGAGGTTTCCAGTTTCTTCATCGATAATAGTGAATCTATCGACCACTTCCACGTGAGGAAGAGGCTCTGGCAGATGATACAGTGTTATCTCCTTATGATTCAATATATAAGCCCAAAACCGGCACTTCATCTTCCCAGATAGGGAAAAATTGGTGCGGTATTCTACTCTTCGCCATAGCAAGTCAAGTCCGATACCTTCCAAGCCTTCCAGAGCAATCTCTTCCACTAATATCTGTTTGGCATTGTAGACGAAGCACTCTTTCAGCACGCTGCCTTCCATTTTTACATTTTTTAGGAGAATATTCTAGTTTTATCTCAAAAAACCTGCAGCGGCATGGTTTTCTTCACAACAACAACATTAAAAACAATAAAAAAATGTTGTGTCAAATTTGTGAATGTCAAATGTCAATGTCAAATGCATGATACTGACAGTATTTTTTACAAGTTACAACACAGATTACTATAGGTAGTATAAAATAAGCCTACACATAAAAAAGTATGCTGGTTTGTGGTCCTCATAAAATGCAAACGTTTTACCTGAAAATAAAACGTATATTAAAATACTTACCTGATCCGAAATATAATATATATATAGTGAGATATAGCTATCGCTTTCGCTTCATTTCTATCTCTTTTCCTCCCTAACGGTGTATGTTCGCCGTCTCTCTCGCACACTCCCACCACCACAGTCTCAGAAGTCCGGTAGGCCAGTCGATTTAGTTCCTCATTGACTTTTGTTTTTGCTATGCCACCAGGCAGAATTTAAAATTAATATTATATTTCGGATCAGGTAAGTATTTTAATATACGTTTTATTTTCAGGTAAAACGTTTGCATTAAAATACTGTACCGTGATCCGAAATATAATATATATATAGTGAGAGATGTTTGTTATCGCCTGGTGGTGGTGGTTGTCGTCAATGTGACTACGAAAAATATTGCCTATGATGACATGTCTCAGCTAGTGAGACGAGACCTGACTTGCTGATATTAGGTACAAACGGCCACAGGTCAGGTTATACACCCAATATAACCATAAATACGCTACATATAATGCAGAAAATTGTTGGAAAGGGAGCGCAATAGGCGTAGGCACGCGCCGCGCTCGCATCCCGTCCTACACAAACACACTGTCGTCCCTCTCGCACGATTCGCAACATTCAACTTCTAGTACCTAGTTCAAAGTCCAAACAGTATAGGTTGACGTGTCTTCGACTGTACCTATAAGGTAGGCTGTATTTTACAATAAAAAATATAGAAATGTAATAGAATTCGTTTTATTCAAAAGTATCCAAGTAGAGATTTCAAAAAGACAACTTATAATATTCTAAGTCAATTAAATTGGTTGAAAAGTTGGAATCACATTAAGATTATTCTGTGCACTTGATTGTACTATCTGTCTACAATAGAACTTTTTAAAAGTGTTTTGGGATCTCCAGTTGCCTCGTGAAAGTATATTTTCAATAGGGGTATTTTCAATCCAACTTTTGGAGGCAACTGCTGACCTAAAACTACCAGGTGAAGCTTCTATACCAGCATCTTTTAAAAGGTTTTTAATCCACCCAGAAATTACACATCTAGATGCGGGCTTAGGCTGACCACAAGTAGTAATAAAAAGATTTGTGCAGTTTGCTGATTCCCTTCTATTTTTACCAGTAGTTATTAATCGATTTATCCAGAAAACCGGATCTAAACATTTATTAGCAGGATTTGAATTAAGTCTCCAGCCAGACTGTCGGTGATTCACCGAGTCAGTCTTGGAGCCAAAAACTGGCCATAAAATGACATAATTATTATGAATAATGCAATTTTCAGAATTTACTCTAAGAAGAGTTAGATCATGTACTCTTCTTCCAGAGAATAAAAGTAAAATAGCGGCTGTATGCTTAGAAATTTGGTAGAAGCTATCAACATTACAGTCAATTTGTGACATGAACTTTATAACAAGGTCAACATCCCATACAGGTGGTTTAGTCGGAGTTGGATTAATTAGAGCTATCGATTTCAAAATTCGTTTTACAAAAGGGTGAGTACTGAGGCGCTCGGTAACCTCAGGGTCACAAAGTGTCGAAACCACAGACTTATGAACAAGGATTGTGTTATAAGAAAGTTTTTCTTTGTAAAATAAATCTGTTAAATAACGTGCTAATTCCGGACCAGTCGGTTTACTGCAGCTAACATTATGTTGTTCTGTCCACTTGATCCACCTATCCCAGGCTGGCTTGTAAGTTCGAATCGTCGAAGGGCGCCAGCTGTTAAGTAAAAGAGCTCGCTGTTCCGGTGTCCACTCCTTCAGGTGTTTGCTCCAGCCCCACATCTCCATACTTCCAGCTCCATTTCCTGTACATTTTGAGGAGGGTTGCCCGTTGAGGTGTCCACTAAGACACGATGAAGATCTCGAATGGTCCAGGGTGCTGCTGTTGCCCGGCTCCGTAAATCTGGGCGCCAAAAAACTTTTTCCCACCTTGGTACTATGATCAGGTACACACCGCGACATTGATGTAGATGTTGAAGAACTTTTGGTATCAGGAACGGAGGGGGGAACACCCATGCTAACGGATAATCCCATTTTTGTGACAGGGCATCGTGGAATTCCGCTCTTTTGTCCGTGTAGTCTAGGGTGCAGTACCTGGGCACTACGCGCGTCAGGCGTGTTGCAAACAAATCTATCGTCGGCGTGCCCCATTTGGCGAATATTAATGTGGTTACCTGGGGTAGCAGGTGCCACTCCGGCATTACTCGATGACGCGACAAATGATCCGCCTCGGTGTTGTAGAGACCGGGAATGTGGTACGCTACTAGATCTATTTTGTGGATATCCAACTGTTGAAAAATTTTGTATGTCAGGTTCAGCAGATCTTGAGATTTCGATCCTCCTTCGTTGCGTAAATAAGCTATTGCCGTCTTGTTGTCGGATTGCAGGTGTATGGAGGTTGATCGTAGGCTCGGACCTTGCTCTTTTAAGACTTTTAGAACTACAAGGAGCTCCTTCATGTTTGAATGCAGATTTTTCTCTGCGTTTATCCAATCGCCGGACAGCTTCAAGTTTCCGATCTGAGCTCCCCAAGCTATACCTGAAGCGTCTGTTACAAGGAAATGTGTTGGATGAGACGTATGTATTCGAGAAAATCCTCTCAGATGACTGAGCCACCAAGTCAAGTCTTTTTCCGACTCTTGATTGAGAGAGACTAGCTTTGAATTGCGGTTGCAATGAAAGATAGTTAGTTTCTGCAGCTGTCGGTGATTGAGTCTCCCTCGACGGATGACAAAACTGGCAAAATTCATCATGCCCACCAGACTTTGAAAGTCGACAAGTTTCATGGTTCGATTCTCTAAGAGTTTGAGTATGGCTGTTCTTAACTTGTGACATTTTGGTTCGGGTAGAAACTTGCGATTTAGCCACGGATCCCATACAATGCCTAGATATTCTATACTCTTCCTTGGTTTTAGCACGGATTTTTCGAAGTTTACCTTCCAGCCTAGATAATTCAGCATATTTAGAGCGATACCGACGTGCTTTTCTAGTACAATAGGACTTGTATTTGCAATTAAAAAGTCGTCCAAGTACACCAGAAGCCTGATCCCTGTTTGACGGAGCATTTGGGCCATCCAATTGCTTACAGCAGCAAATGTTTTTGGTGCCGAGCTTAACCCGAAGGGCAGACAACTCATTTCCAATATTTCTTGGCGATACAATAGGCGTAGAAAACGCCTGTGCGTTCTGTGGATTGGTATGTGAAAATATGCTTGCGAAAGATCGATTTTCGCCACCCAATCGTTGGGCTGTAAGAAGGTTGGAATTTTGTGAATATTGATCAACCTGAAGGGCGTTGTCAGAACGAAAAAATTTAACGATCTCAGGTCGAAAATCGGCCTCATGGACCCATCTGTCTTGGGTACTAGAAACATTCGCGATAGGAAACTCTGGGATGTATGGACTGGAAGCAATACACGTTCCGTCTTCATTTTTTCTATAACTATCGACATCTCTGTGGATTCGGACGTTGCTTGCCGAATGTTGTGTCGGTCGGGCAGGTGAAGAGGTGGTCGATTCGAGAAAGGGATACGGTAACCTGAAATAATTTTGACAATGTAATTGGGAGCGCCCATTTCTTCCCACCTTTGTTTGTAATGCCTCAGTTGACCGGCACGGAAAAGACTCGGTGAGTCAATATTTCCGGTTACTTCTCCTATCCCGGTGGGATGAGGGAGAACGGTGTCTGTAACGCGTACTTCTGTGCGTTGCTTGTCGCTCATTGTTTCCACGACCTCTTGACGATCCACCTCTGCCCCGAAAGGGCCTGTTAGAGGTCATTGCTCCGCGAGACCGGATATTGTTTCCTCGGGCACTATGAGCAGTCCGATTCTGGTATTGAAAACTGCCAGAAACTGCGCTCGCAGACTGAGCAGTATTTGGACCGGTTTGCGTAGCAGGAACGCGGTCTTTTGTGCGAGGCCAGAATACTTTACGAGAATCTCCCATTTTCTCTAAAGCAGACGTGAACTTGTCAGCGTCAAATAGATTATTGCATGAAGGTGGTATTTTTCTTAAAATACTTTTATGCAAAGGATCTTTTACTGAAGCCAAGATGGCTTCTCTCCTATGTTGTATTACTTCAGCTCTGTGGCCGCAGACCAACTGAAGCGCATCATTAGAAATCTTAGAGAAATCCCCTTTTACAAAAATATCTTCAATTTTTTCATGAACTGAATCATAATCAAGGTTAGGCGTAGCCTTTGCCCAAGATAAAAAGTCGCGGAGCTCTTTTTCGAGGTGATCTTTTTGTTTTATTAAGGCATAACTTATAGCAGCAAATGCTTTGTCAGCGTTCGCAGTGGTGCGAGACGTATCATAACGTTTAATTTCTTCATTAGGCTCCAGCTCTGTGAATCCGGGGGTATGCGTGTAAGTTTTTTGAACGTCAGAGTATCTGACGTTTTGCCATTCGGCATCATCCAACCGTTGAATGCCTTTTAAAACTTCTAGGTAAGATGAAGGGGTTTTCAAGACATCAGGATCTTTCAGCTTCGTCCCAATAGAAAGAGAGAATTGTGGTTCACTTTCGCCAAAATCTGAATGGTCTTCGCTGTATAAGTTACCACTAACATCGTTGACGATACAATCGTTAGGACTGACGTCACATGGTTCTCGAGAGTCGCGAGAGAATCTTGATTTTAGGTCACTTACTTCAGCTATCAGTTTATCTAATTTATCATTCTTATGTGAACGCGTATCACGTCTACGTTTTTTGCGTCGGTGACGGCGTGAACGTTTAGTAGAATCAGAAGACTGTCTATCAGAACTGCTACTTGAATCATCACTTCCGGAAGAAGATGACGGTAGATGTTTTCTCTTCTTAGCATTGTTACTTTCGGCCCCGTTCATTGTCTCTCTTAAATCCAATATAAAACTGTCGTTACTCAAATTTACTTCTTCCTCACTCATTCGACAAAGTGACTCTTGAAAAGAATCTAAAAATAAAGCTCAACTATTTTAAAATGAATAGACAAAAAAATTAAAATGGGGGTAGGTGAGCTACCCATACAATACGAGAGAAACTCCATAGAAAAACACGCTCCACACATAAAAAACACGAAAACACAATTTTCCGAACGGTCACACCGTTTAAATAACAATCAACAAGGTTAAACAACAAGGTTACCTCTACCAGAAAAATAAAACTCCTAGCTTCACTTTTCTCGTTTTGGAGGATATTAACTTAGGCAATCGAACTTGAACACAATTTATGGACACTCACCGCACTCTGTTCAAGTTCTAACACATAATCAAAAAGTTATCACTAAATTCGACACAATAAATCGCATTGGAAAAAATATCATGCTATTTTTATTTTTTTTCGCAGGGTAGTCTTGTAATAAAAAACGAAAAAGTACCATGGCGGAATTTAGTGATGCACGCTACAAGGTTTGATCGAAGTATATCGATTCAGTAAAAAGAACAAGAATTTAGATTTGAAATGGCAAAGTGGTTCCAAATTAAATTCTAGCACTTACCAGTGCACGTCCTTTCGAAGCGAAAACAACAACGTCAATGAGGAACTAAATCGACTGGCCTACCGGACTTCTGAGACTGTGGTGGTGGGAGTGTGCGAGAGTGTGCGAGACGGCGAACATACACCGTTAGGGAGGAAAAGAGATAGAAATGAAGCGAAAGCGATAGCTATATCTCACTATATATATATTATATTTCGGATCACGGTACAGTATTTTAATACCATTAGGTTAGGTAGGTAAGGTACCTATTTCTTTTATTTTAGTTTGGTTGCCAGTATTTTTTGTAAGGCGGGAATTTCAAAGTTCCGCATTCTTTAAAAGCGGCGGAGGTGTGCTACGGGCGTGTAAGGTAAGTACCTATCTAATCTACGTCTAATAAAATTCCCTAGCATAAGACTTCCTTATTTTCCTTTGTGTTTTAGGAAATAACTAGTATTATTTGAGAGCATTGAGATCAAGATAAATTGAGAAAAAGATGAAGAAAAATCAATAAATCCATGGGTAGCATTTATTTAGCTTACCTTTTTACAAAAGGAAGCGATGAAATAACCAAAAAGAGATCAAGTTTCAATATTTTTATTTACTAAAGAAAAGGAATACATTTTATCATTTGCTAAAATATTTAGCATAATATTATCAATATTTAAATGAGAAAATGATCGTAACACTTCCGAACAGTGATAGTAAAATATAAAATCGCCTAAGTATTTGACTCATTTTATATTTTTCAATTCAGTGTCGTATCTATTTCTCTAGTCGTAAAAAAAATTGCACTCTATCAATACGGGCAGCAATCATAACATTCTAGCACTTGCGTTCTGTGTTAATTTATAAAACTCCTACTTAATCCTAGGCTTATTAGAGTAATAGGCTCCAAGTTTGTGGTAAAATTATAGTTCCGTCTACGTGGGCAAAACAGCCGGGTACCAGAAGACGCTAACCCCTTTCCCTCCTAATAACCGCGAACTCATTTCATTTTAAGGGTTCGAGTTTCAATTGTTTTATGATTGCGTTCATTCTCATTTCAAAATAGTCAAGAAACAACTTCCGAAAACGTCGAGGGGTTGGGTATGAACAATATGAACAACTTTTCCCGTGGAACCATCAATAGTACGAAATACATCTGTTCCATACATTTTGCCAAGTTGTCCACACTCTCGTTTATTGAACGCCTATAGATCGATAGATACAGCAATATTTTATCGAGTGTTTGTAAATAAGGGGATAGTGGTCTTCTGGCTTTTCAAATGTGGCGAGCAAAAAAGGGTACAGTCTTTTATCATAACTTATTTTAATTCTATTTATCTATTTTAAAAAGGCTTAATGAAAATGATCAGTAGTGATAAAAATAATGAGACTATTATTAGGTTCTGCTTTGGTTTACTAAAAAGGGGGACTTTTATTGTTAGGAACCCTTTTAGGGAAAGAATTGTAGAATTTTTAGAATTGTATTCATCGCTTTAGTAGGTACTACCGCGCTGTGTAGTAAACCAATGCTAATTTATAATACTTTGAAAAATGGCGGTAGCTAGTCCATCTAGAGGCACTAAGTATATAAAAACTTATTACCCCCTAGCGGAATAAAAACAGTTTAAATTTAGACCATGTTCATTTTTTTTCTAACTTTGTTCTTATAATTTCTTGAAACTATGATGGTTATGAACAGAACAAACTCACAAATCATGGAAAATATCCCGTTTTCAGTGAAAATTAAAAACTTATAATCTAAATTTGAATAAAAATATCACCTTTTATTATGACTCAATATCGTACCATAAGGTAGGTCACACTAAACTTAAGTTTCTGGTCCAGTTTTGAAAAAAAACGGTACTTACACTTATTTTTTTAGTTTCTCGAATCTTTAATTTATTTTAAGCAGAAAAACAAACGAGATGAATCACAGGAGACACATTATTATTAAAAAGAAGTAACATGGCATAAATTTAAACGGAATGGGTACTTTATAAATTAATGGTCGGGTCATGGGATTAACAGATATAAGTTAAAACTACACTTCGACAACTGGCAATCGAAGAACTAAATTAAATAAAATTAGAAGAAAAATTTCAACGTTACGAAAATTTGCATATTTCGTTCTTTCGTTTGCCACTTGTCGAGGGTGATAGGTGCATTTAGGTAAATTAGTTAGGCACTTCCCATAGGTACTTTATGGTCTAGGTACATAGTTTATTCTTCAAAGACATTATTGCATTATGCAAAGCTTTTAGAGTATTTCAGTTTGTGGAAAATGAATGATACGGTGAATTTAATATACATAATACTAAATAATATACATTGTACTTTACTTACACAAATCACTTATAAACAAAAAATATAAATAAAGGAACAATTATTATACAAAAATAAGACTTAGATTAAAAAAAATGATATGGAAAAAAAAACTGAACGGCGTCTATTGGTTTTAATCTTTAAAATAAAGTTGAAGAATAAAAAGAGATTCAACGCAAAAAAGTCTCTAGAACTCTATGCCTCTACGTAGGGTCTACGCCGTAGACAAAGCGCAAGTTTGTGATTGCCTACGCGAGCCTACTTGAGTCTACGCCGTAGACATTGCTACGAATCTTTGTCCTTCGAGCTATAATAATTGTAGAGACTTCCTCGCGTCTAATAGAATGTGCGGTTTACAAGTCTGAGATATAACGTGTTGTAAATGTACTATAATCTTAACATTAAACTTCATTCGACATTCCAGACCTATAATTACAATTAAATCTGTTTGTCCTTACATTATTTCAATAAAAGTCTTTAATTTCTAACACTAAGGCTTCGAGTTTCAAACAAAATGAAGCAATATCTATATTATAACTACAGTACGATACGACCTATAATTTTCAATATATCAATAGGTAATGTTCGCTTACAAGACTTTCTAGGCTTGGTTATAATACGAGTACAAAAGGGTGGTTTTAACGTAGAAATGGTTATTGTACATTTCATCAATTTAAGTCATACAAAACAATGTCTTAACAATCACCATCTCGCTTAAACGAACGCTTATTATACGTCGAAATCTAAATTACATTACAGAACTCGCTATTTACACAAACTAGCCTCTTACGTATGTGAACCTACTTGTTACAAAATTATAGTCTGTGAAAACGATAAATTACTCTAAACCACGTTTTATAAAATTGTATAATATTTTAAAGCACATTTCATAACGTTTTATACACTCTTCATTCATAAAGTAGCACTGTATTTAACTCGACAGCTTCATTTTAAGGACGACGTATGAATACAACTGCTGGGCAATTACGTATCTTTGTTACAACCAAATCTGTTTCTGTTTGAAACAGGTGTAGTATTGTGTATTGTTACAAAAACACGATCGATTTGTATTTAAAAAGTGATTTATCATTTTCAAAGTCTATAAATACCATTTTAAAAGCATCCTAAATACCGCATTTTTAAGTAACTATAAAAATAAACGTTAATCTGTGCGTTGTTTTGATTAACTATGTAAAATAATATAAAAATGGCAGTATATTTGTAAAACAAAATTACGTAATTCATTATTTAGCATCACTAATTATTATAAATAAATTATTAACATTAGAAACCATATCTTTGGTATGAATAGATAAATGAAGGTATGTTGAGTATTATTTGATAAAGGCAGTTCTGAGAATGCCGCATACTTAATGTGTATAAAAAACCTTGCAACTCTAAAAATGCCTTAGACGGCTCTTACACGCTCATTCTGGCGTCAGTTCAGTCTGTGACCTTGATCACGTATAGACTGATGGCTAAATAATGGATTGACGGGAGGTATTAGACTGTAGGTCAGACTGACGATCAGTCCAACCGAAAACTTCTACGCGATAGCACGCATACGCATGGATTTTAAAAAGAAAAAAGCTTGTGTTGCTATAATATTAGCCCTGTCTACGAGGAATCGTAGAAAAAGAATATTTATTATCTCTTATATTTATTCACATATTGGGGATTCGTTTTATCCCAAAGAATAGGTAATACTTCTAAAGTAAGAATAAATTCTTTCTCCACGGCTATTGGTTGAGAAGGGGACGTCGGGGGTGGCGAGGGAGACGGCGCAGACGGCGACACGGCGGCGTGCAACTCCATCGCTGTCTAAATGATGACTGACATCAGACTGATAGCTTTTAAACACACCTTCAGTCTAGCGTCAGTCTGACCAGACTGACAAAAAATATTAAAATATTTAAATAATCATCATTCTGGACCATCAATCCATCAGTCTGCGCGAAATACAGTCAGTTTCCCGTCATTCTGACATCAATCATGGATTGAACTGACGCCAGAATGAGCGTGTAAGAGCCGTCTTACAAATTGACGTGGTTAGAGTTACAAAGGGCCTATTCTCGTAACTTCAATATAATTATATGAATACACGGCTTAATTATCATTATTTTTACTACCATTGAAGAATAGCTGCTAAATAACCTCGACACTAGCAAAAACAAATGAAGAACAGTCGCATATTCATACAATTATGATTTCCAACCACTATTTCTCTATAACCTCAATGATGTCTATGTCAAAAAGGTTTACCTAGTTCAAATATTGACAATCATAATGTATGTAGGTTTCCACTGCAGAGACATTACAGCAAAATATTTATAATTTTGCATATTACGAACCGCGTTCTGTTTGACACGCAATATGTTTGACATTTCAGAATTTTGTGCAAACCTTTAGATATTTACATAAGATTAACACTGTTCCTTTTAGTGGAAACGCTAGCCAATTTATTGTGTGTATAGATCGCATAGTGAATGTTGATTGTAATGTTTTTTGGTGGAAACCTACAATTAGATCACGTCTTTGAATTACACTGATTCTCGTAGATCAGAGATTGTGTGTGAGAGGTTGTGTTGTGCAGCAATGTTTTGTCACATTTACTTTCACATTATGATTAGTAATTATTCGTCCTACCCAGCTATTCTAAAAGAATTCTAGTGTCCGCGCTGACATCAGTCCAAGTAAACAAAACTGAGACATTGTAATAATTTACAATCCTGCAGACACTTAGGCACTAGTCATTACAAATAGAATTGACATTTTCTTACACACCAATTGTCATGATGATCGGTTTCATTTCAACTATACTTAATCAGCTTGGCATAAATCTGTTGCAATCAGTTCCAATTCGTTATTTGAATCCCGTAAAAAATATGAAGGCAAACTGTTAGCAATTGCATCTAATAAGTAATCGCAAGGATGTCATATTAACCGGGAATAAACCGATTGAAACTGATTAATACAAAGTTACATAATCAGCCTGCTGATAGAAACTGCTAGCTATTATACAAAGTTATAAAGCCATGAACAAGACAGTCCATAAAAAGAGTTCCTTTTCAATATTTGGCCCACATTTATGGATTTTTTTAGAAACGAGCATAGACAAAACGTGATGTATCCATAATGTACACAATGATCACAGTTACGATTTGTAAGTATGTATGTAACTTAACAACGGCCCACCAATAATCTATATTGGCATTGTGACACCACGCTGCCTTCTTACTATTTAACTATACAATAATCGCTAAATCTATAACATTATCGAATAATTTATCAAATCTCCTAATCTAGATACATCCATAAGAAGCACTTTAATGAGAGTAAGTATCAGAACTTTACATAATTATTATTTTATTATACATGGTAAATATAACTTTATATCATTATTTTTGTGTGTTATTTTTTATGTCATTGGTTTCAACTATAATGTTTTATTCTAATTTAACTCGACATCAGTAGACACAACATTCACTTGTTTTCTCTAGTGGTAGTGTATACTATTGTCGAGTTACACTAATTCTATAACTTTAGAATAAGAGAACCCTTACTAGTTTACGACGTAACGCTACAAATAGTATGTAAAAAAGCGATTTGTGAAAACAATTACATTTTCCAAGAAACCGTCCAACACGAGAAACTGCAATCGCATTCACTTTCACATCAACTATTCATCAACAGTTACCAACAAACTTATATTCGCCTATCAATAAACTATAAATTCTAAACAATCTACTTTAATTACTCCGATCGATATAGTTCCGTTTTTTAAAAAAAATACTTTCATTTCACGCCCAGTACTGGCTTGTATGGAAGAAAGTTTTTTTATCGTCAACAGCGCTTTCGCGCGCATAATATATCAATCAATAACAAAGCACGTTCAACAATGGAATGTCACGTTCACTAGTATTTTTTTTGTTTTTTTTTGTAAAGGTCCATGTCCTTGAGGGGCGGGTTCAGTTGCGGTAGATGTATGCGCAAGGCTGCGGCGCGGGCGGCGGCGGGGTGGGGGGGCGCTCCCCCGAGGGGGAGGGGGACGACGAGGGCGGAGAAGGCGACGAGGAGGAACCGCCACTCGCTGACCCAGATCCAGTACCGCTGCTGCGCTGCGACACTGTTGACAATACCGTATGTCAGTTTGTCATCATTTATAAGCTAATTCTAGTAAATGATCATAGTTTTTATCGGCTTCTGTTATTAAAAAGAAAAATATGATCGCCTAATAAACTGCAGTTACCAATAAGGTTTGCAATCAAGGTATGTCTATGTCTATGTGAATCACTGACCGCAACAAAGTTACGTAATTGGGATGCAAATCCACCCATGATTGTAAATAATTTTTCCTCAGATAGATAGATACATAGATAGAAAACTCTTTATTGTACTGCACCGGAAATTAGATATTAGACATAGTTCTATATTAAAGCGAAGTACAATGGGCGGCCTTATCGCTATGAGCGATCTCTTCCAGGCAACCTTTGGATGGACTGGATTTTAAATATACGATCCTCCGTTCTATTATCACTTGTTTTTTTACTCCGATAAGTTATATCGACGAACAAAATTAACAAAAAACAATCGAAAGATTTGACATTTGAATCATATAGAAGCAAAGGTAGCAACATCCATGTCTACTAAAATGACGGTAGGCATTGTTTTTTGTTATCTTTGCGTGTAGTAGCAGAATAGTAATTATGAGTTACAATAATAATAACCAATGATGTTATTATCAGATATACCACCACCAAAATTACGGAATATACTTTCTATTTACCAAAAATAGGAAATACAATTTGGATGAAAAAAAAATGGGATGTTGCTACCTTTGCTTCTATATGACTCATTTTTTTTATTTAACTAAATGATGGAACTAGCCGATAGCCCACCTGATGTTAACTGTTAAAACAAAATCAAATCGAAGGGTTTATTAGGGTTTGTTGTTGAGTGTCTGTTAGAGAAATAGGTTTTTCTCTAAAAATAAATAGAAGGATGAACTCACCCAACGTATGGTGGTGGTGCGTGTTATGCTTGTGGTGATGAATCTGGTCGCGCGAGTCCGCCCCGTTTGTTTCTCAGAGATACACTTTCTTCACGGAGCGCGTGGTCGAGAAACCGTTGTCGTTGCCGCGCCGGTACCCATCGCCCTGCGGTCCGAATATTCCTGCGTTAACTAACATGCTAAGTGAATACGTGCCTGTTATGGATTAGTATGGATTTGCGGGTCGGAATGTTCGTAAATTTTCATAAATTTTGGCCTTTTTGCTTGTAAATTTGAGTTTTGTATAGTAAATTTATTGCAAATTTTTTAATACTTTTGAGTTATCAAAAAATTTGGTTTCGTGCAAAATTTGCCATTGCAATAAGTGTTAAGTTCCATGTTAGATTTAATTTTAGATGATTGCAGTGCAAAATTTAGAAATATTTATATCTGATGTGTTGTACAACTATAGGGATCATTTTTAATTATGTTTTGGGAATTTACGAACATTTAAACCTGATTAATGACTAAGCATGAAGTGGTTATCGAAAATGAATATAAATGGGGTTAGCTTAAAGTAAAAGGTATGTTATGTAAACGAGTTAATCGAGTTATTATTCAAAATATTAAACGTGAAAGATAATGAGGTGGAATTAATAATTAATTAAAATAATTAGAATTGAATGAGTGAAAAACCATGCGAAATGAGAAAGCCTGATGACAAGCTATGGAAATATTCAAGAAACTTACTTTAAGTGCCTCACAATTCTGAAGAAAAGAATAACTTGAATATAATAAGTTGAAAATAACTCTACATATTTCTATAATAAAAGTAAAAATAGTTGCTGCGGCTCCAGTACCTTAAAAAAGACCGGATTGGCCTGAGTAAACAACAACATAAAAACACATTAAATAGATATATTTTTAAGAAATATATTAATCTGCTTTTTGAAAGTCTGGTCTCCTCGTTGATACTGCTGAAAAAAATACTAACGTCTAAGAGAAAAAATACATTGAATAGTCTCATGAACATCAAAACTTTCAATATTACTTAATATTGGGTAAGAAAAGCAGTTTTGATAAATGTAAGTTAGCAGTTCTATTAGATGGTTGAAAGACGCTGATGAGACTATGCCAAACGACTAGAGCTCGAAATTTGTGAAAGTGTTGATAGATGTCAATGATATTGCAAAAGTGATACATAAAATCAATGTCACACAGTCTGTGCTCGAACGTGACATAAAAAAAATCTCACCAAGAAATATGGTGTTCCAAGCCACAACTGTTGAGAAAAACGGCCACGTTATTCTGGGTACTAATATACCCATGTAGTTAAAAGATCATGTAGCTGTAATGACTTGTAAGTCAAACTATTTTGAGCTGTAGTCGTTCAAAGCCATGCGAAAGAAGAAAGGCGAAGAACTGACATTGACCTGATGAGAGCGGAGCGTTCCGAAGTTATCGCGGCGATAGGCGTCAGGTTGGAACTGGAACAGCGTCTCATGGTGAGGGTGGTATGGAGGGTGCTTTCGAAGAGTTGCCCTGGGGGACGCTGGCTTTGGTTGAGGAGCCAGCACCGGTTCCGCATACGTCACTTCTTCAACTTGCTGGAGAAGCTTTGGTTCCGCTTGAATCCTGGAAGGGGATAACCGTTATTGTGCTGTCAGGTTTTTGGGTAATGATGTTTGAGGACTTACTGCCGTACTCAGAGTAGTTTTATAGCTCCAGACTATGTTTGATGAGGCTCATCGTCTTAAGAAAATAATTGGTTTCACTACTGTTCCATTTTTCTCTGAGTAGTTATTGTAGCACAAATAAATTAACAAATAGGTATTATTTGGTGCACCAGTAAAAGTAAGACTCAATCGTGAACCAAAATATGATGTGTTATTAGGTGCATGAATAAAGTAAGACTCAATTGTGAACCAAAAGTACTCTGAGTGCGGCTGAATGGTTTGTAAAATGTTTAGTAGCCTGTGTTACTACGGTGATTTTACTTTAGAATGATGGAATGATCCAACGAAAACTACAGATTGTAGTGGTACTTTCAGACAGTCTACAAACCTGTTTATATTCTGCCTCTGCTCAAAATATTCATACTCTGTATCTGGGTAAGGCATGTTATCGTCTTCGTCCTTCTTGCATCGCTTTCCGCAGAAGTAGCCGCAGACGCAGCCGATGCCGAAAGCTAGTAGGGCAGCGATGGTGACGAATATGGCGACGCTTTCTGTCCCAAATGATGATAAAGGTGGGTCTGCTGCTAGCACTTCTGGACCTGTTAGATTAGATTTAAACAAATTAATACAAAAATAAATCAAAATCTCCTTAAATACTCTTTATCATCAAACTCAAATCTTACTCTTTGGTGGTAATCATTAGACCATGGAGAAAACTTCAGCTTATCAAATCCAAATACTTTGAGATGAACTAAGTAAAAGTTTCAAACTGCAATTAGGTATGCCTGAGATTCCTCCTTTATGAGAGTGGCCGCTTTCAACTCCCCCCTTAAAAATAGTGATACTGATAGGTGATTTTTGATGAAAAATGATGGGTACAGCAGCATTCCCTGCATTAGTTTACTTAACTATCAACTGGAGATCTCTGTTGTTTAAATTGTTGTATGTTTACCTTCACTATTACTGCCGCCTTTGCCTTCCTTATCTTGGACTATGTTGATGACTTCTCCCTTATTCTCTCCTCTGGCGTCGTCGTATAGTCCAGAGCTTAGGCCGCCTACTGCTCCTGCGTCTTTACCTATAACAATGAAATGATACTGTTAATGTAATGAAGTTGGTAACCAAGAAACTAAAATCTAAATCAAGACTCGCTTGAACCTAAACCATAAACCTATGACCTAAACTATGCATAGATTAGACTCAACCGTGAACCTGATAATCAAGTAAGATTCAAGACTTACCTACATATTACCGTATGTCATTATTCGTCATGTATTATTTTTATTTTAGGTTTTAGTTTTTTCGGTAATAATGAAGCTCACGGGTCTAAGCCAAGTGGGAATCATGATTTGTTTAAACATTTGTGTCTTCTTGCGGAAATTGTGAAAGTCCGACATGTATTTAGAATATCAGCTTTCTTATTATTATTAGTAGGTTAGTACCTGTTTTATTAGATAACCGATAAGCACTAAGTAACTTACTGTGAGGGCAAGCAGCGTGACTGCCAGTGCTGACGCTCTGGTAGAAGGCATTCTCGTCTAACCACCGACTGACTCCGTGAGAGTACGCTCTGCAACGCCCCGCTTGTTTGTCCCACGCACAATACGGGTCTTGGAGGGCGACGCATTCACTGGAAAAAAGTTCATTTTTCTAAAATATAAAAATCCTAACCTTATGAAATTTTTAAACAGTTTTCCATAAACATAGACAGATGACATAATATAACCATGGCTAATAGATAGATACCTGGTGTTATAATTGAAAACATATAACACATTTCATCGGGGTTACAAAAAGAGGGTCATTGTTACACCAAGGCACGTAAAACGTAAACACCCTCAAATTTATTGGGACTGAATTTCTTGTAACTTGAAACAATAACCGCAGAAACTGCTAGTCTGTTCTAGTCTACTCGAAAGAGAACCCTTACAATAATGGGAAAATCAGGGATACTCACGAGCAAGAGCTGATCTTGTCACTAGAACACCTATGCAGTCGCAAACTCAGCACCTCTCTGTCTGACACTGCTATAAGCCTCGCTGCATCTCTTCCTGCTCTGGCTACCCTCAAAGCCCTGACTGGAGAACCCGCAGCGAAGGCTTGGAGCTCCTCAATAACTACGGGAACTGCTCGTTTGTTCGAGTCGTAGGATATCGCGTTGATGGCTTTTATGATCTTGCCATTGTCTGTACCGATGAAGAGGACGTCGTAAGCTTTTCCACCAGGAGTCTTCACTTGGGGGTCTACGGCTATTTGCGTAAATCGGTAGCTGCAAGGAATTTTTAAAATCAATATGCATGACCTTACTTTCTATCACCCTACTTTAAATAGATGATGACTTACTGAAAGCTGGTGCGTATGACGATTGGCTCTCCGAAGAAAGCCGGCACTGACTCATCCATCAGTGCATGAGTTTTGATGAAGTTCAGCGTCTGATCTGGGAGCGTTCTCGAATCATTGTGACACGTGCCTGGTCGAGGTTCTGGCACCTGGAAATTACAAAGAGTTACTACGAAGCTTTAGGAAACTTTTTTGACAAGACTTACGGGCACATTCCAGTCATCAAACTGTTGCAAACAATGTAGCTTTGAAAAATTACTCCTATCCCGTTCATTAAACAGGTTCAGTCTCCTATAAATTGATCCAGATCATTGATCACTTTCATCAGGTCAGCTAGTGGTCCTATTACTGGACTTGGCCTCCCCCAAAAGTTTTCAAAAATGACGATTTTGGGCCTTCACCACCCACTGATTTCTGGCATCTTAATAATGTCAGTCCATTAGATGAGGAGCTTTTTTAACTTCGCTTTTCAGTTTAGAATAAATAAATCAAATCAGTTAGGATACAACGAAGAATATAAAGTTCATAAGTAAGGCTTTACCTTTGCACTATTCACCGGTAGCCAGTTAGAGTTGATTGCATTCTGCTCCTTGAAGGTTCCTTCGAAGGTGTCCGCTATGTCCTGCATACTGAACGCACAGACCGCACTCCCTGATATACTGTTCGGAGGAGTTGTGAATGTTCCGTAAATTAGCTGAGCGCTTAGACCTCCATAGACACCTTCTATGAGCTCTGTGGTTGATTCTGAAAGTTTAAGCTTGATAAATAACCACCCAGTCAATACACTCATTTTACTGTGATTATTTGGACAATACTTGTAATACTTACGAATTTCATTGAAGTAAAAAGGAAAGTCGCCTGCAACGGAGCAGTTCAACCTTGACTTCAAGAAAGACGTCCAACGCTGTTTGAACCGATGAGGACCACCTCGGTCATCGCGGCACACTCTCGCCACTCGAGAAAATACAGACTAGAAAAAAAAGTGTTTTTTAGAAATAGAACAAACCCGTGGTAATATAACTATGCTGGCAACACCTACGTAACAAGCAGGACTACCCGCTTATTTCATATTTCTGTGGTAGAAACGACCAAGGTTTTTTTAAACTAGTCGACAAAGAAAATTGAAAAATTGTTACCTTTCCACAGTTGATGTATTCTACAGCAGTTTCTCTGAAGAAGAAGTACACAAAGTTTCCGTGCACTAATGAATTCACAAAGTCGGGGGCTGAAAAACAAAAACAAAGAACAGTTAAGTACAACTTTATAAAAATCAATTAATTTTCATCATTGAAAGCCTGTCCCTATCTTGTTTATCTATTATTTCGATATAATAACGTTCAATTTATGCAAAGAGATGCAAATGTAACCCTATTCTGCGGGTGTCGATAAATTCTAATGCGATCTTAATCTGATTTACTGATTGTTGACGCGTCAAATGTCACTCCAATGACAGCGAGTTCTCGCCAAAACCCGTTCTGAATTCAATTAAATTGACGGATGTATGTTTGACAGGCGCTTTCGATAGCAATCGACCGCATTAAACGTGTAAACATAGAATGTAAACACAGACGTTTATGTAAACCTGCTTTACATTAGAAGGTAAATAGGAGTACGTAGTCGCTACCTATTACTTGTGATTGAGTTACAAGTCAGTCAACATTTGCTCGGTACTTGAAATAACTATCTTAGTTTCACGAGGACCTTTTCAGGGTCACGATTGCTAAACTAACGAAGAGCGATCAACTTAAAATCAGTTATGCGATGAACGAACACGAGAATTGTACCTATGCCACTTACCTAAATGTAGGTAAAGATACATTTTTATGAATCAACCAAACATTTTTTGTATTGGCAACATGACTTTTGACACGAGAATTATTGTGTGTTGTATTTACTACACCGAAATAATTAAACAATCGTTGAACATCACTCAGGTAAGTTCGCTTAATCCTGTAATTATACTTTTTATTGTTCAAAGAGTTTACCTACATACTATTTTGCATTGCTGCCTATTTTATGAGCGTTTCAACGGAGGGACCATAGTGGAATTTTAGGTTTCTGAGCACCTCAATATTTAGTAGAAGTTCTCAAACAATTGTAAAACTGAACCGCTAATTTGTAAAAGTTACGAATCAAAAGTTATAAGCATTTTAAAGTGGTCCCTCGGTTCCACACATGCAATGCTGGGTTCCAAGGATCTAATCAGTATTCACATCTTCTTTCACTGTCTATATTTAGTAGAAGATTTGTAAAAAAAAACTACTTAATTTCAGCCCTTCTTCTTGCAGAGAGACGAAAACACGATAACAAAGTGGTCCCTCAGTTCTACATTGACGAAAATGTTTTTGCGGTTTTACAAAAAAACTAACTGGAATTTTAAGTTTCTGAATCAGTCAATATTTAGTAGAAGTGCTCATACAATTTGTAAAATCAATCAGTAATTTGTAAAACTTACCAATCAAAAGTTATAAGCATTTTAATGTGGACTTTCGGTTGAACACTTTCCAAAACGTAAAAGTGACTTTACAAAAAAACTATAAAACTTAGAGACGTGTAATATAGCTTATCATTTAGTAAAAATTTTTACTAAATACCTACATACAACAATGAACAATAGACAGAGCCATTATCGAAATATAGCAATTTTAGTTTCCGGCATAGAGATGCAGCCGCAGGGTGACCACACGGCTTAAATTTTCGGGACAGGGAACAGCATGACAGCCGCGCGACGCAACGATTCCACTCTCTGCTGATGCGGGTGTGACTCAATGAAGTCAGTGTTGGTACTCTAAGTACCTATTCATCCATTGTATTTTCAATAGGTGAGTAAAAAAAATCCGATGATTGTCAAATAAATATAAGATCATACGAAAACGGAACGTCAGCGGACAATCAATACTATTTATACTTAGGTGCTTACCTATCACACTATTCAAACAACTTCGAGAGGGCTTTCGCTGCCCAGTTCAACAATAGAATCTACAAGGTGCTTACCTAAAAAGAACAATCGCTAGGAAAACTTCAATAACCACTATCCCACTACTATTATACATGTCAAAGTTTGGATGTTTGTGTTTCAATCACGTCAAAACCACTGAACCAACTTGAATGAAACTTGGCATATTATATTTAGTTCGTAACCTTGATTGACATATAGGCTACTTTTTATCCCGAATAATTAACAGGATCTACAGGATAAAATGAACGAAAAGGATTAGCAGCGCCAATTGGCAAGAGGATTTCATTGTCATGTCATGTCACGTCAGTTTGACAGGGCGTAGTACTACCTCTTTGGTCTTTCAACTAGCGTTTGACATTCCAGTAGGTACGAGTTCGGTGTAATGAGGTGTAATGTCAAGTTTCTCAAAGAAGTATCCGCTCGGTACACACACAGATAATATAATGTACACGGAAACTGTAGACGCGTACGAAGTCGCGGGTAACTGCTAGTATATTATAGTTCGTAGCCTGGATTAAGACATAGGCTACTTTTTATCCCGAATAAATTAGCAGGATCTAGGTACGGCATTAAATGAACAAACAGAATAAGTGGCGCCAATAAAACATTCTTGACGTGTTTGACACGAGGACGCCACGCCACTTATCCTTTTTGTTCATTTAATGCCGTACCTAGATTCTGCTAATTTATTCGAGATAAAAAGTATTCTATGTCTTAATCCAGGCTACGAACTATAATATATATATGCCAAGTTTCATCCAAGTTGGTTCGTAGTTTTGACGTGATTGAAACACAAACATCCAAACATCTAAACTTTAGCATTTATAATATTACTAGCAGTTAACCGCGACTTCGTCCACAAAAAAAAAAAAGTAGCCGATGTGTTTGATCCAGGTTACGAACTATAATATATTCCAAGTTTCATCCAAATCGGACCAGTAAGTAGTAACAGCGTGATTGAAAAACAAACATCTAAACTTTGACATTTATAATAGTAGTGGGATAGTGGTTATTGAAGTTTTCCTAGCGATTGTTCTTTTTAGGTAAGCACCTTGTAGATTCTATTGTTGAACTGGGCAGCGAAAGCCCTCTCGAAGTTGTTTGAATAGTGTGATAGGTAAGCACCTAGTATAAATAGTATTGATTGTCCGCTGACGTTCCGTTTACGTATGATCTTATATTTATTTGACAATCATCGGATTTTTTTTACTCACCTATTGAAAATACAATGGATGAATAGGTACTTAGAGTACCAACACTGACTTCATTGAGTCACACCCGCATCAGCAGAGAGTGGAATCGTCGCGTCGCGCGGCTGTCATGCTGTTCCCTGTCCCGAAAATTTAAGCCGTGTGGTCACCCCGCGGCTGCATCTCTATGCCGGAAACTAAAATTGCTATATTTCGATAATGGCTCTGTCTATTGTTCATTGTTGTATGTAGATATTTAGTAAAAATTTTTACTAAATGATAAGCTATATTACACGTCTCTAAGTTTTATAGTTTTTTTGTAAAGTTACTTTTGCGTTTTGGAAAGTGTTCAACCGAAAGTCCACATTAAAATGCTTATAACTTTTGATTGGTAAGTTTTACAAATTACTGATTGATTTTACAAATTGTATGAGCACTTCTACTAAATATTGACTGATTCAGAAACTTAAAATTCCAGTTAGTTTTTTTGTAAAACCGCAAAAACGTTTTCGTCAATGTAGAACTGAGGGACCACTTTGTTATCGTGTTTTCGTCTCTCTGCAAGAAGAAGAAGGGCTGAAATTAAGTAGTTTTTTTTTACAAATCTTCTACTAAATATAGACAGTGAAAGAAGATGTGAATACTGATTAGATCCTTGGAACCCAGCATTGCATGTGTGGAACCGAGGGACCACTTTAAAATGCTTATAACTTTTGATTCGTAACTTTTACAAATTAGCGGTTCAGTTTTACAATTGTTTGAGAACTTCTACTAAATATTGAGGTGCTCAGAAACCTAAAATTCTACTATGGTCCTTCCAGTGAAACGCTCATCCTATTTTCGTTTATTATCTGCGTCTAAGCTAAGCGTTTGATGTAACCATCTATGCAAATTCTGTCTGTTTGTTAATAACTCCGTCATGTTAGCATATTATGTAGGATGTACCAACGTTTTACGCATGGTTAGGTACGTTTAATTTTAATAATTTACATAAATATTCGTTGCTAAATCGATTCAACGGCGTAGAAGTACAATATTGTTATGCGCGAGACCATTGATTGAAATTGGAAATGTTTCTTTTTTGAACTTCTAACATCTCAGATCAGGGTTGCCACTGTTAAGTCGTTGTAAATTAATTTATATTTTTTTAAATGCATAAGTTGATTTACATATGAAATGAGTGCCTAATATAAAATTTGTCTGCCAAATGAAAAATATTTCAGTCGTTTTCTATAGAATATCCTTTTTATACCCATCAGAACGAATGTGCTTACCATTTAGCGTCATTGAATCGTAAGGTTCAGTCTGCAGTGGCTCTCTGTAAATGATTGGCTCCATGCCACTGAAGTCAGCTACTGTGCCTGAATATAGCTCCCCGTCTGAAATGCAAAAAACTCATTACAATCAGTCTATTACAGTATTTACAAAATACATGATTCAGTTGAGCTATCTACAAACCGTTACAAACGAATTATAAATAGCTCAACTGATCCAAATCGGTTCCAATCGGAAGCGTGCCCATGACACTGGCTGCATTGCCATGTACTTTTTCAGTTTTATATCTGGTACAAAATTGTACCACGTGACCTGAAGAAATTACACTGGGCAGTGAAACATAACTTGTCAGCAAAAGATTGGAATAGAGGAGCTGATCGTCAACTAGTTTTACAAAAGAATCAATGTACGTAGAACATTTTGTATGATATCTTTTGGAAATGGTTATAGCCATATTGCGCATCTTTTATTTCATTCATGAACCAGACTTTGTTTACCTCTGTCTAAAATGACGTGCGTAGGTTTGTTTTATAATACACGAAAACCGTATGATACCTCTTAAATCTCATTTTCGGAGAGCGTGTAATTCAATACACGCGATGGGTAATAGGCGGTGCGTAACACGCCATCGGTTTACGTGATTGGAATATGAGATTCTGGACTAATTGGTCGAAGCGACCTATTCGGGCCGCTATTGCCGTTTTAGCTGACAACCGATATTGGAGGGTTAACATTGGTATGTATTTATTCAAAGGGTCAAGGGTGTTAGGATTTGAGAAAACCGTTAGGAGTACTTCAAGAAGCTTTCTATATAATTAGTTACTGTTATCCACGTAATCCACGTATCCAGAGCCGAAGACCGGGCTCAGAGGCGCGTCTTGGGAGAGACCTACGTCCAGCAGTGGACGAGTATAGGTTGATGATGATGATCTACGTAATGAGTTCAATTCCACCCAAAGTAGAAATATACTTAGGGAATTAATATTCATAATTGAAGTCAACACTAAGCGCATCAAGAAAATTATAATCCACATACAAAATGAAAATTAATCGCCGAAATGAGATCAAAGCAACCTAGTAGGTAGCTTTATTTTACTACATTTTCTAATAAAGAAGTAGGTACATTCACGATAAAAACTATTTGCAATGTACGCAATGTCAGGCAGCAGGGGCCTTATTCTCACTTATCTCGGTCGAAAAGTGGTTTCACCCACTAGTGACAGGAGTTTTCAACGTCATTTTGACGTCATCCCTATTAGAGTAAAATCTCTGCCATACCCAGAATCACCCCCCAGATGTGAAGAAATAAAAAATATCACGTGATAAAACAAACCAAACAGTCAAATGCTTATTTGTATATTCTGTAGGTATACAAACAGGTTTCTAACTATACAAGAGCTATTTACAAAACCAAGTCCCAAGATTCAGGAACTCGTAAACAAAACCATTTTAAAGTGGCTCCTTACTGCAGTACAATTAGATAGTCGGCTGCAGGCCACTGCTCCCCAGGGCGTCGCTCCGCTTAATTGGTACAGATCAATAGGAGATAACTAACCGTGTCCGTTCGTAATGGACATCGCCTGTGCGTGTGAAAAATGTGAATATGGCGCAATCACTTTTGATTCTGGAAAATCTTTGGGCTCAGTATAATACAGGCGTCACAGCTCAGTCGGTAATGACGGTAATAGCCTTCCGTGCTGTGGGTCGTGGGTTCGATCCCCACTGAGAACAAACATTTGTGTGTGTGGCAATCATATATGTTTGTTTTATGTCTGGGTGTTACTATGTATTATAAGTATGTATTTACTAAAAAAAGTGTATAAAAGTAAGTAATCTATCAGCATCTAGTTTCCATATTACAAGCTTTGCTTAGTTTGGGACTAGAGGGCGTTGTGTGAAATGTCTATGAATATTTATTTATTTATTAATACGTTGAAATCTAGAAGGATCATGGACAGTCTAGTATTTTGATCTGTGATACCGGTTTTACAGTTCTACAGTTATTATCACAATAGATTTTTGTGGCTAATGTAAACTTAAATAGATCTACTAGTTCTATGACGTGTATCATGATTAATATACATGACTGTTTGTTGCCAGAATAAAAAAAAATGGTCTATGACTTGTACCTGTGGACGTGTTTCGTTCCAATGCCTATATTATTCTAACTGCAATGAATTACATTGTTCAATTGAATTCATGAGACGTAGCCTATGTTCGATCCAACAAATAAACCGGTTTGAACTAACCATCAGTTACGGAGACATCTATATATTGTATGGACACTGGACATGCCTCGAATACCCATATTTACGATGCTATATACTACTATATAGTTGTATTTGCACCGTTTGAAGCATATTAATATGTTGGTAGGCCTTAGAATGTTGAATACTGTGTCTGTACCTACCCCTGTTCTACTGCAATATCTAGGTGCAATCGCCTATTACTTCGTATTGTGCCAACAACGCTTGTTATAAGCCCCTTCAACGTCATGCTTCGCCAGATTGCCAAAATCGATGTGGTCAGCTAAACAAATGATACTGACCGGCACAACACGACGAGTATAAAGCCATTCCGCCACTACAAAATGGCGTCTGTACGTTGTAATATAAATCGTTGGTATGTTTGTCGATATTTTTCTGTTTCTAGTCGCACCTCCTCAATGGCCGTGTACAGTATCGGTTACCCATCTGCCTATACTTCATCACTAACGCTCATAAATAAAATCTACTTCTTTATCAAATAACAAATCACCCGAAATTATTCAATTTTTTTGAGATCTTTGAGTAATTCGGCTCAACGAAACTCAAACCCTCTTTAGTATGTTTTGTAGTGCCTAAATCATGATTACACTGAAGCAAAATACGTTACACAATTGACTAAAAGACTGTTACCACGCCGTTGTCGGTTCCCTGTTGAATATTTGAACTATTCAAAAATTCAACACTTTTGTTGCCGACTCTACCTGGAGAGGTTTTGCGCATTGCGTATAAACCACGGTAAACTTATGGTTTAGTAGTTGCAAACTTTTAAAACTAAACGGTTTGTAGGTAAACTTCTTCTTTAAATAATTGGTATGTACGTAAATTGGAATTAAATATAATACGAATAAGGTCTATTGCAAGATTTGCAAGTGTCTTAAAAACTGTATTACGATTTGAATGTTCTTGTTAGGTGATTTAAATTTTTCTACAAATCTCATGCATAGCGAATTCTCATAATAAAATCTAGTAAAAATATAATTGGAATTTGGTCGGATTTTGTTTACCACCAAATGATGGAACAAGCCGATGGCCCACCTGATGTTATAAAAGTCAAAAAGTTACTCACATCCTTTGTGACTCGTATGACATTCAAAGAAAATCCCAATGATATTTTGACTAGATTTTATCAAGATAATAAATTACCCTTCTGATTTATGGAAATAGTGGTTTGTGTAGTTTATTATTACTGTAGAAATGCTTTATGAATGAATAAAACTGCAATTAATCAGCATTTTACCTACCTTCTTTAGCTTAGACTTTTTATTTAGCACTCATAAAAAGTTTTGCAATTGCAAGATCTCTTCGTAGGGATTTTTTGGGGTTTATAGTATTTGATATTTCGATTAGATATAGGTGTCTTTGATACGAATGATAAACGTATTTGCAAGGGGATGTTAATGCAAAGAAAATTGCGCAAAGGGACACCCTACGTAGCACCTACGTAATTGATGATATGCTCACTGTGTTGGGAAGTAAATTGTTTGTGTGGGGGACGGAACTTGCGTGTTTACTACAAATTACGTGATGTTACTTAGGTAGGCATCAATCTACTACTTGTTTGTGATCAAAGTTGCAAATGCGAAAGCCTAATCAAATATCTGTGTATAAACATCTTACAAAACTTTGCTAAACTGAAACTAGCATGTAAATAAAGTTGCGGCCGACCTCCCACTGGTGTGAAGGTTAAAAAAAAATCCTATCCTTAAACTAGTGTTAAGTTACAAAAAAAAATAATTCAACATGATACATATTTAAAACATTACAAGGTCCATAGTATAGATAGATACCTAAGAAATAAAAAGTAGTCTATTGTGAATACATATTCTGTTTTAAAATAGAAATAAGAAATACAATCAGCTGTATAAATTGGTTACCGTATCGCCGCATGATTAAAAAATTAAATACTATTTTTCATATTTGTATAACGCTTAGTTTAATTTTAAAAAAATTTATTAAGTGTAGATAATGCTAATATCATGTACCCACATTGGTAGGTACTGAAACTTTTTTCACACCGTTTTTCACACCTATTATGTATAATAGTCACGTTACCCATTCAACACCGAATCTTTTCAATGCAACAATGAGTGGCCATTGTACGCCACTAGACTGTGAAAGTGGGTACAATCAATATGAAAAAGATTTTCCTTCTTCTAATTTCATGACAAAGGGATATAGGATTGTAAAGCATATGTGACCTCTATAACGAGTTTTTGGAGCAGAAATGTCGAATGGGTATTATCTAGAAAGGGTTTTGTCATCCCTATTAACCTAGATAATATTTTTATACTGAGGAATGTTTCAGAAACTTTGTTTGAATATCAAATCAAATAGAATTAACTCAAATAATATTTTTTTCTATAGGAATACGTTGTTTATGAAAACAGTATGTTTTATATAATTCGGCTGAATTGAGTTAAGCTTTGGATATTCGTTTTTGTATAAAACAAGTCAACCGTGTTTATACCTATGAGCTGGTGCATCTTTACTGTTCATTTGAATTAAGGTCATAACGGCCAAACTTCAAGTTTCGAACTTCATATATATATTCCAAGTTTCAGCCAAATCGGACCAGTAGTTGTAGCGTAATTAAAACACAACCATCCAAACATCTAAACTTTGACATTTATAATATTAGTAGAATTGGGAATGGCCATAATTATAAGTAAACCATGGATAAATATTTTCATAGGCCTGCCAAACAAAACTGTCAAAGTAACTTTTAGCAAGATTTACGGCGATCGTGAGAAAAACAAAATCTTTGTCACATTAGTAGATAAAGTTACCCAACGGCTAAGCTAAGTCAGTCAGAACATTGACGTAATATAGGTGGTTGAATACATAGATGTATCGGATTAGTCTAACGCTAATCCAATTAAAGTGAGTTCTAGTTAATTGTACTTGAATGCGCTCTAAGCCTTTAAGGTGAGCTTTTAATAAACTGCTGAACCGTAGCATGTTAGAAAAGGTTCTTTATAAAAATTTCGTGACTATTTTAATACTTTTTTACAAAGCTTAAAACCGGATAGAGCTAAGAACTCTATTTATTAAAGTTTCTAATAGTTATTTACTGAAAACTGCTGGGTCAGATTTTGATGCATTTTTGCATTTTGCAGTTAAGGTATCCCAATTTATCAAATACCACACTTTTATCGCTATTTGTTAATAAACAAATTGCGGTAGAGATTTGCCCAATCCATGAGATAAGTGTGTAGGGCAAAAAAGAAAGGACCCGTTTGAAAATTAATCTTCGTAGCTCATTTCCCACATTTTTAATCCCTTATCGATACGTACCAGCATAAACAGCAGTGGAGTTATGTTCAGGGTCGTACGGACAGACAGCTTGGCCTGACTTCTCCCTCTCCATGTGATACGAGTCACGTTGGACGCCGTACTCCCTGCAGAACGGCCTGAAGCTGTTGGTCCCGCAGACCAGCAGTCGGCCGGGACCCAGGGAGACGAGGACCCGGATGTAGTTCTGACAGCTCTCCTGGAATTCAAAAGGTAAGGGTTTTAGTGTGCCAAGGTCGGTTATTTTACCTAGCGCTGTAATAGCTTTCAAACGACCACCGGAATGGAAAATCTTATGTGGAGTGACTTATTTTCCGAACTGGATGTCAAGTTCGTTGTCGGAACCTCGCAAGAAATGTAGCAATGAAAGGTTTTTATGATAAATAAATATAAATAAATAAAAAAAAACATCTATGTATAAAAAAAGTAAAGTCATAAAGAATAAGTACAATAAAATCCATGTAAACGTATATGAGTTTACCAATCTATCGGGAGCCAAAACCTATGATGGTTTCCCACACAATGAATCACTGACATAATGGTCCCGTAGAGGAATGCTGATGCGGCTAAGGACCTTTTATCGAAATGGAATGTGTGGGATCCTCGCTCGACGTATCATTTGTAATTTTCAAAACTGGTTACCTACTAGAATTTTCCTTCTACGAGAATCGAGTTTCATTGTCTACAATCTACTGGCAGGAAATGGAATGAATCCTGATTCATACTAGACTGTGCCGAGCCTGGCTGTACCCGATTTGTCCAACCAATTTGATCTTTATTAGTAGACAGGTAGAGCTGAATATCATTATTCGTAAAACACGTCAGTGGCCGAGAACTGACCGTCGTTGCTGCTATTTTCCAAATGCCTATATTCAACTATATTGTCTTACAAATAAAGTTCAAACTAGTCTGACGATTCGTTGTTGGTTTCCTCGGTTCAATAGGATTTGTTCGCGCCCGTGCGAGCGTCAGCTGCGGCCATTACGCAGCCCCATTGAAACGCACGCCTCAATACTTTGTAGGGCTGACACGGCATATCTAGTCATAATTTGTGTGAAATCTGTTAAAAAGCTGATATAACTTTCTTTGTCCGGGTCTAAACCAAGTAATTAAATTAAAAATTTAAAAAACCCCCGACTTTGATACCCATATTGAGGGAGTTTTGAAAAAATATGTAATCCGCCATTTTGTGGCGGCGGCCATCTTGGACCGATTTTCATGAAACATAGCTAAGAACACTTCCGACTCCCGACTAAGTCACCTTTCAAACAAAAATAACAAAATCAAATTCAGTTCATCCGTTCAGGAGCTACGTTGCCTCAGATAGACAAACACGCATACACAGATACGTCAAACTTATAACACCGTCGTTTTTGCGTCGTGGGTTAATACGTTTAAAAATACTTTTACTAATCCCATTGGTGACATTGTGTCAGCCCTGTCTCCCATTACGGCTGTAACAGTGCCAAATGTTGGAGCTTCAAACGATCAAGCGCGTCTGTGCAATCCGCTCTTGACCAGTTACTTTCTAATTCAGGGCGTCCGGAATTCGGAGGATTCTAACGGATATATCGTAGATCGTAGGGTTTTGAGTTTCAAACGGACTGAGTTCCGTCTCTGTTCCGAATTGAGCTATTCAAGTGGTAAGTGCACTGTAGAGACTAAGTTTTACATCTACTTGAATAGCGTAGCGTGTGAAATTTTGTAGCACTCATTTATTTGGGGCAATTTTGGACCGTAATTTAGAATGAAAATGCAGATGCAGTAAATATGTCCAGAGTGATGGGCGCAGTGCAATGCATCACAGGGTACGTCTTCAGTAGATGTGCTTAGTAAGGCAGTGCATTATAGGCAGTGGTTACCACTTAACATCAGGTGGGCCATCGGCTTGTTCCATCATTTAGTAGTATAAAAATACTTAGGTACTTGTACAATAAGGTCGGTGGATCTCAGCGGCCGTGAAGTTGACTGTTTCGGTGCACTTTTTCGAACAAAATTGTGTTTGCGCATCACAAACGGCTAACTTCACGATTGCCAAGATCCACCAACTGTGATAATTCTACGGGATTTTGCATACCTTGTCGACGACGACCAGAATATGTTTGTTCAGGCAACGTACCTTATTCTCACTTCGGCAGAGATTTTACTCTAATAGGGATTACGTCAAAATGACGTTGAAAACTCCTGTCACTAGTGGGTGAAACCAGTTTTCGACCGAGATTTGATGTCATCCCTATTAGAGAAAAATCTCTGCCATACCCAGAATCACGCCCCCCTGTTTATGAACCGTGAGGTGTCGTGCCAGTGCGTGTGCAAAAACCCCGTTTCTAGTGCCAATATCAATCGTTTTTTAGATACTAAAAGTAATGTGTTACCTTTTTTCCATTTAAATGCTACATTATTCAGTACGAACATCGACGACAAAGCGAGATAATAAAGATTTGCACCACAATTCTTTTGAGCCGGTTGAAATCGTAGAAATCTGTTTAGAAGCTGTCGCAGTTGTCGCACGTCTACTTCTCTCGGTAAAGTAAAGGCATGTACTAGGTACCTAAGCATGCAATAGTGTTACCATGTGAAGAGAATATTTGTGTATAAGACGGAGAGTATTTAAAATAAAAAATCTCTGAGGAAATTAATGAGGTTGGTGTTAGTTCATAGTTTCTCTGCTAATATCTTTTTTTATTTATGACATAAAGTAATTTATTCACAAAGAAAATTATGACTAATACAGTATTTACAATATTTATAATATGAACAAAATACACATGAAGCAGTTGAGCTATCTACACACCGTTGCAAACGATTTATGACTAATAATTATTTATCAGCGATTTCGATTAGGTATTTATAGACATTTGATAGGCTACGTTTATGTGGTTGTTTGAACGTTAAAAATTGAGACCGTGCACGTCTCTAACACTAAAGTCTGATCACGCTAAATCTGGAGCGGAATAAATGGAAAACCTCAAAAAGATTCTGTCATTATTTTAAGTTCTGCACACTTGGCACGGTCAGGCTAAGATAAAAATGTCTCTCACAGAAAGTTAGCCTGGACATCCTAAGCTTACAAGTCCACGTACGCCTTCAATTGAAGCATGAATTTCCGAACGTCCCACGAGCGACCAATCAGCCTGCAGGCCTAGACGCAAGGGACGGACATACCTACCTACCGGAATGCGCTTAGGGCTTTTGTCTGGACTTATACTTTTAGTCCTGTAAATGTCCAGCTGTAAGTACTGTCAGTATCAGAAATAGATCACTTGTTCAGAATTTCAAAATTGTGTACCTACTGTTTAGCTCTTATCATATTTTTTACTCCTTGCCGGCGTCTCTGTTTCCGCCTTCATATAATTTGGATGTTTTTAAGATACGAGTGAATAGGTATCTTCTAGGTAAGCGTGCTACATCGTCACTTAACATCAGGTGAGATTGCGGTCCAATGCTTGCTTATTTTATAAAAAAATACTACTTTCGAGATAGTTTTTGCTTCTCAATAAATAGTTCGAAAAAGAAAATGGAAAGTTCCTAGTGTTAGTCATAAAATATTTTTGAAACTTTGTCTCATCAATGTTGCTAACGTACACACACCCTACTTTTTAAAGACTGGAAAAACTTGGTACAATAAAGTACAATACCAATTAGATTTAGTCATCATCATCATTCACCTGCCCTTATCCCACGCTAGGCGAGGTCGGCACAACATGTCTTCTTCTTCCACTCGCTCCTATCATTCGTCAACTCAGAATCAACTCCTCTCACATTCATTTCCTCTTCTACACAATCCAACCACTTCTTCGGCCTTCCTCTACCTGCGTACCCAGTCACACTCATATTCATAACTTTTACCAATTAGATTTAGTAACCGCCTTAAAATAAAATAAAAAAGCCTTTATTATCTCTAACTTATTACTTAATTTAAACAGAATATAAGGAAAAGATGAAAAAAAAAATTATTAATTAGGGACTCCTTTGAGGGTATAGGCCTCCTCCAACAGTTTCCAATCTTCTCTTCGTTTAGCTTTTTCCTCCCATGTAATGCCTGCTATTTCGACAATCTAAGTAACCGCCTTATTGTTAAACAATTCATTTCACTTCAACAACACTACTATTAAACTTACGATTGATACTTTACATATCCTCCCATGCAATAAGACCGTATTGAACCTATCTACATATAATAAAGTTATCGCATGCCCTAAGCCTCTAATCCATTCCTGGATCTTCACGGAACCAGGTTCCGTATATGGTTCCGTGTGGATGGATCCAAATGCAATAGGATTACTAGTAGTACATCGCAATGCAAATGCAATCATAGCTCAACATATCGACTGGATTATACGGATGTAATTTTGTATTTGATGTCGGATCGGGATTGACTGAATGGTAGATTAAATTGAGAGCATGTAAGTGTACTGATGGGATGTTGTGACTATTGCGGAACTTGGCAGCCAAGGTTGCGATAACCGGTCCTAGCCCTTCTTTCGATTTGACCTATTAATTATGGCCTTTTGGCCTATTTATGTAAGTTCGTTTTATCCTCATTCAAATACCTTTTTGTCGATTTTAAGGCACTTTCCAATAGGTGGCAGCACTTCTACACAATATATTTTTGTGAGTTTTACCTTCAGTTCCTGGATTGATTTATAATTATAACTACTTAGTTACTTTTACCCATGGAGTTTTACAGCGTTTTGCACTTAGAAAAAGCTCTATGAAGTTATATTAAAAAGCTAGTTTTAAAACTTGGACAAATATCCGAATTCATCGTGGCGGGTGCCAACTCCACAAGTTAATCTATTTTGTAATTTATTCGATTTAATAAATGATTAAATATTGATACTGAATAATGAAATTAGCCAAATTAGAAGTAATTTGTAGTAAGTATTTCTTTTATACATTACATTTAAAGTTAGAAAAGTTCCCCGGCTTTCACTACAAAAAACAAATAACTTTATTTTGTAAGATTTATTGCAAACTCATAGCATCATCATCCAGGTAGTTAGAGATGACAGAAGTCGGTATAAAGTTGATTTAAAGTCGAAAAATTATGCTCGTTTGATTTTTTAATCTCATGAAAAATAAACATTTAGTGAAAAACTTTACCGTTCACCGTCCTTAACGAGTGGAGGTCGTTAAGCCACAGAATAAAAACCAGTAAGTATTTACTGTTCGAGCCTTAATGGCAGCCTGAAGGTTAATTAAAGTCTAAAAAATATATGCAACAACCTGGGCGTTATTTACCTACGAAATAATCGGGTTTCAATGCTTTTATGTTGAATAAACTGTAAGGTAAATTACTGAGTGAGTAAGTTATGTAAAAAGCTGATTTTTATTGTTAAAATATACCTAATACAGTAAGTAAATAAAGTAGCCGACAAGTAATGTGCTTATCAAAGTACCGAGGCTCATACAAGTTCTTTGAAATCGTAGTTCAAAAGTTCGTAAAGTCTTGAATATAGTTTTAAACGCCACTAGCCCATAATGACCCATGATATCTCCCAACTTAGATTCTAAAACAACTATTTGTAGATAAATGAAAACCATGAGCAATTATTATATTCTTTTCCTAGAAATAAGGTCATATTTTTCATACCAGGATAAATATTTCATTATTTCAGCTGAAAAACTGTATGAAAAGTTTAATTAAAACTTATATTCAATACGTTGTAATCTCGCCGGCTTCTATAACCTCACTTCGCAGCGAGATATCTCATTAACCTGAACTAAAATAAGGTAACCTCGGGTTCCCACACGGATCTTAAAAGCGTTAGGGTTACCAGTTTATCAAATTTTATAAAAAATATGTAGAAAATATGAGTTTCTCTGTGCGTCTACCATACTTATTGATTTATTACTGAGCTATCTACAAGCACTTGCAAACGATTTATAGATAGCTCAACTGATCCAAATCGGTACCAATCGGAAGCGTGTTCAAGACGCTGGCTGCAATACCCTGTTACTAACAATATGGACTAAGTTGTCTCAATAAATTAACTTATTATTTATTTATCACAATTTACTTTGTGAATAAAAATAAATATTTATGGACATTGCTACTCTTAAAATAAGCAAAGTTTGTGCTATGGGAACCGGATGGCTACTTACTTTAATAATTATTTTTACTTTATTTATACTTTGATGCTTTTTTAAAAAAAAGTATATAAGTATTCTATCAGCATCTAGTTCCCATATTACAAGCTTTGCTTAGTTTGGAACTAGAGGGCGTCGTGTGAAATGTCCATGAATATTTATTTATTATTATACAAATACTTAGTAACAACCAGACACAACAAAAACCTCGATGTTTGCCGTCACAAAAATGTTTGTTCTAAGTGGGGATCGAACCCACAACTACGGAAGACAGAGCTGACGCCTATCAAAATAAGAGAGTCCTTTGTTAGAAAAGTAGTGAAAGATTAGTCAGAATAGATTAGTCAACTATTTTTAGATAAATACTCGGGGAATTTTTAACGGTACAATATTTTGACGCAATGCCAAGCATTACATTTAAATTAGTAATTGGTGTAAAATCTTGCACAAAAACAGACAAATTCTCGTGTTATGTAATTTTGTCCTTTTGGCTGCCATTTCTCCTAACTAGATTCGCTGAAACATAATCCCGGAGCTCTAAGAGAGCTCTAAGAGTCAGAAGCAGGAATTGTTCTAAAATGGGCATGTTTGAAACATCTGGCAACCCTAAGAACGCCTTAAACGCGGAGCGAGTTTCCACTCGATTGACTTTTTAATTTGCCGGTATTCGGTACAGAGACGATTAGCAGAATACAGCTCCTTGGCAGGTGGAAATTCAATTATCAGCAGCGGGGGCAAAGTTGATTTTAGATTGGAGCTAATTGTTTTATTTATAACGTTTTTAACTTGTTTTGGTGAAACGATACCATAGATCTGCGAAATGTAGCTGACACTGGATGTGAAGAGCCGAAGACCGAGCTCAATGGCGCGTCTTGGGAAAGACCTACGTCCAGCAGTGGAGGAATATAGGTTGATGATGATGATGATGATACCTTAGTTTGATTATGTCTAGGTATTTGATAAAATGACTCATCTTTGCTTACGTGATTATCCCTTTGAAACTTTTCGACAGTTTTTGAATTGCGTATGGACCTTTTTGGTGCCTTGACTAATTTTTCGTACCATACATATTGTTTATGTTAAGTACCTAGCAATGTGATGTGAAGTTTATAATACAGACGTGTGTATATTTTTTAACCGACTTCAAAAAAGGAGGAGGTTCTCAATCCGGTTGTATTTTTTATTCCTTTGTGTTCCGTCTTGTTTATTGATTACGTAATTCTATTGATGCATTTTTCTAAACTAACCTAATTTGACAGCGATAAAAATGTTGCCGTCCCTTTCTCATAAACTGAAACGACAAAGACAGCTATAATTTTAGCGCTGTCAAATTCGGTTAGTTTAGAAAAAATCAACAACAGAATCGACACTATTGTCTCTCTTCCAAAGGCATTCTAAAATCATCGTTACTATAATTTACTTATTTAGTAATAGTAGTGTGATTATGCCACAAACACTATGAAAATGGTTTTCACGTACTGAAAAAGCAATACGAAACACATCGAAAAGCTACACAACTCACACGTATTTTACAAGAAATATTTGCTTTTCTAACTTCCAACGTCTACATACGCATCAGGAAGTAGATGCTAATATTTTTACAAGCACGTAGCTTCTACGAAATTTCATGCTACGCCGTAGCACCGTAGCGAAGCTCTACGGCGTAGCTACTTGTCACGTAGCTCCACGTAGTTAATGGGGTTAAGGTAAGCTGCACACTGACTACGCATATAAAGTTCCCTGCTAACATATTACGGTTTTAAATATGTAAATACAGTACTAAAATATACGGGAAACTTGAAACTTTGCCTAGCGCCTTGCACTTTCAAAATACTTGATATTACGGAGTTTCTCTCAAATAAAATCTTTTTTAATAGATTCTAAGCAAAGTGAGATCATTAAAATAGTGACTCAAGGACATTAAAGGACAGAAAAGAGGTTAACTTATTCGTTTACGAGTTTGCTATTTGTCACTGTAAATATTTTTTTTATTAACCTAATCGGCGGGACTAGAGAAACGCGTAAACCTACTAACATCCTTACATCCTAGCTTCCATAAACAATAAATATCTATATCTTTATCTTCATTAATTCTTAGCTCAGATACATTTTTTTTAATGTCTTGTAAAGTTTTTGTCATGGTATAAATAAATAAAAGCATTATTCTTACCTCGTCTTTTCCTTTGACGACGCACATTTTGACGTCATTCTCTGGCGAGTACCACACGAGCCGTCGCTGCTCTGTGAGGTCTGTTAGGCTGAGGTTGTATACCACATTTCTGAAAAAAAAAAATGTTTTAGTACGATACGATACACAGAAAAAGTACCTAATTGGGAGAAAAAGAAGGCTCAATAGGAAAACATAACAGTGCCTTTTTATTAGTTTTTATTATTTGTTTGTTTAAACGCACAAAACAAAATACATCACAACCACAAACAAAATTAAATAGAGTAAAATCTAAAATACTAAAAGTACTTAACAGTTTTGAGCTAGGTTGAAACGTAAACACGTGCTGCTAATTTATGTATGTAGGTACGAGCAATCTTTGAAAATATTGTATATTTCTAAGGATGTTAGTCAAAAACCACATATTAAATCTCATATACGTAACGGTTTAATTTTTTTAAATTTAATTTACGTTACGGTACCACGTGATGTGAACAAATATCTATATGTTTGCATCACACAAATATTTGTTCTTAGTGGGATCAAACCCGCAACCTTCAGCACGGAATGCTGAGCTACTGACCGTGCTTAAACGGCTGTCTAAATATACACCAAAAATTGCACTTACGATAGTATTTATCCTAACGCAACAAACCAAACAGCAATCCCTTTCCGCAAAATGGTCAAACAACAAGCAGGCAAACTTTCAAAGCGTTGCAAGCCTATATTAGACAAGCGACACAGCCCGCAGAATAAACGCCCAAACTAGTACCAACACTCATTCCGAGTAACTTCACCTGAATCCAACTCCTGGCACGATTAAAACCGCGAACAAACATTCGGCTAACAACTACGGGGCCAGCGCCACCATTAAATGAACCTTGGTGTCGTAGAATAAGCAATAGGATTGAACTACAGAATATTCACTAAAGTTCTCTGTCTCTACTACTATCTCCATGAAGAAAGGTTTTTGCAAACACGTTATATAAAGCAGAAAATATAGCATTAGACGAATACCAAACGATCATTTTTGAGATGTATAAAAAAATCGCTGAAGATGATGCTTTGAAAGAGGTTTATATGATTAGTAAACATTGTTTTTAGAATCTTTACTAAAAAAAGTCTGTTTTAGAGAATATTATAACCAAGTAGGACGCGTCACTATTTGGAGGGGTGACCACTAGTGGCGATACATCTGAGCCCTTCCATGCTTCGGAGAGCCCGCTTAACTGTTTCCCGCAGCATACATTTTACCCATTATTTCATCTATTATTTGCCTGAAGTGACACAAGTGGACTCAGGGGTGGAACAAAGGAGTAAGGTAAAGTGCGGTAAAACGGTCCACCGCAGACCAATGTTGCCAGGTTATGTATATTAGCCATAAAGTCGAGTGGCCAAGAACATGCACTTTTAGGAAACGTAAGTATTCAGGTTTTTTAACTTCGTTTGTAAGAAACTTAGATTTCTGAGTTAGTTTTAGACGCGAAAAGGAGTGAACAGTCAAACAAGTCACCGTTTGACCCTTTTGTAATTAAACTTTGGGGTTTTTTTATACAACCAAATGATGGAACAAGCCGATGGCTTACTTGATGTTAAGTGGTTACCTCTGCCTATACCAATTCATTGCCTTACCGAGCACATCCACAGATCCACTGAGGACGTGTCCTGTGATGCATTGCACTGCGCTCATCACTCTGAGACAAAGGTGTTAAGTCTCATGTGCCTGTAATTACGCCGGCACCCATAAGGTATGGGTGCTGGCGTGTTCAAACCGGAACACAGCAATGCGAGCATCACTACTTGGCGGCAGAAATAGGTACGGTGTTAGTACTTCCCCGAGCAAGCTCTTTCTCAAAGAGCCCTGACTACTGGGTAGGTATAACTTCGTAAATACAACCATTTGTTCTCTTTTTCTAATTTAAGAGCTATGCTCTTGTCGGCGTAATGTATGCATTTCCCGCCAGCTTCTTCTTTTCAGGGCAGCTTCCTTGACGTCCTTATACGACATGACATCTATCTTCGCCTTCACTTGGCTCATATAGCTAATACGCGGTCTTCCTCTTCCTCTCTTTCCTTCTACCTTCCCTTCAATGATATGATAATGATATAATATGACCATTTGTTACGTAATGATAATTCCGCCTTTAAGATTTATGACTTAGACTATGCAGTGTGCGTTGGTTGACTATCAGCCAGATATGTTACAATTTTACTCTAATGAGATTGTTCTACACGAACTCCAAAATCACAGAGTTTACGATGAATTAGAAATTGAGATTAAAATAGAAATTATTGTAATGCTTCCACATTACAATAATTTGACAACTTTATGAAATTACATCACGAACTTAGTTCTGCCAAAGTAATGTCAAAGTGACATTAGTCGCGCGCAGCACCCTGCAAGAAATGAATTGAGTAAGATCTTGTACATCGATATTACTGTATTTTAGCTCACAAACCTGTGATTGATAACTAATAGTATAACTTGCTTTATACTTTAGGACCTTTACCTGTCATTTTAGAGCGGCTTTTAAAAATGCTTTGTCGTTGTCACTTGTATGACAGTGAAAAGAGATGACAACAGATTTAGCAGCTATTTTAGCTAGAGAAGTTTTAGGAGACTTTTAAGACATGTTTTTTTTTCAAGGAGTTTGCGCTGTGACTTGTCTCGAGGATCCAAAGTACTCCTTAACCCTTACCCGCTATTCTTTATTGTCATAATACCTGCGCACTTGTCTTCCGTAATTGCGAAACTCACCAACCCTTAATTAAGATATTTAGAGAGTTTCATAAAAGAAATTATAACATAAACTTTGCCAATTATAACGGAAGAAATGGCTGTTTTAAATTTTAAGGTGCATTTTCGGCATGATTTATTAATTAAAGTTTATAAAGTCTTATTTTATAAGTTTAATAATCCTTCGTATAATAGCATCCGTAGGAGTTTGAATAAAACAGAGTGCACTGTGAGATATTGTTATGTGCTAATACGTGTAAATGGATATTTTTATGAGAGCTTTTATGTTAGTTTTATTATCAAAAAAGAGATTTATTTAGTAAAAATATAATTAATTTTATTTTCTGTAGAGTACCTATAATATTCAAAAGTATGGGTATACTAAAAATATGTTGATAAGTGACTATATTTAGGACCAATTATTGTGGTAGGTACTAAGTATCTAGATTCTAGACTACCTAGTCTAATATTAGGTAGGTACCTAAAAGTTGATAATGCATCTGTAGTTTTGTGATAGTGGAACCAAGAAAACTAAGTTCTGTCGACTTTAGCAATGAAACTTGAATTTTATTGATATTACAATAAGAGCCTAAATGGCCATTTCATGAAGTTTTAATAGGTGTTCTTTGTTTGACCCGACATGTTATTGGCTTGTTTGGAGTGGACTGATTTTACTGGTCTTTTATTATTTAATTTTTGTGTAGACCTTTATAGGTTGTTCACGAATATGTTTATCGACCATAATTTTCTTCCAATTTTTTATTTGATTATTTCTTTAAAAAAGTCATTGTAATGGAAAAGTTATTGAAAAATGAACTTAAATATTTTCATAAAGGATAAAGTATCTTTGTAATCTACTCTGGGCTAAAAACTGACATTAAACGTCAAAATTATATAAAAACTGCTCATTTTCGGGTAAATTTGGCTTTTACTCTGGAGTAGGTAAGTAAAGATTACTCAATGTTGATAAAATTGGGCCTTCAGTATAGAAAGAAAAAAGTATAAATAAAACAAAAGAACAGTAAAATACCTTAGAATAGCTAAATACACGACAACATTTTATTTTCGAAAACGAAGAAATAAAAATATCTTAATAAGTTATTGCGTTATTCAATTGATGTAAGCAAATATTAAGATTCTGTGTACACAAGTAAAAACAAAACCTGCTTCAAATACCTACAGGTTTGTGTTTTCAGCGAAACGACCTCTGAATTTAAATTCTATCTCGTAACAGACGAAAACAGACATACCAGATAAGCCAATAATGTTATTGAATAATATGTAAATCTTGCTTTAAAAATGCCACTATGTTTGACGTTTTAATTTCGACTCGATCATTGGATGTGCCATGTTTATTGATGAGTGTGACTCTGATTGGCTCAACCAGTTTGCGTTGCAATATTCTATGAATACTTGCTGTGAACACTGACTAAATAAATCGAGCTTAAATTGTGTGGGTGTCTGAATGGTAGTTATGAGCCCAGAAAGGCAAGAAAACAAATGACTTGCGTGCTTTATAAATTATCGTGTTACTTTACTTTACTTTACCTTAAAAACTCACCGGCTCCTCTGTGAGCCAGGAACAATAGAAAATCCATTGTGTCCGGAATCTGGTATTTCAAAAGTTCACCTTTGTGGATACATGGAGCATTTTAAATTGTAATCATCCAGTTCTTCCGTCGCGGACAACTAATCCTGCATTTCAATAGCGTCTTGATACGAAGTTTAATTTGCGTTCGTAATTGAAAAGTCAGTGAGGAAACGGATTAATTTCCACTAAGAATGGAAGCCAAAAAACAAATAATCACGAAAATAATTGTAGCTTTGCATCATCAATCACGCCGGCCAAATTGGACAACACAAAAACATGAGCGAGTGACCGAACAATAGATCGCCAACTTAGTTCCAACTTCCAACGCACGAAGCCAAGATGGCTGCCGCTATTTGGCGGGAATCGCTGAAGCGAAAAATTGACAAAGGATATACAAGATACGTCTTTGTGTTGCTTTCTACCAAAATCTGGTCCTTGGGAATAATCCAAAAATAAGTTTTCCTCGTCTTTTGTGATTATTTTTAAACGGTGATGTAATATTAAGGAGGAAAACGATTTTATAGATACCCATAATATAATCTTTCAAAGAAAGAACTTGCCCAACGTTTTAGCAACCCACTAAAATGCGTCGTATATTTACGTTGTACACTACATGAACATGACTGATTACAAAACATCATAATATTTTGCGGCCTGTGAGATATAGACGTGGTTTTTCTTAATAAAAAGTCGGCAAAGAGGTTACACCTATGCAGTTGGTCTACATTGTCTACAATGAGGTTGAGGTTGTATAAAATCTTGTTTAGATACATATAATAGTATGACCTCTTTTTCAATATAATAAAAAACCGTGGTTAGGGACGTATTATTCAGCAGTGTTATGGTCTACCATGGTCATCATCAGCTCTAGCTATAAAGCTATCAGACGAGCACCAGCTGAAACTAAGTATTTTCTTTCATATAAATTAATTTAAATACTGTAACCTACTTCATTCCCAAGTGGTACTTCGCAATGCAATACAATTCATTGAATTATTCAAAATTAATATGCATGATTGAAATGAGGACTCGTCCAACATAATGAGTGCAATGTGCCTTATTAAGTAGTCATGTTCAATGTGGACACTGTTCTCTGGAGACAAGTTACTGTTATGGCTACTATTCATGCGTTTTGTATAGCTTAAAGCAGCGCTCTTTACCCTTGTTTGTTTGAGAAAAACATAAAAATAGATGACAAGCAACGACATTTTATACAATGGTCTATGCATTGGCGCTCTGAAAATGGAACGATACAATTAATATTATTTTTTAATACACTCGAGAGCAATGATTCCGGGTCACTTAAAGAATGTTAAAAATCTCGGAAACTAAAAATGATAGGTTAATGCAATAAATTGTATTTAATAGACAATGTAATACTCCTTAAATGAAAGTAAAAAAATATGAGTCACCATACATTTTATTAACACAAAATTACATAAAGAAAAAAACTGCTGATCTCTCCTTAAAACAAAAATAGGAAACATGAAATTTTTGAACTTTATTACGATTTGACTTGAATTTTAATACTTCGTATTGCCTCCTCGTGCTTCCATTACTGCGTTTACGCGGTTTGGCATGCTGTACACCAAGTTCCTTATACGATTTTGGGGAATATTCTCCCATTCCTCTGTGAGAGCAATTTTGAGCTCACGAAGCGTGATTGGGGGAGGGTTTCGTTGTTTTACGCATCTGCCTAGCTCGTCCCAAGCATGCTCGATCGGGTTGATATCCGGGCTGCGCGCTGGCCACTCCATACGAGTAATGTTCATCTCTTGAAGGTAGTCATTCACAATCCTACCTGTATGAGGTCGGGCATTGTCATGCATAAATATAGCATCCTCACCTAAATTGACCATAAATGGACCAACATGATCATTGAGGATTTCTTCCACATATCTTACGCTAGTTAAAGAGCCGTTTTCTATGATCACCAGCTCTGTGCGACTTTCAGAAGAAATTCCGGCCCACACAAGTACAGACCCACCACCGTAGGCTACTTTTTCTTCGATGCATGCTTGCTTGAATCTTTCCCCTGGTCTTCGATACACTCTGTGTCTTCCATCGTGCTTGTAGAGCATAAATTTTGATTCGTCGGAGAACATAACTTTTGACCAATCTTCAATACTCCAATTTACGTGGCTCTGGGCATATCTTAGTCTTGAAATACGATGCCCACGCTCCAGTTTAGGGCCGTTTGCAGGTCTAAGGGGTTTTAAGTTAGATTCAGCAAGCCGACGTCTTACTGTCCATGCACTTGGGTTACTTCCTCCGAGGCGTCGAAACTGATTTGTGAGTTCAGTTCCTGTGAGAAAGCGATTTCGAAGCATGGTGTTCACCAAGTATCGGTCTTCTCGTGCTGTGGTACACCTGGTTCTGCCCGTTCCTGGTCTGCGTAGGTTAGAACCAGTTTCTTCGTAACGTCGGAGAACTCTTTGTACTGTTGACAGCGACACACCGACAGTCCTGGCTGTATCGCGCTGACTCCGGCCGGTTTCCAGCATTGTAAGTATTCTGGTGCATTCTTCAGGCGTAAGCGACATAATTTCAGCTTGAATAATGAATATAGAGCACTATCAACATGGTTTATATACCCACATAAATGACAGATTACAAACAAAAGCAAAACCAAATGCTGTAATTTCGTAGTTCCATCTTCGAAAGTGGCCCTTTTTCAAATTTGATTTTTTTAAGATATAACTTTACAATAACTAAGAAGTTTTAATACCTTCATTTAAGGAGTATTACATTGTCTATTAAATACAATTTATTGCATTAACCTATCATTTTTAGTTTCCGAGATTTTTAACATTCTTTAAGTGACCCGGAATCATTGCTCTCGCGTGTAGATGCAAATGTCATATTACAAAAACTAAACATTTAACTAAATGCAGCATCGATGAAGCATTCTCTTGTACATCGAATTTATTTACTCAAAGGTATAACTGCGTGTGAGACAACACCAGTAAGATGTCTAGTAAAGAAAATATTCTAACATAAACAGAAATCCTTCTAATCCATTTTAAGACCCTTCCCAAGACAATCTCGTATAAATTCCACCTACTTACTGCAGTAACAACTAACAAGATTACTGTTTCCTTTGTGCAACCGGGTTTTTCACTACAAAATTACGTTCAATGTGAAATGACATTTAATGCTATAGCTTAAAGTTGAATACAGCGTCATCAACAGCGAAAGAATTTGAGTGACAAGTAATTAAATTAAAATTTAAAAAACCCCCGAATCTTGGACTGATTTTCATCAAACATAGCTAAGAACACTCCTGGACTAATTCACCTTTCAAACAAAAAAAAACAAAATCAAAATCGGTTCATCCGTTCGGGAGCTACGTTGCCTCAGACAGACACATACACACACACAAACACGTCAAACTTATAACACCCCGCCGTTTTTGCGTCGGGGTTAAAAATATTGGCGAGTGAAAAGATCGTTCTACAAGATTTCGTTTTACGTGCCAATATTTTTTACTTCATCAAAGTTAGTTTTGAATTCTTGTAAGTAAGTACGTAGTTACTATTACTTATTCTACAGTGCACGGCCAGCTTGATTGCATCGTGGCACTTCGTTACACAAAAAGCGAGAAGAACATAAAATATGGACCGGGGTAAATTGGCTCCCCTAAACTTGGCAAATGAGTTTCCCTTCTGTAAGTGTGTAGTGTGTGGGCCAACGCAGTGGGCTTGCAAGACGTCCAATATTATTTACACTCGTCGTAAAGTAGTTTCTTATGAAAACAAGCTGTGCCTCGATCACGAATACATGTGAGAATCGTAAACGTATCGTAAGGGTTAGCGTATCCGAGATACACTGCAAATAACTTGACGTGGACAAGACACTTCATCGTCCAAAGAGTCAAGGTCTATTTCATGAAGATTATGTTCTCAAGAGCTAATTATAGCTTCCGCCAGATTTGCTAATGGTCCTAGTACCTTTCCCAGGCTTATTCCTAGAGATGTTAAGAGGATTATTATGGAACGTAATAAGCTAAGACAAAACTGTAACATACTTAATTTCTGATATTTTGACATTACATTTTCCACGTCGCAAAACGTTTGCGTCTGTGAAATCAAGCATTTTTACTTACAGAATAACATTTAAATCTGAAGATAAGTATCGATTACAAAAACGATGTGTTTCCTCGAATAATATCCTCAGCGATAGCATTACTTTCGAGATAACAAACCCACCGCACATAAAAACATCCAAAGCAAGCCCACTTTTGATTACAAATAGAAACATAGACGCTGAGGGGGGCATTCCAAGATCACTTTGTCTAGCTATCTATAATTTATTCCGGCGACGACATACCAGTTCCCCCGATGTTTTCTTTGTCTGTTTTACTGCACCTAGTTAGGAGACATTTTATGGACCCTACTGTAATCCCTGGCGTACTTAAGGCCCATATCCTGAAAATTTCTGGAACATACCTATCCCTAACGATTGAATTATTTATTTTACGCTCCTTTAGAATGTGGAGGCAATATTGTAGAAATATTGATGACACTATCTGTTTGTGCTGTCTATGTGCTGTGTTGCCTTTACGTTTCTTTCTTTTCATTGAATCATGATAACAATTTCATCACTCACTTGTTTTATTCACGAAAAGATTAATTTAACTTTTTCTGCAGCTTCATCAGTTTTCCAAAATTTCTTAACCTGAACATCCTAAACATAGTGCATATAACTTGGATCATAGTTGAAGAAAGCTTTAAGAGGGCTATCACAGTTTGGCCGCGATTCAAGGGCTGGCGCGCGTCTGAGTTCGTCTGAGAGTCTGAGATCGCATTTCATGCAGTTTTAAATTACGTTTATTCAATATAATAAAATAAATTATTTAAATAAAAAGTATACAATTTTATTGATTATGAACTAACGTTTATTTTGGTATAATTTTTACTTAATAATATTAATGTAGTATGGAGAAATTAACGGCTAATTCTGAACGTTTTTAGCAATTTTATGGTTTTGAATTGATTTTTTTTGTAGATATTCCATACTTATTTCTGAATTTCGGGGCCGCTACGGTCAATGGCAGTATATAAGAGATATTTGTAGATATTTTTCATTTCGTTTGCTTTGCACAGTAGTTCAATCCAGGAGCTTGAAAAAGTGTCTGCGCGAGTTTTATTAAAAACTTGTTTCGGAATTTTGGCTTTATTTAAATATATAAGGAAAAATTGTAAAAAGCGAGGCCGCTACGGTCAATGCGAATAACTATTCTACATCATACAATAAATCGAAATCATCTAAGCGTTTCAGTTTCAGAGATCTAGAACGTCAAAAATGGGCATTTTCACGGTTTGACCGTGATATGAGCCTTAAGCCATGAATTCGATGAAATAAACGATGGATGTTGTTGAGAAACAATTGCAATAAATCTAGTAGCAGTGAAGCCAGTTCAGCTGTAGCACCATAATTTGCTTTGAATGTAAGGTAGCGTGTTATATATCAAGATACTCCAAACCTCAAACGCCAAGCCTTCGGAAACAAGCCACGAGACGTCATGAATCCGATGATATAAGCGATGGATGTTGTTCAGAAACAATTGCAATAAATCTAGCAACATGTGAAGCGCAATTTCTCGGCGGGAGGCCGTGGCGCGCCAACTTTTGCAATATTGAAGGCGGACGCCAACCGCCTCGCATGTAAAAACGCCAAGACGTCTCACGTTATATATCAACCGTCTCTAGTGCCCATTTGGCAGTCAAATGTTGATGACAAACAGGAAACTCGATCGTCGATTTGGGTGAGTTTTGCTTGTTATTTTTATGGTGAAAGTTGAAGGGTTGAAAATGTTTCTGGCGATCATAAATTCAAGTCTCGCTTAGGTATTTTTTTGTTTTGGTATAATATAATCTCTTGGGAGGTGCGTCACACCTTTTTTTCGGAAGTAATTAATGATTCAAAAATTGTGGCAAAACTCTCTAAAAGAGGAGAGAAATCTAGATAGAATTCAAATAAATTCATCATAAATAGTTGAACGGCGCATTCTGCAGATAGCGTGCGCAGTACATAGAAATTTTCTTTTAGAAAGAGCCAAAATACAGGTCATGCGCAAAGCAATATGCACGTATCCTATTGATATTGTTCTAAACGGAACTCGTAAAGTTTTCCAATATCGAACCGTGTCGGTTGTATGCAAACAAATTGCATGGCCGAGTAGCGTGCGATGGAATTTGAACTTGTGACGAAAACCTTTTAACTGGATGGTGTTGAGTGACAAGGAAAGTTGATGACGTACTCGTAGGCTCCTCTATGAGGTTATGCAGACTGTGTTTTGCACATTTGAGTGTGTAGTGCAACCGGAAACATCGCACAGACTCAGAATATTTTCCACTTTGAACCATGAACACAAATAGTGCTCAATACCATTTCTAGCTACATAAATTACAATATAAGATAAAATAAAATAAAATAGGAATAAACGAAGCGTCTACCAAAAGCTGAAAATATAAACCACCATTTTTATTGACTTAACGAACCGAAATGAATATAAAGTAACATACGACAGACCAATACCCAGTAGTAAAACGTTTGCATATGTAAATGAATTAAAATTTCACGATTTTTCTCGTTACACCCATCGCGTCGAATTTATTGTAGCATTTTACACCAGTTACCTACACTTTTCAGCATCCCAAAACCAGCGAAGGAAGAGCTTTACGTGCCATTTGACTGTTCCGGATTCGGGTGAGAAATGGGCTCCTCTGAAACTGGTAGCTTGCCAAGCGGTATGCGGGCATACAGAGTTGGTACAAATTCTTAACATTTTAATTAAAAGCGCTCAAAGTGTTCAAAATGCCGACCGCACTGGGCGTCTATTGTCGTCTCATTCTGACATCACAGTGATTTATGGCACGCGTAAATGGGAAGGGTTGCTTTCATCTTTCGCGAAATATACGAAGTAAAATTTGTCATTTTTGTGACAAAACAACGAGGGCGAATTGTGTAAATTACATTGTTACGATATTTTGCTTGAGAAGAGTTGATGAAGATAAACTACTTACATACAACTTTGGATGCTAAAATTCGACCCCGTTGATCAAAACAAAAGCACACTTCTCTTAGATAGATAACATTTATTCACCACAACAGAAATACAATCAATAAAAGAAAGGGTACTTAACTCCTAGAAAGCCTTCCTCTAGATAACATTAACCGATCCAAACCAAAATCACGCGACAGCGTCTCGGAATTACCAAACACTGGCTCCGTAAATTTGATTATGCTCAACTCAATAAGATCTGTATTAGGTTATATCGATTGGCTCTGCACAGAGGCTAAATATTTAACGATAAACATGTCAATCACTCATCCGATTACTCATTTACCTGTACCCTTGGAGGTACAAATAATTCCTGGGAGAAACTTCGCCGGTGATAATTTGGTTTTAGTAAGGCTGTTGAGCTGTTGGAATATTTAATACGTAGTCAAAAATGAGGTGTTCATTGAGTGACAAGTATTCACAGCAAGTTTAGCAGATTATACTTGTTAAACTTGTTAGGTTAGTACAAGACAGTACAGTCAGAATAATTAGTAAATGACGAGACAGTTTCAAAAATGTTTTATGATTGAAAACTAGGCACTTTTTTTTCCAAATATGAATATGATGTAACAACTCTCCTAAAAGAAGTTTTTAAAAATGTTTATTTCAGAGAAAAAAGAATATCACTACAAAGATTTTAACTAAGGTTATTGGTTGGACACAAAACAGTTTTCTCAGACAATGTTACAATGTGTTTTGGATAAAAAGTTATGATTAGAGTCCACAGTACAAAATTTTGAAATTCTGAAAAGTGATCTTCTTTTGATGCTTTACTGTATTTACCTAATGTTATATGTTTTATGTTTCATTCAATAAATAATTTCTAAACTTCTGCTTTACAATAATTTTTGTGTGCTTTGCAAGTTTACAAAATAAAAGAAATATATATTGATTTTCAAAATGAACTAACATTAGATTCAACAATAAATAAAAGTCTGGCAAAAAAATTGCTCTTTTAAGTTTAGGCCTTCACTATCTTTTGTCAGCTTACTGGCTTATCATAGGTACATTAAAATAAAGATTTATCTTATCTTAAATAAAGTACAGTTAGCTACAACAGTACTCTCATCATTCACCGTCAGGAGTGAGATTCAGTCGAATGCGTCACACTCATTGGTCGTGATTGTACCCTCGAGGCTACTTTAGAATCTGACGAATGCAATCATTTTTCTCCCTTACCCAAGACTCCCTTTAAATCTTTCCGTATATCAAACGTATTGAGATTTTACTATGATGCTGAACCACATGATCAATCTATGCTATAAAACTTTTTAGTAGGAAACGACCACACCGGCGTAGTCATCTAATTTATTTTTTCTAGGTGATTTAGACCTTTCCCTGAGGGCCTGAGGGCTTAGTTAGAGTTTTGGTGTAAAACGTCTAACACCTAGCAACAGTGTGCGCTTTGTATGGAGACACTGAGAGGATTCATTGAGAAGATTGATCTACACCGACCCCGTACTCGCATGTCAAGCTTCCTAAATAATCCACTCAGTATCTCTAAATCAGCGCGCACTGGTGTGCTAGCCGTCAAACGATTTACAGCGGCTTTATAGACCAAAACTCGTACTAGGCCCTCAGATATCGTTACGTCAATTTTTTTAGAGTGATTCTAAAAAAATCGACGTAAAGATGTTATATTTCTTCGTAACCCCTGTGTAGGAGGTTCTATTGAAACAAATGAAGGATTAGCATCCGAGTCTTCCGATAGCAAGCTGGTTAAATATATTACAATTATTAGCCAAGCAATATATGAAGGAAGGGTATATATGTTGGGGTATATATAAGGGTATATATGGGTTTATATATGAAGGAAGGAAGGGTAAGGGGGAAGGGTAGGGAAGGGGGCGGTATAGCCAGCAGGCCGGACAGCGATTTGTCTAAGAAGAATAAACTTAAACTAGTCCAGTCTCTTTTTTTCGTCTAACAAAAGAAAAGGATGAAAAATGATTTGTCCCTTCTTCTTTTTTGATTGGTTTTTTTGAATGCGATGTCAATCTTCTTAGCTCATGCTAAGGAGATTAGATTAGGAGATTAGGGATATCGCATCTCTGTGTTCTATTGTGAAAACAGCGAATAGTAGTCGATCAAACTATTTGAATTGTGCAAAACAAGATACCTTTGTTCCATTCAAAACTAAACTTGCACTGAATACTACGAATATTTTAACAAGAATACCAAAACAAGACCAACCATTGAAGTCCATACAATACATACATTAATAACCCATACTTACGTACCACTCCTAAATTAGTATCTATTGTGCAAACAAAGTGAAAAGGGATCCGCGGGGGCTGCAACTACCCTTCAATTAAAATTAGCCGAACGAGGGGCGTATGGAAACTTCTATTAGGAACACAAAATATCACGGGTCAGTCTATACAGCTCAAAAGTATTGAAAATAAAAATTCTAAAATAAAAAATTCGGTTTAGCGCGTCATGTTAGTAAGCCATACGCTTACTTTTCTCAATTCTGTGGCCATACGCACCGTTACAAATATGTATATGTCACGCTTGACTCGAGTAGTTTTGTAAATAGAAAGTATTGCTTTTTCATTGAAAACAATAGGGCGAGTGAAAAGAAAACAGTATCAATTGAGTATCAGTATATTCCATACAAATAGTGTGTAGTTTTCACAATTCTTATAAAGAGAAATTTTACTGGCAGGTTTTTTGAAATATAAATTAGGTGTTTGTCAAGTGTATGTGGGTGGAAAAACTCAATCCTGCTGCATCCAAGAGGGCTAATTGAACACCACCTACCTCTATTCGACTGCTGGTGCTGGAGATCAGCTTCAGGCGCGCACGGCACGCCGTAGAAGTCCAGATAGGTTTCCAGGGGGTTAGCACGGCTATCCAAGGTCCAAAAGCTCTCGGGAAAAAGCACACTACACGGCAGTGAATCCACACACACAAAACAGCTTGTTGGAACGTCCAACAGTGAGGAATTGACACAGTTCAAGTCGAGAGAACAGAACGTCCGATCAGCTCAACGCGCAAAAGCTTCCTGCCGCTACAGGCGGCAGCACCGTCGATTTGAGTTCAGTGGTGAATTACCAATCTACCCTCAATTCAACAGCAGAAATCGAACATACCCCCAACCGAAATCAATATGATTGATTTCCCTAAATGTATGAATAGTGTAGGGTATGTATGTATAAGTTATACAAAAAATATATACAAAATAAACTTACGAAGCTTAAAAATAATTGTATCCAAATGTGGAGTGTAACCTACATGGCTAAATAAATCTAAGTAATGTAAAAGTAACTAATTTACATAAGGCAATGGACAGACTTTATTTGTCGGTCTTTGGAGTATACCATTTTTTGTACGTAAAGTTAAAACGCGGTTAACTTTGTCAACGCCACTATGTACTTTGTCAATTCGAGCTAAATTCCATTGAAGAGGTCTAGACACATTTGACTTTAGTAAAACTAAATCACCGACGTTTAAGTTAGGTGGTGACTCAAACCACTTCGCTCTCTGCTGGAGAGTGTGAAGGTAGTCATCTGACCAACGCTTCCAAAATGACTGTGAAGCCTTCTGAATGGATTGCCAACGTGACAATCTGTTCTGAGAAACATCATCAAAATCATATTCCGGAACAGCTAATAAGCACTGACCTATCAGGAAATGACCCGCGGTTAGAACTTCAAACTCGTTTGGGTTGTCCGACAAGGAACACAAAGGGCGTGAATTTAATACGGCTTCTACTCTGCAGAAGACAGTACTCAACTCCTCAAAAGTGAGGGACCGATCACCGACTACACGGTAGAGATGATGTTTTGCAGATTTAATTCCTGCTTCCCAAAGTCCACCCATACTAGCTGCGTTGGGAGGATTATTACGCCATTCTACTTGACGAATTGTCAGTCCATTGACAATCTTATCTTGATTATCCTTATTATTTAAAAAGTTTACGACTTCTTTTAAATGCTTAGCTGCCGCAATAAAATTAGTACCGCAATCTGAATACAAGCAACTGCAAAGTCCGCGGCGAGCCACAAATCGATCAAATGCAGCTAAAAAACAATCGCAACTTAAATCAGTTAAAACTTCTAAGTGCACAGCTTTAGTTGAGAAACAAACGAACAAGCACAAGTACGACTTGTAAACCTTCGCGTTACGCCTCAAACTTTCTTTTACAAAGAAAGGTCCACCCAAATCACAACCAACGTGGTTGAAAACCTTATCTGGTATTAGCCTAGACGCGGGTAACGTACCCATAGCGGGCTGAATCGAGCTCGGTCGGCAACGGAAACAAATCTTACACTTAGATAGAACAGATCTAATAATGCTACGAGCATTAACTATCCAATAATTTTTACATAATATGCCTTGTAACGTACGCGGCCCTACATGTAAATACAGTCGGTGAAAATATTCAATGATTAATTTGACCGTGTGACATTTAGGTAGAAGCACGGGATGCTTCACATTATAAGGTAGGTCGGACTGCACGAGCCTACCCCCCACCCTGAGGAATTCATGGGAATCTACAAAGGGTGAAAGCTTACGCAGGGAAGCTACATATTTATTTTTACGCAGTGATGCAATTTCATCGTGAAAATGATTCATTTGCACCACCCGAACGATAGTGTCGTGAGCTGTCTTCAGCTCTGATGACCTGAAATATTCAATGATTAATTTGACCGTGTGACATTTAGGTAGAAGCACGGGATGCTTCACATTATAAGGTAGGTCGGACTGCACGAGCCTACCCCCCACCCTGAGGAATTCATGGGAATCTACAAAGGGTGAAAGCTTACGCAGGGAAGCTACATATTTATTTTTACGCAGTGATGCAATTTCATCGTGAAAATGATTCATTTGCACCACCCGAACGATAGTGTCGTGAGCTGTCTTCAGCTCTGATGACCTGAGGGGTCCATCTGACCTCGCAGATTTTTTAGATTTTAAATTCGATACGAATCTATGGCACCAGGCCATGACACGTTGCAATCTATTAAAAGATGAGAATTTATTAAATGATTCTTCTAAGTCATTTTTTAAAGTTTTATTTTTATCGTCACACGAACTCAAAACAAAAGTATCACAATTAGATTTTATTTCGAGAATTTTAGAAGAGTCTTTTACGTAAAATGCCTTTATAGGCCATTCTTCTTGGTTTTCATATAGCCACTCCGGGCCGTGAACCCACTCCGCAGCGCCTTCCACGAAGCGAGCCGGCATCGCACCGCGCGAGCAAACATCGGCAGCGTTATTCTCGCTGTTCACGTGAAACCAACAATTAGACGGAACCACGGCGGTCACTTGACTAACACGGTTAGCCACAAAAGTCTTTAATTTATAAGGTGGCGTTTGTAACCACGCTAAAACGTTGTTCGAATCACCCAAAGCAATGATCGAAACATCAAAATCATTTAGGTTTTGTACGACAAAACTAACAAGTTTAGAGAGGAGCACGGCTGCCTCAAGTTCAAGTCTAGGTATTGACAAAATAGGGTTTAAAGGTGCTACTTTCGATTTACTAGTCAACAACCGTACCTTCACGAGACCATCCTTATCTACGCTACGTAAGTAGACACAGGCTGCATAGCCTCGCGATGACGCATCGCAAAAGGCTATCAGTCGAACTTCTTTGAAGTTCGATACCAAAACATGACGTTCAATTCGCAAATTACCTAAAGCTGATAACTCTGTGATAAACCTGTTCCACTGAGAAGTAAGTTCAGGCGGTAACTGATCATCCCAGCCCAGGCCAAGTTTCCAAAGATCTTGCATTATGCACTTCGCGACAAAAGTACATGGCGAGATAAAACCTACCGGGTCAAATATACTTGCGAGCAATTTTAAAACAGAACGTTTTGTTTGTTTGGCGTCAGTCAAGTTGTAATTAAAGGAGAATGAGTCACACGCGGGTAACCAAGTCAAACCTAAAACTTTAAGAGATGACGATAACGTATCGTCTTGAAAGTTGATTGCAGAAACCTGGTCCGATTGCATTCTTGACAGCAACTCTGGACGGTTACTTGCCCATTTTCTTAAATCAAAACCACCTTCTTTGAGAAGCGTGGTTAAATCGTCTTGCAACGTGCAAGCTTCTTCCTGGCTTTGACATGACCACAAGACGTCATCAACATAGCAACCTTTTTTTAGTATCTCCGCTGCCTTGGTTCTGATTGGCTGTTCAGTGGGAACCAGCTCACCCAAAGCTGAATGACGCGAGGATCTATTCGGCTGCTCATTGCGAGCTAGCTCATCCGACGCCAGCTGGTGTAAAGTGCGTACCGCGACGAATGGTGCACTACGAAGACCGTAGGTATTTCGAGTTAGCTCGAAGGTACGTACCGGTTCCGTAGGATGGTCACGCCAGAGAATGTGCTGGTACTTCCTATCTACAGGATTAATTAACACCGCGCGATACATTTTTGAAACGTCAGCCGTAAAGCACACATCGTAAAGTCTCAAATTTATTATTATTTTAAGTATATCCTGATGTAGCTTTCTACCGATCAAAAGTGCATCGTTGAGCGACGTACCAGACGTTGTTTTGGCTGAGCCATCATAAACTACGCGCAGGGGCGTCGTAGTACTCGACGGACGTAACACACAGTGGTGTGGAATAAAGTAACCTGAGGGTTCCGTACCCTCATAGGGTTCCATGTGACCGAGGGACTCGTACTCCTTCATGAAGTCGACGTAGGCCTTACGAAGGTCTGGGGATCGAGCGAGGCGGCGCTCGACCTGAGTGAGTCGCTTCAGAGCGGTGTCATATGAGTCACCAAGTGGTTTATGCTCAGGATTCAAAAGGATCGGGGAAACATACCTACCGATTTCATCACGATAATGTTTTTGTACATAAATTTGTTCCGCTAATTCTTCTAACGGATCGTTAGGAACTTCGCACGGCGAAGCTTCCACCTCCCAAAAACGTTTGAGAGTTTCATTTAAAGAATTCTCTTCAATGGTGTACGACACCAGCGATGTTGTAGCCGCTACAACATGGCAATTGTTGCTAGAAGATTGCATTTCTAGTCTTCCCGTCACGACATACCCAAAAACGCTACCTAACGCGATTGGCATATCGGGATTAATTATTAATTTCTTCCCATCGTATATATAGGGAAAAATATCAGCAGCCAAAATAATATCAATTGGCGATTTTTTATAGAAGCACGGATCGGCTAACTCTAAATGTTGGTAGTGATGGATTACATTGTTAGGTATTTGAACAGTAGGCAAGTCGGAAGTCAAGCGAGTTAAAATAACTGCATTTAAATCAAAACAAGGAGACGCGCAGTTACGCGGCTTTATGGTACACGATACCATCCCGTTTGTTTTTACGTTTTCGCCACCTAGACCATAAATATTGTAAGGGCATTTTTGAGCAGATAAACCCAATCGTTGAAAGCAGTCAAGTGTCATAAAGTTCGATTGCGCGCCAGAATCAATTAAAACGCGGCAAGTTTGGTAGTTGTTAAACGAATCCAGAATATGTACAACAGCTGTTCCTAGTATAACCGCATAGTTATGCGTAGACGCAAGGTGGTTATTACTGATAAGAGCGGGCGCATCAGTATTGCATGGAGGTTTCTCCGATGCGGCGACGTTCGAATAGCAAACCGGTTTACTATCGCTAGACTCACGATGCAACAAGATGTGATGCGGCTGCTTACAAACGTAACATTTAAATTCACTTTTGCATTCCTTTGACGTGTGATTAGGTTTTAGGCAATTGTGGCATAACTTCAGGTCATTAGCACGGCTAATGCGCTGAACGTTGGTCAGATTACGAAACTGATCACAACGGAAAATCATGTGATTTTCTCCACAATGCAGACACATGAATTTTGTGTTAGACGAGGATGCATGCGAATAATTATTTTTACCCTGCCTAGGTACAATGAATTTTCTTTGATTGGATTGTTGCACACTTGTGTTACTAGTAGCTGAATAGGACGAAGAATGATCCAGAACCTTGATATGATTTTGTACGAAAGAGATTAAATCATCAAAGGTTGGAATTGTTTTTTGATCTAATTTTTGCTCAAAACATTTACGAGTGTAGGGATCTAATGCCCTCAGTGCAATGTGACACATTACGTAACTGCTCAAGTTATCAACATCTAACGCTTCTATAGCTTTGTATGAATGGTCAAAGTTCTCAATGAACGAGTTTAAATTATCAGACGATTCTTTTTGAAGCGGCAAAAAACTCAGCATTTTATCTAAATACCTACCTACTAACATTCTGTTATCTTGATATTTATCAAGGAGACTTTTCCAAACAAGTTCGTAGTTATTTGCAGAAATAGGTACGCTTTTTACAATATTTAACGCAGCACCTTTTGTGCATGACAATAGGTAGTGGAATTTATCTATTTTCGGAATACTCTTCTGACTATGAACCAGAGAACAGAACGTCTCATAGAATGTATTAAAGTTTTCTATATTTCCATCAAATGTAAAAAGTTCCAACTTTGGAAGACGTGGTCGAGATTCTACGGAGCTTGAGGGAGTTTCGGCCTTAATGCAGTCGGCACTAGGCTTACATTTCGATGCACACAATTTTACTCGAAAGTACAATTCATCAAAACTCGTTAATTCGTGACTACGAAGTGACGACTTCGGGTCATCTTCATGTTCTGCTTCTAGAATTTTAAAGATTACGCTCTCGTATGAACTACGTAAATTATCGACATTTGCCACGTACATTAAAAACAAATCTTTTGAGTCAGCGTCCGAAATATTTCGTGACAAATCATAAACCTTCTGTATCTGCTCGAACATTCGTTGTTTTCTATGAATTAATACGGTTAAATCATGTCTTTGGACCTCCTTGGACGAGTCGTCTTTTGCGGGAGGCGCCATTTTTTTTCACTAACTACGCAGTAAACGTGGACAAAGAAATGTTGTAAAATAACGAAAGTTAACGAATGAAATGATGCAAATTAATTACAAATACACTAAATATGATATGTACGACATATATAAGGGTGTGTAATGTAAAAATATACAGGTAAAAAGCTGCCAGCGATACATAAAAATACAGGTTACGCGGGAAAATAAAATGCTTATGACGGGGATTTTAACAATGATTTTACAAGAAGTTTGAGACAGTAAAGAACGTCTTTACTTAGTATTATCAAGCTACGAGCTAGATAAAACTAAAATAAGTATCTGATACGATCAGAAGGGAAATTAAAGGGGCGTACAGAACGTCTGTACGATTTCACTAACTACGAGTTAGGTATGAAAATTAATATCTAGCACGGCTAGAATAGAACTACGAGTTCTAGATTTTCAAAAACCAATCCGGTTGACGAAGGACCAAATTGATTGTGTAGTTTTCACAATTCTTATAAAGAGAAATTTTACTGGCAGGTTTTTTGAAATATAAATTAGGTGTTTGTCAAGTGTATGTGGGTGGAAAAACTCAATCCTGCTGCATCCAAGAGGGCTAATTGAACACCACCTACCTCTATTCGACTGCTGGTGCTGGAGATCAGCTTCAGGCGCGCACGGCACGCCGTAGAAGTCCAGATAGGTTTCCAGGGGGTTAGCACGGCTATCCAAGGTCCAAAAGCTCTCGGGAAAAAGCACACTACACGGCAGTGAATCCACACACACAAAACAGCTTGTTGGAACGTCCAACAGTGAGGAATTGACACAGTTCAAGTCGAGAGAACAGAACGTCCGATCAGCTCAACGCGCAAAAGCTTCCTGCCGCTACAGGCGGCGGCACCGTCGATTTGAGTTCAGTGGTGAATTACCAATCTACCCTCAATTCAACAGCAGAAATCGAACAAATAGTATTGCATTTTTTATGGATCAGCAGATTTTTATTCGCGCTCAGTTGGTAAGAAAACTTGTTCATAATTGATAGGTACTTTGACTCCTCGAAGTAATCAAAATCAAAAGTGGTCTTAAACTGTATCTCGGTACTGTACAGGTACGAGTAAGTATAGTAGTCACAACTGATCTTTGACCATCTGAAGTATCTGCGCAGAACCCTTTTTAACCCCGAACGCAAAAATGACTGGGTGTTATAAGTTTGACGTGTGTGTGTGTGTGTGTGTGTGTGTGTGTGTGTGTGTGTGTGTGTGTGTGTGTCTGCCTGAGGCAACGTAGCTCCCGACCGGATGACCGATTTTGATTTTGTTTTTTTGTTTGTTTGAAAGGTGAATAAGTCGGGAGTGTTCTTAGCTATGTTTGATGAAAATCGTTCCAAGATTCGGGGGTTTTTTAAATTTTCAATTTAATTTGGTGGGTAATTGGAGGAAAGCGATTTTTTCCGCACAACAATACATGCGCAATCGTTTGTTGCACCTAACTTCAAAGGGATAAAAATCCTTTGTGCGTACTGTACCTATATTGACTTACAGAAAAATTCAATGAAATTCTCGCATGATAAAACGTGGACAGTTGGCGAAGGCTGAATAAATAAATCTGATTCTAATTAATGATATTCATTCAGGCGTCCGTACGGAAAATCAATTTTGATAACGCACCAATAAAATACAACACGTTGGTTTTTCCAGCCGTAATTTTCAGGCCATTTTCAGGTGAAACAGTTTTTACAGTGTATCTAGTTTTTCGAAACTATTTTGTGTCTTTTTCATTTCGGGCAATGTAATATATATAAGTAATAATAAGTATTATATAATATGTATAAAAATATATATATGTAATATATATAAGTAGTATGTAATATATGTAAGTACTTATGGAAGTAAGTTATATTAAGTTTAGTGTACCTGTCCTTCAGTTGATATTCTACAATAGCTAGAACCTAGACTAGAGCATAGAAAATGTCAAAGTTTATGAGAATAGTCATGTGACTATTCTGATACGCTTCAGAATTTTCAGGACTGTTGTCTCCATACTTTTAATTAGTTTTTCATTCTCTAAACTTTTTGTTCTCTTCCGTACAAAATAAAGTAAGTTTCCGCTGATAGTTTTAGACTTGTGGAAGATTTTTTTTGTAATTTTTTGATGAGAGTAAGTGTTTTTAAAAAATATAATTGTCAAACCATAAAGTTTAGTAGAAAAAAGGACTGGTAAATTGGACACGACCATTAAGGGCTGACAATCTCATTTATCTAGCAACCGTTTATTGTGGTAGCAAAACTTTCAATTTAGTCAACCCTTTTCGTTTACGCAATTTACATTTTGTTGCCTTTCGGACAATTAAATTAGAACTTGTAAAAATATTTAAACAAAAATATGGCTGAAGGCGTTCTTTTTAACTATTATAATTAAATTATGATGCTCTCAGGTCAACCTGTTGGGGTTGCGATAATTTTTTTGTTCTCATTTTATAAGAGGTTCGGTGGTCCAAGTGAAAAGTAAAAAAAGTATATTTTTAACTAGTAGTTACCCACGACTTCGTACGCGTCTACAGTTTCTGTGTACATTATATTATCAGTGTATTATTATTATCTGTGCGTGTACCGAGCGGATACTTTGAGAAAATTGACATTACACTTTATTACACCGAACTCGTACTGGAATGTCAAACGCTAGTCGTTACGTTAGACCAAAGAGGTATTCCAACACTTGTAGGTGTATCTACCTACTTACCAACTGATCTGTTTTCTGGAAGTTAGGTAGTTTATTTGCTTAGGCCTCAAACAAATAGGAATAACAGTAAGTTTCTTGTAGGTACTGTTTGATCTTGCATAAACTTTGTAATATGTATACTTGTTTGTGATTCTGTAAAGGTTTATTTTATTGTGTAGTTTGAAAAATGTACTAGAAATAGGAAAAAGGAACCTTTTTTATTGTTTTTTTTCATTTCGGAAAACGACTGATCCTTAATACGGGCATGTCTAAAAAAGTAGTAGTGGATTATGTAGATACAAGATATGTTTATCTGCCTAAATAAGTGTTAAAATTTTGCCTCATCTTAATATTTTTTAAATGTTAAATGAAGTTAACATTGCAAAAAAAAAATTATTGCGTAGACTTCCGTTTAGTGTCAATAGAATCACCACGAGCTGATAGGTTTTCAAAAAAAAAAAACAACGGACAAAATAGGTAATCACATCACTTAATTGACTGTCAGGGTCTGATTATTTATCTAAACATTCTCGTTAAGCCAACGATACTTTGGTAACGGCGACTGGCGAGTGGAAACGTTAATTCCGTTAAAAGGCCCACAAAAGGATCACACCCGCCAGAATGGCATTACACGGACGCGCTTCGAATAACGGCACTCCTTCGTTTCCTAAGAAACGATAGCCGTCAAATGACGTCCGTTTACTTGCTATTATATTTCCATAAAAAATTAGTTTCGTATCATGTTTAGAAAATTACTTTGTAAAGTTTTATGGTCACGCGTATAACGCGTAAATCTTTTTTAGATGATTTTCTGATGAAAAAAAAAGACTATAAATTAGTCGGTACTATTTATACGTAAGGGAGTAAAAAAGACTAAAAATTGATAATTTTCAAGTCTCCGACCGGACTCCTTACACTTGTGCATAATATTCTTTTTATGATACCTACCTAACATTTTTTGTACAATAATAAAACAAAAAAAAAATCGTTTTATTTTTGACTACTGTAAATAACAGTTGGAAAATGCCGGCACCGTTTTTCCAGAAAATGAAGCGACTTTATAAAATTAAGGGTTGGTACGGGTGCGGGGTGAGTCTGCTAAAACAGCCTGGCTTTGCTAAATTTTCACTTGCTTACTTAAAACTACATAAAAACCATTTGTATTATAATGTTATCCGGCTTCAATGGTTGAAATCTGAAGAGTTTTTTTGAAAAAAAAAAATGCGTATTTATTTTCGAGTTTTATCGCTACTCCTAATATTAATTTATATTTTGCCTAAAACTACAAGTACGTTACTAAGGTACCTACACATCCAACCGAAAAACGAAAGGGTTGTTGTAAGATTGACGGCGTTGTGTGTCTGTCTGTCTGTACGCTCCTAGCTCTGAAAATGGGCCTCCGATTTGATGCGGTTTTTTGTTAGAAAGTAAAGTTGGTAAAAATTGGTAGAGCCGTTTCCAAGTCACGAGGATATTGATCAGCTCTGAAAACCAGTTTCGAGGAATCCAAGGCATAACTACAGTTTAAAACATTGTTCATCGCTATTTATTAAGATTTGATGAACTGAAGTCCATACTCCAAGGTCTGATGATGACCAGCAATGATGAAGAAGATCTAAGGAGATTTTTATGCTCAGGGGTTATTAAAGTTTTGTAAAATTAACGTTGTAAACATCTGGATTTATTTCGTTTTCTGGAGGTATACCTCCAGAAAACGGCTAAAACTACAATTGTCGTGTTACGTAAACCTAACGTATTAGAGTTAGAGTAACGTAGGCGCGGCAGCCTCAGTGTCCAGATCGCGAGCGATGGCTATTGAGTAGACGGTCTTTTTATATTACATCAACCTTTTTGCTTTTTTAAATAAATCCCTTTTCATAATGTGAATTTCATCTTCATTTCATCGGACAAGCGTGACTATTGTCATGTAAATCTGATTTGGAAAGAAATGCAAACTTTGCTAGAACGAATGAATATCTCATATTATACGAGTCGAGTCGTAGACGGGCTGTTCCAAAGAGCTCCGAGAACATACCATTTCTCCGTATTCATATAAAAATACCACTTTGTGTCTAGCACAGTTAAATTTTTCTGAGGCGCGCTTCAAGCCCACATAGTTTTTAGACTTTTTTAGACGGGATTACTTTGGCGTTACAATGCATTATATACACTGCACGCTCCATATTTCAAAATAGCTTCAACTAAATTTCCTAAATATGTTGCCTTACCTTAAACGTTTGTCACAGGGTTTTCACTAAAAAAATTATGATTTTTTCAAGTGAAAAGTGTTAACCAGTTTTTAGAAGATGATTTTATCTGTCATGATAATTAATAGCTGCCGTTTTGGTAAACATTTATACTAGGGTAGTTACCCTTAGAGCGCTCAGGAACTGCCCTAGTCGACGAGGTTGGTCGTGGAAATATTGTCCAATTTGCTACATACCCAGGTTTTCATGAACTTATTTTGGGAAGCTTAGCTGAAATAACCTTTGTAAGTCCAATTTAGTGGATAGTTTTTGTTGAATTGCTTGTCTGAAATTATTCCAGTGAATGAGGTTTGAACTTCTTCATTTTGTTTTTGCAGTCCTAGTTTTCTTAACACAAAATATCTTGAAAGACCTCTTCAGTATGTACCAACTGAACTTTTAACTTACAAACTTATATCGACTTGTATGTTCCACATTTATTTGAAAACAGCTTTGCAACATATCAGATAACTTTTGTGCAGAAAAGTCTTCTTTTTGAATTTGTCAATTGCACACAGCTGGAAACACTCATTCAAGAAACTCTAAAAATAAATAAGTCTGCAGGTTTTTTACGTAGTAAAACTGTGCCGGATTTCAGTCAAAAATGAACCTCGATAACTTTCTGATGTTAGTAAAAAATCTGACAATACTATTATCATTAGAAGCTTCATCTGAAAGTGTTCTTAAATTTTCTTCGTAGTGTCAAAATAGCTGTGTACATTTAAGTAACATTTTATCAAAGCCTACGGAACAAAGTAGTGCTGGCATCATAGTTTTTAGATGAATTCAAAATAATGGGCTTCAGAATCTGATGGCACCACTACCACCCAGACCACGAGTAGAGTAAAAACAAATGTTGATTCCTTGAATGAATTCCTGTTTTTCGTCGAGGTTCTACACAAATGTGGATCTACTCACATACTACGAAGTATTCACGGAACATGTAGGTAGTCGTATTACCCCACTGTTTTTTCTTTTTATACTTTCCTTTTAAGCTTTGTGTATTTACTTCTTCGTTTATTTTTAAAACTGGAATGCTTATTTTTAAAATCCGAATAATGCACCAGAAGTAATATTTGCGAACAAAGAATTATATTTGTGGTATGTAAACATAGTTGTACGGTCGGCAGCCATCGCGGGCAGATGTGTCACGCTGAGCACTAGAGATGGGATTAGTGATTCAAACTATCGATATATTTTACCAAAGCATAAAAATTACAGCCGTTTGACTTAAATATCAGATTATTTTTAGTATTCTTGTAAAATATATGCAGACCTAAAAGATATTGTTTACTGTTTTAATGTTAATATTCATAAAAACAATCATTCTAGATATAATTTTTACATAAATGAGGATTTACTTCACTTCCATGAAAAAACTGATCCATCGATATCGATAAAACTAGCTCTCTGCAATAAGCGGCTAGGCTGTTGGGTGCGAGGGGTGTTTTTAAGTCTTGCCTCCATCCAAACACAAGCCAAAAATCTTTATAAATGCAAACGAGATAGCACTATCCGGATTGTAGCGAGTACGACAGCGAAAGAAATAGATGCATTCGAGTAAGCTCTGTATTTTGCCTCGGGTAGATACAACACGTTCTTCCTCGTCTGTGGTTAAGGGTACCCCAACTTTGCAATGAATTCAAGTGGAGTTGCGAAAAACAAATAACTAAGTATCTCATTTGAATGTATAACTTGGAAGTCTTTTAAAATGAGATACTTAGGTGATACTGTGCGAGTATTTGTTTTTTTTTGGTGTTTACTCGTACATATAAGCCCCATTTCTCTTTACTGATACTTATTTAATTTTACTGTACTGGTGGTGCCTTCAAAGCCATTAAACTTAAAAGTTTTTTGCATCGATAAAATATGAAGCACTGAATAAAGTCTCCATTACAACTTTTCGGAATATTTTCCCTGCAATTTTATTTATCGAAATTGGTTATTCAAAAGGTTTTGCTCGAACTTTGTGTCATTAATATTTATAGAAATAAAGGAAAAAGCCTCACCTGCCGCCGACTAGTAGGTAATTCCCATCTCGTAATAATAATCTGAAGTAGTCTGTGTGTGTCTCGTTGCCGAGGAATTTGTGCGTGTCGTCAACTCCTGCAACAAAAGAATATTAAAATACTATGGAATGGAAAATAGAACTTTGACGTTTATTATTGCACCTTTAAGATCTTTTAGGTCAAGTAACTAGGAAGTAGGGAGAACAGAGGAGTTTCAATAAAATAATGCACACTGAAAAAAGGTTTGTTTTGATAATAAAATTGCCATAACCCAAATATTTCATCAAGAACCCGTTTTTACCCAGCGAGGACTAAAATAATGAGTGTGGTCCTCATTAAACTCCTTTGTAATGACCCTGGTCTTTTGACATTTGATTCCCTTTTGTATTTGCCAAGCGATCGTGAACTCTATCCGTTTAACTTACAGCTTCTTTGTTCGCAGACAAATGGTATTGTTGAAAAGGATAACCTTTAATGTTTTGAAAGTCGGAACGCTTTTCCCTAAGTGGAATATTGGTTTTCTCTTTTTTTCTAATTCTAACTTTTTGATTTATTTTGTGGAATTCGCGATTTCAGGTCGTGCTGGATACAAGCTTTGTAACGCAATTCAACTTAACTCTGTTGACAAACAAAAAATAATTATAGTATTTATTCACAAAGAAAATTACGACTAATAAAGCATTTAAAACATTTATAATTTGTACAAAATACACATGAAGCAGTTGAGCTATCTACACACCGTTGCAAACGATTTATAGATAGCTCAACTGATCCAAATCAGTACCAATCGGAAGCGTGCCCAAGACACTGGCTGCATTGCCGCGCTGAATAGCAATGCTGATTCGCTGGCCCAGATAATCACCAGCCCTCGGGTCACGCGTCGCTGCGACTAGACGCCCTGCAATAATTTTGAAAACCCGGAGGGCCTCGGTACCCCACGGACCCAGAGTCTCGACCCCAAGAGGTACAAATGTGTAGGCCCTGTCGAGACCCGCATACTTGCGCCTCTTGAGATCCTCGGCCGAATCTGCTGCCGCACCGGCCCTAGCGGATAAAAATATCTTGAAACTAAGTACCAATAGTTAACCATATTTCTCATTCATTATAGCTACTATTTATAGCTAAAGTATTTCATGATGTTTCAATAGTGACTATAGGTATAAGTTCTTCAATCCAAGGTTGACATCTGAGAAAGTATCCAACGATCAAAGAGTCCGATGACGCGTTAAACAATATTCATAAAAACCATGTTCTTATTTGAAGGGCATAAAAATTCGAGTGAGAATAAGATGACAAGAAAAAAGCTCGGAAGGCACGTACGATAAAATCGGAGATTACTCAAAAGGGCCGTTTTATGTCTACGGAATCTATCGATAGAGAAGACTAAGATCCGGCTTTTAGATCTCTGTCCGGTCAAAGTAAATGTGAGTAATATACCTTTCTCTCAAATATCAAACTTCAAACATACAAACAAATAAACGAATGAAATTTAAAAAAAAATGTGAAAGTCTAGACCCGTATCGTACATCACGTTTCAGTGACTTATACTTTGAAACATGAAAATTTTCTGTTTTACCATGCAGCGCGTTCACCGAATACTCAAAACTACATACGACATTGATTTGTATTGTATTAATAAAAAAATATATAACATCAACGCAATAAGATATTTATTTGAGTTCCCAAATTTTTATGAAGGTTGGTTCGTAGACACTCAGTTCGCGTCGTCAACGTCGTCGTCATTTGACGATTTTCGAACGTCATTATAAAAGAATTAGGTACCTTATTTTATACAACTTAAATTCGTCCGGCTTTCATGACTGTGTGGGCTGCTCTAGACATCCCTGCTCGGATAGGGTCACGACTTGATTTTACATTGATGGCTTTTGTCAGCCCTACTTTTGTACCTAAAATATGTGGAGCGATCCTAAAAGGTACTCGTTTCAAGGCCCCATCTGCCTGAATTGCTGAAAACCAAATAAAAGAACGCAAAGAGGAGTAACTGACAGGGTGTCTACATTATATTTGTTTTATAAAAACTGAAAAGACAAGAGGCAGGCAAATATTAAAGTATTCTGCACGAGTCTGTGTTGGTTGGTTACTAAGTTGGTTTCACGTTTTCACAGGATTATTGCAAACCAACATTTTTATGCTGCAGGGGTATTCCAATCTCAGTTGAACTGCAAAGTTTTAAATCATGGTCAGTTCATACTAACTCATAGTTATTCTGTGACTAAATAGTGACATTATGATGTCATTTAATTTTTTTTCGCGCATATTTTGCTGTCAAATGTTTAAAAAGAATGATCTTGTGGTACAAAATTGTACCACGTGACCTGAAGAAATTACACTGGGCAGTGAAATATAACTTGACAGCAAAAGATTGGAATACGGGGGCTGATACGTTTTTGCATTTTACACTGCTTTTGGACAATATATAAAACAAGCTTCTATCTAAGAACAGAGAACACAGTAAAACTTGCTTATCAGAATTATGCGTGAAACATTTCATATTACATAACTGTTTACATAATGCCTCAATAGCATTAGTAAAATAAAATTAAATAAAATAATCTTCGAAATAGTCGTAAAAACTATTTTATTTAGTTTCAAAACTAAACGCGTTTTTAAGTATTATGGTAAAAAATTTGATTCGCGATTTCTTAAAAATAGTGTCGTAATGTGTGCTTGAAAATACTTAGCTTGAAAAAAGAAACTGTAAAGTCGAAAGAGCTATGCTATGAATAACTCTGAAGCCAGAAACTCTTAGAACTTCTCAAATCAAGACGAGAAAAACATACGTATCTACAAAAAAGGTTCTAACTGAAACAGCCTTTTTCGGACATCACAAAAAGACATCTTTCATCTCCGATACGATTAAATCTGAGGAAAGAAGTTATCAAAAAAGACCTTCAAAAGTTTGCACGAGGATCTACGGCTTACACAAGTTTTCAGTTTACTCTGTTTCAATTGATAACGTACAAAGAAGCGGTTTTATGAAAAAAGACGTTGAAGTTTAAGAGAGAGAATAAAATGCTTCTTTTACGGCTTGCAAACATCTTGGAAAATGATATTGTCGATTCTAAGGTGCATTTGATGAAAATGGGTGTAAAACAATTCAAACTGTAATATCCCACAAACGCAACGCCCGTAAAAAGAACAATTTAGGAAATAAAATTCAGACTTTGAGAAATAGTCGCCAGGATAGAACAGAATAAATAAATCAAAATGAGCAAGTCTGCGCCTACTGTAATTTATGTGGACATTTTTCTATTTCAAGTGACAAAATGATCCTACAGCGTTCAAGACGTTTCCAAACAATGCCTGTGAATCTATAACGAAATTCTAGTTCATAAACCACTTATCTGGTTTCCGCCAGACCTTTGAGGTGAAGCCTTCTTGATGAGGTAACAATTACGAGTATCTACTAGTTACTTTACTTTCAAATTAGAACTCTGTTAAATAGAACTCTTCATTTCAAAACTGAGACGCTTCGCTTGCTTGGTCAATAAGTGTTCCCATTTTTAACCCCGGCGCAAAAACGACGGGATGTTATGAGTTTGACGTGTGTGTGTGTGTGTGTGTGTATCTGAGGCAACGTAACTCCTGAACGGATGAACCAATTTTGATTTTTTTTTTGTTTGAAATGTGTATAAGTCGGGAGTGTTCTTAGCTATGTTTGATGAAAATCGGTCCAAGATTCGGGGGTTTTTTTAATTTTTAATTTAATTACTTGTTTTAGAGTTTTCGAATAAAAATTCGAAATGAAACTAGCTAGTCTATTGGCCATCTTCCTGTTGCTTATGATTACTACTTCGTGTATGCGGAGAGCGTAATGCTGTAGCCGAGTTAACTAAAGATTTGCGTTTGGTGTTTGTAAACTGTGTTTGTACCTACACCTTACCTACAACCACTCCGTGTGTGTCCGGCGTTTAGCAATGTAACGTATGTTGAAAAGAAAAACTGTACCTACTCTACATACCCGTAGTCTGAATTTTATTTTGTTGGTTTTCGAAAAGTGAGAGTCGAAAATCTCACAGTTTTTGTATAAAGTAAAATCGATTGCGTATCTCCCACTAGAAGCGCTTATCGGGTTTTCATACAAAATATGTCGCAAGTCGCTTTTCGATATTCGTTTCGATCAAAAAAACTCAGACTTCGGGCTCTAGTAGTTAAAAAATATATGGCGGTAGGTCACAAGTAAAACATAACCAGAACCAAAATTAATTATACACGTGACGTTATTTTAATTATGTATGGTTTTAACCTAGTTTTGTAAAGGCAGCAAAATATTGCAACATCAAAGTTAAATATTCTATAAAGAGCTACGAATATAATGTATGAAAATAAACGCCATTGATAAAATAAAGTGTAGGGTAGGGTACAACATCATGCAACCCAATTCACCAATTTTCATATCAAATAAATAAATGCAGGTGTTTATGTTATTCCTCTGCAATTCCAAATATGGCCTACATTCGTAACGCAACATAGTCACGCTAACAGTGATGAATAATAATATCCTTTTTACACGATCTTATTAAGTTCGAAAAGCTTGTACCAAACTTCTTTTAAAATTACAATCAAATTGCTTTATGAAATTACAGTATTGAATAGTGGACATCGTAGCAGCGTAGCGCTACGGAGCTACGCAATTTGCTACGCTTTTTCACCGTAGCACTCGTCGTAGACACGCTATGGAAAAAAGAAAAAAAAAGTACTCTGTTAATTGTATATTATGTATGGTTTAGCTATAGCAATCTATGAAGTAAGTTGAAACTTGTACGAAATTAATAGTAGTACCTACTTAAAATGAAATGAAAAAATAAATAAATGACGATATACTTAATTTGTTTATTTTTTATAAGACCGCAAAACTCTTGACAAAGAAAAGCGTACAAATCACAACAATGCTTCTTTGCTAACCACTATTACACAAACGAGTGGTTCCTAGGTTCATACAAAAACCATGAACCCTGGAATTTACTGTTTAATCTGTGGTGAAACGATGTTATATCCATCTTCATTAGTGGGGACCGCTGTTACAGTCACGGTCGCAAGTGGCTGGAAAATAAATCGTAGCGGGACGTTTGTGTTGGTCAAACCTTTTTGGTGCTTTGTACTATTGATGACGTCAAAATAATGGCCAGTGTGTATTTAAAAAAAAATATTACATGTGGTCTTCCGTCCAGAATATAGCTTTACAATTCTTGATTTACATGCGCGAACATAAGTACTTATAGCTCTGTAGCACCAAACTGATCAAAAACTGTACTATGGGAACTACTTAGATAAATAAAAAAAAATAAGCCGTTTAACATCTGTTTCGTCCTCTGTTACTAGATGGCGCTGTAAAATACTTATCAAGTAGAAGTACCGCATTTTATAAATTCCCGACTTCATTACAAGTTGATTGACAGACTTTTTTGACATTTGGCCAAATAACTCTTTCTCAGCCCGTTTCTCCTTCTAGTTGATTCAATCAACAAGATTTGTCTCATCTTTCATCCCATCTTAGTTTACTGTTTGTCGTAAAATGTATAGAGCAAAATAAGAGCCAGTGTCATTGGTAACATTTCCATAAAAAATCTACTAAGTATACTCAAGGTTATTTTGACAAAGTAACTTTTGATTTAGTACATACCTATGTATACTTTTTTTTCTAGGGAACATTGCTATTGATAGAATATACCCTAATACTATTACGATCTAGCCAAAATACAGGCTAATGAGTAATTTAACTCTAACCTATGTTGATAGTAAGTAAGTATACTTATTTTAACTATTTTATAAGTGCACGCGAGGTAATCGCACTGCGCGCTCGCTGTGAACTCGCAGCGTAGTAATAACTAGCCATACAGTACCACAAGATTATCTGGTTCGTCGACAAGTTGACAAAACCACTACCACTGAACTTAGAATATAGACTATAATATGAGCCACTGAAACAGTCGTTGAATAATAAACCCTATTGTGTAAGTAGTTACAATGAAGCCATTAGTTTCTTTTTTAACCACCGCACCAAATAAGTATGAGGTACCTACTATGTAATATTCGATTAGACAGGTCATAGGTAAATGAGGGTATCTAAAGATAATGTGAAATTGTAAGAATGATGATCGATACCCACTAATACCCACTATACCCAGCAATCAATGGGTCAATTTGAACTATAGATGGTCTTGATAATGTATGGTTGTTAACAACATTCGTATTACTTGAAATACGATCTTGTATTTTAGAAAATAATGGTTGTTATTTTACTGTAAGGTTTTCCTAATGTAGATAAAAATAAAAACAAAACGTGCATTCATCACTTGTTGTAAAACCGACTTTGTTTGAAAACCATTACGGATCAATTTCCAGTGATTGAAGATAGCGTCATGTAGGTACAATCGTTAAGAAAAGGTGGTCAATGTTGGACATTTTGTCCTGTTTCGAGTGTAGGCTCGTTAGCTCTAATGGTCACGACTGTACCTCGTAACGACACACGTGTAAAAGCTTTCTTCACAAAAGACAATGCCGGAGACTTTGGTTTTATCCTTGGATCATAATAAATGGGTCCCTTCTTGCCAATATTTTTGACTGGGAAATAAATAAAAATAAAAAGAATGAAATGAAAGAAACGACTTATACGCTGGGTTTTTGTAAAAGCTGGAATATAATCTATATTCTTGATATATGAAAAAGTAAATGTTATTTTTTGAACTTATAAGAAAAAGTGGCGTTCGACAGTAACGATAGCAACACACAAACCAGTCGCAAGATACGTAATCAATGGATAGGAACTGTTCATTTTTGTTGATCATTCGGTATTTCGTATTTCGGTTATCTATAAAGTTTCAGATTTAATTTAATCTGTGCATGACTGCTCGGGTTTTGTTGACTATTCGGCACTACTTAAAGCACAGACTAATTTGACATGTAAATATCATGTATTCGGACCAAAAAGGTTATATCTTCTTAGGTATAAGTTTTATTTAGTTTTAATTTAACCCTTGCGTCACCGGGTCGGGTTCTAGTATTATTGTATACCTATCGAGTCTTTCATGAAACTTGATAGCATTTGAAGCTCTCTCGAGGCTCCAGACCGTTAATACAGTTTCGACTGGCTCCTGTTAAACCTGAGCCTTTGAGACACACGGTCGTAATGTTTGGGGAGCTTTGCATATTGAAGCGCTCTTAGGTACTCATTCAAAATAAAGTGGTTGCTCTTTCAAAAACTTTTCAGTACGTCTGAAGATGAACATTTCTATTTCCTGTACCAAGTAGGTATCCAATGAGAACTTTCAGTACCTAATTTTTAAGGATAAAGAAAGAAATGCAGTCCCATTCTCTGAGAGTCATTATCCGCAGTCAAGAGGCTCTGGTTATTTGCACGTGAAGGCACAGGTGGATGTTTTAAAATGAGTCTTGTATGTATAGAAATAGGTAGGTAACATTTCATTTTGAGTTCATATTTTTATGTAACTGTCAGGAATATCGCATTATACTGAAGTATACTGAAGTATATAAGTAAACAGGTAGATGGGCCATCTGTTTTTGCCAGATCCGTCACTTTTTCTCATAAAAAAAATTATACCCTTCTCATCCACTTTCAGCCCAGCTAAATGTTTATGACAAAAGATTTAAAAGCCATTTTAATTAAACGCACTTTAAAAAAAGATGCTAAATGTAACAAAGGCAAAAGTTTTTGTCGATAATTGAGATGTTTCTCAACCATTATCAATGTTATAGTTGCGTTTTAATTTAATAAAACATACTCCACGTAATCATATATTTTTCTTTATACGAATCTGGGGCAAAGGGAATTCAATCGTAAAACTACGTGTTTAGAACTCTATTCCAGTAGCTATAAGTTGTGCAAATGTAGTTAGAGTTCTATTTGTATTCAATCGGTGAATTCAGTAGACTCAAGAAGTCTTCAGGGGAAGCCGGGGTAAACCTAACTCGCAGTTTACATAACTACAAAAAGTTGAAAATATAGTACTTTTTACAAAATTACTTTTTTATGTTAAAATGGCAGAAAAAGTCAGTATATTTATTTAATGTTGAAAATTGGTTTCACATCAAATTTTTTTTACTGGAAATCAGGTTAAATATCGACCATTTGAATACATAAAGGCGTCTGCGAGTATTTTGTTAGCCTCTGCATGTTATGTCATATTCAAGTCAAAAAGGATTAAAGAAATGTCGTTTAAAAAAATTTTGGTGCTATAATGGGAGCACTTACACCTGCCCAGCCTACCTACCTACCTAGGTAGTAGTAATTGTGTAGGTGCTTATTGTTTTCTTTCTTTTTTTATGCTTGTTCTGTGCTGTAACTGTGTTGTTATTGTGTTTCAAATAAATAAATCTCCTCTCTTTTTCTCTCTCTCTATCTTTAATTATTTACTATAAGCACATAATATCACATCTAAAGTTATCATAATTTATATATCAATTAATAAAATATGAATAGATTAGATCCTATTTTTTCAAAAGTCCACGAATTTTGAATAATTTTTATTCTCGAGTAAATAAAACCTGCCCCCGTATTCCAATCTTTTGCTGTCAAGTTATATTTCACTGCCCAGTGTAATTTCTTCATGTCATTTGTTCATGATCATTCTTTTTAGACACTTGACAGCAAAATATGCGCGAAAACACATCAAATTACGTCATAATGTCACTATTTAGTCACAGAATAACTATGAGTTAGTATGAACTGACCATGGTTTAAAACTTTGCAGTTCAACTTTGATTGGCATACCCCTGCTGGTCTAACGTCAACAAACACGGTTTCTGAGTTCGCAGTAAAACCGTCTCAAAAAGAGCCTCGAAAATGAGAGCACGCAAACCGCTCGTGTGTAAAGGAGGTTCGTTTAGGTATTTTTATTTGACAAGGGCTCATATTGTGCCGCGGAATAAACAAGCCGCACAAAAAATGTGGCCTAATTAGGTGAACTTATTCCAACAAAATTTACCTATTCACAAGAGTTGATATTGTTGACAGAGGCATTTTTTTGTAATTTTAATGTTGACACACTTACTTTTTTGATGAAGTAGATAATAATGTCCGATTCATGACTGGTGTTAGGGCATGTTTATTGGGAATGTGTGCCACAAATTTTAAGTAGGTAGTTCTTAAGATCTTTATGTACCTACAAACATTCAAGCAGATAAAGTAATTATGAATTTTTATCTAAAAACAGCACCCCTTGTAAAATACCTCGAAGTCCATTTCGTCCAAGGTTGTCTGGTAGAGATCGCTGATTAGCGATAAGACCTAGTATCCCTAATTAAGTTTTGTTTTTTGTTATTGTAATCCCTAGGTTAAGGTGTCGAATAAAGTATTTTCTATTTTCTATCTATCTATCTACAGTAAGGTGCTACACTACAGCGTCCAGCGTCAATTTCTTCAGGTCCATTTTACCTAATCTTCCTCTAAAACGTGAAACTATACAAGCAAAGATTTAGTTCAAACTGAATTGTCATAGGTTAAGCTAACTATTAAATCCATCCCATGGTAAGGAGTTAAAAATATTTAACTCTGAACTTATAAAAATTGTAAGATAATGTACCTAACCGCAGCGATCTCTTATAGGATTCTCATTAAAAACCTTTCACTGAATTACAATCGAGGTGCATTTTCTAAATTGAGAAATGCTAGTTCTCAAGGTTATTAAAACTAAAAGTTCCTAAAAAACGCTCTCCGTAATATGACCGTCACACTATTAAAACTCGGTATTATTAATTGTTTTTATAAGAAAACGGCAATTATAATTATGCCGATGCCACCCGATTTTCATAAAAATAATTAAATATTAGGTTGCTTGGAAGAGATCGCTTTTAGCGATAAGGCCGCCCATTATGTTAGCTTTTTTTTTCCCTGTAATGTTTCCGTGTGGTGAACTAATAGATATCTATTCTCGTAAAAATGTTTATATTATCATCGCACTAACTTATTCGTTTTTAACTTTTACATTTTAAGCGGATGGTTAGACATAAGTTTTTTTAAAGCTAAACACGCATTTGTTAAACAATAAAACTCACTAGCGATTTTATGGATAACTTTGTATGAATGAAATTACACAATAAATCGTGCGTACCTAAAGGTAACTAAATAACGACTGCATTGCGCATGTATCGCTATTTTAAGTTACTCGTGTGTCTAGCGATAGTATCACTGTATCGCTATATTTTACCGTTTCAAAATGCCGGCTACTACAAGCGTAACGGTAACTTCTTCTTAGAAAATAGTCTTCTTCGTAGCATAAGTAATGTGGTAGTGATTTAATTTCCTGTGCACTCCACTTTGCCCCACAGTGCGCCATTTTAAACCAGTCCCGTTTTACCCACTCTCCTTGAGTTTAGTGCAGCTCGATCCAAGATGCACTGAATTAAGATAAAACTTTATTTTTATCTTTTGAAAACGTTGATGAACTACGTGTTTCGCTGTTTGTATAAAGCTACAAATGTTTTATGAAGCTTATGAGGTTTTTTTAGTTTTGTTTTTAAACGTACCTAATATTATTTCCCCACAAAAATTGATTGTGTACTAAATTTTGCTCTTGATTGCAGATTTGAACAAAAAAGTGACCTAACAATGACTTTAAAATTAAATATGAAGTCTTTTTATCTGTATTCGTCCTAAAGCGAATGATTTTGTTAAAATAGTAGAGTCAGTGTAACAGGTACTTAAATGTGCTTAATAGGTATATAGGTATTTTTTTTATCCAAGATAGATTTTTACAAATACCAACCCCTCAAAAACTCTCCTTACACTCTCCCTTGAGAACCTAGCAAATGCACCCGGAAGTCAGTATATATATTTACAAGATGGCCACTCGACAGATACGGATGCGTTTCCGGTTAACGTCAAGTGGTTCCGTCGATTAATCTTGCACCTTTAGATGTGTTTCACGTATTAGATCGATGCTTCGGAATGTGTAATGAAGTTTGAAACCATTAGGGCATTCCGATACATGATGAATAGGATGGTCAGTTTGGCTAAGTTGTTGATGCTCATTTGTCAACGGAGGGAGTGTCAACGGATATTGATTTAAAAGTGGAAGGGAGTTTCGTCGTCCGATACGATTTAACTGTCAACCAATCACAGTTTTTTTTCAGAAAAATCCACGGATATCGATATCAGTTTCAAAACTTATAAGAATGATGCAACTTTCAAAGAGCACCAGCTAAAGTGATTCCAAAACACATCAAGAAAAACTATAGAAATATACTCACTTGATGACAAGCCAAGTTTGAAGAAGGATGAGTAATAAGTGCAAATAGAGCAATACTTACAGAAAGATAATTCACAATTTTGCAAAAAACAATAGTAATTTATTGTTTTTACATACCGCAGATTGTAGTCGAAGCCTCTTAAGTTAGAATGTTAAACTTGTAAGTGTCATCAACTTCCAAATCGAATAAGTTTAAAACCAAACGATCATCGATCGTAAAACTTAAACTATGCACTGCAAAGACACTTCCTGAATGCATTATAATCTTCCGAGGAAAAATAAATCTTAAGTTCAAGGCTAGACGTGACAAAACCGCTTGGAGTCATCGGCATAAGTGGAACTGTCATTCACATGCAGACTGCTTTATCTTGTACCAGAGATCTTTTTACCACACGCAGTACGAAACGGATCTGATAAAACTTTAGTTTCTTAAAGAATGTCACCGTTATATTACGTTCGTAAGCGCAAGTGCAACGTGTTTACAGTATTTTTATTTATTCAAAACTCAGGAAGTAAAAAAATTTAGTTTTTAAAAACTACGGTAAGTACTTTACACAATTTTTTTTCGAATATCTTTAAAACTGTGATGTCTTTTTTCTCTAAATGTCGTCGTGCATGTGTTGAGTTGATACTGAAGCGGTAAAGCAGTAGATTCATCTTATCAAGATCGTGGGTTTGAATCCCCAACTCTGATAAAAAGGTTTATACGTCACGTTTGTAATTAGTGCCGTTATGATGACGGTGACAACTTTTCAGAAAATCGGAGATTTAATGCTGAGCTTGTTGAGCCGGTAAGCTAAGCTGATAAGGAGCTTTGTCGATGGTCTGTGGTCGGGACGCTATCTTTTTATGTATACTGAGATACTTACAAACATACAGGTTAGTTTAGGTATCGCTCGAGGTTTTACTTCAAGCTCAAAACCGCCGCCTCAAAAACTTTTTGGTTTTTTTAAGAAAAATTTCAAGAGCTTTTTGCTCACCTAATGTTAAGCGGTCACCTCTGCCTATAACAATGCAAGTTCTATCAGAAGAAAGGAAACAATCAGGTTTAAATGTAACATATCAAAGTTTTTTTTTCTTACGGACCTCTAATAAATGAATCCTGTAAGTACTCTTATCACAAGTCTATAAAAAAATTACTGTATCTTAACTGATCATTTTATAAAAGTCGTCTTTTAGTTTCTATAATCTATTTAATTACAAGGACCGTGATTATCTGCTTGTTCTACAAAATGGCGACTAGATATCCGCTTACACAAAATGGCGGCCGGTAGGTACAACGCTGCACTTCCTACAACTCTAGGGGACAATTAATCTTGTGTACTCACTTATTTTGTTCGACCGGCAAGACCAGAGGCAAACTTCGGGCTTATTACGTATCGGACGTCGAATTTAGAACTTTGCCAGGGTTGTAACACTGCTGCCAACTTCAGTCGGGATTCAGTCGACGTGGCACAACATCAAAAGTTATTATAAAACAAAAGATGACAGATTGGCAACACACAGACTGGCGAAATTAAATAGCGTCATAATATCTAAAGAGATATATAGATAGAGAGTTGGCCAAAGGGCCAACTGAACATATAGAATTTTTGGAAATGGTTGCAGGTACCTACTTCATTAAAAGAAATTTTGATAAGAACATGTTTGGATTTGGCTTATAATGTAGTACTTACCAGTAATTGTATTTACTAGCTTGAAAGATCGCAAAAGGTTCACAATCTTAGACGCTAAGTCTAATCCCAATGAAACCACATCCCTATTTGATACTCAACTGAGTGTTTATACTCGTAGCGAGCTAGGTTTGTCATGATGGATCGTAATAGTCTCGATCGAGTTAAGTGAACTTGAGAAAAACTCATTTCAACTTACTCATCGGAGATAGTGTACTCGTATCATCGAGAACAATATAGTAATTTTATTTATCTTTAAAGAATAGGTTAGTGTATTTATCGTAAGTCGAATTTGAGATACAGTTTTATTATATTCGTTTTTCGTAAGATATATATTAGATGAACGTTTGTAATCTTTTTTCGTACCATCTAGTTTGCATATTTTTACGTCTTGTCTTGTCACAACACTACCTACAAAATGTTGGAATTTATCTACAAAAACTAATCTGTATTCAATTGTGATAGCAATCCTTCTTCTTAAAAGTAAAACCTTATTTGTGTTTTGCTTCATGACGGACGTATTCCTAGTGACATCTATCAGTTTGGCTAATTGACCGAGCGAGCGAAGCGAGCGAAGCGTCTCAGTTTCCACATTGGCCAAAAATGCGTTTGTCCGGATGTCTGTTCTCCTCTACAGGTCGCATTTTTCAACCGATCTGGACGAAACTTGGTACACAGGTTATATGAATTATTAGATTTTTTTTGTCGTCGGGGATTTTTGATTGGAGGGAAAATAGCTCCCCTATCATCCTATTTTCCCTCCAATCAAAAATCCCCGAAAGAGGGAAAGTTTGCTGTAGCGTTATTTATCGACGGATTTCAATCAAATTTTAGGAGCACACGAAAGATTTCATTCTACACAAGATGGTGTAAAAATATTTCCAAAAAAGGGGACTGTACAGGGGAAATTATATTTTTATTTTTTTTCCCGAAAATTGACTTCTACCAATATCAATGAGACTACACAGTCCTCTTCGCCTTTATGAGACAAATCCGTAGACACGAGATTCGACCTCTTAGGACCAAGGGAACGCGAGTAATCGCTAAAACTTATACCCTTATTTTGCTCAAAAGTCTACATAAGGGCCTATTGGAAAATTCAAGCACCTGAAATTAGATTTACTTAGCCAGGGTAAAAGGGAAAGTGTTGGTTATTGCACGGTTATAAAGGCTCGCGAGGTCTATGTTCTCACAGGACAACTAGTATATTTGATACGAGAAGAAGCCAGGTCTTGTGGTTTTATTTCACAATATTAAATAGAGAAATCCTACACAAAACTCATCAAAAATATGAGGACACTTGACACGAAAAATTTCCGAACGATAATCTTATATACAATACTTGTATCTACAAGTCCCTCGTGAAGTCATGCATGACCAATGTGGCGAGCGTTGTGTTGTAAAACACAGAAAATGCTGTGTTGAATGCTTACTTGAGACTAGTTAGATGGACGATTGCAGGGAGATACTCATTTTCGGTTTTATGTAGTTTTTTCATGTTTCATGTATCTTGTTAAACTTTTCAAATAAATGTATTTCCTTTCTTTTCTTTTCAATATGACCATACATTGGCTGTCATTTCCATACATTTTAATTATTTTCCCATTCTCAAACGATTGTAAAATGTCAACTTGACTAGAAAGGCAATATTGAACAGAAAGCCTATTTATATTATATTTACACTTATTATTTATTATTATTATTTACTACCTAATTATCTATACACCGTACCTATCTATTTTGACAAATCAACTTTTTAGAGACTCCCTTCTTCACCCGTCATTTTTTATAACTCACCTACTCAGATCTCCGCCTTTTGTTAAAAGATTAGTAAACGCCAATAAACACTGACATTGGCAAATTCGTGGCAGCCTTAGCCACCAAACAGCCAGAATTAAAAGAAGAAGAACAGAAAGCCTGAAAACTAGAGAGTTTGGGTGAAAAAAAAAAACAAAACTTTGGCGACAATGTCAAATTAAACCCACTTGCAAAATGCACTCTACGTAAGATTACTTAAAATGCCATCTACCATTAAAATCGCCGAAAACAGTGTAAGTTCATGCACTACAAACACTTGAATAATTCAACAGCCTGTTATCCACAGGCAATGCGATGTACTTTATTATGGCGTACAGCGTTGCATAATTTAAAAGATGCGGAACCACGAGCGTCTAATATTTTACACTGTAGAACGAAATCTTTCAAAATAGTAACAAGCAAAGATTTACCTACAGTGTGACTACTACTTGTGTGGAAACTATCGATCTTACTTGTAATCGCTTCTTAACTTAAAAACTGTTTAAACAAAACGAGATGGCACTTTTTTAAACTAATTAACTTTTGACAAAGTTGAGATGAGAGTCGACTCTAAGCAGTTAGGATAGAAACTAGTAGATATTATAATATGGAAAATACGGTGTATCAAACACCGTATTTTGTGTAAAGTGGCAAAATAGGTTGGTAAAAATGTTCCAGATTTCCCATTGAAATAGTAAAATAATAAACTTTTTGACATAAATGATTGATTTTGAGATAAACGACGAAGGTTCAAAAAAATAGAGATCCATACTGTGAGATAAAATTTTGGGTCATTAACTATTTTATCAGGATCCAACATAATTTCACTCTCGCCAAATAATATTTTTGCTCTGTTTACAATTGACTATTAAGTAAAAACTACCCTCTACACTTTACCTATTCTCTGCCTCTACTATTAATACTTACCGTATGCATTTCTCCAGCGTAATCACAACTCGCAAGCGCGGCTTACCATTTGTTAGAAATAGGTACCTTACGGAAAGGTGCCCGTTAAGATTGTGTTTACTGAGCGCAGCAAACACATGTGCAATTTTGTTTTGATTAATTCAACCATTTGAAGCTTCGTCTACACATGCATAGTTTAGCCAAGTTGACATAAAATCACTTAAGAATAGGAATTGTATAAAAAGAGTCGTGAGACTTTTAGCTCAGAAATGTGATTTCCATACATTTTATTATTTATGGGTTCTTTTTTTCTCGAAATATTTCGGTATTAATGAAGCTCACGGGCCTAAGCCAAGTGCGAATCATAATTTGTTTACACATTTGTGTCTTCTTGCAGAAATTTTCTGACAATCCGACATGTATTTAGAATAGCAGCCTTCTGCATTGTTACGTAGGTGTTCTCAGGTATATCATGTACTTTGAGGTATTATTATTATTGTATTATTATCATGTATTATTTTCTTTTTACTAGCTGAATTAAGTACAGGACGCTCAATGGATCTTTGTCCCTCTGAAGTTAGGTGCAACAACGATTGCGCATGTACTGCTGTGCGGGAAAATTAGCTTACCTCCAATACAACCCAAAAGTCGGTTAAGATCCGTTGTCACTAATATATCTTTCAATTCTCACTAGGTAGCAAGATGTATTGTAGTACTGGCATTATATTAATTGTAGAGCTTTTCATAGTATTTAGTCACATCGCGTCGTGTATTGTGTTGACTTCATAAATTAGTTTCAAATACTCAAATTTAATTTGCAGCTTTCGTCATTTACGAGCCCGCTGTGAAATTTGCAAGATTATTGCGTTAATTTCACGAAAACTCCACTTCTCAGGTGAGCGGGTGTGAGTAATGGGAATCTCATTATTCTCAGATGTCGTTGATTTTAATTTTAATTTCCTGCACGGAGTCGCTGCAGCGGCGTCGACTCGACGACGCGATTTATTTGCGTAGGTATTGCAAGCTCCCACTTAAGTGTGCAAATCCTTATCGTGTGCTGCGCCCCCTTAAACCCCTTAAATGTGTAGGTAGGTACGAGTATGTGTTGGTTTATAAATCAATACTTTAACGTGTGAAATATTTCAAAATCTCGCGTGTTAATTATGTTATCAAGATTTTCGATGAGTGTGCTTTCAGACTACCCACTAGTTTTTGTACATTTTTGTACCTCAATTTAGTATCAATATCATTAATATTAGCGGATTTTAATTTTTACGACAGGTTTCATTAAACGTGCTTTGTGAAATTGAACATGAAATTTTAATAATTCAATATTAGTGGGTAGCCGAGCTTCTCTACTTTTTTCTCTTCGAAAAAGAGTGATTTTATACCATTCCCAATCACAACGGAAAAATTAAAAAGTACTACGAGTGTTGTGGTATTATGTCAGCAGATGAAACTCGCTATTTTGTAAGATCATTCGCGTAACATTTATGAATCTCACGTCGAGCCGATAATCTTACGCTTTTCAAGCAACAAGCTGTACTATGTTTCATAATCCTCTGGTTTTTTCTAAAAAGTTGCAACCGCTTTATGACAGGTAGGGAAGTAAAAAGTTAAAAATGAAGAGTGTAATATAAAGTCATCCTTTCCCTGAAGTGTGAAAATGACTTGACCATTTTGAATGATTTTCAAAATAAATAAATCTCGTGTCTTGAAATATATACCTGATTATGCTACTTTTACAAAATCGCGGATAGTAAAATCGTCAAGTTTACCGTCATATGACGCCTGTCAAGTCTTAAGAAGCCAAGGTTTATAGGACAAAGATGCTTAGTTTGCATAAATGTTAGCCCAGCTTATGTACGGCTAAACTGTATGAATTCATTTCCTGGTTGACTGACGTTTATTAGGGTTAAAATAATTGCTAGTGTATGCATACTTAGAGGTTTGGATCTAGGTATTATTTTCTAGCTTTAGCTATTTTCTAGTCTGATATAAAATTCTTAGCTTTCAATCAAAGTCGATTTAGCTAAACGGTTAGAGACATTGATTTTAAAACACCGTGTAGTCGCGAAAAACTCACAAGGCAGCTTCTCAGTGCAACCTGCAACTCTTATCGTCATAAATGAACCTTCCATCTATTCTCAAATCGCACAAAAATAATCGAGTAACAAAAATAAAAAAATGTAGCACTCGCTCTCGATTTCAAAGACTGTATCGAATGGTGATAAAGTTTTTGAATGGCTCCGGTATTTTGAGACTTTTGTGATACTTTTGCGGTTATTTTTATTCTAAACACGGGTCCATACCATTCGATAAACTTTCTCAATTCTTTCACTTTTTGGTGTTTAATGAGGACAAAAATATATTTCTTAGAATTGTTTTTAACTTCAGTTTAAAGAAAAATAATAATAAATAAATACTAATGGAATTGACACACAACGCCCTCTAGTTTCAAACTAAGCAAAGCTTGTGATAATTAATAATAATAATTATCTTATCTTAGTTTTACTGTTCCGAAGCCAAAATCGTGGTTTGGCGTCAGAGATATTTATAAGATGGTATTGGTGCTGGGCAAGCCTACATCATCTAAATCACGTCCTCGCTGAGAAATGGTCCTTGACGCTGTATAAATCATCATCTATAGATTCAAAGGCCTTATTATACAGTTGTTCTAAAAATGTATAAATAATGTTTCTCAGAAAAAATTACCAACATTGACAACTCCTAGAGACATTTTTCAATATCATTGTATTGATAAAAACACTCAGAAACAAGATATTTAATTTATTTTCACAGGAAGTTTAAAAGGAAGTCTCGAGTGACGTTATCATTGAACGATACCGACCTTCGGTTTTCACTTGAAACATGAGTATTAAAGACAAACTTCCAACGAAACCTTGATAACATTGACCATCGTAATGATCCTAGCATTTTATAGAAATAAGGCACTTATGGTGCTGATCGCAATAAATATAATTTTTATTTCTCTAAATACCTCTTACTCAAAATGATTTTAGCATAGTTGTGACATAGTGTCATCTAGTAACTTGTGTATTAGGTACTAGCTTCCGCCCGCGAATTCGTCCGCGTTCCATTTGATCCTGTTGATATTCCGGGTTAAAAAGTAGCAGGCTACGAACTATTATGTATTCTAAGATTCATCCAAATCGAACCAGTAGTTACAGCGTGATTGAAACACAAACATCCAAACATTTAAACATAAACATCCAAACATTTAAACATCCAAACCTCTAAACTTTGACATTATTAGTGGGATGAGATTTCATCAAAGAGTAAAATTATTCCTATAATTATAATGGTACGCTTTAAGCCAACAATTTCTTCATCACGGTACTCTCAACGAAGGCAGTTATTCTCTACTCTAATTGAAAACTCAAGATCCTTACTGAATGGTTATTATTTTTTGATATTAAATACTTTGAATATGCAAGTGCAATGCTTAAACTAAGGGTTAAGCTACATTGTACGCGTGGGAAAGAGTGCAGGTGCGGAAGCGGTGTGGTTTTTTAAGCCTTGATTAATTTTGTGGTAGTTTGTGTAAAAAAACTGTCTCAAACAATACTAATCGACATTGAAAAAGTAGAGCCAAATAGAAAAATGTTATTCCATTTCTAACAAGGTCCAGCGAAGTCCGACAAAAACCCGTTCAAGCGTGATAAATCAACCGAAATTCGTAATGAAAATTCAGTGTTACATTGAACCGGATTGCACATAAATCGAACTATTTCTATGGCTCGCCTTCGACGCGAAAAAATGGCCGTCGGATTTGATTGCTGGGTTTCTACTGTGAAAAACGATAAACGATGGTTTTTTTTTCGTTTTAAGTTACATTGCGTGGCAACACGACCACATTGCATGAGACCGCACACAACGCACAAGGTGACTGCGCAGTGTAGCTGAGTGCCTTATCGTTTTTCGTCCTGAAGAGTCTATTTTTTGCTGACCGTTTGTGTTTTGCTCGAATACTTTCAGCATTTTCATCGGCCAGGCAACTGTTGACCGGAGTCCGGCACAGATGTCGTCTCAAACTAATAAATGGGCACACAGGGGAAATTAAAAATAGTTGGCTGAATTAGCAACAGGGATTTTTCTTTGTTGCAAAATTCTGTTCGAGTGCACTTTATTGTTCCAAACAGCGAGCTATTCATATTAATATTACAGCTCACATTGGCAAATGTTGCAAAGTTGGGCGAGATTTTTTAATGTTTTTACTAGAACAACAAAGTCCGTAGATACGAAAGTTTGTTGTGAAATCTAATCCATTCGCAGTTCTGCTGCACGAATAATGAGTTACCTGCGTTAAATCGAAACAATTAGAAACTTTTGTAATATAATTTATGTTCATAATAGACCGAGACATGTTGGAATGTGTGATGATATTAAAACTTTTGCTACACTTAAGTTGTGTGATATTTAAGAGCATAAAGCTTTGGTTACACACGTAAGTAAAAGTAACGTCACTAAGCGTAAATTCAAAAGAGTGTCTTCGCGTTCGTTATGTTATCATATCACAGCTAAATTAAGACAAATATTAACTTGCGTTTTGCAGTCGTATCACACGTATTAATTTTGTACTCGAAAAAATATTACCATCGCACAGACAAATACATCGACGCAGTCACCATAGCATCCATCTTTTTTTCTGATATATGCTACATATCTTAAAACACTGACTATAACGTACCTTTATTAGATTTTTATGTTTTTGTGTTGTGTTAACAACAAGGATTTTTACCCGTAGTGCAATATCTTCCTGACTGCGGTTTGTAACATATCATATTATGCACGCTCCGCGTCTGTCCCGCTTCGTGTGGACATGGTCTTACTTATTTCGACTAACGAATAAGTTTTTGTTGTTTAGTGCTAGTGTGAAAGGTACCTAATTAGGTTTTAGTTACGTGATTTAAGTTCCAAATTAGTTGAACGTCTCGTATTGCTAACTTATGAAAGTTTGTTACTTGTTTTATACATGCCAAAGACGTTATTTTAGCAAAATAGCAAGATGCAAGCAAAACTTGTCTCAACTTAGTAACAGGTAGAGTTTGACCACGCAAAGTCTACAGCGGTTAGAGTACGGCAGAATTTGAAAACCTATATGTCTACAAAAATTGGTATCATGAAATTTTTGGAGTTGCCCATATATTAGGCAAGCTTAGCTTAGTATAGTGCCTTAAATTTTTATGTAACGAAGTTTGTCCCATATCACTGAACTATGTTAAAGTTGTAATAAGAAAAGCTCAACGAAATTAGTTTTGTTGAAATGTTGCTGTTCATGGATTTTTCCTCTTACCATTATTGTTAATTTTAGAACATCTTCTGAGAATTTATCTTTCGTATACGGAAGTGCCAGCGTTGGAATCTAGAGCACACATAACCTAAGACCCAGATACAATACGAGTGTTACGTACCAGGCGTGCATAAAGTCGAGGGCATGTGGCGGGCGGGTCGCCAAATGCTGGCTCATTTAGGTCAATGCGGCCCTACCATATGATAGAGCGCAACTGCAGAGAAACCAGGTTGTCAGCGCTGGTTTATAAATTTTCACATACGCGTTGGATACTTTGGTAAAAGCGTAAAAGATCAATTTGTAAAAGAAGTTCAAGATACTTGTAAAAACCAACTTTAAGGTCAACACATCGAGATTTCAAGAGATGTTTTAAACTGGTAACCAATAGAAAAAACACCATCTAAATCACTTGCTAGGATCAGTTTCTCTCTACACATCAACACACAATAGATAGATTTGGCTACTTTTTAGTAAAATCTACCTAGTTGTAACTTTGTAAATTTAAGGAAATAAATACCTATATTAAATAGTGAATAATATCAATGAAAAGCCGATTGAATAAGGCCGGCCGCTTTTAGGAATAATCGAAAACTTAAAGAACTGAGGACCTTTTCAAAGTTGGTATGAGATTAAATAAATATTTGGAGTGAATTCTGGACAATAGACCAACTAAAGCAGTTTCTGCTGGTAAAAGCTGGTTTGCGCCAAAAATCTGCTTTTCAATCTAACTTGCGATTCTCATACGATACAGCTTCTATCGCAAGACGAATGCGTCGTGATACCGTGAGCGATTTTAAAGCGACACCCGAAGCGAAAAAGTTTCGTAATAGCAGTCTTAGAGTTATCTTGTTGCTGTTCAAATCGAGCTGTTTGAGAAAATATACTTAGGTGAATAGCATTTTGAACGTTTTGAAGCAATAGTTTTTGATATCGGATTCTCTGCGATGGGTTCATTATCACTGCACACTTGGTGTAGAAAACGTTATAAAAATTCTGAATTTGAGAACGATCCGACCATTTTTTTATGTTGAATTACATAAAACTTTTAAAATAGCTATAGACTATTAATAGACTATATTGAGACTATATATGGACTATCTATAGACTACTATAGAATACCTACATTTTCTCGAAACGCATAAGTATAAGTACCTTAATAAGGACACGAGTATACTTATCTACGCGAGTGGACTAGCTAGATTGGTGATGGGTAAAGAACTGTTTTAAACAACACACATAGATTCAAATTCCAAAATACCAGTATGGAAAGCTGTTAGCACACATCAAATAGTCAGCAGATAAGACTTTACCATAGTACACCCACTACCCAAAAGGGCTAAGCAAAGACACAGGTGCAAATAAACACTTTCAAACGAATTATAGCCGAAGGTTTAGCCAAAATGGTGCCCAGGGAGGTGAGCCTTCGAATTTGGACAATTACAGGCTCAAAATGAATTAAATGTACCTAAGTAAATGGTAAATTTACCTGTATTGTTATTGTGTAGATTGTTCAATTTGCTGGTTCTAAGTTTAGAAGGATTCTTTGTTTGAATGAGTTCACTTAATCTTAGTTAATAAGTTAGATATTTTAGGTAGGTAAGTAGCTAGTATAAATAAGTGCGAGCAGAGTTATCGTATGTTAATTTTGCTTAATTTTTCTTATTTTAGCAGGTGTCGCGTTTTTTTTGGTCTCTTAAAATCATTCATTCAATCAATCATTTTATGGTTCAAGTCCGGAACCATGATTTCGGGATTTGATGGCCACCTAGACACATATACATTTTGTTTATGAGCGAAGAAGGTAGATACATTAACTACAAAATGATCCTTATTTGTTTTCATTATTTACCTAATTATGTTTTCCTTTCCTGAAAAGAAAAAATAATCCCACTCAATAAGGATCATTTTGTAGGTTAATAAGCAGTTGTTATTAGTACAGAATCCTAAAAATAATAAACTGTTTGTTGTACGGTTTGCTTCTATTTCCGATGTTGTCATCGATTGTTTCATTTTCTGTAAGTAAATAAATCTGTATTTTATCTTTAGTGACTTGGTTATTATGAAAACAGAAAAGCTAAAAATATGAATCGAAAATCGATATAACGTGTATGGGGGCGGAAGCGGATGTGGCCCCATAAATTCGCTGTTCGAGTCCGCCCGACGAACTTCCGGCTGGAAAATATGCGCCCGCTATACTAAAACCATCGGTTTTTACACTACGAATGTGCGTGTGATTAGAATTTATCTCATAAGACCTATTCAAAAATCGTCTTTTTATTTTCTTATAATAAGTATATTGTTATATTTTGATCGACTGTCGATATTGTAAACATTGGCGGTGTATATAAAATTGCTTTTCTTAGAAATCTATGTGCGAAAATAGTAGATAAAATAAGCTTGAGACACGATTTTAGGCACTGTTTCTAAATCCTGACCTTGGTTACGACATTCTGTTATTCGTATATACATTGACACTTATTGATATTGTCAGATCGTAGGAGTGTTTACTGCGCGAGTGATGGATGGCGAAGAATCAGGCGGAAATCAATCTTCGTTCAAGTTATCTAATGGTTTAGGGCACTGTTCGGGACAATGGAAGACGGAATTTCGTATTTGGAATGCTATGTTAGAAAAGATGAGTGCAGAGTTCTGACTACACCGTGTTTTGTCTTTTGCATTGACAATCATGTTCAAGTTCGACCAAAAGAGATAAAATTCGACTGAGAGAGCTTTTCAAGCTTATACGCTGGGTTGTGTATTGTAGTTAGATCTAGAAATGGTTGTTTGTGTGTATTTCAACCGTGAATTATAATTATTGCGAGATTACGTCGTTCATATCCAAAAGCAGATCTTCATCTGTTTATAAAAATAAGGAATGATGTGATCTCTTTCTACCATCACATAAAATAATCACAAAGACAAAGATAGATGATTTGAAAGAACAAAAGCCTCTGGCACGTGAAATCCGTGTGAACGGAATGTGTTCAAACATATGCGGTACTTTCTTCAGTCAACTTGAAATTAGGTCCCAAGTTACTCGCTCGAAATAGACTCAATATTTCAATATTTTTCAGGTTGGAGTTTATTTTCTAAAGTCGAATGTGACTAGGTTTTATCTTTCTTTGCATTTTCTAGCACTGCATGTGAGAATTTAAGCACAAAAATTCTGCGTGTTCAAATAAATTATTTTTCGGTTAGATGAGTTCTTAAAGAAATTAAGTTTATTTAAATTTACAATGCTCTTATTAACCAATTCGTTTATAATCAAATCAGCCATAGGAGTTATGTACACTTTATTGGTTCGTTTAGCTTTGATAGCTTTGATAGTATGAAACTCATCGATTCCAAGGCAAACAAAACATTCCCTTCAAAAATCCAATCCGAGTGACTTCAGCTCTGAAACTTTAGAGTACCACCCCACAAAGCACGAATCCGAAAGCCGTTGCGTATCTATAACTCCCATCTCGCAGTACAAAGCCGTGTTGATTACAGTGGGTGCCGCGGGCGACGCAGCCGTCTGAACGCAGCCTAATGCGCTCCAACCGCCCCTTGTGTACGCTGCCTTTTTATTCTGCGATCGATGGGAGATTGTGGTCTAGGATTAGTAAAGAATAACGTTCGGATTGAACTAAGAGAGCGTTGCTACAAATGGTTTCTGTATATCTACTTAGTATTGGGGAATTTTAACTTAGCCACGAAATCTATATAAAAAGTAAAAAGTAAAAGTAAAAAATGTTTATTTCAGAGAAAAAAGAAAAAAGAGAACATCACTGCCAAAGTTTAACTAACATTATTGGTTGGACACAAAACAATTTTCTCAGACAATACAAAACTTAGAAATACCTGTCAGTCTCCTCACTAGGCTTAGCCTGTATCGAGGAGACTTTGGAACGAAGATACAATAGTTATATATAATAAATAAATATAAAAATTCATGGACTTTACACACAACGCCCTCTAGTCTCAAACTAAGCAAAGCTTGTGATATGGGAACTAGATGGCTGATAGAATACTTATATACTTTTTTTTTGTAAATACATACTTATGATACATAGTAACACCCAGCCATAGAACAAACATCTATGTTTTCCACGCACAAATGTTTGTTCTCAGTGGGGATCGAACCCACGACCCACAGCACGGAAGGCAGAGCCATTACCAACTGAGCTGTGACGCCTGTCATCATAAAGTCGTCATAAAGTATTTCTATCGCTACTGCACTACACAACTATTGTTAAGTCTCATGTGCCTGTAATTGCACCGGCACCCATACCCGTCAAACCGGAAGACAGTAATGCGAGCATTACTGTTTTGCGGCAGAAATAGGTACGGTGGTAATACTTCCACGGACGAGATCTTTTACAAAAAGTTCTACTTTACCGGAGGGTAGCAATCTCTTATTTTTATACGGAATCATCAGTAATTTTTAGAAAAAGGTCTATTTACACATTTTTAGAAGGAAGAAGAATGCGAAGAGGTGGAGCTCTCTCAAAAATATAGCTGTCGATTCTGTTGTTGCATTTTTCTAAACTAACCCAATTTGACAGCACTAAAAATGTTGCCGTCCCTTTCTCATAAACTGAAACGACAAAGACAGCTATAATTTTAGCGCTGTCAAATTAGGTTAGTTTAAAAAAGTGCAACACCAGAATCGATACCGCTGCATACATTGTTCCGTACGAACTCTTTGCTTGTATTTTAACGAGCTTCAAGTTACATGAAGACGCCTGAAAGGATGTACCTAAGTACCTGTCACTAGATCCCTTCTTATAACTACCCTATAATTTTATAAAGAAAACGAGAAAATTTTTCCGTCTGAATACGTTTTTGTGAGGCAAAGATTTTGCCTACTACAAAAATTATTTGATCGAGAAAGCGAAGCGAACATCTTAGTGTCAACTTGGACAAATCTGCGTTTGTGTGTTTGTTTGTTAGAGCATAACTTTCCAACCGCTTATTCGATCTTCGTAAAATTTTGAAAGTCGGCAAATAGTAATACCATAGTTTACTGGTAAGATTAAAAGCTAAATCGACCAAGAGGATATAAAGTTACAAGGGTCCTAAAGACAGTAAAAAAAAAGTTTTACAAAAAACCAAACGTGGTGTCTTATGATAGGGATTCACTTAGATATTTCAAAACCATTTTTAATATAGTTCTAGGTTAAGTAAATTTTGAGCTACAGTGAAAATTGTTTGGGATAACCAATATAACGTGAGCTTTCCTATCTTAGAGTTTCAATAACTTTGTAGCTCAGGTGAGATTATGAGAATTAGCTAGATCGCGGTATCGATGCAATTTGCGAAGTTCACCACAGCGACAGTTGAACCACTTGGGAATAACCCAACCCTAAGTACTACTCGATTTAATAGGAGAAAAAATATATCTTGCTTTTGTTAGCTATTTTGCTACAATTAGTAAAATAAGCCTTAGTCTGAAGACGAGACATTTTGATAGGCATAATAATAACAATTACTGTGTTCTAAATTTTGTTTTATTTATAAGATCGTCCTTCGAGAACAGTAGGTATAATTAAATAGGCAAAATTCTCGATCCATTTCTCGTATTGCCAAGGGAGTTTTTTGTGAAGATTATTAATGAAAGAAATTCATCGTTTGCTAGTCATTGTTTGAAGCGCGTTGTGGAGTTAGCACTATCGTTTGATTGATGATTGTGATGTTAGAATTATTTGAGACACGACTTTTTGTCGCGAACACGCGTTATTGAGCCTGCTTCATTTTGCACGGACTCAGTGCTGAAAATATCCTTGCAATATTATAGTTCTACATACCTAATGCATTACTTAACTCTAAATAATAGAGTAATTAAATGCATCTTAACTTTTATTGTCTAATTCATATTAAATAAATAAATAAATATTCAGGGACATTTCACACAACACCCTCTAGTCCCAAACTAAGCAATGCTTGTAATATGGGAACCAGATGGCTGATAGAATACTTATATACTTTTTTTTTTGTAAATACATACTTATAATACATACTAAACACCCAGACATAGAACAAACATCTATGTTTTCCACGCACAAATGTTTGTTCTTGGTGGGGATCGAACCCACGACCCACAGCACGGAAGGCAGAGCTATTACCGACTGAGCTGTGACGCCTGTCAACCATACCATATATTGACCATTGAGGTCTCTATCTCCAGTTATATCTAGCTTGATTTTATCTAAGTACACATTTTAATTTGCACGCGACTTCGATATGGTACAACGCGCGACTTATTTCCAGATTTAGCAAATAAAGAAGAGTCGCTGAATGGGTTTGTAGTGCAATAAGAGTTACACGACCACCAGCATTCGTGAATTTAAAAACAAAAGAAGGCGGAAAGTCGTCCAGCTGTCTCGTCCGACAAAATTACTCTGGTTTCAATGTGTATCAATCTTCGTTGATGCCAGAGACATTGTCGTCTGTCGTAACTGATTGCTAAGCGAAAATCCGGCGAATCTTGCCGAGTTATTCTAAGATATGCTTATGATACATGGATTTATTTTATGAATACAGAGAAAGCTCTTTCGCCTTTTTTCTCTACTGGGTAGCAAGGTCACGAAGGTTTATCATATTAAATGGCTTATAGAGGGAAATTGGGGTAGATTAGATGTTGTGCCAACCCTACGTAATGTGAAATGAGAGAAGATTATGATGATGATGAGGAGGAATTGTATGAATAGGTATGTAGTTTATCCAGAACGGTGTTGTTTCTATGTTACAAATAATGTAGGTCAATTTACTTAAATGCATTATAGTTGGTACAGGTAACTAAATACTATTCGTAAATGTTAATAATTCGTTGGTATGAGTTAGTAGCCAACTCTGGTGATAGAGTTTTTAGGCCGCTTTAAGGCCTCGTTATTAATTAAACTATTACTACACCGCGGTGTAGTTAATATTAATATATTAAATATTAATAGTATAAAATTTTATTCACAAAGAAAATTATGACTAATACAATATTTACAATATTTATAATATGTACAAAATACACATAAAGCAGTTGAGCTATCTACACACCGTTGCAAACGATTTATCGATAGCTCAACTGATCCAATTAATTAATAGTTAAATGTTTAATTGAGAACAGTGCACCGTTCTCAATTAAACATTCAAGAATAAAATGTTTTATTTGTCTCGATAACAAAAGAATCGAACTTCTAATAATGGTCAAAGAACTTTATTGAACGTTGTTGAATTAAAACGACACCGTCATAGACTTTCATTACGCCTTAACAGATGTACTTTCCCAGGGGTCGTCAACAGTTTTGAGATAATAAATAAACCAAATTCATTCGATATTTGATATTTGTATAACAATAGTTGGGAACTGTGTTGTTTGTAATGAGAGCTTTCGTTCTGATCCAATTATTTCGCTGAAACTCTGAGTTAGGATAATTGATTTATTTAGTTGGGTGATTCTAAAGTTTTACCAGTTTGTCTGCGATCGCTGAATATTTTAAAATGTTTTCACTGAATTTGAATAATGGTTTAGTAGTTTTGTGACTGTTCATGATCTATTACTAAAAGTTTACGTCAGAAGTTTAAGTAACTTATTGAGGCTCCATAGAAATGAGATTCAGTCTGTGTTTTTATCCCACAGTCAAAAAGGTTTCATCTGTATTTTTTTTTGTCCTAGTCTAGTTTTTTATACCTACCTTATAAAATATCATGAAGCATCAAATAGTAGGTACGTAAAAGTTCTGTAAAATACTTACATTGAAATCTAAATCAGGTAAGAACATTATTTCGGTTTGCAAGTACAAATTCACTTGTTTGCCGAGTACATGGGTTTTCACTTTGCTTAAACACCTCGGGCGGAGTTGCCCCCTGCCCACTTGTGTCCTCAACCGAGTCCAGCAGGGTTGCCAACTGCTTCCCTAGATTATTCGGTATAGTGGTTAATGCTTTATCTCGGTTAATTATTTCACTGGTTGACTCGACTGAGAGGATAGCAAAATTAATTGGTGTATCAGCTAAAAGCAGCTCTCATCGGAATTATTATTCTCCCAGTAATTTTTTTATTCAACTAAGTGATGGAACAATCCAATGGCCCACCTGATGTTAAGCGGTTGCCTCTGCCTATAACAATGTATTGACACACTGAGCAACTTGTTCACTCAAAATTATATAAAGAGATTCAAAGTCCTGACTGACTGATTTCTCACAGACAACGCACACACTAAACCACTAGTTTTAGGGTCTAGCTAAGTAGGAAATGTGACTTATGATGAATAACGGGAGTGGATAATTACGAATAAACGTATTTTGTATGTTTAACACGGGGTTTATATTACTTAGTACACGCGAAAATATAGTAAAATAAGAAATTAAATAAAAAATTTAAAAAACCCCTAAATCTTGGACTGATTTTTATCAAACATAGCTTAGAACACTCCCGACTAATTCACCTTTCAAACAAAAAAAAAACAAAATCAAAATCGGTTCATCCGTTAGGGAGCTACGTTGCCTCAGACAGACACACAGACACAGACACGTCTAACTTATAACACCCCGTCGTTTTTGCGTCGAGGGTTAATAAGCTCTTCTAAAAAGCTTGTATACCAATATTCTGAACGACGGTCTAGCAAAAGCCGTCCGAACGTCCCTAACCAACAGGGACGAACAAAGTAGGTACGCCTTCAGCTATTCACACGAACACACTGGTATTCGTGCTTTGTGTTGCCACTCTAAAAATGTAAACAATGATGCTTTTGTTTGAATACGAATTTATACATACGGGTTTTAAATTGTTTTTATGGGCAATATAACGCCATAAAATGTTTTATAGACATGTTATAACAAATTCGATTTTTATTTACTTAGAAATAGTTAGTTGAAAAGCTTCTGATACCTACCTACGTTGATGAAAACAATAAGACTGCAGGGGTATGCCAATCAAAGTTGAACTGCAAAGTTGAACTGCAAAGTTTTAAATCATGGTCAGTTCATACAAACTCATAGTTATTCTGTGACTAAATATTGACATTATGACGTCATTTGATGTGATTTCGCGCATATTTTGCTGTCAAGTGTCTAAAAAGAATGATCACGTGGTACAAAATTGTACCACGTGACCTGAAGAAATTACACTGGGCAGTGAAATATAACTTGATAGCAAAAGATTGGCATACGGGGGCTGTTCAAAAAATCGAATAAAATATACTGAATATGCTGATAGACTATATAATAATTATTTTAAAAAATTACAGAAGGAAAATCAAATTTATTGTTTGTAGAGATTTTATTCAATCTATGAAAAGATTCATATTCCTATTATTCATTTATGAATTGGGTAACATAGCTAATTCATATACTTTTGACAGGATGCTATGATTTTCAAAAGCATTTTTGTTGCTTGCTATCTTCATAATAACACCTGCAGTCAAAATGCGGAGACCACCTCAACTTGCAAACTTACCCCAACTATATTAACTAGCCAAATGTATTTATTTATTCACAAAGGGAGAATTTTAGCTAGCATAATCCTAGTGGTAATGACATGCGTCTGGAGCGGAGAGCATGGATCTGGTATTAGAGCGCTCAGGTAGAGATGGAATTAAATTTTCGTAGGAGTAAGATCAGCGAAGGCAACTGCGTACTTTTTTTCTAATAATTTTGTTTTAATTCTGAGGGTAGTTTAGAAGGTATTTGGTTATTGTAATATTTGACAACTCCTCTTGATGTAGATCCAGTACTATGTTCACAATGTATATTATATTGCGGTAAGTGGGCAAGTTTTTGTTTAGCTTTGCGACAGATCTGATGAAATTCTGTCTGTAGGAAATTCTGCACGTGTCACATTGCCATACCATATTTTAATATTGATTGAAAATACCTACCTACCTACATATATTATGTGGAGCAGCATAAAAAAAAAACTCTGCCATATTTGCTCCTGGCCCGTATGTATTCTTCTATATTTGCTCCTCCACTAGTGGCAAAGAAATCCTGCTCTGCGGTTTGCGACTAGTTTCACTGCATTTGTGATGCATGGCGTACCCTTATCCCCGCCAACTTCAGTGCATTAGACTTGCAGATATTTCGACGGTATCGCGGTGCGGAACCCGACTCCTGAAATATGGCGGTTATCAGGTAGTATTGAGTCGTTTAGGTTTTTTCGAGTGGTTTTGGAAAGGGTCTACAGTAGGGTAGATTTTGATTTATTGTTAAAATCCAATGTTTTTTCTTTTTCTTTTGTTAGGCAGATGGTTTGGAATTTTTCGAAGAGTATGCTAAAAATAAAACCGTACTTACCATATTTTTGTTTTGCAATGTAGTCTACAACATTGATATCGACCTAAATATGTTTACTGGGATTTTATAAGATTGCGTCGTCGATCGTAATTTAAAAAAAAAACTAGGTGGTTGTTTGTCTAAAACACGATAAAATTGCCCAATACTCATCACATTTTGCTTAACGACATCCTAAGCCACATAACTTACATATCAAAGGCAATAAAGCTACCTATCTCAAGAGGCACTAAACCATACTGCCATTGAAAATGGCATAAAGGGCAAAAATAAAGTACCAACATTACGAAAACACTGTCATTTTTCATCCTACAATTTGCATAAGCCATACGTTCGTAACAGTTCGATTAAATGGCTTTAAAAACATCAACATAGCCTGTTAGGTTTATTTAGCCGGATAATTTTTTTTTTTACACAAAAAGGTCGGTAACCAGTCGCAGAGGTAGGCATTAGTGAGACAGTAAGAAAAAGTAATACGTTCGCTTGGGAAAGCTACTAATCTTAAACGCTTTGCACACTGCTATTTACCTACACATACTGCTATATGAGAACCACCCTCTACTAATCGTCCTCAAACAGTGTCAAAGGCAACATGTTTTTATTGTTTTTTTTTTCATACATTATAGGAAACATCTGATCGCAATCTCACTTGATATTAAGTGACGATGTGGTCGACGATGTAGCACATTTGCTAGGAGAAACCTATTCACTCTCCTTTTGAAAACATCTAAATGTAAGTGTTCGGAAACACAGACGCCAGCAAAGACAAATACCGATGTCTAGGTTTAGTTGACTTTAGGCTAGCTACAGGCGGCTATATTACGTCTATACTTAGTTTTAAGTAAAAAAGCTCTGACCTCCATCAGACATTATCAAAGATCTGGAGTAGGGACCAAAAGATCTGAAGCGATGTCTATCTTGCTTGCGGATAAATGTCGTGAGCCTATTTTTACCCAACTTCACTCAACTTAAAAGAGAGTTGATTTTTTCATTGAGTTTTGTAAAAATAATGTGAACCGACTTTTTCTCGTGCTTTTAATTAGTTTTTAGATAATGAGCCTAAATTTTACCCCACTACGCGGACCAATAAAAAGAGTTATTTTGATGTAAAAGTATGTACCTAGCTAGTTTGAAAAAAAAATACCTATAATTTATGTAAAAAAAATCCGGCTTTTTTCGTTCACTGGTCAACCCTAGTCGTTCCTTTTCACTGATCGCCATCACCATTCACCACAAAATATAAATCAAACCAAGAGCCAAACAAAAGAGTCTGTAAATGAATACTTTTTCAATTAAAACGAGGTTTAATTAAACCAGCTGAATAGGGCAATGTTTTTCATCACCATCTAATACTGAATTGACGTTTTTACAGCGTTGTGGATGGATATTACTTTATTGAAAGTATGAAAATAGCGATAAAGTGTTTAGAATAACTATTGTTTGAATATGACGGTTTTATTTCATTGGTACATTTCTTGTAAGAGTGGAAAATATGGTTACCCTGTGCTTGAGTTCGCACCTCTATCTAGATGAAAACTTCGGTAACTCAAAAAAAATATTTTTCACAAACGGTAAGTAAATTGCTTTTAGAATCAGAGATAAAACTGCTGCTAACTTTTTCATGTTTTTTTAGATACCGGAGTTTTCATCTTGGGGTGCATATTGTACCTACTTATTTTTTTACTTTGTTGTTAATTATACCTTATTTTTGTGTATTAGATCCTGTCCATCCAAAGGTTGCCTGGAAGAGATTGCTTTTAGCAATAAGGCCGCCCATTGTAATTACCTCCTAAAGAGTCTTTATTATTGTTGTATTAGTTTAACTGGAGAGTACAATAAAGAATATATCAGCCATCTAGTTCCCATATCACAAGCTATGCTTAGTTTGGGACTAGAGGGCGTTGTGTGTAAAGTCCAAGAATATTTATTATTTATTTATTTATCTATCTATACGTGCGTGTTTTATCCCCTTAAAAGTTTTTAATAGTTTTGACTGACCAAGAAGTGTAAGATATGTTTAACGTGCGTGGGACCTATAAATTAGCATTTCTCTCCTCACTCTGCTTAAAAAACCTCAATAAACACTAACAATGGCATGGCTAAGTATCTTTAGCAAAGACTGTTTCAAGGCCTTTTATCTTTAGGTATGTATGGATTTTTCCATCAAGTTGATGTCGTGATTTCGCAGCCCTTGTACGGTTTATTTTCTTCCGACGTCATACCGAAGCACAACCGAAGTCGGTATTTATGGTAAAATTAGACTTTGTTGCCGAGAACACAAAACGAACTTTCGAGAAAATTCCAATGCTTTGTCTGTTGTTGTATTTAGTGTGTGGTACCTAGATACATATTTTTTACTTTTCAATTCTCTGGGCTCAAGGTTGTAATTATGATTTTAATGGTTTTTATTCACCACTAAAACAAAACTGCCTACATTTTTGTAATAACAAAAAACCTTTACTTATCAAGCATTGCAATCGCAGTGCTCCATTGGATTTTTTTATAAAAGCAAATAACCCGAAATGGCTGATTTATCGCTATGAATCTTTCGGTTAAGCGAACTGCAAAATGTCCAATGGAATTTTTCATGAGGCACACGCAATTTTTGATGATCTCATTTTAGTCTGAGAGTTCGCAACAGTTTTATTACATCATGCAATATAGCTTCAACTGGGTGTTATATTTACTTCGTAGAGTCTTTGACAGGCACTCTATTCAACGTAAAATTATTTTGACAGCAATAATAACTAATGGTTAATGTTTGTGTATTCTTGTCATTTTGATATTGAAAAAATTATATATTCCAGCAATCACCATCAATGGGGATTTGAATTTCTTTTTCCGGAAATCCCTACTGGCTACGTCATAATTGCCGTTTTAAACTGGCCAGTATTTTATAACGCAGAATATGAAGAAACTAGGTAAATACGACTATGACTGTGTCTTTCTACTGTAGACACATTATACCATGCTTCACCAATATTACAATAAAAAGCTTTGTGAACAATATCATTGTTTAAGACAGATGAAAGAACCTATGGGCCAGGCCACAACAGTGCGTTGCGGCGTCGCATCGCAAAAACAACATCGCACTGCTTGATGATTTGTCGTTGATTTTTGCGATGCGACGCCGCAACGCACTGTTGTGGCCTGGCCCAAAGTCGTTCATCGAACTTCAAATAAAATCAAACGCAGTATGAAGTATGAAAATCATCGCGAGTTTCTGGTCTATTTCGAGTTCCTGCTGTCACTTGAAAAACTCGAAATTAACGAACACTTAAAAAGTCGCCTCTCCAAGTTCACATACGGGCAGAGCAACGAATTCATTATTATTTAAGTGTTGGATGAAAAAAGCTTCGATTTTTGGAAAAGGTTTTTATGTTTGGGCTTGTATTTGATTTAAATCAACTTAAGAGCTATAGCATTACCATTTTGATAAAAATTATTTGTAAAACAACGGGAACTTTCGTTTATAGAGGGTCACACTAAATGTATGTACAATCGGCTACACATCAACCTATACACTGTTTGAACTTTGAACTATTATAATTTGAATGTTGCGAATCAGGGATCGCAATTAGGTGTAGGCACGTGGCGCGCAAGCAGCGAATCTCACTTAAAAACATATCGTCCCTCTCGCATGATTCGCAACATTCAAACTAGAATAGTTCAAAATTTGAACCGTTGATAGGTTGATGTGTAGCCGACTGTACAAGAAGCTAGCACATTAGATATGATTCAAGCAGTAGGTGAAGTCGTGAATTTCGCTGTTTGAAAACTTTTTCTTCAGCATTGGACTAAAACCCTAAGCTATGGGGTAGTAGGGAACAGCTAAATAGCAAGTCGAATATCTCTTTTACCCGAACAAATATGCAGTGTTACCAAAAGGATGCATATCTCCCTTCTAATTAACTAAACAATGCGACTGCTCCGGTGGATGGACGCAGTTTGTTTTCTGAATGACGACGATTTAACTCCGGGTAGCCGCAACTTGTTAGTTAAGGTGCGTTTGTATGGGGACAGTTACTAAACAGTAATCTAATTTACTGTGACAAAATCGGACTTGTTTCACAGAGTTGGTCTAAAAAGTAGTGGGACCTTTAAAAAGAAATGGTGCGGTAGCTCGGGACTGAAACTCTTTGGGAAGACATTAGCTCAAAGATTAAAATAAATAAGTTTGATCAATTTTCAACAGTTTGCGACATTAATGCTAACCTTTTTGGCAGCATAATAGTTTTATGTACTTTTGTTTTATGTGTGTTACGTTTTTGAAGTGTTGTCAAATAAAGCTTTTTCTTTCTTTCTTTCTAAGTAATATCTCTCACGCATGATTCCGTAAGGTGGCCGAAGCATAATAACATGGCACATTCATTTACGTACGACACGAATTTAAAGTTTTTAAACTTGGAACAAGTTCAAAGTAAATCGAACAGTTTTTCTAGGTAAGTAACTTTATTTTATCACGTTTAAGGATGACTTGTGATTGGCTGAAACATGCTGGAATAAGCAATCGTTTTTAAAAAGATTGAACTTTACTATTTCCTTTGAGTATGAAAATGAGTCATAACTGTTTGGCTAGGATCTTGGCTAATTCATATATCAGATATTTATATGGTTTTGAAGTTTGAAAGAATCCACTCGACTAATTCACTTGCCAAATCCCACCATTCAAACTTGGCTCGTGAAAGGCCACAGCTGTAAATTGCAGCGCGCATGCGTGGTCATACCTCGTAGTCAGCTGACGCCCAACGATTTTAATATTACGCTCATGTGTGTGCGGTTTTTGAGAGTGTGCGTAACATGGCAGTATAAAAGGTTTGGATGTGGGAAGTAGATGAAGCACGCGTTCTTCAGTTTAGCAGAACCAAATAATTGAACCTGGTTTTAAAATATAATGTGTAGAATATTTCAAAGGGTTTGTAAATGACTTTGGAATTCTGATTATTTTTGAAACTGAAATTTTTGTACCATAAAAATTACAATTGGCTAAGGAAAGCTGAAATAAATCCTTTCTGGTTGTTCAAAAAACATTGTTGATAGATAGATAGCTCTTTATTTGTTCCCGACAGGTATGTACAGTACCAATAGGTATAAGTTCAGGCAGGTACATAAGTAATAACAATAGTTGAAAGTCCTTGTAAAACTGGGAACAGTGCGAATGTGTTGAAATGACTATTAAGTAGGTACTATTATGATGAGTGAAAAACTTAGCACAAGCCGTATTTAGCCTGTACCAAACCATTTTTGAAGAGTACCTACTTATGCGGTAAGATAATATGAATGTCCAATGAAGAAATCCACAAAAAAAAACCACAAAGATTTTAACATTCTTATTATCTTACCGCATACGAAAATAGTAAATAGATACATAGACATATCCAAAACGTCTATGTATTTTTTAGTTTCATGGTATAACCGAGTGTCGAGTCAAAGCTCCTTTGTCACGCTCCCCATGAATGAGAGAGAGGTGCGATCAATATTTTGAGGTCCGCACGCTCAACTTATGAAATTTTTAGAAGGCTCGCTACTTCGTCTTCTAATTAAACAGTAATTGCTATAAAACAGCTTTTGTTCAGAATATTCAAAAGAATTTAGATACCTATACTGTTTGTGGGGGCGGAAGAATTAAAATGTTTACTAGGCTAGATGTAATAACGTTATTTTTAAAAGATAGTATTTTGTTTGTTCCTAATCTTAAAAAAGGGATGTAGTAGTAATAAATCTTGGTAACAATTACTTTGTGTTAAAAAAAAATATTATTGGTATTTTACCCAGTTTTACATCGTTTATCCTCTATCTTTAAAAAGATATTCGTAACTTCACTATTCTAAGTCACAAATCTTGGTTACAAACGGAAGTTGGTTACATAATTTTTTTAAAAAACGGATCTACTTATGAAAACTATACTAATTTGAGTATTCAAGTACCTACAACGTTTCTACACATTTATCTAATTAACTGACTACATACATTGAATAGCAACTGCTTACCTATAAAAATCAAAAAGGGGTAAAATAAATAGTGCACACAATGACAACAAGCTTGTACGACAAAAGCAGAGAGAAGAAAAGTGTTACAGGCAAACCAAATGGTCTTTTCCATAAATGAAAATGCAAAAGAAGAAAAGACTTTTCTGAGTGAATGTACGTACCTTTATTGAATTTAAAACAATTTTCTATTATTGGTTTGCCCATAACTATGACGAAGGAATATAGATAGAGTATGTGAACATTTAAGGCGAAATAAAAATAACTAAATAAATAAAAGAAGTTTTCGGAAGATTGTGCGAATGTGGTTTGTAATTTCAAAATAAATAGAATGAAAATGCAAACAAAATATGACTGAAAAGGAAAACAGAACATAAAATAAATTTGGTTTTTTAAACAACAATATTTTTCATTTGAATTGATCTGGCTCATAATCGAATTTAAGTAAAATTCGTCTTGTTGACGAGCTTTTGATTTTGTTGTAAAATCCAAAAATTAAACTTACTCGCGTCTTTTTTCAGCCAATTGGTAACTGAAATATAACTTTAAAATTAATTAAGACAACAACCATTCTTATAGTTTGATACTTGAGTACCTTGGAGTCCCTCGCCTAGTGGCAAGACTCACCTGAAACTGAAGAAATTAATGATTAAACCATCTTAAATATTATCAAAACACAAGAAATTAGAAAAAGACTGGAGTTTATCTACGGTTATCAAACAATAATAAGTTTGCTGGAAAAAAACTCTTGTTAGGGTTAAGCTCGCCTTTGTACGTGTCATCTATTTCTGTCTTTTGTTTATGTCCTGTGTTGTGTGCAATAAAGAATTAAGAATAATATAATGTGCCGTATGTGCCAAAAGATAAGGGTAAACACGGTAAAAATATTGCATTTTCCATGAAAAATAAATAGGATACTATCAAAAATTTTATTGTTAAAAACATCGACTTTGATGATTACACGATATCTATATAAAAAATAAACAATACTTTTTAAACCTAGTTTTTTGTAATCAGGTATAGGCTCAAATTTTAGTATTATGTAATCCAGAAATTACTAAAATCTACCATTGCAAAAAAAGTTGGCTACCAAAAATCAAAACCATTTCCGTCATTTCGCTGTTGCAATCATCAACTCCCCGGTGGAACCAATTCAATAAATAAGTGTAGATCTGACTTTACGACCGCAGCAGATTGCATGGTCGACCGTGTCCCAATTATTGCGGAATCAATAATAGCGATTAATCCCACCAGGATTACCGCACCGTTCTGCCCCCGTATGCCAATCTCAGTTGAACCGCAAATTTGAACTGCAAAGTTATAAGTTCATACTAACTCATAGTTATTCTGTGACTAAATAGTGACATCATGACGTCATTTGATGTGTTTTCGCGCTTATTTTGTTGTCAGGTGTCTAAACAGAACGATCACGTGGTACAAAATTGTACCACGTGACCAGTTAGCACGCTGGTGACTTGGGCTAATCCCCTATTTTGCCACACAAACTGAGCTGCCTAATTAAAAGTTACAAAAAGCACCTTTTTTCTCAACTGTTTTACGTTTTATTCTATTTGTAGAAGGTTTTCACTGAAAATTTTTTTACGCCTGTACTAGTACGTGAAGTGTGTTCGTACTGTAAGAATACTTTGATTATAAATACCTTTTATTGTACATAGTTGAATTAAACATGATGATTGAACAAGAAATAAAAATTAGTTTAGTTATCATTAGTGAATGTTAAAATATCCCTTGCTCATTCGTTGAGTTTTTAACGTTTTAATACGTGTCACTTTTGCTAAAAAAATGCTAAATCTAGCTTCAAAAATCTAAGTGGCAACACTGTTGGTTGACTTACTCAATTGTCAATCGACAGTGTCATAATATTAACCTGTCATGTCAAACTGTGAAATTGTGTATATCGACGTTAATTCAGATCAATATGACCCGTAAATAATAACAAAATTGGTTTCAGTATGTTTTTTACAAATCAACGCATATGAACATACAAATAACATTAGCATTAACATAGCTGCAGCTTAAGAACAACAAGGTGCCAGGGGAGAACGGCATAACAACAGAACTTCTGAATGCGGGCGGGTTCCGAAAATATCATTAGCACCATAGACCACATCCACACGCTTCGGCAGGTTATACCTACAGAAGATCAAAGAGTAATCGGCCACTTTGTTTATCGTTTGTAAAAAGCCTTTGATTCAGTTAAAACCTGGGCAGTGCGACAGTTACCTACTTCAGCGGTGCCAAATCAACTACCGGTATATCGAAGTGTTTGTATTACTGTGTACTGTACACCTATGTAGACTGTATAGTAATGCCACCACGTCGTCCACGTCCATTCGACTGCAATACCAGAGTACAAATCCAATTCGACTGCTAAAAGGCGTGAGCCTTGGAGATGTTATTTCTCCGAAACTGTTCACCTCTGCACTGGACAATGTGTTCAAACTCTTGCAATGAATGAGTATGGCATCAACATCAATAGTAAACGTATCGATTTGCCGACGATATAGTCATCTTGGCGGAATCACTGGAATATCTAAGAATATGCGTGAAACGAATATCATGTCAAATACTCATGGTGCACCTATGCCGGTACAGGTAGAGTTAGCTAGTTGAAGTTGCAATGGGCTGGCCACATAGCTCGCAGAACTGGCTACCCCTGGGGAATAAAGTTCTCAAATGGCGACAGCGAACCAGAAAGTGAAGTGTAGGATGGCCACCAACCCGATGGACCGATGACATTGTATAGATTGCGGGAAGTCGATAGGTGAAGATGGGCCAAAATAGCTTTTTCTGGAATACTATAAGATGATGATAATGATGATTTGTAACAATATTTGATATGATGGGTTTTGAATTGCTGCTGGGTTAATTATGTAACAAACATTGCGTTCAAAAACTCTCCTCGTGGTTGATCGTATTATTTTTACTCTACTTTAAAATAAGCTCATTGGACACATAAGTACTGAAAAATGTAAGTAGATAAACGTCTATAAAATGCAAAAATTAAGAAATGTTTGACCAATCTGATCTAATAAAATGTACAGAGATCTAAAAAACCAAAATTCGTAATCGACAAAAAACCGGTACTTCACACAAAAAATTGATGAATTATGTTGCGTAGTATCTGAAACGCACCATGTCAGCATTTCATGTTTTTTGTAATTGTTCTGTGGTTTGGTTTCTATTAGTCTATGTTTTATTGACATTTGTTATTTGTTGACAGAACAACAATATGTATATTTTTCTGAAAATGCTTTGTTATTAATATCTACCTACGTTTACCTATTTACTCAGTTTCGTGTTTTGTGTTGATGCTAAAAAACACCTCCAGCAATATACATTTTGCTTGTGTGTGCTCGTATGTTCGAATCGTGCCTACTTACCACATATTGATAGGTACCTACTTCGAACAAGACTACCAAGGTAAGAATTTTGTATTTATTCTATGAATGTGACTGTTGACTTTCCCATTTCAACATGATGAGAGGGAACCAATTTCAATAGGTAGGCATCTTTAAATTTACCTACCTACATATGTAAAACAAAAATTGGCTCAAACTTATGTAGATTCAAAGTTTCATCCAAATCGGCCAGTAGTTTTTGCGTGAAAGAGTAACAAACATCCATACTTACATACTTACAAACTTTCGCGTTTATAATAATTAGTATGAACTATGATTAAAATGAAGTAGGTATGTCCCGCTGATATTTAATTTCAATAAACTTGTATTTCAGGTCTTCATAATGCATACCTATATAAGACATCTCAGGCGAGGCCTAACATGCTTGAGGTGATATACTATACTATACCGCAGACAGCCGCCAGCAGGCTTCAAAGGTACGCTGTGAAGCTCGCCGCGTACGATTTCAACATTAAATTTGTGCCGACGGAACGAAACGGCAATGCGGACGCATTTTCGCGCCTGCCGTTGCAGCATTGCAAAGGGGAGTCTGACAAGGATGACGCCGCATACCTACATTTTGTGGAAGATAGTTTTCCGATCGGTCACAGGGATGTGGCTAGGGAAACCAAGAACGATTTAATATTAAGAAGAATCTACGGATATCTAATGAGCGGTTGGCCGGATAATCCGGAAATTGAGAACGAAAAACCATACTTTCACAGGAAAGACTTATTTTTTAATTATAGATTCTCACTCGAAGTGGATTGAGGTGTTTGTCATGACCGCGGGCACAACGGCGGCGAAGGTCGCGGCTGTACTGAGAGAGTGTTTCGCTAGATTCGGTCTTCCAAAGCAATTGGTATCAGACGGCGGGCCGCCGTTCACTTCGGTCGAGTTCGAAAGGTTCCTTCGGTGCAACGCCATTCAACACGTTTTGGCTGCACCTTATCATCCTTCCAGTAACGGAGCCGCGGAGAATGCCGTGAAGACGGTCAAAAAGGCTATAAAAAAGGCTATACTTGAAGGAGATAACGTAGACCGTGCACTAAGCAAGTTTTTATTCCAATACCGAAACACTGAGCACGCCAGCACAAAGCGGGCACCCGCCGCAGCCATGCTGGGCCGCCGGCTGCGCTCGCGGCTCGACATGCTGCGCCCACAAACCGCCTACTTCGTCGAGGCCGCGCAGGAATCGCAAGTACGCAATGCAGGCGGCATACTTCGCGATCTCAAAGAGGTTGACGAAGTACTCGTCAAGAAACTTCGCCCGAACAGCACCGTCAAGTGGAAGCCAGGCATCATCGAAACACGCACCGGTGCTGTCACTTATAAGGTACGTACCGAGGACGTGACTAAAACCAGACACATCGATCAGATTATGCCGATGCGTAAAACTAATCGGTTGTCACTCGCTAGAAGCGTTCAGAGTAGCACAAACGACGCTGATGAACCAGAACTAGCTACGGATCCAGCGCCTACTGGGCGCACCACTGAGGCGGCATTCCTCGACGCAGAAGAGTCTCCGTGCCCTTCGACAGCGACGTCACCGTCGACTCCACTGCCACCTACTTTCCGGCAGGTTGATGACGAGGGCGCTTCTGCAAGTCCAACAGCGGGCTATCTTCGTCCTCGTAATAAAAGGCCTAATTATAGGATGTGAAATATAGGTACACTTATACCTACCTATACGTAGAAGTTTTTTTTATTTTATTGTACTGTCGTTATGCAAAACGTTTCTAGCTAATAAGTTCATATCTTGTAAAAATCATTGGGTACCTACCTGGGTGGGTTGGGTACCTTACCTACAGTTTTTTTTTCTCTTGTGAAGGAAAGTACGTAGCTTAGTGCTGTTTGTGGTTTTACCTATTGCTATGTGCACTAGATTTACGTAAACCTACAGTAAGAATCTAGGTAGGTACCTAAGTTTAGAGTTGGTTTTGCCCGTGTATCAAATAGGTAGTAATGTAGCTATTCTGATTCATTTATCCATTAGTTTTTATTTTGTTTAGCCACATAGTTTCTAAGAGGGGAAAATTGTAATGTATCCATGTTTACTTATAGATAGTACCTAGGTATGTGGGTACTCGCAAATACGGTTTGCGCTGCCTACCGCAAACTAACAATAAATGAGTCTTGTTTGAATGGTGTTTTAATCCGCATACTATATATTTCATATACTTACACACTTTGCAAAACAAGGTACCACTGTGAGCTGAAATCCTAGCAATGCATACAATGTTTTTTTAATATATTATTGGTTTGTATCTAATAACTGAATAAAACCATGTTGATAATCATTTTAATTTATTCCAAGAGTTATGTCTCACTGCCACAGTCATAAACATTGAATAAAACTGAATTTTGCTTAGTTTTGCAGACAATAACAAATAATTCACTAAAAATAAACTGTAACTTAAACATCACTTGTATGAAAAGTCCTCCCAGCTGATATTTGCTAAGACTGTGTGGTGGTTAGGTATTTTAAAGACTGAAACAAAATAAAATTTAATTTATTTATCAAGTTGTACATTTCATTATAACTATGCTATAGTTATTACTAATATAAAATGGGATTGGTTTGTCTGCACGGAACAAAAAGCTGGCTGAAGAAAGAGGAATGAGCAATAATAGCCTATGATTTAGTACCTCCATAACTAGGTAGGTACCAAATTTTCACAAATAAGTACTTAGTGCTAGGAGCATTGTCTGCCAGCCACATTTAAATGATTTAGTGCTCAATTATTCTGTAATGTAGGTAGATACTCACTTCCACATCATCATAGGCATGTTTTTCCTGGCTCAGTGTTGGGTAAGTACACATGTTTCCTGTTTAGCATTGTTTTGCCAGAAAGTATTTCCATCAGTTAAGTTAGGGTGTTGGGTACACTAGCTTCAAACTCTATTCAACTTTCTCTTCGTCTCAAAAGTGTTTTATGGTTCTAAGTTCTATTCCTGTAGAAAAAACACTTTGTTAGAGTGCATTTGACAAAATCATTTATATTGCTGTAAATAGGTAGGTAATTACATTACATACCTTTTTTTCTTCCTTATTCTACTAGGCCCTTCATCAAGTATTACAAACAACCTCCTAAAATTACGTAAAAATGTACAAAATTCATTTACAAAAGCATTTTGATGACACAACGCTTCAAGAATACAAATTATGTCAAAGTGGTCAAATGCATGTTAATGTCATGTCATGATGTAATGAATTTCATGTCGTTACCACCTACCTACCTATTTATACTTTTTAACCCTAAGTTAACTATAGAAAATCAAATGCGGGCTTTGTAAAACGGAGTTCAGAATTTTATTTATACTGAAGATAGCTTTTAACCAACATTAAAAAAATAAGGTTCTGAATTAAATTTTAATTTATCGAACTTAGATTAGATTAGAAAATTCTTTATTGCATCTTATAAAAACAGTACAGAGGCGGGCTTAATGCTAATTAGCATTTTCTTCCAACCAACCTTTGTGTAGTGTGGAGAAAAAGGTAGTGCTTATATTATGGAAAACTTGGTAGGGAGAAACGTCTTTAAAAATATATAAAAATTACCTACATAAAATAATAATACACTAACCAAATATATATATATGTATACTACCTAAATACCTATATAAATACATACATGAATTGCTCAACTTTGTTGAGAGATCTGAATTGATAGAAAGTGGCGATATAATTTGGATTTGAAAATACCTAAAGAAGCAGCTTCACGGATATCCACTGGAAGGGAGTTCCACAGGCGTATCGCTCTGACAGTAAAGGAATCATTGTAGAAGGAGGTTTTATGAACTGGGGTTTTGAGGAGAAGATGTTGAGAGGAACGTACGGGGCGGTCGGAACAAGAAAGAGGGGAGAAATGTTCTTTGAGATAGTTAGGGAACATAGGGTTGTGAAGAGTGTTATAAAGGAGACAGAGAATGTGGGTATCACGGCGAAAGCGGATTTTCAACCACTTCAACTGAGAGCGATAATAGGAGACGTGGTCATACTTGCGCAGTCCGAAGACGTACCTAATGCAGACATTCAGTAGACGCTCCAGTTTATTGAGCTGATCTTCCGTAGCGTCGGAATAACACACATCGGCGTAGTCTATAATCGGAAGTAGTAATGAGTTGACAAGAGTTAATTTGGCTGTGAAAGGAAGGAAGTTTTGCATGCGTTTCATGGCATGCAAGGACGCAAAGATTTTCCTACTGACCTCCGTGATATGGTTATCCCAATTTAATCGAACTTAGTTAGTTTTTAGAAGTTAGTTCTGAGGTAACCAACATTTAAAAAAAACATACAACCGAATTGAGAACCTCCTGCTTTTTTGAAGTCGGTTAAAAATATGTTTTTTCTTCAACAAAGTTTTTTAATAAAAAAACTAGATATGAAGCTTTTTAGTTAAGGTTCAAGCTTATTTACATATCCCGTTTGATCCTCTTTAATCCCGTGTGACACGCCTCACAGCTCAGTCGGTAATAGCTCTGCCTTCCGTGCTGTGGCTCGTAGCTCCGATCCCCACCAAGAACAAATATTTTGTGAGTTCAAAAATATACACCTTAAGTTTGTACTATGTCTGGGTGCTACTATGTAATGACTGGTGCTATAACTCCTAAGCCACTAAGAGTACTAGATACCTACTAGATTCTAAATGAGGTTGGATAGAACATACCAAAACAGTAAAAGCTAAGAAACTTACCAACTGGTTATTTAGTAATCATAGTATTGTCTTGTTATGGTGATCTAGGGTTAAATGCTGTTTCGTAATGTAATCAACATAGATAAGAAAAACCCGATATTTTCCGAAAAAATTCGATTCGTACACCGTGACAAAAAACTTCTATCAGCTTTTTTATTGTGATTTGGTCTTTGGAATATCAAACAATTTACTGGTCAGCAAAAGATTGGCATACGGGCTCTGTTGGCCGTAGGACTTGCAATCCAATCTAAGGATGGTGGTGCTTGACTTATATCTTAATATTTTTTCTCGATTCATGCCTATTAATGAATAAAGAAAATTACGACTAATATAGTATTAAGAATATTTATATTATATACAAAATACACATGAAGCAGTTGAGCTATCTACACACCGTTGCAAACGATTTATAGACAGCTCAACTGATCCAAATCATTAAATAATTAGATTTATTAATTTTACTTATGGCCAACTTTTGAGTTAAATCTAGTTTAATATATTTTTGATTACATAATTATGTTAAGCAATTTTAATAGTAGAAAGAACACGTTTTGTAAGCCATGGGCAATCAAATCTAATGAACCTAATGGTTAAGTAGAACGTGAAATATTCATGGATGACAAATATTGTAGTCATAGAAAAAAGATAAACAGTTAAAACATTTTTTTCTAAAACTATGACGGCAAACGATTGTTAATTATAAAAAAACGTTCATCAGTACGAATTTCAGTGTTTGAAAAAATAACACCCTACTGAAATCGAAAACCGAAATCCGATTTCAAAATTGCAATTAATACGGCACTGGTCTACCGCACCATTTTGCTGACCGCGGTACATGCAATCCAATCAAGGGTCAAGAATTAGGTAGACTAACTAGGTCTAACCAACTGATTTAAACATTTTCATGATATTGGTTCAATTGGAAGGTAAAATGTTCTAAAGATATACATCAAATTGTAAAGAAAAACATCATTTAAAACCAGATAGCATTCTGGCACTACCTATATGGAGTATCTAGAGTACCTAACAATCTGTGAATAAGGTATAAAGTGTTAAAAATCCTAGTCATAATCTTTATTTGCAAAAATTTGAGACAGAAAGAAAAAATATTTGTTTGTAAAGTCACACGTTTGTACACACACACACAGCATTTTAAAACTAACTTCAAAACCACCAGCACCACCCTACCTATTAAAGGAATATGTATAAGTCATAGTATAGGTATAAGGTAGGTATAGGTCAAATTCAAAAAGAAAAAATATGTCCACAATACTACTACTCTATATTTTAAATATTCCGCCATAAAAACATTTTATCTAAGTAGAAGCGGTTTTTTTAATTTGCGTTTCAAAATATTCAATGGTATGTCCTGAAAGTCATCAGTTTTATTAAAAATCTATTCAGCGCGGCAATGCAGCCAGTGTCTTGGGCACGCTTCGGATTGGTATCTACTGATTTGGCTCAGTTGAGCTATCTATAAATCGTTTGCAACGGTTTGTAGATAGCTCAACTGTTTCATGTGTATTTTGTATATATTATAAATATTGTATATACAGTATATACAATATTAGTCGTAATTTTCTTTGTGAATAAATGTTATTTGTTTATACAAAAGCTATCGTAATAAAATCGTAGTCTTCAGTCTAACCCTAAGGAATTATAAAAATGTTGAGGGTACCAAGAGATTTAAAAACATATTTTGTGTAATAGGGATTACAGATTTAAGCTCTTTTTCATTTTGTTATATTAAAATTATGAAACTTAGTTATGTTAATCCCAGCTTTACAAAATTAATATAACCGCTCTAAGAATTTATATTTTTTCGGAATATTTGTGGAACGACGGGAAAAAATATTAATTTCGGCACATAGGTAAACTCCGTACCCTCGCAATATCCATCACGAGACTATTTGCATAGAGGGTGATAAATCTAAGAAAGAAATCTTATATGGAGAGATATTGGAAGTGAAGGCAGCAATGTATCATGGTGGTTTCATTTGTTGACATATTGCCCCAATTTGGAGCGTTTGACGAACAATTTTTCAATTCTATGAACAACAAGATCGACTTTGGTCGAACCATTCAATTTCAAGGTTAATAACCAGTTTATTTTTAAATAATTTTTTTATTAAATTCAGAACTACTTCGGATATAAAATCGTTGTTTTGTAAAACTGTGTTACGTACGAACTAAAGAATATAATCGCATGACAAAATAATGAATAAAAAAAAACACCGTGAATAAAGGCTACTTGACGGGCGCAAGAAAATCACAAGTAAAATAAAACCGGTGAAATATTACCACGTTCCTTCGCTCAAATATGCAATATTGTGAGATGCCAGCACTGTTCATTTCACATCGAAAATTCCAGTTTGATATCGAAAAATTGTTGCATATTCACGCCAATGCACAGCCAATCAAGTCACAAAGTTTTGTATATTTTCGAATATATCGTGATTTCCATTCATATTTTATTTGATAATTATTTAAATGTATAGGTATGTTGGTTGAACGCGTAATAATTTTCAACGTAATTCGTAATGCATATTAAACACCGATAATTACAACGGATTGTTTGTTTTTCAATACAGTTTTGATTGGACTAATAATATTAATGTGTTTTTACTTAGCATTATTATATCATGTATTACGATTTTTGACAGTATATTAAATACGATTAAACAAAGTGTATAAATCCAAATTATTTATATAAAATACCCGCTACCATAACAGACACAAAATGATAAAACTATCGAGTTTTTTTTTATGTACCAAATGTCTATACAGCCTGATAAAAGGTTAGACTAAAGATACATTAAGACCATGACATGTTTCCTAGCTCTACAGACAATAAATATCATTTATTATCTGTTTTACTCTTATTTAGTGCACCCATTCGTTGGCAATTTTCAAAGTCAATGTATTTTATTCCGATAAAATCACAAGGGTTTCTTATTTAGAATCGTCTTATATATTAAGGGCGTCTTGCACCAGAATCACTAAACGTATTTAACAGCTAAATCGATTTAAATCTGATGTATTTGGTATGACTTGACAACTCGCTAAATACTATTTAAGAGTTAAACTCGTTTAGCGATTCTGGTGCAAGCCGCCCTAAGTGATTCTAGATGCCAAAGACATTGATTTATTCAATGGAACTTCACAGAAGTCTTGACCACACATATGCAGAGTCACTTAGACAGATGGCAGGACAATACTACCAACTTAATCATCTGTTATTGGTCATTGACACATATGAACCAATCAATGGGGTGCACTATAAGTGGTTGCTGATAATCAATTTTGGAGCCCCACTTCACAAAGTGCTCGTTCACTTGCTCTCGATTTGATAAAGAAATTGAATGGAGTATCTAATAAAGCCATAGTTCAATTAGTTTGTTCACGAGTAGTAGTAGAGCTTCTTGTGAAAGAACTCGTCCGGGGAAAACTACCACC